>JAOWBP010002392.1:24134754-24184171 GCA_028571105.1 Tragopan temminckii | reverse complement strand
AGAGGCACAGTCCAGAAGATCTTGTAATACAAAGCGAAGGATTTATGAAAAATGGGGGCTCTATCATATATATATATATATATGATATACACATATATATGATATATACATATATACACATATATATGCATAATTTTGATTTTTTTAATTACAAAATTAACAAACGTTACTATTTCTCTTTTGTATCTCTGTTGGCTGATTAGAAATGTGGAACTGCAAACAGATATGCGGGTTTGTATTGGTTTGCCCTTCTTTTATACTTGCACATTTCTGCGATTTTTAAAAGCTTGTAGCTTTCCAGTTTTAAAAAAATAATTCTGGGTGCAGTATTCATACTGCTTAAAGAGAATGGAATGTATAGGTCTTGTCCCTGGTAGCTGAGGGCTGCAGAACAACCTTTGTCAATGGGCCACTTAGGTTGTAGGGACAGTCCTGAAATTCAACTTACAGAATCCTAGAGACAGCCAAAAGTGGGGTTCCCAGACACCAATTAAATCTTGCATTGTAGCAGTAGTCTTGTATTTCACCTGCTAGAGAATACCTCAATGCTGGAACAAATCTCTTCATACTGATTTTTGCTGGCTTTAGTGAAGCCAAATACAGTACGAATTAGTTCCAGATCTGAGATTCCGATTTATTGTAACTGTTTGAAAAAGGGTGCTGATTCAAATTGGCTCAATTGAAAGCTAGAAATCAAATGCTATCCTCTAATGGTGAGGTGTGAATTGGGTTGACCTAAGGAGCAAACTGCTCCACAGGGAGTCCCTGCTGAGCCACTTGGCGTGTACTGTGGATGGAAGGCAGGAGGAGGATGGCTGCTACAGGATAATCGTACAGCCTGGCTTATGTTTGTGCACTCTGAGAGAGGGGAGAGCCCCATACTCAAGTGGGTCAGGATGGAGGGACAGACAGGAGCTGGGCTGTTGTTGCTTGATGTTTCAGTTGTCAGGAGATTTGTTGTTTGGGGAATATTATCTCAAGTAAGACAGGATTTTTTGGTATCTTTATAACATTGGCTGAGCAGAAGCAACTCTGGGAAGATAGAAATCTTGAATTTGTAATGACTTCTTAAGATAGTCCCTAGTACATACATATTCTTACCTACCTAGTCCCTAGTAGGTAAGACTCAGCAATGCACTTTGATGACCCAAGGATCTCCACATCAAAATCACATACTCGACTCATACAAGTGTAACTGGAGCATATACACAGTGGAGTTCTACGCACAGACCATAGTAGGAGCAGTATCATAGACTTGGAGGATGTGAGCCTCAGAAGAGCAGCAAGGACTTTGGCTTTCAGAAGGGTTTTTCCCTAAAGAAATACGTGAATGTACAAGAAGAGGGCATCTGGCACAGCTGCTGCTTTGAGGCAGGTGGGTGGCTTCCTTCTGCGTCTTATTCTATTTGTTTTGACTCTTTTATCTACACTTGATCCTCTTGTTGCTACTTCTCTGCGCATGTGGCCTTCTCTGAAGGTCTGGCAGTTGTGTCTCCTTGTTTGGAACTGCTTAGTTAAACTCTTTTTCCCCCTTCCTTCTGTTATTAAGGAAAATGAATCAGACTGCTCCGCAAAGCTAACAATAGCACCGTGACTGAACTTGTTTCCCTTTATCTTGTTCCTATGGTATTAAAAGTTGTTGATCAGCCACCCTGGCCTGCTGGCAGGCATGTCTGATTTGTATGGCACTTCAATCTCTTTACTTTTTGTCAGGAAGACACCCCTTCCATTAATAGTTTGAGCTTTTCTGCGTGCTCTATTTAGTGTGTTCTGTGGGGCTTTTCTCAGTTTCTTCTTCCACTAACCCTAACCTGTTATATCAGTGCTGCAGAAATTCACCATTTCTTGAATTTCTTCTTGAATGTGAACAAACAGTGTTTTAAATATTCTCATTCTAGTTGCTGAATATATTTTCTACATACTAGATATTTTAATGTTGTTTCTGCCTTTGATGTGTTTGAGTTTTTCTAATGATCTAAGCCTTTCTTAAGATCAGTCGTCACATACGTAGCAGCTGCATGGTGACATCTCTCTTACATTAAATACGTGTCAGTATTATGTATTCCGTGTGTGTAGAGGAAGTCTCTTACTTCATCAAAAGACTAGTTAGTGTTTAAGCGTTTTGTTTGTTTGGAGCTTTTAAGCACTACACGTTTTCCAATCTGTTTGCTTATGGTTACGTGAGGCTGTGATGTTTTTATGATGTCTCCTGTTGACTTAACATATATTATAGCAAAGCTTATATTTTTGTGGTTGTGTTGTTTTTTGTTTTTAAACTGCTGCAGACCTTGAAATAAGTCAATGGGAATAGGGTTTAAATCTGTGTGCTGACAACAGGACAGCAGTGCTTCCAGTGGATGCCTTTTGGAAGGAAAGCAGGGATGTGCTGACCATTCTGCTCTTCACGCTGAGTTGTTATAGTGTCGTTTTTCTTCTGCGTTTCCTTACTGCTGTTTCTGTGACCGATAGTCATCCTTTTATAATCGTTTTTAGGAACATACGCAGTCCAACTTCTCTGGCCCTTTTTATTACTCTTATTATCATAGCATTATGCAATTCCACAGTGCCCTTCATGTGTCTGCTGCCTGCACAAAGTCGTAGCATTAGGGATTTCACAAAGCACGGCAGCCCATCACTGGTGCAGTTGGTGGGACTCAGGGTGCTGACTCCCCCAGACGTTATTTATATCTGGGCTTGCTGCCCCTTGCGCTTTCACCTTGGTGGACTGTTCTCTGCCCCATTCCACACTCCTGGCAGTACATGAACTTTGTGCTCTTCTATCTGTTAAATAGCTCGAGCAGGGAGCTATAAAACAATTCCAGTGAACTTTGTGCTCTTGACATTCGCTCAGTCACTTGTGCCCTAAGGGGCATCTTCTTGGAGCTTTTGTTTCCCCTATCAGAGTTAATCAGAGACAAAAAGACTGTTTTGTCTTGAGACTGCAGCCACTGAAAAACAACAAAGGATCAGCACAAATCACAGAACTTTTTATGGCACATAAGACTTGGTCATCTCATTAAGTATTTATGTATGCTCTTTTTTTTTTTCCTGCAGCTGTCATATTTCTCAAAGGGGACGTAGCACCATATCACCACATCTACTTGTCTTCATGCGTCTTTGTGAAACTGCAATGGGAAGCTCTTTTTTTTTTTTTTTAATTTTTTTTAACAAGTCAGATATAGTAGAACTACTGCCACTTCTAGTTGAAGAATTTTATAGGCTTGCAGGAAAATACTCTGGAGTGTGAGCTGTTTAGATTCCCTTTCCTTAAGTATCAGCTGGCTTCTATAATTCATTATTCTTTGCTGTATCAGGTTTCTGAGTTGTTTGTTCATGGTGTGTTGTTGGAGGGTTGCTTGGGGTTTTTATTTTTTGGGGGGGGAAATTGTTTTGGGTTTGTTATTTATTTATATATATTTTAGGGTTTTTCTGTTAGTCTTCCGTTAGTATTGTTTACCTCTTAACGTAAAAACATGTTTCCCTTCTGCGGTTGATTTCTTCTTGCGTAAATGGTTTCATCTGTGAGAGAGGAATCTGTTGTACCTGTTTGTGTGCCTGCTCCCTGCAGGTTCCTTGCACTTATTCCCTGCTCCTTCTGCTGTGCTGTGCTGGTGGTGTGTGGTTCCTCTGGCAGCTCAGGCACTGCATGCTGAATAAGGGCTAAGCCTCAGTGCATCTCAAAGGGCACTTTTCTGAATCGGATGGAGACATGAAGGTACTCAGCTTGGAAAGTTGTGCAAAAAGGACTACGTTTGTCTTAGTGCAACATCTACATACACCAAGGAATTTTCTTCTAAGCTTTCCCCACAGGGTGAAATAGGATGTTCTCTCTGTTGCGGGTCCATGCAGAGCATTGTTCTGTTTTTCTTGTGTTACTGTTTATCAGGTCTACTGAATCTACCATTTCATTATTAGTACATACATTTGAGATCACTTCCAGTTTTGTTATAGGACGCTTACAGAATCTTTCAGGGGAAATACGTGCAGGGCCCAATATACAACCACAGCTTCTTATGACGAGGGCCCAGAATTGATGAAGTGTTCTCCTGCTTCCAGATCTTGGATTTTAGTAAGGAGAGTTGCTGGCTGATTGCTTCTCTGCATTGCTGTGACCATTTGTATTTCAGTAGGACTTTATCCTAGGTCTAGAATTCATTCCCTCCTACAGGTCTCTGACTGTTACTCTCACTTCTTACCCTGTGTATTTGAACTACTGTTTCACTTTCTGATGTTCTACTCAATATCAGTATTGAATCTTCCTGCTAAGTTACAAGCACAACATTTCGATCCTGTTTTTATCTTGCATCTTTGGATTTGGAAGTACTGTCTTGATGCTGTGCAACTATTAAGCCATTTGCTGCAGCTGTAATCTCTGGGTATTTTCTAAAATTGCCACTAGAATTTACTTTTCATTGTGCTTTCTTAAATTTGATGCAAGTCTGAATATTTCTGTACTCAAGAAGGTGCTTTCCATATATTTGGCTCTGATCCTTCCAAAAACCTTTTTTCTTCTTTTTTTTTTTTTTTTTTTTTTACTTTCTAACTTCCTTTTTGAATGAGTTTATGCTCTTCTGATGACTCAAACTCTGCTTTGTGCAGAAAAATCAAAGAGCAGCTTGTCTGAGAAATTCACGCTAAAATGCAAGTAGATGAGACAATTTCTCTGAGTAAGCCGAAATACGTTGCGCAGGGGAAAATCCTTGTCAGGGAAACCTGTGGAAAAAGTTGCATGTCTGAAATTGTGAGAGACAGATTCGGCTGTCAGCTATTCTGAAGAAAAATTTGAGGTGAGAAAACAAAGAAAGCAATACAGCAGTAGTTAGCAGAAATATTTGTGTTTTCCTCCCTTCTTGTGTGTCTTGGTTGTTGACAGTGGCCACAATTCCAACATTTCTGTGGGAGTTTTACCAGAATGCTTCGCAATGCTGGAAATTTCATTCATAGGATCACTAAGACTGGAAAAGGCCTCCAAGCTCATCCAGTTCAACCATCCCCCTATCGCCTTTTGTTGCTCTTCAGTTCTGTTATGGCATTTGGGTCCCCAAGCTGTCTAGTCTGACTGCATGGGGCTGAAATTACAAGTGGATTTTAAATTGTGCTGGGCCTGAGACACAGGTGCGAGTTGGGCCCCACTCCACAGGCACAGCATCCATGCCCAACTGCTCTCAAGGGCTGAGCAGCTCAGTACTCATTCCATCCCAGCCCATGGCCTGACCTTTGGTGTGACATCCTGCAACTCTACTTTGGAGGCTGCAAATGAAGGCAGTGGTTTGGAGTAATGAAAGGAAAGCTTGACTCCTTGCTGAGCGGTGAGGGGAGCTGCTGCCCAGAGGGGACTGCAGTTTGTTTTGTGGAACTGTTTCTCTTTGAAAGCACATTTTAGCAACCGTTTCCATATTAGCTTCACAAAGCATTTGAAGCTGTATCCATTTTTCACATGGAAAACTTACTACAAAGTAATCTCAAGATATTTACCAAACCTTTGTGGCTTTTTTCCCCCTCTCTCTTTGTCCTCTTTTCATCTTCCAAATTGCATTTTCTGGGAATTAAATAATAATGGGCCTGTTTTGTCAGAACTCCCTAGCTGCTGCAGTATTACAGCCCAAAGAGAGTGTGGGAGTTTTCCAGCAGTACGTTGAATTTCTGGTCTGATAATTCTCAGCAACAGAAGTGTGATTGTGGTTGCTGAAATCCCAGCTGCCATATTTTCAGGTAATTGCTAGGGGGGGATGGAAATTATCTTACGGTATGGAAAACTGTGACTGAATGTACCCTAATGTCAACTACAAGTTTAGAGAATGCCTCTTGCTATATGGATATCTGTTGCTCTCATGCAATGATCAGGATAGGTTATAGAACAGTCTTTGAAGTGTTGTTTCATCTTCTGGATCAATTTGTGATAAAATTTTGGGAGCTTTTATTCTGTTGGAACGTATAATTGAGTTATTGCAGTTATATCTTTATTTGCTTCCTTTTTTTCCTCTTTGTGTTCTCTATATATACACAATTACTCCAGAAACAGAATTTATGGTGTTTTGTAATGTCTGTACACCATGTTGTGCGTAGTATCATAAAGAGCAGCAAAAAGTCAGATGGTATATTTAGGAAAATGTTGCATTAAAGATTATTACAGACATTATATAGTAACATTGTCACATCCTTTTGATCCTGACAGATACTTGGTGAGAGCTGTAGCCTCTCTGTTGGCACTCTGTCTCTTTCTTAAGACATAAAATATGGAATTACCACAGAATACTCGAGGCATGCATCTTTTA
This sequence comes from Tragopan temminckii, assembly GCA_028571105.1. Classification (NCBI taxonomy): domain Eukaryota; kingdom Metazoa; phylum Chordata; class Aves; order Galliformes; family Phasianidae; genus Tragopan; species Tragopan temminckii. Next base: position 24,177,896 of record JAOWBP010002392.1, on the reverse strand, counting down.
ACACTTGTTAATATTTGTTAACATTGACTCTGCTCCTTTCCAGTTTATAAATATCTCTAATTGTGATGACGATTAACTATATAACTTTTTTTTTTGTTTGTTTTTTGTTTTTTTTTTGTTTTTTTTTTACTTTTCTTGCAAAAAGTGAAGAAAAAGGGAGTAGTGCTGATCTGGGAAGCAAATCGGGATTCAGGAAATCAAGGTTACTTTCCTTGTTTTTCTGTAGGTGCCCTGCTTGGACTCCCATCTTCCCACAGGCGTAGGTGAAGAGCCCCAACCTGTCATGTCTCTCTCTCCCGTCACTATTCTCTGCAGTTGTTTGCAGGGATAAGCTCTGCCATGTTCTCACTGCACTGAGCATTATGCAACAGTTTCTGTTAGAATGAGGACTTGCATATCCTCTTTGGGTGCTGACTGGGACAAGCGAATAATGGTGCCAAGCCTGGTGCCATTAGCAACTGAGGGCTGCAGCTACCTGAGCTTGTCTGGCAGCTTTTGAGCCCCACTGCACCTGAGGCAAGCACGTCTAATGACGGCGTGGTTGGTCAGAAAGCACTCCCTCAAGAGCCTCAGGAATTTTGGCTGGTAGCATTTGTGTGCAGCAAATGGCCTCCAGACGCAGTGTATTCATTAGGGTAAAGTAGTGGTAAGATATGCAGTAGCTAGAATAAAGTCTTGCAGATTTGCTGGTAAATATCTGGTCCTCTGTGAGTTCCCAGGCATGTGAGATGGGGCTGCTCTGGATGATGTGCCTGCACCAAGTTACTGCAATTCCTGCAGTAAGTATAGATGAGTTCTTAATTATTTCCCCCAGTCTCAACCATACAAGGTGCATAGATGTGTCTTAGCTGTGATTTAGCTGTGCCCTTGATGTATGCATTTCTAGCAGACTGTCAGGGCTCATTTTCCCCTTTTGTCATTGCTTTTTGAAGTATGTTGCGTGTTCATCAGGCAGCAGAAATAATTTGCATAAATGTTCTGAATAGAACTGAAGGAGAAACAGCTTTAATATTCTAGAAAGAATATTCCCATTCCAAATCAGGACCAAAATAGGAATCTTTCAAACTATTGTGGTTGCTAATTAAAAAAAAAAAAAAAAAAAAAGGAAGCAAACAAAAACCCACCACCACAACCATTTCAGTGTAAATCATTGGAAACATTTCCCAAAGGTAATTATGAAATACTTTGTTTGGATCTAAACTGTATATAGTAACTGTTAATGCCATTTAGATTGCATTTTAAATCAATATATTGTAAATGGGCAAACAGGAATATTTCGGAGATATTTCAAACTGATCACAGAGGGAATGCTTTGGAGTGTGCGTCTTCAGAAAGCTTAAAAGTGAAGTGTCTTTTCCAGGATTAAGGAGCTGCTGAGTATAGTGCTCAGGACTTACAAATCCCTTTTGCAAAGAGGTGCTTGATGCAAAAGCCAAGATGGGAGTATTGCAATGTCACAGCTGTTTTTTCAGTGTTACGTGTTGTGTACTGCACAACTGCAGATCTACGAAAATGGTTTTAGGATACGTGAAGTTAGGTTGACTAGGATAGAAAATAATGCAGACACTGTAGAAGAAAATAACATATATAACTAAAGCTAGATAATCATTTTTTCTGTCCCTCCAATTAACTACCATCCAATTTACTACAATTAACTTAGTTTCACTTCACGTGTCCTAAATGTAATAGCATAAAATTATTCTAAATGAAAGGCTGGAGTAAAACGTCTTAAAGCATGCAACATAGTTATAGTATCACTCTAGCATCTTTTCTTTGGACTGTGTTTATACAGAAAGTGATCTTTTTTGGGCTGTTGCAGATGCCCTGATCAAGGCAGTGCTTGTTGAGAGGTATGCATGTGTATGTCTCCTTCACAGCTTACAGCTAGTGTGGGGGAGAGGAGCTTGAGCCCTTCATTTTATGTACTGGTTAGTGAGTGTCTCTATGTAATCTGAAATCTGTGCTCGCAGAGATTGCTAGAGGCTGAGTTTCAGAAGTTAAAGCACAATTTCTGTTAATGTGTGTTTGTATACACATAGGGATTATTTTCATATCTCCTTTGGGAATTGCAAACAGGAGGGTAGCATTGCATTATTTCCTTTTGTGTACCAAGATGCTTGTATTTAAAAACAAATACTTTCTCCTTACTTTCAGATACAGCACATCAAACAATTGGTTTAAATTTGGTTTTATTGAAGGAAGCAGAAAACAGCCGGGCCAAGAGGTAGCAGAGTTTTGTCTCTGAGCTGAAGAGAGGGCACTCCTGCAGCTCCTCACTCCAGCTTGCAGCAAGGCTGCCCTAGCAGTCAGCTTACTTCCTTCAGTATTGACGTAGCTACAGGGTTATGGTGAGGATGTCAGATTGCTGTGGTTTGGGAGTGGTCCCAGTGCAGCATAATTCCGAAATACCGGAGCTGCTGCAGGGCACTCCTGTGGATTGGTGTTGCTGGTCCAGGCTGCCTTTCATTTTTTCCACTTTTCTAATACTGTTCAGTATTGAAAATATTTATTTACAGGTTTAAAAAAAAAAAAAAAAAGCAAGTATGTTATTCTTCCCTAAAATTACAGGCTGTATGCTTTGTTGTTAATACCTGGCTCTTTTGTCAACTGAGTGGAAGCTGGTTTTCAGTGTAACAAGTTGTACATGTGCCTTTCGCCCTACCCTGGGCTGAAAACAGAGCACCTGGCATCTCAATGATCCTGAGCCTTTGCTTTATTGATCTTTGGTTTTAGTTGTGCTACATTTGCCATTGCAAACTGTGTGTAGTGCAGTTGTATTGATGGTGGCAGAAGCTGACACATTACATATATTGCAGTTGAAACTGAAAAAGCAGATCTATCTGGATCTGTGCTTGCCTCTGTAACTGGATGTAGTCATTTTCTGTGTGGTTAGAGCTTATTTGTTTTGGGATTTTCATGGCCATGTTCAGAATTAAAAATAATACTGATTTTTTCAGACTATGAGCTGTACTTACCTACTGGAAAAAGTGAATGAAGGATGAGCTTCACAGCAAAGCCACTCCCATGACGTGAGGTGTTGTAGGCCAAGAACTGATTTAAATCTAGAGTAATTAATGCTGCTTTATAAAATCCTTATAATTCACCACATCTTTTTTGAAAGAGCATTGACTGAGAGTTTTTCCTGCTGCGTGGTCTCCAAACCCACATCACTGACAAATGACTTTGGAAAGGTAGAACTGGTAAGTTCTCAAGGCTGGAGAGCCTTATGTAGGTGGGGGTGGTGATGTTTGCTTTTGGTGTTGGGAGTTTTGTTTGTTTTTAAATAAGTTCCCAGAAAGGAAGCAAGCAAGCAAATACAGGCAGCACATCTGCAAATGGCCAGAGCCTTGTGGAGCCCACTGAGCTAAATGTAGCTCCCTACAGGCACACAGCTCTGCCCGCAAAAAAGAAATTGCGGAACTGACCGAGAGCTAGAAGACTTAGTTGTTTTAATGAAAGTCAACGCATAAACAAAACCAAGTTACAATTATGCTGCTGAGGTTTATTTTTTATTTTTGTTGCTTTTTTTTTTTTTTTTTTTTTTACTTTTTTCATTGTTTGCTTCATTCCTGTGTCTTCCAGAACTTTTCTCCTTATTTTAAATAAGAAGAAACTGTGATCCAGTTTTGTGAACAAAACTATGATGAACCACAGAGCTTAAACAAGATTCTGGAGTTTGTAAGCTAAGGTGAAAACAGGCTCATGGATGAATGCAGAAATCAAACCTATGATTCTGAGACCAGTATATTTCTGCTCTGTTTAACTAATGTTGTTATACTGAGTATTCTGCTAAGAAATTTTAATGAAAATTAAACTGAATTACTGGCTGAAATATGGGATGATTATATAGAAAATACTTTCTTAAGTCTACCTGCAGAACAGCAAAACAATTACTTTTCTTGTGGGTGAGGGTCTTCTTTTTCCTGATTTTTAGTTTGAAAAGATTTGCTTATTTTTCACTTGGTCTTTTTTAAGGGTAATTTATTAAACCTTCGAAGACCTCAGTGTTGGCTTCTGTTTAATGGTCTGTAAATGTCTCAAACAGTAAGTGTTTTTGGACTACGCTGTCAAAGATGGCTTCAAAAGCAGTGTGGTGCCCTGACCCACCAGACAAAGGGAGACAAATGAGCAGAAGCATGGTGAGCTGTGCAGTATGGTCAAGGAAAAGAAATTGTTTTTTTCCATCTTTGCCTTTTGTTGGTAAATCAGGCTTGCTACAAGGCCTGTGCTTCCTTTGCTTTCTGAAATGGATAGGTGTTTTAAAGCAAAACAGTACTTTTCTGCTAAGCAACAGAGCTAGGAAAATCAATGGTTAATCTTGTTAAATATACTAAGTTCAGAAGCATAATTAAAATGCAGAAATAGCAACTAGCATGCTGCCTAAGTAATATACTGTTATGTTAAAAATACTGAAAGAAATCCCTGTTGCCTTCAGCGTTGTTCTGCATCTGACTGTATATTCAAGTAGTGGAGGAATGTGCAGGGGCAGAGCTTGTGGGATTTTCCCAAGTGCAGTACCAATATAACAGTTTGCAATTTAAAATCTGTCTTTGCCTGGCACATCACACATATGTATTCATCAAACAGGAGGTTTGTGTTTCACATTTGTTCTTGAATTGCAGTGCACAGAGATGGAATGTTTTTGTTTTCTTAGAGAACAGGAATGACTTTATCCATATCAGATTGTGAAGGGGAAAAAGAAAAGCTTATTATCTTATCAGACGTAGTTCAGCAGGCTTCTGTAGTTGGCATGTGAACCTCGGTCTGAGCGCTTGTTTCAGCATGGAGATATCTGGTTCATTAATGTTCACTAGTTGGCTGGAACACAATTTGAGTTCACACAGATTTTTATGATGCCCTCTCATTTAGGGCCTAATACCTAAAGATGCTCAGAGTCCATCATATTATCAGTCCTTACAAGAACTTAATTGCGTATTTAATGTAATAATAGCAGTAAGTGAAATATTTCTATTTTTGTTTTGATTTAAGTGATTTTTTTTTTTTAAAAATCAATTTGACTATTGTAGGATCGTTACTTTAATTTGAATGTTTCATTTTTAAATCTTAGTCCCAGAACATGCATGTTCCTCTTTTCTAGAAATCGCTACTCTGAATACATCCAAACACGCTCAATTAACCCACCCAGAATTTGGGGTGGAGGTATCTGTGTTGCTGCCCAGTCCCAAAACCCAGCAGCCCTGTGAGCTCGCTGGTGCCTGTGCTGACAGCGGTGCAGCTGCATAGGCTGCACGGGGCACAGTTCAGCTGATCCCAACTGCTGCTTGGCACTGTGGCAAATTCTGTGCTGTGGAAATGACCAGAGTGAGTTCAGACAACCATGGCCTGTTAAGCATCTAGACAGCATTCCCTTCCATTTAAATATTTAAGCATGTGTAAATGACTGTGAAAGGCTTTCTTTACAGCAGTGGTCCTCAATGACTGCTTTTTTCCATGAGAAGTCGCTTGTGCTCTGCCCTAATATACACTTTTAAAAAATGTTTTCTGTGATAAGTGCACGTGCTGTTAGTATTTTAGGTTTTAAAATCGAGCGCAGTTTTGTCGTACAGAAATGTTTATTTCTGAAACAATGGTCTAGAAATATAAATCTGTCCCATCAGCTGCTTCCAGAGTTTTGCTTTCCTAAAGGGCTGTAGGCAAAAGGCTACCCAGAGCATCTGTCATCGTGTTTCACGGCAGTCTCCGTGTTGAAAGGCGCTTTCTCATTGAACTGCCCCTCTTTGAGCAACTGGCAGTGCATACAGTCAGTGTGGCAAGCAGACAGGTCTGTGTCTGACTGTAGCGGAGCTTGTCAGGAGCTGTCTCAGGGCCAGGTAAAGCTGAATGTTCTCTACATACTTGCATTGCATCAGCTGCCTGGCTGTGTCTAGCAGGAAGTCTGCCACAAGACCTCTGTTGTGGATTAGAAGGTTTTTGCTACTTTTTCCAATAGGTGAAGGCAACTGATCTTCTGTCTGATTCTTTTGAGATATGATATGTGGTCATCTTGTTTGTTCTTAGATTTTTAACAAGGGATAAAGAATTATGTGAGAAATCCTGGGGAAAAAAATACTTCCAGCCAGATTTGTGTGCTTTGATCTGAAGTAATGCACCGAAGTAATAAAAGATTAAGTGGCCACAAACTTTAATGTCAGCTTTAGCAGTCATTAAGATCTTTCAGGTGTTCTGTAATCGTTAATTCAGTTCTCAGTTCATTAAAATTATATGTTTGTTGAATTTGCAATTGCACTGGGACTTCAGAATTGTGTCTGCTGTGGAACTGGTGCATCCTCTGTATCGTGGTTGTTGTGAAGCGTTTCTAAATACAGCAGTCCTTCTTTACACAAGTTCTCTTTTCGTGGTCTGCGAGAACTGCATCAGAAGCACTCTGTGCTACATAATTCGGTGTGCCCTGGAGCAATCTCCCATTTTCCCTCGCTCACCAAGCCTGTCAGGACACAGTGATGTGTCATTTTCTTTTTGTTCTGAAGATTTTGCAGATGGCCTTTTTGTGTAAATATCAAGGTGAACTTACTAAGGAATGGTATAACTGTTCATATTACTCTGACTTTGATTAATGTTTCAACAAAGTGTCTTTACTGGGAGTTCCTGTGGGTTTCTCTTTTGTTGCATCTCTAGATGTTGAAGGGTAAATAAGTTAGCTGAATCTTCAGTGTAATCAGCTGGGTATTGTATTCAGGTAATTGTTTGACCAGGGCAGTCACGTGGGTATTATGAAAGACGTCTTTGTTTGGAGAGAATCTCTACATTAAAGAGATGATCAAACAATCTTGTTGTTGGCAAACTGGAATGTTTGGCACTGGAAAATAAAGGCGATGATACACAACAGGACCTTTTATCAAGTGCAAACACTTGATAATACACTGTTGTTCAGAAAACCTGCGTGTGCATCTGGAGTAGCATGAGCTAGGATATGAAATGGGGGTTCAGAGCTGAAAATGACCATATCTGGAAACAGGCTGATGAGTATCTTTAGCTTTTTGGAGCTTAAATAACTAATTCAATTTTAGTTCTGTGTTTTAATAGATTTTTATAATGTAGTGAATTAGGCATTAGCTTGTATCTACCAAAACAAATCCCTTTCTTCAGTGCTTTCCAGTGTTTTAAGTAGATTTTAATGAGGAAGAACTAGAGAATATAAAGCAGATTCTGCTAGGTTCTGGCACTTTGTGTTTAAGAGCAATTTCTCAAACAGATAATGCATGGTGGATTCCTATAAGTTTGATGCTGTAAGAAGAAAATATTTCTTTCATGTTGTGATGCAGCTGCTTCATCTTGGAGATGGAAATAGTCATGCATCTGCAAAGAGGAAGTGTAGACAAGAACAATTCTTGTGAGTAACGTGAGTGTAACTCCCAGAAGTTCAGAGTTAATTGCTTGATTTGAGTATGCGTATCATAATTTTTGTAAACTGTAGGAAGCTCACGTTTATGATGCTGTTATTTCAAATTCCTGCACTATTTTGTGCACCTTCCAAAGAGTCAGGTACACAGCACAATATGTATAGATGTGAGTATTCTCATTGATTTATGTGGTTACATATATAAAATATTCATACTTTAATAGAAAATAAAACCAGTCTTTATTGAGTTAAACTGTGAATGTGGACACTGGGCTGCAGAAATGATTGATGGTTTTCTTACTACGTGTAATAGCCTAACCGGATTTCACAAAACCTTTGTTCGCACTCTTAAAAGTTACCGGAACATTTTGTTAAAGAGCAGGTAGTAAAATGTTAAACTGCTGCTTTGGTATTTCAGAGAGATTTTCCCAAATGCAGCTCCAGATAGTAGATCTAAAATGTGAGGATGCTTCTGCCCACAGCACCACGCTGAACCAGTTGAAGGAAAATGCTTACCGTACAAATCACGTGGCTCTTGGGTTATAACAGCAGCTCCACCCCTGCTGGTGTGTTCTGCCTTTGCAGGGTATAATGTGGAGGTTACTGCTGAGCCCTGTGTCCCCTTGGAGTCCTGCTCACCTGGGGTAGCAGGATCTCCTCCGGCTGCATTGCTGGCAGCAATGTAGGCAGAAAAGAACTGGACAAGGGGAGCTTTTAGATGGGTACCAGAAATTCATGGCATTCATCACCAAGGAGTATTCATGTTGTATGCTATATTCACTGTAATTAAGGACTATAGTAGTATTTTGTTGTGGGTAGCACCCTCCTGGTACTTTTTTCTTCCGCTCCTTTTTCTCAGGCTTGCTTGTCCTCAGGAGTGAAATTATTCATGGCGAATGTACTTCTGTATTCCCCCCATAATTTACTGCAACTTCTGTTCCTTGTTCCCTTTGATTGGCCTCTCCATGTAGTCATGTAGTGCGCAATAAAAAGATGGATTGTATGGCATTCTCTGCTGGGGAAAATCAACACATAGAGCAGGCTCACTGCCAAGATGTTCATAATTAAACTGTTGCTATGGACAGAATTACATCAATGTTTCTATCAATCATTTGCTGCAGTTTTGTGACTGCTGGCGTTGGGGTTTTTAGCTTTTAGTTTCCTTTTACTTCCTGATTTTTCAAATGAAGCATTAGGACAGAGTTGTATTAATAAGATAGATATATGTATGTATATATGTGTATATATATATATGTATGTATATGTAAATTGTTTGAAGCAAGAGGAAAAAAGATAATTCCATCGTTCTGGCTGTGTTGTGAGGTATTTGTCTGCATCCAGATAATGAAAGACACCCTATGCAGTTGTTCCCATTCAGAAATTGTTTTTGAGACCCAAGATCCTACTGCAAAACTAGTGGTGTGACAGCTATCAGGCAAGTATCAGCGGGCTGTACAGCCAGAGCATTACCAGCTTGCATTAAAATGTTGCAAATTCACTAATACAACAGGTGTGATAGAAAACAGCATCAAACTGGTTAAACCTTGGGGGTTTTTTTGGTCCCCATCCTCTCTTTTTCATGTGTGGTAGGTTGTGAGATGGGCTGACGACAGCATAGTATCTAGCAGACCATGTTGGGGCAGAGCATACCTGCCCAAATACCAGTGTGGTACTTCACCTGCCACTGTGTTGCTGGTAGCATCATCCCTCACTGCCATGATTTTCAGCAAGTAATTCCTTTTGGTAGCACTCAAAACATTTGGTGTTACACTAATGAGTGTGCAGTGCGTTAAATGAGGAGAGGCCCAGGGCTGCAGTACAAATGAGGTAGACTGAGGGGTAACAAATGATATTGAGTGCAGGGAAGATCACTGTAACGAGATAAACAGTGTGGTGTCACAAAATTGTCTCCCAGTTGACAAAACAATCCATATTTTATAGATTGCCTTAAAAATTGAAGGATGGAGTCAATTATAGCCAATTATGATGCTACATTTACTGGAGGAGTTTTCATGTCCTTTGGGGAGGAATAAGGAAATGCTCAAGTCAGTCAGAAAAAGCTTTTGCGTCTGCTTTCTCCTTTTATCTGAGCGTGAGTCTTCCTGCTTCTTCAGGTGGAAACTGTATGTGAAACCTGGGACAGACTTATCTGGAGGAAGATGATTTTGTAGCTCTCTCATTTTATTTCATGTTCAGCCTGAAATTATAGTAGATAATATGGCAGGTAGAAGAAGGAACTTGAATGTCCACAGCCCTCAGTGATGTTCGAGCTCGCTCAGTGGGAGCTATGCATGCAGCCTGGTGATGGCAGCCTGCTTAGGCAGTGCGTACTGACATCTTCAACTTGACTTGCTAGTTTCCCAAAAAAGAGACTTCATGTCCTCCAAGAGATAGCTAGTAGATGCTGTGTATGTCCACATTTAGCCTGCTGAAGTAAAAATAAAGGAATGAGAGCGTGGAGCAGTTTGCCATGGCCCAAATTCCTTATTGGAGAACAGCAATAAAATGGAGTAGAAAGCAGTATTGAACATAAACAGATACCCGTATTCCTAAAGGTGATAATAGGCTGAGCAGCACTCATTTATTTCTTTTTGCAGCATCGTTTAATTTGGGCTGTTCCCCTGGCCCTTCTGCTCTGAGGCTGGATGGTGCACCGGAGGTATCTCGTGCTGTAGAATTGACTGTGAGGAATAGCATCCCAAACCTGGGAAGGCATGCTGCTGGTGATACTAAAGATTCAGATGTATAGATATTTGGAAGGTAAACGCTTAACAGTAAATATGTTGAGTAGTGTTTCCAAGTGTTATCCTTCTGTGTTCAGGATTTCATTTTACCAGCTAGCTTCAGAGGGTGACCTAGTACATGTGCCAATGACAAAAGCTACTTGTGACAATTCAGATCATGCTTTCTGCTTTATGAAATGGGATTGTAAAAATCCTCTCAAAAATAACATCTGAAATAGCATTAAAACACAATTTCCCTTTGATAAGGTTTTAAGGCACTTGTATGAAAAGTGACACTGCTTTGAGTGGCTCTGTGTCAGCATTATGCAGTGTGTTGCACACAAGTGACGTTAATCCATTAAGGGTGTGAGGGTCACTTATTTTTCTTGTGAAGTCATTAAACACCTTTATTGATTTCTGTTCAATCACTTGTGTTCTGCTGGCATGCAGCAATCTCTAGACATGCTAATAGTGCTGTTGCTAATAATGGTTATAGACCAGAGTTTTAAAGACAGATATTACATTCAAAATAAATTATCATGCCTAAGTGAAGCACAAAGGAACTTAAGGAAGCAATACTGTTTTGCTGTTTGCAAATTACCTGAACCTGCTTTATTTTAGAAGAAGATTTTGTGACACAGATGTTCGAAAATCAATAATTAGTCATTTTCAGTGCCTTTGTGCTTTTTCTAAACATACCACATTAATTTATATTTTTGGACTGCTTCTGTTATGTGATGATTAAGCAACTTTGAGAAATTGAATGCAAATTTAGAAGCTCTGTAATAATTAAGTTGAAGGTTTGTAACACCAGTTTTTCTGCTGAAGTCTGTTTAAACACCGGACTGTAAATGCTTTACATTTTACTTGATAGTACAGGATTATTTTGTCATCTGAAACAGCGTTGCATACATACAGTGTGAGTGGGACCAAATGCTGTCAGAGTACATTTCTTCTTCGCTTCCTCTTACTGGATCTGTTCATCATGAACAAATATGTAAAACACAATTAAATAGAACGGGTGCGTTTTAGCTCCATATGAATGGATGCACAGTACACAAAAAAATATATAATGGCATGCTCTGCTCTTCTCTACTTTAATGCCATCCTAATGACTTTATCTTGACACTTTGTCTGAGCTTGTTTCCTTTCCTAACAGATAACTGCAATTGCAGTTTACATTATTCCTACTTAGAAGGAAATGAGGTTTGAGATGAATTTAGGATATGATTGAAGAGTTGTGGTATCTCTGTTAATTTCTGCAATAATCTGATGTTGTAGTTGGTGCTTTTTTACCTCATCTCCTCTGCTTTTTTTCTTTCCCCTTGAATATAAGTAGTTTAGCAGAGTAAATTATCAGCTTCATCCTGGGCATAGCAAAAGTAGGCGAGTGCAGTAATCTCCACAGCTGAGATGGGAAGTTCTCACTTGCAGGCAGTGAGTTGTGTCCTGCTGAGAAATTGCTGTGTTCTTTGTGGGTCTCTCTGCCAGCTCTTCATATCCTGACAGGTTATGTCAAACAACACCGGTCACCCCATCTCAGGCACCAGGCAAAGCCAAGTAGCAGCGAGTTTATTGCACTGGCTCCGGAGAAGCTGGTGTTTGCTCAGCGTTTCCTTTGTAGCCCGGTTGCCTGATTTCATGGAAAGAAAGCAGAGTGAGGCTGCCCTGCTAATGAATTATGACAAGCCTTTTGCCTATCAGGCAGAGAGGCTCCTGCTTATCTCCTTTTAAGACAGAAACTTAATGGAAGATGCTCAGACAGGCAAGCTCTCTGGTGATCCTCCTCAAGTGCACACCCCACTCTGCTGCCAGCACGCACAGAGCCGTGAAGCTGCAAGTGGCAGCGGCATTTAATGCTGCCTCCCTCATAACGCCTGAATAATTTTCAAGAGAGCAATCGCCGCGACTACTGCGAATGTGGCTGTTTGTTTATTTTTCACCTTGGTCCTGGCGGATTGCTGACCTAGCTAATCTGCACACGCGGGGCGGGGAGAGGCGAGGAGGAGACATTTCTACATCCCCAGGGCTGGTGTCGTCCTCCTCAACAAGCTGGGATCTGTGCGGGCTGCCCGACGGGGTCACGCCATGCTGGGCGCACATGGCCAGTTCTGAGGGGGAAGAAGATGACCTGGGCTACTGGGGTGAGTTCTGTGAGGCTGTTTGTCATCTCCCCACAGTCTCACAGCTCGTTATGTTGAACAGCACAGCTTCTAAACTTCCAAAGCTTTTTTTGCTTTTATGTGCTGTGGCCTTCATTTGCTGGAATGCCTCAAGTTCACGGTGCGCCGGTCGTTTTGAAAACGGGATGTAATTACAAAGGTTTCTTATGCTTACCGGCAGCTTTTTTCAACCAGTGTAATCATCATTACTTGTGGATACTGTAAATTGAATATCCCCTCCCTAATTACATTAAACTCAAGGGTTGGCTGCTTAAACAGCCAAATAAGAAAAGTTCACTCTTTGCTATAAATAGCAAAATTGTTCCTTTACTTCTGCTGACCTTTAAAGCTAAGCGCTTTGCACGATGTCGTCAGGTGTACATTAGAAAGATGGCTTGTAATTAGATCCGTAATGAGGAATTAAGTTGGAATGGTTTTCTGGAAAACTTCATTTATTCAGCGTTTCCTAATGGTGCAGCAGAATTGAAGCTTTGCTGCATGTCAGGCCTTTGGACGGGGCTGGCTGCCCTCCTGCCCCACCTGCAAGTGGAGGAGGAGGAGACGGCAGTGCCTGTAATGGATTGGTCCTGCCCTTTGTACACAGCGCAGGGTCGAGGAATGATTTATCTAGCAGTCACAAACTTTCTTGGGTTAATTAATGTTTCTTCTCTCACTTCAGTAGACAAATGATGAGTTAATTTTTAGTAAGCAGCAGAATAAAGAGAGGGTGGCTCTGTGATTTTTTTTTTTATTTGCTGTTTTTTTTTTTTTCCCTCTGATTAACGTGAGAAACTGTTGTCATGCTGAAATGTAAGTTGTCTTTTCTGGTGGGAGAAGACAGAGCTTAAATTAGTTGTCGTGTCTGCCTTGCTTTGAATCTGCTGCCTGTCAGGGTTCACCCATTCTGTGCATTGTTTTCTCACCACTCAAAGAATTTAGTGAGCAACTTGATTGATTTCCACTTGTGGTAACTGAAAATTTCACATCTTCGCTACCAGCTAACATCTACTCTGTTTTCTTCGTTTTACTTTAATTAAAATTCCTTCATTTATTCCCTGTAGAAGCTTTTTTTTTTTTTAAGTCATGACTACTTATTTTCCCAGAGCACTTCCTGCTGAGTGTCCCTTATAATCTATCGTAAAAACGTGCTTGGATGGGACAAATGGAAGAAGTGTGTCTCAGTCAAGACAAGCAATGAAGAATTATGGCTACATCAAAAGAATGCTTTTTTTTCCAATAGGGATTTTTTTTTTTTGTGAAAACTGTATTGAAATAAGCCTTAAGATACAGATATCATTTTAATGAAATGCAAGGCGAAAACAAGGTGAAAAAATAAATTGTCTTAGTCTGTTTTAGTATAGTGTTCATTCCTGTTGCTCTCCTGGAGCAACGTTTAAGAACTGCAGTGAGCAGTTTAAAGTAATAAAATACCCTGAGCAGCTTTATTTCTTGTTGAGAAATAGTTATGTCCGTGTGTGATACATTTATTAATCTAAAATTAAAGAATAATTATTCATTGTTATTCTCATTTACCATCCAACATATTTTTTACTTTGTCATTATGCTATTATATGACAGGTAAAGCAACTGCGTAGATTGGTTTATGTATGCTAGTGGTGCATTTGTTTTATGTGCACCTCAGCAGGTAAAAACATTTGTCTGCCGCACCAGTCTGATTCCATTGGTCCCTTGGACAGACTACTTCATAGGAAAGAAAATGAAGGAAGAGAGCAATGAGGCAGACAAAGGCCTTTAAGATCTTTAGATTCATTTGTTCCTGCTTACCCTTTTGCAGGCACTTGTGCTCACCCTTGAGGCTTAAAATCTTTAGTTGCTTTCAAAATGGCACGGCAGAGTGATTTTTAGCTGACTACATAGTCCTACAGCAAAGGCAAATCTTCAAGTTTGTCTTTTCCCTGCTAATTCAAATACTGGTCAAGCTTGCACTTTTAGCAGTAGCTTAGCAGCCTTATGTCATACAGTGATGCATTTTAATAGAGCCTTTATAGTTATGTCATTTGTCAACCTCTTTTTGAATGGTTTATAAGTGAGTATCTAAAAAGCACAGTTGCTTTGAATTCTGGATGTGGCTTCAGACACAACTATTAGGAAACTCAGATGCTGTCAGTGTGTTAGAACATCTATCTTTGTCCCTATAATTGTGGGTCACTCTTCGTTATTAAGCTTATTTCTGTTTTGCTTCTCACTGCAATGGAAAATACTTAGTGATGAAGCACATCTCTTAACTTTTTCTATGCTGGAAGCAGGGCTGTTTATCAGTTGGATGGAATTACCAAGTGGCATAATTGTGGGCTTCATTTTGCTTCCTGTTCAGTTCTTAACAATACCCAGCATTTGAGCTGCTGCTTTTGGCAGCTGAGTGCTGAGCTGAAATCTTGATGGAGCAATTTATTGTAACCCAAAGGTCTCACTCCTGAGCTGTAACATTCAGCTCAGAACCCATCACTGTACGTGTGAAGTTAAGGTTATATTTTCCCATGTGAATCACTCTACACTTATCCGCACTGGATTTAATTTACCATTGCATCTTCTAGTTGTTCAGTCTCCTGATGTCTTTATGCAGTTCTTCACTGCTTGCCCTCATCCTTACTGCCCTGAGTTTGTGTCATCTGCAAACTTGGTGGCTTCAATGTAGAGTAGACCAGGTTTTCAGATTCCAGTCTCTCAGAGCTTTTCTAAAACCTGTATTAGAAGTTGGCAGCGCTTTAGCTGCGTTTGAGACCTTGGGTAGTAAAGCGCTGTGTGGTGAGGTGGTGTGCCATCAGCAGTAATTCTGCTCCTCTGCTGTTGAGTTGTGGCTCTGGGGTGAAATGCTACATGGTATTTACCATTTGTTACCTTGTACAGAGAAAGGTTTGTTATGTATTTTTGTAATTCCTAGCACAACAGAGATTCTTGCATCTACCAGTGTCACAAATTAAAATTAGGCGAGCCCAGTTTTTCAGGATTTAAAATTGCTGATTGTGTGTGCTACTGTTTGAAAGTTTTAGTGATATCTTATTCTGTTTTAATTTGTTTCTGTATCTCATTTCCCATACTGGAGTGTGAAAGACTAATAGAAACTGACAAAGAAAGAGGAAGATGCTGTTTACAAAGAACGAGACTTTTAAAATCCAGAAAGTATACAGAGGGTTATTTCACTTGTATAAAGCTGTGTTAACGTTTGAGACTGCAGTAGTCTAGAAAGAGTCAGATGGAAGCAGTGTCTTTAATTGGACAGTTTCATTTTTAATAGACACATATGGTCTCCGTCAGTAATCATCAATCTTATTTGACATGGTCACATTTTGGCTGGTGGATAATAAACACGCACTTGTGCCATGCTTGGTTGCTGTGTGGAGCTTTTGTGATGTTGAAATAATAGGGGACATTCCTTTGGCATTCCTTCTTGTGCAGCTGTCATTCAAAGCTGAGCGAGGTTAAGAGTTGTGTAAGAGTAAGTGAGGGAAAAATCTGGGGTCATAACCATATCTTTGAATGAAGTTGTGAAGATGTTTGTATTACATATTCAGGTTATAGGGTTCAGAACTGGATTTTAGACTGGGCTTGAATTTCAAATCCCCTGAGGCTGGTTTTCTAGCTTGTCAGTTCATTTGTTGCTGGTTTTTTTTTGTTTGTTTGTTTTTAGCTCTTTTAACTCCATGAAGTGGGATTCCCATCCCACAAGGCAGGAGAATGTTGTGGGTGAAATACTTGGCAGCACATCCTCTTGCTGCTTGAAGACAAAACAAATGAGGCTTCTCAGGTGTCTGTGGAAACATAACTACAATTTGACTGCAAAGTTCGACTGAAGAAAACTCTTTCCCACTCAGGGTGGAGGGAGAGCAAATGAAGTCTGTTCTTGTGTTTTTATCTTACAGAACAGGTTTTGTGGCCCTTCATAGGGTCCCACGTGACATAAAAGCTGGCAGCTCTGATTCTCTGACTTCATGCTGCTCTGTGTTTCGTGTCCTGTCAGCCCACAGTAGAAGTGACTGATTCTCTTCTCCTTCCACCACAGGTGTTTGGGGGTACAAGGTGTGATTGGTCACAGATGTGCCATTCAGCCTGGTACTCTGTCATTCTCATATTCGAGGAAGAGGAAAGACCACTGTTGTAATTGAAATAATAATACTTTCCCTGATAGGCTTTGGGACTCTGCAGGTCTTAGGAAGAAAATATTTTTGTGGTAAAGAGTTTTCAGTTCGTGAAGATGAAGGTGGGTGAGGTGACAAAACAGGAAAATGGAACAAAGATGATGTGGCGATGAGGCTAAATGAATTACAAGCAATAAATGGAACTAACACGATGTGATTTTTAAGCTTGAACTATGTGGCAGGAAAGATTGTGTAAGTATACCTATATTAACTAACTCTGTTTATATAGGGTTTTCAATAGTGATTTAATTTCTCGTCTTTATTTTTTCAGTTACTGTAGACAGACCAGGAAGCTGAAGTACCCTCATAATTCTTAGCTAATGCAAGGAAAGAGTGTAAACAAAAGGCCGTGTTCTATTCCAGCCCTGTTGTTCTGTGATAAATAAATACAGCTGACAGCATTGAAGGACTTGCCACATCCCTCCCAATCATATTCCCAGTTTTTAGAGAATTTTTCTGGAGTTTTGTCTGTGATGTTCTACCTATCTGCTGTCTTGGGAGGGTCAGAAATGGGGCAGAGGCTGATATAGGTACCTGTACTCTAATCATCTGTGTTGGCAAGAACCAGTTGTCAGATTTCATATTAAAAAATAAATAAATAAAATTGCCATCTGAATGGCAAGGATTTGGAGACCTTTAGTCTTAGATTGTCCTTTCAGTCATGATCAACCTCAAGGATTATATAGGCATAGTACATAACATGGCACATAGGTCACATTAAATCTGGTCCACTATATCAACTTTGAGCTTTGGTCTGCTGAGGACTACTTGTGACCATCTGTGCAACAGTAACCTGAACACTCTAGGGTAGGAACTGTTTAACAAGAAGATTTTAAAAATTGATTTAGAATAGGCCAGTGTAGCTTGTGGTCAGTGCCATTTCTGCTTCAGAAGAGCTTTCAGCCAGGAGGGTAACTAAGGCTAAGCTGTGTTAGTTATTCTTTGGTCCTTCGTTTTCTGGCAGCAAGAGAGTAGACAGGGACTTAGCTGGGCACAGACCCAGAGCAGTGCACGTGCAAAATAGCCATTATGATTGTGTTCAGTAAATGCACTGTTTCTGAGAAGTATTATGCACTAGGCTCAGTCTGCACACTTGTCCGAGTGATTTGCACAGCCCGACCCTGTCAGGGCACTTCTAACTAGCTTCCCAGGCCTCCTTCTGATGGGCACTGATGGAGTTGAACCCCCAGCTGTAGCTTGAATGCTTTGATGGCTTTTGTTGTCCAATATACCACAACTCCACTGGCACTGTTGAGAATAATTTCCAAACTTCTCTGGGGTAGGTAGTGCTTCCTTATGATGTAGACTGGAAGAACAGCTAGCAGATTCCTCCCTTTTGCATGTTTATTTTAGGTCTTAATAGATTTAAGTATTTCAGGACTCTGTAGTAAAATAAATGCCCGAGGGAACCTAAAATGTTCACACATAACCAGGGCTGGCAGGAGAACAAGAATTCAGTGTCATGGAAAAATTTAGCAGGCTTGGCATTCGTCTTGATGAGGAACTAAACACAGTTTTTAAGAGATTTTTGTGAAAAAAGAGAGGGAGAACAAGTTGCTCTCTTGCTAGCTGAGAACTCATTTAGGCACTCACCTGGAATGGGGGAGAAGATGTAGCATGCTGGCCTGAATTGAGCTAAGTGATGGTGGTGGTGATTTTCTGGGGTTTTTTGTTTTTCTTTGTGGTTTTTTTTTTTGTTTGTTTGTTTTTTTTGTTCGTTTATTTTCTGTGATTAGTTGCATTCTCAGCCTGTTTGTGTATCTCATGGACAAAATGTCCCATTAACCAGCTGAGATGCCATGAGAATGCTGCTATTTTTGGAGAATGGTTGGGGGTTATTCCATCTAGAAGTGTTCATCAGTATCCAGCTGGAGTACTGCTTTTAAGTATTTCTTGCATGGGAAGAAACAACGGCATTATCAGTATATCAGTACTACCTATTATTCAATGCACATTATTCAACAAAACTCTCTAAAAGATCTCTGTGTTGATATGCCAGTTGTTTATATTAAATGGCATAATTATTTAACTTATGATACTTTAAACACTTCTACCTGTTTTTGGCTTGATAATTTCTGTGCAAGTTCACTTCCTTTTTTACACTACATTAATTTATAACAGAAGAAACTCATGAAACTTTTAATTGCAGTATGAAGGCAAATAAAGTTGTCTACTAATGAGAAAGGTGCGCAGGAATAAAAGGGCAAGGAGAGAGAAGGGGGGGAAAAAGGTAGAGAAGGAAAGGTTCCCTTAGCTGTAATAGGGACGATGGAGGCATCAGGAAGCCTTGTCTCTAAGAGGTCATAGGTGCTGTGATGGTGGCGGTGCTGCCTTCTCTTTAAACACATCATGAAATTCACCAAGGCTTGTTGCCTGCCAGCTTTGCAACATTCAGACTGTAACCTTTGCAGGTTTGTAAGATAAAAATGTAATATTTTACTAACCAAAGAAAAAAGGAAACGTAAGTTTCTGTACTTAAACTGGGATATTGGTAAGAGGATAAGATATGCCTGAAGTAAATAAATAGTTTGGTGCACTCTGACCAGCAACTTTACATTTGACTGGCTTGGGAACCCCTCTTTCATAGACCAGTTAATAGAAAACTAGTGGATTTTTCATTGATAACATCTATGAAGGATAATCTGAGCTGGGAGTGGGAGGGAAAGAGCTGGATGCATTTTAATCCAATAGATTCTATGAAAACAGACTGTAACCATAAAAATGTCAAATAAAGCAGTTGTGTTGTATATTATTGTTTATAATAAATTGTTTTCTGCTTTTTCTGCTAGTCAGGCTTTTCCGAAAATGTATTTTCCTTCCAAATGGATGTGTTGTTGTTCTCACGGAACAGCTGCAGTAACATATTGTACTTGCATGCTAGGATTTTATTCTTTCAAATGGAGTGATGCATGAGTCATTTATGGCTAAAACATAGTAGAACTTATTATAACGTTGTTCGTAGTGCATCTTCTGAAATAAACAGATCCAGAAAGACAGTTGCAGTGAAACTTGGATTTCTAAGAGTTTATATGAGCTGATGAATGTTATAGGCTGATGTATTATCTTTATTCAGAAGAAATTTGAGTATTGTTCTTAATATCTCTAACTGCTCACCACGGCATGCATAATCTTAATAGCAGTATGACAGAGAATTTATGTTAAACCGTGCTGATGAACATCCTCCTCTGTTTGACAGGGTCTGACTTTGAAGTATCCTGTGATTTGTTTTCTTCTTGTAGATGTAAAAAGTCTGACCAAGAACAGACTTTATAGTCTCTAACTGCTTCAGAAAACACATAATGAATGATTATTTGGTGCACTAGAATACCTTGAAGATAAATAAGGAGAAAAAAAAAAAGCATAAAGAAGAGGAAACATCTCAGATAACTGAGCAGAAGTGTTGAGACTATTACGCTGTCTGTATCTCTTCGTGTAGACACCGTGGCATTTATAGTATAGGAGATTTAAGTCAAGTAGAATGTGCAAGGGCAGCTCCAAAAGTAATTCCTCATTTCGTGATGTTGGCTGATTACATCAGAGACAGATGTTGGTGGTGTGGTAGTAGAGGTTGAACCTTCCCACCAGTATTCTGTTTAGTGTTGTTGCTGTGTGACAGATGGCAGCAGAGGGACACTCTGACAGAGTGAAATCTGAACTTGAAGTGCATATGAAGCAGAAGTGTGTCACTGGATTCCTCAATGCAGAAAAACGTGGTACCCACTGACACTTCTCAACACTTACTTGATTAATGGATACCAAACTGTGAATATGAACACAGTGATGTGGTGGGTAGTGCGTTTCAGCAGTGGGAACAGTGCCTTGAAAGACAAGCCATGTTCCGAATGATCATACACAACTGTCACACCATGAAATGGTGAAAGTCTTGATCAGCTTATCTGCAGAATTTGGTATGGAGCTGAATTGTCGACTTCAGTGCATTGGAAATAATGGTAGCAACATTGGAATGTCACAGTTTTCACCAAATGAGTGAAATGCTCACACAGAAACTGGAAGATCACCATATGCAAGTCTGTCAGGACCTATTGAAGCAACGACTGAAGGTGACAGTTTCCTGGATCATTACCAGTGACAAGATACAGTGTTGTCACTACAAGCCAGAGTCAAAATGGCAGTGGAGTGGTGATGTGAATTCCACACCAAAGACCAAGTTCAGGATGCAACCCTCAGCAGGAAAGTGATGTGGGCTATCTTTTGGGTTAGGAAAGGGGTGATCCTTTTGAATTTCCTGGAACCTAAGCAGCTGCATAGCAGCACTAACTAAGCTGAAGGCTTGAATTTGCAGAGTCAGGCCAGAGAAGATGACCTTTCTATTGCATTACAATAACTCCAGGCTCCAGTTTGAGAACCATGGAAGATATTGTCAGCTTTGGCTGGATTGTCCTATCATGCTCACCCTTTAGTCTAGATTTGGCACTTTCCAACTTCGATCTGCTCAGGCTGATGAAAGATGGCTGTGTGGGTAACATTTTTCTAGCAATTACTCCATCAGAGCAGCTGTGAAACAGTGGGTCACATCTACTGGTAGAGACTTTTGTGAGCGTGGCATACAGGCTCTTTTCATTGCTGGTGAAAATGCATAGCTAATGGTGGTGACAATGTTGAAAAATAGTGTTTTGTAGCTGAGAATTTGCTCTATCAAATGGTGTTATTGTGGTATGTGTATCTGTAATAGTTATTGAAATAAACAGGAGTC
This sequence comes from Tragopan temminckii, assembly GCA_028571105.1. Taxonomy (NCBI): domain Eukaryota; kingdom Metazoa; phylum Chordata; class Aves; order Galliformes; family Phasianidae; genus Tragopan; species Tragopan temminckii. Next base: position 24,156,780 of record JAOWBP010002392.1, on the reverse strand, counting down.
ATTACTTTTGGAGCAACCTAATTAGTAAGACCACCTACAACAGAAAAATGTATTGTCTGTGTTAGGCATAAACATGCCAAAGTACAAAAGAAGTGTGTTGTGGGTAAAACTGGTTTCAATTCTGTATTTCTTTCTTTTCACTTAGAAATTGCATTTTACATAATCTGATCCTTTCAGAATGAATATGTTTAGCTAGTAAGTGTTCCTGCATAATCTTTTCCTTATATGGTGTTGCATTATCAAGCATCATATAAAAATACTGACTTTGTGCTTATATGAATGTGGACAAAGTCAAGATGTTAGTTGGCTTTTTCAGGGACCGCTCTTATAATTGGTTGCATTACTTCTTTGTATAAAAGAAGCATTGTGTGAAAAGAAGAATCGTGTGTATAAAAAATGTAATCTTGGCCAAGAATCTGCTAAAAAGTGCCCTTTTCAAAGGGGGAAAAAAGAAATCAAAGAATTTTTTCATGCCTTTTCTTACCAGTAAGCAGTTGTGGTAGATGTTTTGGAAGTAGAGATTGATGGAAGTTGATGCAAAGGAGTGGATAATCTTGGAAAGCCCATGCAATAAGATATATGAGGAATTTTAGTTGTACGAAGCAGTGCTTCCAGACCAATGCCTTTAAATGCTTTCTATGTAGTAATTGGTTTTTAGCTGGCAGATTTTACGGGTATTGAGAGGTGCATCTCGAAAGTATAATGCTTCAACTTAAATAATTTTTCAGGAACTCAAAGTCTCATACAGCTTCAGCTGGTGATTCCTACCATTAAGATTAAGTGCAGTTGTTTCAGCTTTGCTAAGAAGTCAGATGAGAGTTGTCTTTCATCTCTTTTCAAGCAGATGGCTAACGTCTGTCTGTCAACAGATTTGGATGGCCCAGTTGGTGTTTGGACAAAGGCCCAAGGACTCTGAAAGCAGCATGGTGAAGAGCTTTTATTACCCTTGGTTCCAGTCAGGCTTAAACAGTTGTTTTCCCTATTTCGGAATCTTTTTTGTGTGTATTTTGGCCTAGTCTTTCAGGTCTTTTCTATTTTCATTTAGATAAAACCTCTTAGAAGTAACTGGAGTGGTCTATCTTTGTTTTACTATTCTGAAGTGGTCAAATTGGCAACGAAGTAAAGCTTACATTATTACTTCTGGATTTTACAGTTAACAATTCATGAAACTATTGAACTTCCTTTTGTTCATTAGCTCATAACTTTATGAATTGCACTTTTGGATGGAAATTTCCATGTTTAGTCTGAAGCCAAAGAGTTTACTTTAAACTCCATTCTACGTTTTCTGACCTACCAAAACTAATGGGAAGGTTTTGTAAGTGCTTTGGAAAAGAAAAACGTTAAGCCAGTTCCCCTGCAGTTCAAAGGATAACTAAATGTATTTGAAATTTATGGGTATGAATTTTACATATAGCTAGAGCACAGTGCCTTTCTGCCAAGTTTAAATACAGAGAAAATGTTACAAAATTAATTAAGAGCTGTCAAATGGGGATCTTACCTAAGTTGTCATAATAGTTCATAATGAGTTCCTGTACTGGGAGAGAGTAATGAAAAATATGCAACTTCATTGTTTTTTACAAATGCTGGATATGTTTTCTTACCGGTTAAAATATTTTTGTTTTTATATTCAGCTTCAAAATAAGAGGCTTTGAAATGGCGCTTTGTTCTTTCTTGTTTAAAATGCAAGATTTCCGGAGACACCTAAAGAAAGAGTCCAGCTTGTTCCGATTACTCAGTACCCAGCAGTTTTTATTGTTCTGTTTTCTTAAATCATCCCTCAATGAGACCGGGCTTTTTTGAAAATCTGTCCCTAAAATACCACCTCCGGCCTGTTCTGACACTGCTGTCTTACCATGGATTCAGTAGCAAGTGAGCTCTGGTGACCATGTGGCGGATTTTCATTTAAGCTTTCCAGCTTCCTGCCTGTGGTGTTCTATTTGTTTCGGAGGTAGAAACATTTTCTCCACATGGGCAAAGCTGATAAGTTCTGTTCCAACAGAGAAATAAATTACATGCTAGATGTAATGAGACATCAATGTCCAGTAAATGTCCTGTTGCTTGTGAGAGTGGTGCTGTGTGAGACAACAGTTGATAATTTTCTGGTAATTCTCTAATTCCTTCCCTCCCCAAAAGTTCCTTTGTGAAGGAGTTGGATTTAATATAGCAGGAAAAAAAAGCCTCAACACAGAACGAAACTTGATAGTGCAGCAGGAAGGGGAGAGCTTCTGAAAATAGAGCAACAAAGAGCTCACATGCTGAATATACTTGCTCAGCTGGTATCATCAGGCCTGTGGATGCTGCACAGTTCAGGGCTCCTTCACTGGTCTGAAGTTTCACAAGCAGGAATGCTGTCCCCTTTCTCGTTGCTTAATTGATGCTTTTATAAGCATCCCACGATTCTTCCATTTTATTCTAATGGGAATTTTTACTGGTTTACTTTATTTTCTTGGGAAAACAGAGGGTGTAACAGCACAGCATGATGTGTTCTTTCACGTGAAGCAGGATTTGGGCTCTGGCAGCTCTTGGTTAGCTTCTGTCAAAATTTCTTTACATTGCCACATCTCTGAGAAAACAAGTTATCTGCTATAGTCTGTGTGACAGTCAATCCGATGCCATTAAGAGCTTTTCTAGACACTTTGCTTCAAAGGTGCAGCTCCCTTAAAATGAACTGTGAGGTAGCTGCCACACTGGTAGCAAAAGTGGACAAAACTGGCACCCTGACTATTGTTTAGACAGTAGGGCTCTGTAAAATTAGGAAAACTCAATGTAGTTCATAGGTATTTGGTTTTATTCCTCCTTAGATTAATTCTTAGCAGGGTGGAAGGAATGAGGATGGAAAATTACCTGACTCTATAAACTGAATGATATGTGAGTCATTCTCAGAGGATTTATTTTCTCTCAACTCTCTCACCAGCTCCCTTCCGAAGATATCCTGAAGTGCCCTTGTACTCCTCAAGATGCATTTCCTGTCCTGTTTCAGAAAGGCGATTTTTCCCCTCTCCCCCTGTTTTAGCCCAAAGGAACGTTGAAAATAAAAGGTACATAGGCTAACACGGGCTCATGCTGGAAGAGCAATAAACCAGATGTGACATGGCTCAATCTATCTCAACTCTAATAATAAAATGTCATGGATAGGAAGAATAAAGCAGCATTTCTTCACAAAGGTTACTTTTTTTGGTGATTACTCTGTATGAATTGCCTTCTGAAAGGATATCAGCGTCCAAAAAAAATTAGTCTTTTACAAAGGTCAGGGTGGAGTGGAAACAGCAAGCTTCAGCCTCATTGCTGCGTTAATGTAGGACATACAGAGACTGAGAGCGTCCAGCCTTGTTGTGTGAGTTACAGCATATACCAGCAGCCCTGTTATTGATGCTCAGTTGCATTTCTAGAAAGAAAAAAAAAAAGAAGTTGGTGGGGTGTTTTTCTGATTCTTGCTTGTATCTGTGGTGACGTCTTTTGTTTTTCAGTCTGTCAAATGCCTAAGGGCATTTTGAAAGGGCTGGACTCTGCAGAGCACTGCAAGTGGGACCTGGCACCCTGTTCCCCTACAGCTTCCAAGGCTGCTGTGCTCAGCCACCACAGACTGGCTGCCAGTCCTCATGAGATGGTGGCCAGTGGCTGTGTGTAAACAAGTCAGTGTTGAGCTGGTATCTCTGTCCTGGCTGTGATGTGTGAGGCTCGTGTGTCAAGGCTGGGATGCATGAGCTTGTGTCCTAGCAGATGAGCAAAATGGAAGGTGGTATTTCCATGAGAGTACTTGTACTTTGTAAGTGGAGATAGATAGGAGTTAATGGAAACATTTTGCAATCTGGTGTTCATTTCATCAGCTTGCTTCTGGTGAAAAATCCCCAGCAAAGGGGAGGGGGAGGGGAAGGTGTATTCTACAAATACCAAGACCTATCATTTAAACTGGAACTCCTCATTTGACTCAGAAAACCATTCTCCTGGAAATAGCTTTCTTTTCCCTTTCCAACTTGGTGTGTATGCTCTTTTAATTAACGTTGAGGCAAGTACAGTTGAATTGAACAGAATAGCTCTTAAAATAAATACTGAAAGTGAGAGATGATTAGATTTTGAGTTCGGCTCGCAAACTTTTTTGCCTCACTGTTTGGACCTTCAGTCTGCACCTGGCTGCCTATTTGTAAGGTAATACAACTAAAAAATAGTAAAATATCTGAGAAGGTTGAAAGTGATATACTTAGGTTAGAATAATCTATCAGCTAAGGATCAGAATCTGCAGTTTCTTTATAGATAGAACTTTCATTTAAAGGAAGGATGAACACAGCCTTAGCACAGGACCGAAGGAGCTGCTGTGATCATGCAGTCTGACCTCTGCAAGAATAGGGCATTTCTTTCATTTAGCGATCTGCTAAGCAGCAGCTGTTAAATTTCCAAAAACAACAAAAAGACTCAAAAGGCAAAGTCTTCATTTCAGAAATGAATGCCAGTTGTAATGCATAAACATTTTTCTTACGAAATCTTTTTCGGAAAACAATCACGAGCTTTATACTACAGGCTCGTAATTATCATAGTATATTTCCAAGAAGGAGAAAAAAAATTGGGCCAGAATTTCTCTCGCTTTCTAATGAATTACTGCTGTTCTCATATCAGTGTTCTCTTATTATAATCTTGTAAAGTTTCAGCTTCCACAGTCTGCAGAAGCAGTTGCAATTTTGTGAGTTAAAATGTGTCAAAACAACACAATTCTTGTATTTAGACATAACTTCTCAAGGATGTCTGAGATAAGTGGGCATCATTTTTATTTAAGATTCGCATCTGAGATGCAGTGACGGTTTGTTAGCATTCAGGGAGATTTGGAACTTGGGAAGTGCACTTTCCAATTCAGGGTTTACTGTTTCATTATCTGCTGTGTAAAACTAAACCAAAACCGTTTAAATGGAAAACCTGCAGTAGGCTGTATGCATGGTTTTCAAGCATTTTAAAGCAATTATTAAAAATAAAAAATCACTAGAATGATTTTTGCTGAAGATAGGTCTATAAACAAACTTCTATGTGTATATGTTCATGTATTGGAAAGATTGTCTATGCACATATTCCCTCGGGTAGATTATCACAACAACAACAATTGTTGACTCTAGTATAAGTAGGTAAGAACAACTGTGTTGATTGTAAATCATCATTCTTTGTGTGTTACGCCACGATTTTCAGTAGTTCTTTTTGCATGTAGAGTTTTAATTAAGAGATAACTGTCACTGCAGGTTGACTACAGAAGGCTGCAGTATCCAGCAGAGAGATAAATGCCAATGCCAAGTCATACAGGTTGGATAACGTACAGGGAGTCCAGAATTAAAAATAAACAGGTTTACAAATTAAAACTTGCTTATTTCTGACTTACTGTGTCATATGAAGAGATGAAAAGATACGAAATCTGACTGCTTAGGGTTGTGTGTACCAGGAGGTTTTTATTTTGTCAATTTGCATGTAATACATTGGAAATTGGATCTTTGGGATGCTATCAGTAAACTTGTTAGGGATGGTATAGGTGCCCTATTTAAGAGTGTTACAGCTTTCAGCACACTGGGAAGTCATACAACAGATTGCAAAGACTCATCTCAGCTTGATTCGGAAGGGCTGTGAGTATCCTACTGCCTGTTTGAAAGTGTTTTGATTTCTAATTAATTTAGCCAGAAGATGTGTTATTTCTGACCTTCACAAACCACTGACCGTCTGATTCTAGTTTAAAAAAATGGCATTAACTGTTTAGAAAATGCACCTACTGTTGTCAGAATGAAAGTGCAGAATTAATATATATATCTACTGTTAGTGAGGTGTTAAGTATATAACACATTCTGCATAGTATGTGATTATGTTTTGTGGTTTATGTGACATAACGGCACTTAACATAACATGAAAACTTCATTTCTATGGAATCACCAGCAAAAATCCTATTAATTTAATCAGGAAAGGCACCCACCTTGCAATTTGTAATTTAATAGCATTTTCTTACTGATGTTGAAGTCAGTAAGTACTCTTTACCACTAACTTCAAAATAAGCCTCTTCCCCTCTGGCTTTGAGATGCAAGTGGAAGAATTTTTTATTCAGTCTCAGTGACAAGGGCTGCCAAGATTGTGAAACGAAAAATGCATTGTTCTGCCATGGCTAAACAGCCTAAACAGAGCTGTCGGCTCTTAGATTGCCTTAAGCATCCATCAGGAGTCCTACGTAAGAGTTAGGTGAAGGATTTATGCATGCTGATTGAGATTAAAATAATAGCCCTTCAAATTTTTATAGTGAAACTACTTTTGTAAAATGTGTAACCTGCAATACTTTTTACGTGGAGTGAGTTGATAATGCTAGATGTTCAGGTTTTTTTCTTTTCAGATGCTTTTTTTTTTCTTTGAAGTACGTAGTAATGCCAGTAGAAAAGCTGAACAGCATGTATAGATTTATAATTAAAGATCACAAATAAGCTTTTCTCCTTGTTACTATTATATCACCAGCAAAGTGTCTGTTTTAAGAGTTCTACTCTATTTGGGAGTTTTCATAAATGCATGTACTTTTTGGGTTCTGCAGAGAAATTCTGGGTCATCTCTCCCAGCCCACCCACCCTGCAGCAGTAGGAGATCATTACTGCTGCTTCTCTTACATCCTACTTTTCTCTTGAATACCATGTTCCAAAAGTGTCTGATGCTGTTTTCTCTTAAATACTAGTGAGTCTAGTGAGCATGCAGGGTGTAAATACAAGTACGTACCCATTGGTGTTGAAGCAAAGTGCTGCTTTGACATGCAGTGACTGATAAAAGATGAAAGCTGAGTAATTGTTTTATCTGTTTTTCATAATACGAATAAGCACAAAAGATTTTAATGGCTTTGCTTTATTTTTAAAGCTCAGGGTGTGAGTGACCTACCATATACATCTGTAAGGTGTGCATTGCAGGTGGGCGGGGGCATCCTGGAGAGTCTAGAGCTGGAGGTACTGCTCTTCCAGCATGTCCTTTGGCCCCCACGCTCTGAAGAAGCCACTGTTGCTTCCAGGCTCTCATCTCTATAGTGCTAGGTAGCAGCAACTGTGTCAGCCTCAGACATCAGTGCCTTCACATACTTTTCCATACGCAGCGTCGCCTCTGCTTCCAACTTCAGTTTGCGAGTACCAGTGTTGATTTCAGGCTTTTCCCTATACTTCAGTCACTTTGCGAATGATAAATCTAATAGAGGAGATCCAAGTACTTTTAAGTGTACTTTTTAGTAGTAGAAAATAGTTTACTGTCTTGTATTAAAGTGACATAGTAGAAACGAAAAAATCTGCTTTATTTAAATATGGGTAAGAGACAAAGCAGAACTGAAATTCTTGCTGAATGTATACCAAAAGAAGTAGGAGAAGAGGGGGGAAAAAAAAATCATTTCTACTTTTCCTTAGGTTTTCTTTAGAATAAAATGTTGTTTGCATCATTATGTGCCTTTAAGCTGTATGGAAAAAGAATGATAATTAACAGAACTGGATTTTGCCATGCATAATGATTCTTGTGATTTTTAAATGTGTTTACTAAGATTTAAGAGTTATTACCAAGTAGTTTAAAATTTCTTTTATTCCATATACAAAAGAAAATCAGAGAGGAATTTGCATGATTTCTATGATCCCTCTTTTTCTAGTGCTAAGTTGTTTTTTTTTTTCTTAACTTGTAGCTTATTCTATAAATGGCAGCATAGATAGCTATCCGTCTTTTCACTTGGAATCGAACAGGGACTCAAACTAAGGTTTTGCAGAGATCTGCCAGTGCTGGATGAAATTGTACAGAAATACGCATCCCAGCTGGTTGGCCTAGGGTTCTTGTGAAGAATTGGCTCGTGCTGTCACTGGCTCCGTGTTCTCTGCAGACCGTGCAACTTTGTGACAGGAACGACCTGCCTGCTGCTATCAGGTTGATTTAGAAAAATCACCGAAGTTGCATGATTTGCTGCAAGGTTACAGGCATAACCACCTAATTTTTCCAGTCGCTGTCCCCACTGAGTGTGCTAGTGGAAGCTTTACTTGTAACCCCACCTTTCTGCCTTGTACCTGGCACCTTGTTTTCTGAGCTGTGAAACTGTAGTCCAGAGCACCTGAGGATTGCTCTTTCCGGATGGATGCTCACCAGTGCAGTGTCAATTAGCCACATAGCGTTGAGGCAATTAATAAATTTGGATAAATGAGGGAATTTGCAAAATGATTAAGAGGTCTTGGACATGACACATCTTCAGGCAATAGGATATCTTGTGTGATTATGGGTTGTGTAGTCAAGGCTATGTTGTATCTGAAAGTTAATGAGTGTAATTGAGGAAGTGAAGGGAAGCATATTGAAAACATCTTTATGCATAAGCTCCATAGGTATGCTGGTTTGCTTCAGATAATACACATCTGAAACGCTCTTCTGTACTCAGAGGAGTCTAAAGCCAGGAAATGAGATGTGTTCCAAATTAAATTTAAAAAATAGAAGAACTAAACATATTGTTGATTTTTACTTGGGAAAAAAATAATTATCTGAATGAGATACAGTGGTTAGCTAAATCAGTTTGGACATGTGATAAAGAAAGCTTTAAATACATTCTCAATAAATAATGCAAGTCACTGAGGCAAACAACATTAAAAAATCAAGGTGTAGCAAGAAAAACTGGTAGCTCTTTATTTTGAACTTGAATAAATGTCTGCTTTCTTCTTCCGAATTCCCAAGTTGAGCACTGTAAAATGTCATTCCCTCATCCTGGTTATTTCTCTAGCCGTAAGCCTTGGGTTTCATGCAGGAGTTACTTGATTAATGGTAAGAGCTTAGTTTCCTTCCAGAACCAAAGGTGTTTTAAAATTGTTAATAGTATATATTGCACTGTTCCCTGCCAGTTTGAGAGGAAGTAAATGACCTGAAAGAATTAAGCAAACACTTTTTAGCTAGGCTCTCACAGGTTTCTTTCCTGGGAAACCAGTTGGCTAAGACCTAATGTGTTTCAGTGAGCTCTAAGATGTTATGTCTCAGACTATGCTGAATGTGGATGAAAAAAATCTTTATTTGTCAGAATTTTAGCATTGCACAAAGGAGATGGAGAGACGTTAATTCAAGTTATCGGTGCCAGCTCTATTATTATATTGAACTTAAATATAGCAGTGAGAAACTGCACTTTTCCAGTACCACTATGCTATAGAGTACGATAAAATGCCAATGATTAGATGATGGAAGAGCCTTCTTTTTCCCTTACTTTAAATTTAGGTTCTTAGTCTTGAATGGTATCCATGAAAGTTAATATATTTTTTTCTTTTTCTTCAGAAATTCTGTAATAAAGCTGCTTCATTATCTGTTACAACTCCCCACCTGCAGGCCATAAAATACTTAAGACTGCCAGACTATTTTATTCTTATACCGTGTAAAGCTAAATCTGCGTTTAAATACTACTGGTAGTGTTTGCTGCATCTAAAGCCCAGTGGAGGTCACAGAGACTACTCTGTTTCAGTATTAAACCTGCTATTATATTCATTTAGCAAGAGCACAGAAAATTGAACTTAGTAGTTGGATCTGTCAGCCTCATGCATGAGGTAAGCACTGTGCTTCAGGATGAACATACTCAAGAAAGTTGTTTAACAGCTGTGACAGTGAGATGGCTTGAAGTTCCATGGGTGGGTCCAATAAAATACGGAAGGAGACAGTACCAAGTTACCACCATACGTGTTAACACGGTCTTTGCTTTGAGGACTTGTGTAGAAGTTATCTAAATGACATTGCCTTTGCTAGTTCTATTCTTTTTTAGCAATGAAGGAACTCTGTTGGTTGCCTTCCCTAAAACTGAGGAAGGTCCCCACTGCCTCCACAGCTGAGTCTGCATCTCAATGCAGCATGGAGGGGAAGGGATGGAAAAAGCCTTGGCACAGCTCCCTCACTGGGGAGTCTTTTACTTATGAAGGGCCTCACTTTTCTCAGGACAGCCATCATACAGAGGCTGCCAACTTTCTCAACCTGCTTCTTCCTACTGGATCTAAAGACCCTTTCTTGTTGCTTTTACCATTCACTCAGCTTTAGAGTTGCCTTGCTCTTTCCATTAACCACGTCAATGGTGAGAAGGCACTCTCCAGGTCATGGACACGAGCTTAACATGGCCTCTTAGGAAATGAGGGTAGTATAGGAGCAACAGATTCACAGCACAATACTCACTACTAGGATAGTCTTTTCTGCCTCTTCAGAAAGTTCTGGCAGTCCTGTGTTGGTGATGACTGTTGCAAAGCTCTCCAGGATCATTTCTTTGTCTTAAGGAATTTAGGTATGAAATCAGTAGTCCTGAAAAGTCTGGTATTTTATCTGCATCAGCCTCAGCTAACTTGATTCTTCTAGAAGGAAATGTAATTTGACTGTGGCACCTGCAAGAGATGTCAGAGAGCTGAGTAAATGCCTGGACAGTGTCAGAAAAGTACACAAATATGGGTACTCCATTCTGAAGAGTGAAATCACAGCTACTGTAGTGTAGGGTGGTCTCAACCCCCTTAATCCTCACACAAAGGTGCATACGGTAAATTTTCAAGGATTGTGGCAATCCACACTGACTGGCAGATCCTCTAAGAAGAGGACTTGTTCCAGATATCAGACTGGATACCATTACACACCCTGTGCCCTGCTTTTTTTTTTTTTTTCAGGAAAAAAGATAATCCTGGTATTCTGAAAAAAAAAACCTCACTAAGGAAGACCACAAGACCACATAAGCTCAGGCATAGCATAGGCCTCTATCTACTGGGAGTGGTCTCCTTGAGCAGGGACAACTCAGGGCTGCAGGCCCCTGTGGATTAGGTCTGTGGACATCTTAAGTGAGTTCTGTGCTGAATATACATGACAGGATAAATTAGGTAACTCCTTACTGCTTATTGGGTTTTATTTTGTCAATGGACTAAACGTTTTGGTATGATATCCTAAAGCTTTATTTAAACTTGTCGTCTCTCGTGATGTCTTTACGGTGCTTGCAAGATGTGGAAATGGGAAGCAGCCATTGTGTATGCATGTTTTATAAAATTTGTGCAGATGGACTCAAGTTTGATAGATGTCCTATTCTAATGGGTTTTAAATAGTATCTGTGTCTGAAAAAGTACTATTAAAAACTTCTTTTGAGGATAACTCGTAGGGTAGCAATTTAGGACTGCGAGTTTCTGTATTTGTAAGCTGGAAAACAGGTTTTGTTTCTCTGCTTATCTATTTTCTTCCATAAATTCAGATATGTCCCTCTGAAAGAGGAAACTATGTATTTGGTCATATGCTTGAGTACTTCTGTTCTGCTAGTTCACCTGGCTAGAAGAGATGAGAATGGAATGAGAGTGCAGTGTGTGTTTCCTTTACATAAGTATTAGTATTTGCTAAACAAAATAGAGTTGCTTCAGTTCTGACAGTCGCCTAAGAAAATAAATGCTTTAAAAAAATAGAAAATGCTTTATTTCCCAACTGGTTGCGCAGCAAATATTTGATTTCAGTTCGCACCTGCTCTTCTTCTGTTTCGCAGAGACACTGAAATTTTAGAAGAGCGATAGACACTGTACATTGAAATAGCAAATCATGGCATTGCCTCGTGTGTTGTAAAGCGCCTAAACCAGTATATTACATGCTGTCGTCATGGTTTTTTTTTCCATCTTTTTATTACTTGGAGTAGACAATTTGCCTTTCAGTGATGCAAAAAAGAATTGATTTGTTGTTCATGTCATATCTTGACCCATTTTTTTAAATTTTTTTTTCCCATAGGTCCTCCCATGCCATCCTCCTCATCTAGTCCATCAGTTACTGAACATTTACACTCCCCTCCTCCATCACCCAATCTCCATGACAACCAGAGGTGGTTATTAAGTAATAATGCCAGCCAGCCAGTTCAGGACTCTGATACAGATGAGGACTATACTGCCAGCTCATTTCTAGTACAGACCGGTACTGTTTCAGTGTCTGTCCCAGGTCATGGTAAGAAGAGGACACTTTGTCCATAGTTTGAATACCCTTTTATTTTCCATCTTCTTACAACATTGCCTAATAAAATTAAAGTATCTAAATAACTTTGTATTTTAAATTGATTTTACTTGAAATTTTGCAAATGATGTCTCTTCTTCAAAAGTACTGTAGCATAAGCAAGAGTAGAAACTCAATGTATTGAAGACCATTTAAGTTATTTTAAAATGCAGTACTTATATGAAGCAGTAGCTATTGATGATTTCTTATGTAATGCAATTTGTTGCAAGTGACTAGGCTTTACTTATGTATTTTGAAGGATGTGATGAAATTTGTTAAACTGTCATAAAGTTTAGTTTCAGAATAATGTAAAGTGTATCTTCTACTACCTCATCAAATATAAAGGGTTCCAGTTGCTGCTTTAGTTTCCCCATAGGCGGGAGAAGAGGATTTATGTTTCTGGATAGGGCATTGCAGGTCAGGGTAACAGCTGTAGAGGAAGAGAGCTCTGTGCTTAGAGAAGAAACGGTGGCTCCAAAGTGCATGTTACTGTGACTCTCATCCTCCCAGCTAGTATGAACAACCAATAGGAGAGAGATGAGTATGAAACACAAGTACTTGAAGTACTTGCTTGTATGTCTTGCTGTAGGAAAAAGAATTTTGACCTTTTTTCTATCTTTCTAAATGTAAAAGAAAAAAAAAAAAAAAACCACCATGGTTCCTTTTGTTGTTGTTGTTGAATGATTGAATAAGCTTTCTTGGGGTTGATCAACGAAGTCTGGAACAAGAATTTTTGGTTTTATGGAACCATTTCTGTCTTTTGATTGCAATGAACCATCCTACATATGAGCCACTAGAGGGGGTTTGGAGAAATATTTTGCCTACAGATTGCAAATTGATTTGTTGGACAGAATTATTTTGCAGAACAAAACAGTCTTCCTAGCTTCAAGTGCTACTTTACTGTTGTGTCTCAACTAATCTTCTAAGAGCAGTTGTGCACATGGATTTGACAGTTTTTATTTATTTTGAAAAGTCATCATGCTTTAAAAGATGAGTTGGGGTTGCAGTGGAAGGAGCTTAAATTCTTGAAAAATGAGCATTACAGGTTTATTTTTGCATTTTCAACTTGTTCAGTATTTAATCTGTGAGGACTTCTCGAAAGTGTGGTAATACATAATGCATGTTATGTTATGCAGATGTCTCATTTCTTTTCTGTCAATGAATGTGATATTTGCTAGGTAATATATGCATTATCCAAAAGGTAGACTGGTTTAGTTCAATAAGTCAATACATTAAGATTGCTGTCTTATCCATCAACCCCCTCGTTTGCAAATGAAATATGCAACAGCAAGAGAAAGCTGCTAAAAATTTTGGATGTTTGGGATGAAATTCTTAGATCTCCTAGCCTCTTAAAGTCATTGGATCAAGTAGCAGGTATTCATCAGTCCTCTAGGTTTTGGCACTTCGCTGTTTCTGAAACTTCTGGGAATTGCTTACCAGTGTGAGTTGGTCAAGCTTGAGCAATGTTCTGCAATTGTTAACATCCCAGCCAAAATAAGTTCAGATAATCCCACAGCAAGTCAAATCTTGGCTCCTCAGCTGAACAAAACAAAGTTGTTTGGTTTTTTGACAGGGCAGGAGTTAACATCATGGTGTACATTAAGAGAGTCGTCTGTGGTGAGACTGTTGCTAGCCAGAAGGAGCAACCAGCATGCTCTGTAACTTTTTTCTCTTTCCCTCTTTTCTCTGTGCTTCCCTTTCTCCTCTATCTGCTGATGTCTGTAATTCACCCCTTTCCTGTATTATGTCCAGTGGAAGTGCTTGCAGTTGCTGCTTCATGCTGTCAAAGAATTAGATCAGTGATACATGTACACTCATAATCTGGTATTGCTGGCAGTCATATAATACATTTAATGAACTTACTTTCCTCTTCCCAAGATCAGACTTGTTTTTAGAAGTGCTTGAACTTGCTGAATGCAGGTACTATATCAGCAATTGACAAAATTCAAGTGTTGCTGCTTTTTTTCTTTCTGCTGGAAGATGAGAAGACCATAGATGGTTTCCTATGAGTCACTCAGCAGCAGGATCAGGGATTGCGTTACTTAAGGAACAGGATGCCTTCATCCAGCATGTATGTGAATATTACTTGGGAAATCTACTTGCTTTGTTCGTGGTGGTTTCTTACATCGTAAACTGCTGACTTATTAGATAGAAAAAATGATGTTCTTTGTGGAGGAGAAAAAAAGACAATGGTTGAATTTAGTTATCAAGCTAATTGTTTCTATGCTACTCATAACTTGCTTCTGCTTAGTGATTTGCATAGTTGCATAGCTTTTTTACTGGTAGATCTGCACTAGAAAGTAAAAGCCGTTTAATTGTGGCCCTTGGTACTCTCTTAGTGTTGTATTTTATTCAGCTGGAATGCTAATACAGCAAGAATATGATATTCCTCTCAAAGAAGGATGCCATTTTTTTACCAATCTTCTTTTAATGCATCTAGATACAAAGGAACCTTCCATTCTATGTGATTTCAATGGATAACACAATAACTGAAATGTTATATTTTTGGATAATTTTCTTAGATATTTATCTTAGCTAGGGGAAGCATTTTCAAAGCATTTAGGGTAGAAAAGTTGCTGACAGAATAATTCTGTTACTGAACTGTTTTCAGTTATATTGACTTTTTGTGATTACAAGTTAAATTATTTTCTCTTGAGCCTATGCAAACATCTATTTGTTTTCTTTTAGTGTGAGTTGATTTGTTGAATATAGCAACATCCTTAAAATTTAAAGGCTTTGATTGTGGTTAGAGTTCTGTTAATCTACGTGTTTGGGTTTCTTTTGTTTACCAACACGAATTAGCTTTCATTTAAGAGATTAGGAAGAAGGGAAGTGAGAATTATTAAAATCCTTTTAGTGGGTGCTCACAAGAAGTGATCTTCATGGAAGGTACTGCTAGTAGCTTTAGAAATTCATGTCAGACAAGGACTGTTGTGCACAGTTTGGTAGGAGACACTTGATTTCTTTTAAAGAGGTGCTTTAATATGTAAAATTCAGGAGAAATTTGAGGACCGTGAGGTAAAAAAGCGTTCCTTTTAGAGCTTTCAATTTTCTAGATTTTTTTGTTGTTCCTTTTCTCCACAGTGTAGTTCAGTCTTACTCTACTGGTTCTGTCCCATCAGTCAGCCTATTAGTGTACTGATTTCGGAACAATTTCCTAGTTTTGTAAAAGCAATTTTTAGAACTTCTGAAAATTTCCAATTGCTCTTAGAATAGTGAACTGATTTATAAGAAACAGCAGTATCTGAATAGGTCTTCAAAGAAGAGGGCATAGTTGAAGAGGGAGAATGAATTAGGGGCTGGGAGAAGAGAGGATTCTGGAACATGATTGAGTTCTGGAGAGGCTTTCTTTATGTAATGGTCTGCATATAAACAATACAAGTCACATGGAAGTCGGTATTTGAGCATCTTAATAGACTTCTTAATTTTTTTTTCTGCCAAAAATATAGATTAGTCAGAATTTGGAGGGAAATTTATTTAAATTAGAGTAGTTTATCTTTCAACACAGACGTGATGGAAAATACTGTGCTAAGCTTTTAGATTAAGTAGATACCATAAAGAAAATATGAAGTTAAATGTTAATGCTTTACTCTGACAATGGGGATGAAGAGTCTAAACTCAATTCAAACTGGGGATTTTTACCCCTAAATTGAAAACATTATGGCAGAATCATCAAATGTAAAAGAAAACTTAAGTTGTCCAAGGTTTTCATAACGGGTTATAGCAATTGTTCATGTGATGGGATGATTTGAAACAAACTTCAGTAAAATATAAAATGTTTTTTTTGTTGTTCTCCTTGATCAAGGATCTGCCTGGTGATGCATAACAAACAAGATTTTGCTCCAGCCACAAGGGAGTTGCAGATTAATAGACTTTTCTGTTCAAAACGACTAATCTTTCCTGCAGAAAGGGAAACTTTAGATAGCTAGAGCACAATTCTGAGTTTTAGTTTGTATAAGAAAAATATAATCTAAAAAGGCTGGGAGACTGACAATTTACAAAAAATATTCGTATTTGGAGATCTCAGTGTGCATTATCAATAACTCTGCAGACATCAAATGCTCTGTTGTATAGTTCTGGTAATCTGAGGACTTTTGTTCATGGTGACTCATTAGAATTTGGTGGGAGAGGCTATATAAACGTATCTGTCATAATGAAATTGCCTACTGTTTTTCTCATACCACAATATCAAAAATTCAAAGTGAAAACGTTTAGCTTTGCTGCAGGCTGCTGAGAGAATGCAGGCCAAATGCTCGAGCATGGAAGAGATTGTGAAGGCATGCACAAAGCATAGATGTTGGGGTATTGGACTCGATCATCTCTTGAGGTCACTTCTAACCCCTGCAATTCTGTGATTCTTTGATATGGATATTTTTAGTTTTGCTCAAATTTATCCTTCGATTATCATGTTTTATTTTTCTGCCAAGATATCTCAGTTAATATATACCACTGTGACTAAGCAATTTGTAGTTTCCATTTCTTCCCACTTCTTTTTCTTCTCACTAGAAACAAATGAAATTGAACAGTGAATGTGGGAATCTGTGTTAAAAGTTAGTGGTGGACTTAAGGCAGCTTTTTCAATATTGCAGTTCTTGTTTCTTTTGAGAGAGCAGAAAGACCTCCTGTTTTACACCAAAAGCAAGGGACAGTGTGGATTCCCCTCTGTACCTGTGCTGCTTCATGAGAAGGTTGGAAATAACCTGTGAATGTTAAGAGTCACAGTAAAGTAAGTCATCTCAACATCTTAGAAGGACCTCGTGGGCCTTGGTCCCTGCACTTACTGGCAGTCTTGATGTAGTGTTTACAAAATACTTCCTAGCTCTCATTCTGTACTTTCCTTGCTGTAGTTCTTCCACAAGGGAAGCCACACGTGATACTGAACTAAAACTGAGTGGCCAGGCAGTTGTCTGCCATGTAATAAAGAGCAATTTAGTTCTGATTATCAGAGAAGAAAAGGAGGGAGAAAAATGCTGGATGAGAAGGAGGCACAGACATGGTGGGGTAGGATCAAATGCTTAAAAGCTGTTTGGGCATTTCTGGTGATGTGTACGTTTGCTGCTTTTTGCTTCCATCATTTGAAGAACTCACAGTCAATGTGAATTCCATGGAAACTCCTTAGGTGCCCCTTTCTTTCACTGTCATCTTAAGCATTGTTCATTGAATTATTATTCCTTTTTTTTCTTATCTTGTAATTCATGATAAATTTTGTCATTGTTGTATCAGTACATATAATTTGTCTTCGGGTCTGACACTGGTCCAAAGACATCTTGCTTTAAAAAATGAACTCAGTCCCATTTGGTTTAAAGTAGTCTCTGATAATAAATTAAGAATAATAGATCAAACTAGGAGTTGTGTTAAAGCACATCATGGGGGTATGCTATAATCTTGGTTTTATTTAACATCATCATCAATTATATGAAGGAGTAAAAATGGTACTAATAAAATTTCCTAGTGATACTAAATAGCGAGAGTTCTAAGTACCAACTGGGGACAAAAAGTTAATAGGAAAGGACAAGGAAAGATTGTTAATTGTATGGCCAGAAACTAATAAGGTGATTTTAGAACTGAAAATTTTAAACTGGCCTGAGATGTAGAACATTCCGGGGGGCAGAAGAAGAAAAATGGTCCTGGAGATTTTTAGTGATACTGAACAGCAAATCAGACATAAATTTGCAGTGTCTGACTTAACAAGTACAGATTGAGCTAGGCATGCAAATGCATTGGAAAAGAGAGAATTGTAGGTATAGCCTCAGTGGAGTATAAATTCTGATTTGGGGCATCTTACTTTTTTAAAATTACTGTCAATTTCTCTTATTATGGTATTATTGCTGGTTAGTCTGATGTTCAGATAAATCAGAGTGAAAACATTTAAGAGGGTAGAGATATTAATATATGGGAATAGGTAAGAGAACAAAACTTTTACTCATCACATAGTCTAAGGGCTAATTAAGTGCTGATGGAAACCAGCAACTCAACGTGGAAGGAAGCATTTAACATACCACACAGATATAATTAAAAGCAATAGAATGAAAATAAAGAGAGGAAGGATTCAACAAAGTGTCAGGAAAAACTGTCTACCAGTGAACTGTATTATGATGTCGAAGGCTATCCCAAGAGAAATGGTAGAAACTCTGTCACCTGTAACATCAAATTAAAATAAATAAAAAGGTCAGAATCATGCACCTGACACTGCATTTGCCCAGAAAAAGGCAGACTTGGATAACTTTCTGGAGCTCTTGTAGTAACGTCTGCATGTTTCAAATCAGGTATACATGACTTTGTAGCTTATAATGGAGATATCACACTAAGCTGTAATAAGTCTGCTTCATTAGCAGTGCACATGCATCGTCTGTTTACATTTGACAGAAAACTGCCATTTGTCCTGTATTCCTGTACTGCAAAACAGCTGCTTTCCCTTCCCACTCGCTGAAACATTTTATGTCCTGCAAAATGACAAAATAAGGCTGTCTATTCTGAATGAAAACTGACAAATGTCTTCTGGGCATGTACATGCTCATAAGAATACTTAGTAAGCAAATGTATTTGATCCCCAAAATGCTTGTGATGCTGAGTAGAGTTATTTGACAAGCTTTCAGTGTATATGGAGTAAGTTTATTCTATAAAAATAGATGCTGACTTTTTTTCTGAGGCCAGGGACTGTTACATTCCAACTAGTGTGTAGTGATGCTTGCAGCGCTTCCTCAGTAGCTGCAGAAGCATTTAATCTCTTATATTCAAAAATCAGATAGTGCAGGGAGGCCAATATCCTCTAGGTAAAGATCGACAAATTTATCTGTTCCATATGCTCAGGGCAAATATAGCTGTTTTTAAAACTTTAAAAAAAAAAAAAGTCATGACTGCTAGCCAATTTATTTTTGATCCCTTTGTGATATTTGATTTCAGTCTCATGAATCCATCTTTTTATCCTTTTTCTTTGGTTTTTAAGCCAAACTTCTGTCGACATTGTTCCCTTAAAGTACAAAAATGTACATTTGTTCAGTTTAATTAAGCATTCATTTTGCTTGCCAAGAGCAAATTAAAGTTCCCCAATCTCACCCTCACTCCTCCAAAATCAAATTTTGCAAAGTGGTGGGCAATTAGATATCGTATCTGATTGTTGTAAGTCATGTGTTTCTCTTAAAGATTTTTGTAGTTTTCGATCTCTGTTACTTAGTAGAAGAGCCGAGACCAATTATTTCTCCTCAGATTTTGGCCTTTGTAGCCTTCAAAGAACAGTCTCCCCCACACCTCCTGTATCATTAGCTGCAAAATATCTTTCCAGTGATGACTTCGGCCTCTTCACAAATCAAAGGATTCCGATTGACGAATTATCTGTCTTACACTCAAAAGCATGCCAGATGGGACAACCTGCCAACTGTGCACCGTACTGCGGATATGATCTGATACAGAGACATCTCCCCTCCTCCTCCTTCCCGTATTGTAAATCATATTATAAAAAATCATGCAGGAAAATCTGTGAAGAGAAATTCATTCTGAAACAGAGTGTAATACCAATACAGAATATAATCTTAATGAGTTTGGATGGGGGAAGAAGCTGTTTGCAAATGTCAGATGACTTAAACTGAACAAACTTGTACCTGGGAGTATGTATGAACAAGAGAGTCGACAATGCCTTCCTTCCCTTCTTGCTAATGCCTGCACACAGATTGTTTCCTTTGGCTATCTTGATTACAGGCATTCCTAATTGCGAGATAAGGAGCATGAATTTAAATTTACTTGCAGCTTGCTAATGGGAGAGCCCTGAAGTCACAGGCAGGAGCGAGGATGGATTGTTCTTGTGGGGAAAAGTAGGCTCTAACAAATTTATAGGAGAAGTTAATTTACAATACAGGAGGTAAAAGGAGAAGGAAACAGTCACAAAGGAAGTTTATTTTCATAATAAATTACAAAGCTGAGGAGTTCACCCAGCTGCTGACTTGCAGCCCCTGTGAGTTACCTAGAGGGTCAAGCAGTGCACAGGTCTGCAGCAAATAGCCTGTGTGTGGTCAGGATTGGATGCAGACAACTTGCATCGCTGTATTAAATTCTTACTTAGGATTTTTCGTGATACTATTTTAGGGAAAGATCTAGTATTTTATCTCAATGCTGCACTACAGAAAGTGTAAAGAAAACGAGGCGTCTCATTTAAGTTAACACTGACGATCTTGCACATGCTGCCATTTGTTTGCCATTGAGTGGCAACTTCGTGAACATTTGTTGTACAAAGAACACTTAGCTCTGCTACTCACTGAGCCTGGATAACATTCAGAAGCTCTCCCAGAAACCTACAGCGAGTTCAATTCACAAAAAATCTCAGAACTTTATTTTGTGAGAGGAGGGTACGGAAGTGATTTTGTCGTCTGATTTCTTAAGCCACTTCTGTTTGGAGCAATGGTGTTGGTTTTTTTTCATTCTCTTTTCCCCGATATGAGAAAGCGTCGTCATTCATTTAATTCTTTGTTCTTTTTAGCTGGATTAAAATTAGTTCATGTAATCATAGTTATAGACTGTAAGGAGCTGGTGCTTTGGAGAGCACCAAACGGTTACCAGCTTGGTATAGCATGTAACTGGTGAGGACATCACGTACTACCTAGTCCTACTGATTTTGGAAAACTCTTCAATTGGAATGAAGTCTTTTGTTACCACTGAAGAAAAAGAGCTGTGCAAAATGTGTAGAGTACCTAATTTATTCCTTAGTTCTGATGAACACTGATTCCTGAGTCTGTTTCTGAGGAATACCAGGTTGCTTTTTGAGTAAATGAAATTTGTCTGGGATTATTGGGAAGTATTACAGGAACCAAATGATTGTAATGCAACTGCAGCATGTGTTTTATTCTATAGTGTTGTAGATGTCCCCATAGCAAAAAAGAAAAGGGGAAGAAAAGGATTTGATAAAAATTTAAAAATTAAAAAAATCTCCTTGTAAGACTTTGACTTCCATTTGAACTCTCTTCCAGCTAGCTCTAAGGTGGAGGATGATATTTGGGCACTTTGAACATGCTGCTCATTGGAAATGAGCAGGATTCTGACAAATTCTATTGGCAGATGCTTGACACAGTCCGTCACAGGAGAAATATTGAGGGTTTTACATGAGTCAGTAAGCAAACAATAAATAGACGATTGCGAAATCTTAACAGAGCTTATCTCAGAGTTGCTTTGAAAAGTATAAGGCTAAAGCCCTGAATATCCTTTATCTTTTTAAGTATTATCAATGATTTTAAAAGTTTCAGGACTGCCCTTAAAGCATAATTCCTCTTATACTTCCCATAGAAAAGGCTTCTCCATTTAGTATCTTTTTATGTCTGGACATAGCATTGACATGAATTTCTTTGTCACTAACCCATTAGGAGTACGCAGGAGTAGTAACCCTTCTTTTTAAGGATGCAGAGATCTGACTAGAAGGCACATCAGCCTTCCTCTCTCATCTAAGGCCAAGGATTCCTATTGTCAGATGCAGTGGGCATGAAAGCAGCAATTTTACAGCACAAAAACTCCAATAACATTTACTGCGGTTGGCTGAGATTGCAATGCACACAGGCACTGCTCAGTCTTGGTTGCTTAAGCACCAGCTTCCCCTGGCTTTTTGCCAGCTTGTGCATTCCAAAGAGACAAGTCCTTTAAGTGAAAAGAGTTTTCCTTGTAACTTGCTGTGGGGTAAACAGACCATTCAGGCATAGTTTATTGCATTACATACTTGACTATGCATAGTGGAATGTAGCAAAGTAATTGGTAGAATTTTTTAATCATTAGAATTCATAGGTATGAGATACATTCTCTGAGCCAGGGGAAAAAAAAAAAGACAAGGATGTTTCTTTCTGCTAAGCTGTTGATCATTTAGTACAAAGGACTAAACACGTTCTCTCAGGGAATACTGTATGTTTACACTGGTGTTCCTTTCCCTACTACAGTTAAAGAAAACTGAATTAATTTGCCTCTTCATTGCTATTCTCTAGCATATAAATCCTCTAAGAGTTAGCAGCATCATACTGAGTGAAAAAGAGTTCTTTGTGTGTATTGGGACAACTTGATGTAGTAAAAAAAAAAAAAAAAAAAAAAAAAAAAATTCCATTCAGA
>JAOWBP010002392.1:24086281-24119642 GCA_028571105.1 Tragopan temminckii | reverse complement strand
AGTATTAAATGGGGAGGTTGGTGGCCCTGCATATGGCAGGGGGGTTGGAGATTCATGATCCTTGAGGTCCCTTCCAATCCTGGCCGTTCTGTGATTCTGTATTGAGGTGACTTGTTAGTAAGTCTCCAAGTTCCCAGACAGAGACAGTATTGTAATTACATTGGGACCACATCTGAAAATCCAGTTACCCATCTGATCACTGAGAAAAGAAAAATCTTCCTCTGAATGTTTTCTGTTTATGTGGGATAACAGCTTTTGTTATGAGGAGCTGTACTTGGAAACCAAGGCTGGTGCTGCCTTGTGACACAGATTGAGCACCTGCCCTTCTGCCTTATTTCTTCTCTCTCCTGCTCATCACCAGTGACATCCTCACTGCAGGGTCCTCAGGTCCTCCTCACACTTACACACACCTTCAGAAGGCTGTTTTCAGCCGAGATCTGTGAGAGTGTGCCCAGTTACTGTGTGTCGTGTGGTGTGGTTCATTTCCCTTGTAGTGACTGGAGAGAGGTATTATTTTTAAAACTTCACGTCCGTCAAATTGTTTGAAATTAACTCTGTTATGAAATGGAGGAGTTGAATGATGGACAGCTTGTTCAGATGGTAAAGCTTGACATACAGATAGCTCTGTTCTGCGAGCAGGAATGAAGAAAACATTGCGCCGTGTTCTCTGCGTGGGGACTCAGGGACTGTTGCACCCTTGCTGATGCTCAGGGTTTGTTACATGTGGGCTTGTTATGTGTGGGTTCTCCATCTGACTTGTTTTTGTTTCAAAAATCCCTAGATTTCTTTGGTTTTCTCTCAGAACAAAAGGGAGAGTTCAGAGCAGGTGCAAAAGCAAACTTGGGAGATACTGATCAGGAAGGAATTAAACTTGCATAAATCAGGAGACTGTGTAGATGGGTTGGGTGAGGAGAGGGGAAAAAATAGTGTCTAAAATGAGGGTCGGGAAGGAGATGGTGGCATAGGCATGAATTTCAAGTTTAAAGGAGTAGATGAAAGTATTTAAGCCATTTTAATTGTTGCTGAATAATGAATTATGCAGTGCTGACTTTGGGAGTTTATTACTTAGCTCTGAAGTAAATCAGGCATGATGCTCTGCTCTTCTGAGGTTTTGTTTGTTGTTTTCCCCTGTTCAGGTTTTTCTCTTAGGGTCTCCTCTTTTTCTAGGCTTTCTAGGTTCCTGCAAACCATTCTTCCTGAAGAGGAACAGAAATTGCTGGTGATAGCCAATTCTGAATCCCTCCAGAGGGGAAGTGATCCAATCCATGTTTGTGAACTACAGGGCTTTGTGTGAGTAGGGTCAGCATGTGGCTGCTTTCAGTTCTCCCTTCTGGAGGCTCCCAGCCCTGCTGCGGGAGCTTCCAGAAATCGCAAGGAGCTGCTGCTCCATTGCAGCCACAACTGCATGATCCTGTGTCTGAATGATACTGCCCTCAATGCTTCTGAGGAAAATGGCACCTGGAGTAGTATTTCTTGTGCTCCCTCAGAGAAAGATGGCATCTGGACGAATAATGCCCATGTTCCCTTGGTATGAGGGATGACATGAAGTGTTCATTTGCTTATTTTATTTTCCCTCAGGGGTTTTGGCCTTAGCTACTGGCCACAAAGCTTCCACAAACATCAGCCTCTGTGACTGACCAGCACCCTGTATTTTTTTTGCAAATTTTCTGAACTCTCGTTGCAACAAACTTTCTGATGAATGTAGAGTGCGTTTGTTTGTTTTTCATTCTGTCTCTGATGAAATTGAGATTTTTAGATAGTCTCTGGAAAGTAACTTTTATTAATATTACATCCCTCAGTGTTGCAGATATGAGTGCTCAGCTCCCCTGACTAATGCAGAAAAATGCACGCAGAATATGCAGTGTTTTTTACTGGTCATCCTTTCTCTTCCTCCCTCCCCCCTTATTTTTTTTGTTCTGTATGTAATCAATTTTGAAAACATAGGGTTAGCTCATAAATTAGGGAGGCTTTTTCTGATTTCAGGCTGTGAGCTGCTGGCTGGCAGCCCTTCTGTTCCCAGCTCCCCTGGCTTTGGGTGCTTCTGCTCCAGTCTTTGTGCTGGAAGACAGACTTTTAATATTAAGAAGTGAGTTTCTAGATATGATGACCTGAAATATCCATGTATTAAGAGTCATCAGTTTGACTAATGGCACACCATGGCTACAGATCATCCTAAGCACCTCTTCAAAGTGTCATTTTTCCAGCTCAGTTGATTTCTGACATATCTCACTTTATCAGCCATTGAAGTGGAAATTTCATCACTCTTTTATGCCTTTTGAGTTTTTCTTAGTATTTGTTTGTAATAGGTTTTATGGGTGATTAGTTGTGTGAATTGTGAGTATTTTTCTGGACAGGAGACTTTCTTAATTTGCTTGATATTTGTGCACTTTTTAATCTTCACGCAATACATTTCCTGCTGAATTTACTTTGTTCTTTTTGCTGTTAAAAGGCATGCAAGTATTATAACTAGTACAAATTGTGATTACCATAATATTTACATCAACAAACAATTGCAGTTCCAAGGAAATCCTGGTTAAATTAAAATAATACAGTAGAACTACTTAGGCATTACTTGTAGCACTTTCAGAGCTGACAATAGAAGCCGTCCTGACACCAATCTGTGCAACCTCTAATTTTGAGCAGAATTCAGAGCCTGCTGCTTCCCGCTGAAGTGCTGCAATGCTTTTCCTGTCGTGTCGTTGCAGTACTGTATTGTGAGAGGAAATCTTTTCCTGACTGAAGCGAGCAGAGTTCAGGCTCGTGTTAACCGAATGCGGAAGGATCAACGATCCCTAATTCATAATCATAGTAATTGGTAATAAAAATAATAGTAATTCAGTAATAGCGCAGGTTTCTGAGTGCAGCCGTGAATGCTGTCATTCTTAGGTATGCCTAAATTGTTAGCTGTGGGTCTTTGGAGGGAAGACGGTGCTGAATGCCTCAGTCCATTCCCCAGCCCTGCTCCTGCTGCCCTGCCACTCACAACAGTGCTTCCCGCCTGCAAGACCAGCAGAGAGGGCCTGGCTGCACTGTAACCGCATCTCATGCTCGTTGCTGCTCTTCTCTAACAAGGAAATTACATGTTTCACCCTCTTTCTTTTTTTTTTTTTTTTTTTTTTTTTAATATTCTCCTCTGGCACTGTATGTATAAAAGTATTACCCTCTTTTTCTCAGAACCAACTCAATTTTTGCTTTGTGCATTTTGAGTTGTCTAAAATGGCTATGCGCACTGAAAGGGAGTATAATATGTGCTGTAGCAGATTGATAAATCGACACCAGCAATAGCATATCTTCTATATGACTATCACTTCTTTGTTTTGGTAACAAGCATCTTTTTTCTTACCTTTTTATTATTTTGTGTCTGCGTAGCTCTTGGGTATGAAAGGGCATAAAACACTGAGCTTTATTTAAGCTCCTCAATCCATTTCCTCAGCATTCTAACCAGCTCCTGTGCTGGAAAGAGATTCCCTGCCTCTTGGGCGGGGAGAGGTGCATGTGTTGGGAGAACTGCCATCCTGTCGCCAAATTGTAACAACCCTTTGGGGAACTTGGCATTGAAGCTACAGAATTAAATGCAATAATTTCCCATAACTGCTTTAAAAAGCCTGCAGGCATGCTGAAGTTCTGGCTGGATGTTTTAGATAATGTTTCATAGCACGACTTTAAATCCCCGTTTACATCTTGACAATTAAAATATGTAGTAAATTTTATGCCTACTGTATTTTTCCTATATAACCGTGTAGGACTTCAATGTTGAGGTGCTTGTTTGTGGGGGTTTTTTTTGTTGTTGTTGTTTTTTTGTTTTTTTGTTTTTTTTGTAAAAAGCTATGCAATTGTTTCTTTTCACTGTGGTGGTTTTATGTTGCGTTTCAGTGACGAAGGGGAACTGAAAGCTATCTTGGAGAATTCTAAATGAAGTGCTTTTGCATCAGCTGGCTTTGTCTGTACCTGAGACTTCGGCTTGGTCACTGAAGCTCCCACCATGGCTTCAGCATGTGTGGCTTTGCACACCCAAGCTGTCTTCAGCGCTTGAAGTGAAAGAGAGAACTACCATCTCACAACTTAATTGTGTTAGTTACCTTACCTGTCTTAGAAGTTAAGGATTGTCTGTAAGTATTTACCGAAGGGAAGGACCAGTGACCTAGTCACATGTAAGACACGCCTCTTTGGTTGTTCTGTCTCCCTTCTAAATTAATTCTAGAAGAAATAATTATTAATTAAAAAACAGACATCTGTCATTTCTGATTTTGAATGGCTTTTATAATTTGGCAGCTGCCTGGGGCTGCAGCAGAGGCTACACAAGTGGGATGGGTTTCAGTAGAGGAGAGCTGACTTGCGGGTCTGGTTACTGACATGCTCACTCATGTACCCCAGCCAGAGCCCAAACCCTTGTCAAATCCCTGCAAAGTCACAGAGGGCTCAACAGGCAGTGACACACATGAGCACCCCTGGTGTCTTGTACACAGAAAAGCATCAATCGCTTGGAACAGTGGCAAACCTTGATCAGGAAACTTTCAGTTGTCTTCAGTGGAAGCTGGGATGCAACACATAAGAATACTTAGCATGGCTGTTTTAACATCCACATGTGAGTGAGTGAGTTAGCTGTTAGCTTGATAAATATTGCTTTGTGAAAATTCCTATTTTGTGGACCATAAATATTGACATATGGACAAAAATTACTTGTGGACAAAGGCAAGTGCTTTTGTGACGTCACAAATTTAATTTTATTTGGTTTAAAATTTTAATCTGATTTGTTTAAAAAAAAAAAAATCAACCAAACTTGTTCATGTGTCAAATTAGTCATTGCATTTGTATTGTACTCATTACCAATATTTCGTTTGAGCTTCTTCTAAGACATAGAGGAGAAAGAAAGCTGGTCAGTGGATTTGGGCAACTCCCAGCAGGATGCAGCTTTTATGTTACTGAGGACAGAGGAGAAGAAAACATGAAATGTGTTGAAATTTGTCTACCCATTGGTTCTATTAAATCTGGACATTGGAGTGTGAATTTTTTTATTATTATTATTGTAACTATAGTGATGTACTAAAGAGGCTGAGCAGGTGCAGTAACTTGCAGGGTATTTTTTCTGAATTACTTTTATCATTAATTGAAAATGTTCATCAAATTTATGGGGAAAGAAAGATGTCTAAAAATTGGAAGTGTGCGATAGGATTCTCAGTGGGACAAATAAGTCTTGCATGGTGCTGAGACTGCTGCAGCACCTTGTGCTGTGCTGGATTGCTTCACTGAAGGGTTACATACAGCTCAGATCTTGTAAAGCCATCTGCTTATTTCCCTGTGTTTGACTTGTCATTGCCAGTCCAATAAGTAATTCTTAGTGCTGATATATTTCTGTGTTCTGCAAATACATTTGTGCTCCCTCTTTCTGCTTGTGTTTTGCTCATGGTGCAAGGCATTTATCTGTAGACAGATCTTTAAGATAATTTTATTCTGGCTCCTTACTTCTGATATTTATATTAATTCACCAATTAAAAGAATTTAAAGGTCTGAGCCTAAGTCTGTTAAATCTTTCCTAAAACTTGCAGGGAGATGCTAATAACTTCTGAGAAACTAAAGGCAGCTGAAGGTAAAGAGGTGTTTTGTATAATGCTAGGTTTGAAAAGATCAAGCTCTTAAATCTGTTTTGGTTTGGTTTTTTTTCAAAATGCCCACAAAAAATGTACTAGCCCTCATTGTTTATCATGGCAGTGTAATCACTGTCAGTATCTCAATAATCTGATGCTGTTAAACAGCTCGTATTTTTTGTAACCTTTGCGTTCTTTGCCTAGAGAGGCAATAGATAACCGAGCAAACTGCCTTTTGATGTTTTATTGAATTCATTGACTTCTGTCAGAAGCAGATCTGTAGTTCTCCTCATGCTACAGCATAGATTAAATCTTTGAGGATTTTAGCTTGCTATACTAACAAAGTATTCTGCAAAGAGTGTTTTTTTTTAATATCAGGAAGGAGCTACATAATCCCAGAGACTTGAAAAAATCAGAAGTATTTAAACTTCGATGATGAATAGCACGTGTCACTTTTCCCATTGCACAATTTAGAGATTTTAGGAATTAGTGTCCCTTTACAATTTTGAAATGCATAGATGAAGGGGGAGATGGGCTTCCACGTGCAATCTTTATGCTCCAGGAGAATACCTGCATGTACCTGTTAATCATGATTTTTAAAAGCATTACATTTTAGTAATAAAGCACCAAGTTCATGAAGTGCTTAGAAAATTATTTTCATGTGGAAAGAACTTGCATTCATTAGTCAATCAAATATTTTAAAAGTGCTTTATATCAAATAAAAAGATATGCTACATGGACATGCAGACATCTAAATAGTCATAAAGTGAGTAAATTATTATTCTATCTCAATTTTATTGCCCACGTACAGATATTTCGATTTCTTTTATGACTCGAGTGTTTGAAAATGTAATTAATATAGAAGAGAATTTGCTCAAATTGAAGATTTTGCAGCTTTGTCTTCTAGTATAAAATGAGATTCAGACAGGTTAAGAAATATGAGAGCTTTTCAGAGAATCTCAAAACAAATAGGATGATAAAAGACTTGTTGCCATTCAATAACTTGAATTACAGTTTGGTGTTAAATTACATACTCACTAGAAATCGTTTCATGGGTGACAACTAATTAGTTTGTTGTTAAATGCTTAAAAATGAAGCAGGTTAAGAGTTCTAAAGCAGCCTTGTTTTTTGTTAACAGGCTGCCGATAGAATTGGATGTTACTTTGTGATATGTGCTGCAAAATGTCATCTGAATTAGAGAGAATGGCCTCATTTCTAGAGGGAACAGCCTCAAAGTTGCACCAGGGCAGGTTCAAGTTAGATGTGAGGAAAAGTTACTTTTCTGAAAGAGTGACCTGAAGTGGTCTGCCCAGGGAGCTGGTGGTGTCACCGTCCTTGGATGTTTTCAAGAAATGTTTAAATGTTGTACTGAGGGACACGGTTTAGTAGGGATGGTAGGTGGACGATTGGACTAGATGATCTCCAGCCTTGGTGATTCTGTGGCTCTATAAATTCTGCATCACTTGACTTGACTGATAATGCTCCACAAAATAATTGTTTGTGGTAATTAAGTTTGTTAAATTGAGAGAAGCACCAAGGAAAATGTTCTTGAGGCAGAGCAGAGTCCCAACATGTAAGATGTTGAACAAGAAATATCAAAGCCTAGTTAGTTGGACAGTCAAATATCTGAAATATATTCTTGATTTTAATTTAGCTCTTGTCTTTAAAAATAACAACAGAATTTCCAAACTTCAGAAATTTTTCTTTCTCTGGAGAGTGTAATTTTTCTTACTCTGTCGGAAGTGAAGGTGTTTCTGTTAACTGTGTTGGACCCATGAGATGAAACAGGGAAACCTTGTTTTGAAAACTAACTGGAATGAACCAGAAAAATGAAAAAAGAAAAATGAATAGAAATAAGTTTCTTACTGTAACGTTTCTCAACAACATGATGGAAGGAAAAATTACTCCTGAATGTCATTTCCAAATGAAATATTTCCTTGCTTCCCAGCAGCAGCTTTATCAAACATACTACCTGAGAGAAGCCTTCCTACGTATGGCCTATGATGTTTTTGTAGCTTGCTGTGAAATTATGTGTATGCTCCTGGTGAGAACAATTTTATAAGAATAGAATTGACAGTAAGCATTGTAGTAGTCTGTATCTCAGAAATAGACATTAAGACGATAAGTTTCTGACAAGCAAGTGAAAAAAGTGTGTGTCTTTCTTATTAGGCACACACCTTTCTCAGGAAAAGTCAAATTGATGTGTTTGCAGATAGAGTTTAAGTGCGTAACATGTTCCTTAAGCTGAAAAGCTGAGAGAGTTTTCTCCCTTAGTTTTCAGTCTAGTTTTAGTATTCTAATCTGCTGTATAAATAGAAGCTTGTTGTGACTGGCATTGTTGTTAACAGGAATTATCTGTTTTCTCCTCGGGATAGCTTGTACCTGAAACTATCACAAACTATCAGAGGTCTTGCACACACGATGAGACTGCATTTTGCCTATAGTTGATCAGACCTTTCTCTGATCTCACACCAGGTAGTTAGAAAAGTAATCACAGCAATTAGAGAACGTTGTAACACATTGTCTGTTGTCTCTCTAATTCTGTTTTAGGTAGATGTGAGCTGAATGTAGATAAGAATTCCAAACAGGCCGGGCTGATGCGCACACAGAAGGAATGAAGTATGGATGTGAAAGAACGTCGGCCTTATTGCTCCCTGACAAAGAGCAGGCGGGACAAGGAGCGGCGCTACACAAATTCTTCTGCAGAAAATGAAGAGTGCAGAGTGCCTACACAGAAGTCCTACAGTTCCAGTGAAACCCTGAAGGCTTTTGATCATGATTCCTCTAGGTTGCTGTATGGAAACCGGGTAAAAGACTTGGTCCACAGAGAAGCAGATGAGTATACCAGACAAGGTAGGCAAGAGGTTTTTATACAACTGGGGTGTATAATTCATTAGTACTGAGTAACAAGGCTTTCCTGCTGTGGGAAGAGGATGTCATTATACCCGTTTTAACAGTTTTAGTAATACTCTGCACAAACAGTACACTTCATTTGTATCTTCCTAAATATTTTAAAAAGATGGGAGAGCATTATGTACCATATTTGAAATAAATAATACATGCTAAATAGAAAACCTACGTAAACGTCCCATGTTGGGCAATGACTCAGTGAC
Organism: Tragopan temminckii; assembly: GCA_028571105.1. Taxonomy (NCBI): domain Eukaryota; kingdom Metazoa; phylum Chordata; class Aves; order Galliformes; family Phasianidae; genus Tragopan; species Tragopan temminckii. Next base: position 24,110,944 of record JAOWBP010002392.1, on the reverse strand, counting down.
AACTTTGTGAGTATGAGTGTGAAGTATTCAGGCCTTACAGTTTAAAAACCAGACCCCCGGCAAAAAAAAAATCATCTGATTAATGGGTTGTCCAGAAGCTTGCCACTCCAGTATCCCTAAAATTTAAGTAGCTTCAAAATTAATCACAAGAAATGAATCCGACTGTTCAAAGAACATGAGGCCCCATAAATAGGCTTGCTGAAAAATCCAGTATGTATGTTTGAGTATACAAATAATTTAATAGCTCAGTGCTTTTAGTTCACAAGGGCAGTACTAGAGCTCTGTAGAGTGAGTAAATTAGTAAGGTAAATTAGTTTGAAAGTGGAGGGGTTTTTGCATGTTGTTTTTTGTTTGCTTTTAGTGAATAACTGTGACACCTAATCAGATGCTAACTGCTGTTTCTGTTAAATTTCTGAGTCCAGGGCAGGAGAGATGTGAGAGATGTAAATATCCATGGAGTTATCCAAAACCCAGCTGGATGGGGGCCCTGGGCAGTTTGCTGTAGCTGACCCTAGCTGGGGGGGAGAGGGTTTGGTCTAACTGCTCTTAAGAGATCCCTTCTGATTCTATCAGGTTGCACTCGTTAGGGTAAGCTCTTGTTAGGGTCAAGAACTCAATGCATTACTTGGATTCAAAACTGTGACCTCTAGAAGTGGCATTTCTATACTTCCACAACCAAAGTACTTAATGTAAGGTTAAAAAAAAAAATAAAATGTTGGGATGTGTGCAGTATTACAGCCTAGCTATCTAAAAGAATAAATGTAGGCCAGAAGATGTGTAAAATGAACCCTCAATCTTCTATATAAAGAATCCTCTCTTCTGAGGAAGCGGGAGTAGATTCAGGAGTACATATAGAAAGCTTTCTCCTTGTGAGAAAGTCTTTAGCTTTGATTTTAGAATTGTTTAAAAATATTTTCCCCTTTGGTGGTTTATCTTTGTTCCAAGTAGAATAACTTTACATTAGAATTAGAGCCATGCAGATGGTGTTGACTTTTTTCACCACAAATGTCTACAAAGGAAATAAAAATATTTCTCTTCAACTCATGTAACTGAGGATGGCTGCTACTGTGGTCTGTCTGCTTTCTACTGTGTATTTTTGTTTTCTGTGATATGTTGAAACTTCAGGTCATCGCTACTTTCAAGCTAAAGTCATTAGTAACCTTGATCCTGTTACTTTACTAAGGAAAAACCAAGAGGAATGAAGTTTTCCAAGGCTCATACTATAGACACTTTCACAGTACTAGTGACAAAATTATATCAAAATAGACACTGTTTATTTAGTATTGCCTAACTAAGAATTCACAAACCATTCCCTGAATAGAGTACTATTCTCTTTAAATAGAAATAATGCAATGGAAGAAATGAAACAATCTGGCACAATATGTATGATGAAGCACTGGGGCTTGCGGGTTTTTTTCCTCTCCATTTTCTTCAGAAAAGTACATAGTACATAGCTAATACTTATTGCCCAATATGCAATAAGTTACACATCTGTCAGTCTGAGATGTGTAGAGTCATTGTCATCTTTCAGTGCTCTCAGCACTGTTATCTGTGTCTGTTTGATTTTTCTCATTGTCTGTTCAATTCCCCTTGTGTGGCTTATTGGCTTCCTCTAATGCTTGCTGTTTTAGCACCTTTGGGGACTACCTGCAAGTTCGAGAGGGTCAAATTAATAAGGGCTTGTTTTGTAGTTTTAGATACTGTGTTTTTTTGATTCATCTTTGACTGAGAGAATTTACTGCTTCTGGCATCGGAAGCATTTGGTGGAAAACCAAATGCTCAAGATCATTCTAAAGGTTTTTTAATAATATATTAAAGAAGCTTCCCTATATATATATATATATATATATATATTTTTTTTTTTTTTTTTTTTTTGCTTCTGTCTAGAAATAAAGTGCAGATATGTAGCTGCTTTGACAGTCTAATTACATGCTACCCTGCAAAAACAACAGGAAATAAATCTACAAGCGAAAAAAAGGCAACTGTTAATAAATGCCTTTAATTGGAAATTAACATTTTTATTAATTGATAGTGACTGCTTCATTTCTTTTCCTTGGCCTGTGTAAAATAGTACCAAATTTCCAGTGTCCACTGGAAATCTACTGAAGCAATTACTTGAACTTCTTGAGTCTTCCAAATCTGACACAACTAAAAAATATCACTGTTATTACTGCCAATACATGGGGGTAAACCCTTCAAAGCTTTTTGCTTATGTGTCAGAAATTTACCACCTCCTCTTCCTTATTTGTCTCAGTATGTGTCTTTGTGCTTCCTGCTGCCCATGGTTGAACCCAGAAGGGGATACTGCTGTAGGAGAGATGTGCCTGGTTTAGAGGTGTTTTTGTCCCAGGAAGTCTTTGCTTATGGAGGGGAAGTTTCCCTGTTATCACTGAATTTCTGTTGCTTGAGATTAACTGCGTAAATTGTGGGTAACAGTCTAAAAGAATGTTTTTCCTTTTATTTCATAAAACAATATTTAAAATAATTTAATGTTAAAATATTGTAGTATTTATTATAGGGCTAGGATAATCTTGTTACTTTGGAGCCCAGCTGACAAGATTCTAAGAAGCGATGTGTGTTTCTGGGAAGCGACTTGATCAAGGCAGTGTGCTTTCAGTTAACTAAAAAGACAAAGTAGATCATCTCCTGTGGTTTCCTCCCCTCCTCCTTCTCAAACACCTTTATAAGTTGCAAGACCAGTTTTATCTTTAACTCTTCAGTTCTATCTAGTTTACTGTTTTTAGAGCTTCTAATTTAGCTGTTTATTTTCACTTTGTTGTTAATCTCCACATAAGTTTTGAAAAATTGGTAAATGTGAGTAATTAAACTCTGCATTCAACCATGTAAATGAACTTGAGCCTTTTTCATTAAAACTACTTTTAAGCTTGATTTTACATTGCATACTTGAGAAGATGCCTAATCTCATCTTTGACAGTGGATAAAGCACCATGAAAAGCTGTTTGCTTTCCAGAATGTGATGATATGATTGTTTGCTGTTTGAGTTAGAGAGGAATATGATACCTATTTACTTATGCTTTGAAGTATCCAACTGTAATGAGCTGTCTGATTTAAATGTACAACTTCTTTAATTGAATTCTGGAGCCTAAATGCTCGTACTTTGGAATATGCCCAACTATCACGCTGAATTCAGAAATAAAGCTGAATATATAAAGTTGAATTTCGCTGTTGCTCAGAGAGAAATTCCTTTGTTTACAAAATTAAATTGCTGTGGGAAGTGATAAAACGTGCATAGGAGACTGTTATGTGAAAATATTCGGCCGAGTTGTGTGAGTGTGGATGAGGAGGGAAGGACTGTAGAACTACAGACGGCAAACTAGGTTTAAAATTACATTTGAAAAAAAAAATATTCGGAATTAATAGTATGTTTTGCAAACAATTTGTAGTTGATCATGAATCAAAACTGCAAGGCTCTGCAAGAACTGAAAGGCTTGTTAAGAGGGTTTTAGCAAGAGAAATACAGGCAGGCAAAAACTGTATTTTACTTATTGCCAGATATGTTTTGAAAGGAGGAGAGGACTCTGCAATGTCTATTAAGTAGCCGTCTTTCTGCTTCAAAGAATTATTTGTTGCAAGGCAATATAATGATGCTGTAATGGGATCTACATGCCAAGTCAGTGAGGTTTGGAGTAGGAGTGGAAGGCACAGTTGGCACAGTACACTGAGATTTGCGTGTGTCCATATTTACACACAAGATAATTTCACCACTGTTTGTGAATGCTGTGAGATGAGAAGCTGAGCTGCATGATACTTTTGCAACAAGAAGGGCTGACGAGGTGGTGCAGGTTGTGTTAAATTTTTACTTTTGGAAAGCTTGAGGCATCTGTAGTTTAGCCTGGAGGTAAAGTTACCTGGTCTTTCTAACTGGCGGTGAGCATGAGTTCTCTGTGTTTATCATTCAGCACAATTTGCTCTCAGCAAAGCCTCAATGCGAATTCCTTTTCATGCTGCCCCTTCCAGTTTTGCAGAAGAAAGTGTTCATATGGATGTTTTTATATCTTCACTATTCTGGAATTCTTAGGAGCCTAGTAACTCCTTGAGCCTGCAAAGAGAGGGGCTGGACTTAACAAACAAGCAAAGAAAAAGAATTTCTTTCCATCACAATATGCTGGGTCACTGATATGAGGCTGCTGAAAAGCAAAGCCATTTACAGTACGTTACACTGTGCTGATGAATCATAGCCGCTGTTCAGCTGTCTCTCCGTGACAATTAGATTTAGGTGCTGGAAAAATCTCGCTGTTCAGTAAAGGGAGGACCTGAAATAGTGATTTATATGTTAGGACAATTTTATGTTATTATTGAAGATGTTAAACACAGTCAAGGATTCATTTTTAAGATTTCAAAAGTATGAATTGCAACTTCTAGTCTAATGTAACAGGGCATCAAATTTTATTGTTTTTTAAATATTAGCTGCTTGAAATGACTTATTTGGGTAGCAAAGTGATTAATCTTCTCAGTCACCATAAATGTCAGCTGCGGGATTAAAGGATCTAAATGGTCATGGTTTCAAATCTAAAGTTCCATGTACTTCGAGCCTTCCCTTAAGAGGCAATGGGAGGGTAGATGGATCAACCACTTTTGAGTTTCCACTGCCTGTGCTTTGTCAGTGAGCTGGTTTTGACTGTAGGGTAGGCAAGGATTCTCACCAGAACTGCATTAGCCTGCTGTGTGGATTATTTACAAGCAGGTATGAAATGACACACAAATGACTTTGCATTCTCCCGATGAGCGAATTGATCTCCATTCAGTGACATGGCAAGTGCCATCTTTGAAAATCCAAGACAGCAATCAGAGTTCTGCGTTGTGAGCTGAGTGTCCTTACTATGATTCTGGCAGACTCTTTTTTGTTATGCTAAAACAAAGCCACCTGCAGCATCCTCTTCCTTTGAGCAGGCAACTTTTGTGAGAAACGTACAGTTGCCAGCATGTGCTCGGTAATTCTGTGGCCTTGAGCTAAGCATGTAACCTTCTGCCAGCGGTGCTTTTTTTTCTTTCCTCTCTGTAATACAGGTATAATAACACTTGCCCACCTCACAGACGTGTTGGGAAGATTAATTAGTTTATGTTTGCAAAACGCTTTGAAGATGAAAAGAGCTGTAAGTGCTAAGTAATATTATCATCTTACATTGCTGTAGTAGTTACTTCTTAAAGCAACAATAAGAAGTTAATTGGTTTTTGGGTTCCAGGTGATAAGGATCTGTTGACTTTTAAAGTTATTCTCTTAGCTGCAGAGTGGTACTAAGGAAAACATTTCACTTTCATTTGATTAAGAGTATATTTAGCTCCTGCTCAGTGATGCACGTGCTTGCTCTAAGGTTTTCATCTAGTTGAAATTGGCCCCTGGAGGGTCATGGTCTGTAGATGAGCTATGGATCTGGAGACAAAGGGCAATTGTGATTCTCTAGGGAAAAATCAACCTTGGTTATTGGCAGTACGCTGCTTGATCCGGCATTTCTGCATGGCCTTGGTCCACAGAGTGAAAGCCTTGTCCTGTACCAGACCAATCACAAAAGAAGGGAATGAAGTTCTTGATCATAATGATTACAGATTTCTAAGGTGAACAAGGCCCCCAAAGACTTTTGTCTTCATGGAATGGAAGACATTCTGGAAGGTCCATGATTGCCCATATAGCTTCATGTAGCGAGATGTGTATGCTGCTCCTGTTCGTAATAAGTATCTGACTGGAGGATGAGGGAGATATGTGAGTTGCACACATGGCTGTGAAAGATGACTGCAGTGTGTCAGTGTCCATTGAGAGAACAAAGCATGCATTTGGAGACAAGGAATCCTGCTTGCTGATTTAGGATCAAGAGTCAGGACTCCAGGCCAGCTTGTGAGGGTTACTTGTTCCATCACTAGCAAACTGATGTGGGAGAAGAAGCAGAGAAGTGAAATAGGAATAATTCCTCACTCAGATTGTAGTTTTTGAAAGTAGTTTAAATTGTCACTGCTTACTGGCTTGAGATGCAGTGCTTAGTGTTACTTAACTTATCAAAGCCAAAAGAGAAAATGAAAGAGCCATCAGATCGGATTAGTCTCATGTTTTATGTTTGCACTTTTTTGTTTGCTATGCCACAGGTTCGTCCAAGTCATAAACCCTTTCTTCAGTTTAATGGGCTTTCTGCTAGAAAATCTAAATTAAGTCTACACTGCATTACATCTGAATGTGAGCTCTGCTGTGGATATATGAAGGCAGGTGTGCACGAGAGAGGGAGGAACAAGGTTTTTCTGCAGAATCCTTGGGTGTTTTAGTTACTGGCATTTTTTGTGCTTATCTACAGTGATCTGAGTGCCATGCACTGCAGAAGAGATTCCTATGAATGTGGGGTATTTATTTATTTATTCGACAAATAGAAATGTATAGGGCTGTTCTGAATAAGATCATTTTCTTTCTTTACACCAGTTCAGAGCCAGTTGAAATGATCAAATTTTCTGCTATGGCACAATGTATCCATCTCTCTGTCCGCTGTCTTGTGGTGGCAGATGTGCCTTTCCTCCTGCAGAATTAGTGTGTGAAGTTTTCCCCTCCACATCCGAAGGGATAGGATTGAGCCTGAGCTGTATTCTGCATGCTTCTTTCCCTGCTGCCTCCTTCCTCCTCACCTTCCTTCCCCATTCCAAGCCATATGTCATGTCATTAGCATCCTACTGACCTTAATGTGGCAGTTCATACCTGTCAGATCTGTGGTTTTAGGCTCTCTGCAGACTGCATATCCATCATCTCTGCATTGCTTACCCTCGGGTCATATTTTCTTCACATCTATCAAATTTAGGCTTTATTTGTATTTTGTAATAAATGGATGCTTAGATGTTGATGATTTGCAGTTTGATCCAAACTTTAAGATAGAGGCCTGAAATATCTATACTGTCATTCTGTTCATGATCAAGACTTTGCGTTCTTTGCTACTCATGGAGTTACATTTCTATTTTAAATCCACAGAATCTTCTTTTTTCCTTTGCCACCCATGTTCTGGACAGACACGCTAGTTTCCCTAATTTAAATTGTATATTATTTCATCATATTCAGAAAATCAGATTTTTTATCTGAAATCCAACAATTTGGAACTGTAATGGTTGAATTATTAATTCACTTACCGAAACACGATTGCTTATGCTGCAGCTTGAAGCTTTGAATTGTGCAATTGTCAAATTATCTTCAATTGACTTTAATCTTACTCTGTGATACCTTCAGAAGGACTTGATGAACAGTCCTTTATCCTTATACTAGATTAAGAAGTGCTTATGTTCTCATCTGTGGATTAGTACTGAGGATCCTTCCACCACCCCCAAGCCTGCCAGGGAGAAAAATGGAGAGTGGAGCAGAAAGATCAAGAAACATAGGTTAGGAGGTGATGAGGAAAGGGGTTCTGATGAGTGAGGAGAAAAATGCAGAATTTACTGACAGGGTAAAACCACGAGATAGTGGATTAGGGTGGTCTAAGTTTCATAGATAACTTTCACAAAACCAGAAAAGAAAATCAGGATGAAGTAATTAAAAAAAGATCAGAAAGAAAATATTTATTAACACAGGCTAAGTGTATTACTTGTCAGTCTTCACTGTGGTTGCTTGGATCCTGACACACAGAATTCAGCAAGCATAGCTTTGGAATTTCCTGTTTAGTGAATGTACTGTGGAGTTTGTGCAGCAGAATGGATGGTATCACATCTATTACTCATTCTCTCTTTTCTGTAACTGTATTCTACCTGCCTAATACTCTGAATTCTAAAGGCAGCATTTGTACACTTCTTATCAGAAGTTTATAAAGCATGCAGGGCCTCTATCTTTTGCCAGTTCCTTTTCTAAAATCTTCATCCTTTCATTTCTAGCATATTTGTTCTCTTATCCATTTGCTTCCATTTTTATGCCCTTCCTCTCAAGACCTTTCCTTGGAAAGCACTGCCTTAGAAAGCCTGACATGCTGTCTTCGCCACCAGTAAATGGAGAAGAAAATAAACATGTTTTATTTACAACAAATAACATATTTTTTTTTCCTTGAGAAACCAATCAGAATTGACATTTAGAGGTAGATAATGTTTCAGATCTCTTGGGATTGCTTGGGATTCTTGTCAAAGCAGTGCAGCTCTGCTTTGAGCATCTAGGAAGATGGCATACCCTCAGTGTTCCAGCAATGACTATCTCGTCACCTGAGAACAGAAGGGATGATTCTCCTGTTTATCATTCCATACAAAGAAACTCCTTTCACCATCTTTTACTCGCACATGATTGAATGCTGTATTTTTTCGGATATTGGTAAGGAGATCAGCCCAGCCAGTTTGCAGTTACCAGAGCTTTTCTTTCATGGTTGTCAGGTATATGAGTTTGGAAGGCAAGCTACTGTGGAATCAATAGAATGTGTCTCCTGGTTTTCCAGGATGATGTAGCATTTCAAAGGCGTGGTGTGGCTGCGTTCTGGTTCTTGCTCTGCAGAGAGTAGTCAGAAGTGCTGTGGATCAGCTCCAGGCAAGGAGCTGCAAATAAAAGAAATATGCCCATTGCGTGTGTTAGCTAAGCGTGGATACAAAAGTAATTCCCAGTATCAAAATAGCAGAAAACTATGTGGTCCTTGCAGCAGCGGTTTTGACATCAGTTCTGTTCATATGCTATTTCAGTGATAAGCACTGTACTGTGAGAACCAGTTTGCATGCACTAGTCTGCAGAGAAAACATAAAAATGAGAGAAGCTCTTTTCCAGGTTTACTTCCTGAATAAATTATGTTAGTCTTCTTTTAGTTTTAAAAAAAAATAAATAAAATTAGAATTAAGTACAGGAACAAAGAAATATAGAGAAGAATAGAAATGAGAAGATAGGTTCTCCTGAGGACAGTGATCACATCTTGTTTTTCATCTCTCTTGCCTTAGTTGTTTCACAATTTGTTTTTCTAAATTTAGTATTTTCCTGTAATGCATTACCACAGAGTGATTACAGGGAAAATGCATTTGAGGATGATTTCTGAACTGCACGGAGGTGTTGTGGGCAGACAGAAGGCAAGATACAAAGGAAAAATCCTGCCAAGTGTTAAGACTGGAGCAGGAACTGGCAAGTAATGTAGGACATAGAGACAGCAGAAAAGGGATGAAACTTTATCAGAACATTAAGAGCAGACCCAAACACAGCACAAGGTTGAGCATGCACATGGTTGGATTTGAGATTTCTACCATTCTGGTTTTATCTCTACTCTGTGATGGCAAAACCGAAGGCAGCAAAGGTGCTCACACTACAGTTTATCTGTCTTGAAAGAGAAGTGTCCATGTGTATATTTTATTGCTAACCTCACTGATGTTTTCTAGAAGACTTTTTAGTTTAGGAGTGCTTTTTTTTCCTTGTTCCCAAAACTATCTGTAGTTGCTGAACCTGACTCAGAGACTTTGCAGTAGTTAATGGATTACGAAGGTCAGTGGCGATGTCTGAAGGTGCAGATTCTCTGCTGGTTATTTTTGGTTCATCTGTTAGTTTGTTTTTCCATTTTTGTGGTTTGTCATTTTAGGAGGATATTTCTGCTTTAGTATAGATCCAGTTTAAAGCAGATTGTCAGCTGAGGTGCCACAGAGCCTTTTTGTGTTTTGTTCAGTAGTCCTCTCCCAAAAACCTTTTCCACAGATAAAATGTCCAACTTGAAGCTTAAATTACTGTAGGCGTCTTTAAATAGCAGCTCCATTTTAGGCCATTGAAACCAATATAGCACAAGTAGAGCAGGTTGCCATTTAATTTCAGCTGTGAAATCCCAACTTACTAAAAGAACGTGTAACTTCTGCATACAATGTACTTGTTCATGTATACGCTATTTGCTTTAAAATTTGTTGTTCTAGACAAATACAATCTGGGTGGTGCTGGCAGAGAAATTCATGTGTATGTGTGTTAGAATTACGGTTTGATATGAATTTAACATAGTTAGAGATGCACCAATCATTCGGGTGAGTTTGCAGCTGGCAAATACCATGTTGTTAACAGTGATTGCTGTACAAGCTGAAAGTTATCTTCAAGTTATATTGTTTATTTTTTTGTCTGGACATGTGGATGGTGTCAGCATTCGTTCCTTACACTAACTGTAAATTTATATTCCTAGCCAAGGGAGATGGCAGTATCTAATGGTGGAGTGGTAGTAATAGCACTGTTATCAGTTTTTAAAGCCCAACATCACTCTGAATGGCCCCCAAGCCCCAAAGTTGTCTCCAAAACAAGTTTCATTGAAACATTATGTCTAATTTATTTTTTTCCATTTTACACTTCATACTACTTGTAAAGGAAGGAAAAAAAAAAGGAAAAAAGCCCTCAAAGCTTTATTCATATCTATTTACTCTTTCTTCTACATTTTCTTCTCTGAAATTAGTTCATTACAAATTCTCCAAGTTGCTTTTAAGTCATTATGAAATGCTGAGGCACCTATTGTCAGTGGGAGAACTTACAAACGTGTGTATAGTATAAGAAACTGGTGATTAAATCCCTCACGTTGAAGTCTTCCTGGAAAGGTTAATTAGAAATGTTAAGAACACAGGAGGGAGAACATCCTGTCTTCATACTCTTTTTCCACTGAGCCCCTACAACTTTCTTTTCAGTTTTTTTGGTAGCATTGTTCCCTAGCAGGTAAAAGCCCCCGTTCCAGTCTGCAGCCCATTAATTCTGTGCCCCAGCCTCGTTCAGCATCTCCTGAATCCTGAAAATTTCAGGGAATCTTAAGACGATGTAAAATCTTTGCATTACATATGTATGATTTCCTTTGGGACATAAATTCCTACACAAATACATATTTTTTCCATGTCAACTTTGTTTGTTTTTCATTTGTGTAGGCAACTTAGACAGTGTGCAATCCTCTTAGTGAAGCTTTTAGGAAAGCTTTAATTCAGGAGATGATTGAGCCTGATGTCTCTAAAGCTGTTACAGCGTTTCTGGGCAACGCTGTACAACTTCAGTGTAGTGCAAGAGCTTTAAAATATTGAATGTGATGAGAGAGCAGTAAACAACCCCTTTTCTGTCTCTAGAACTGCACTGGAGCTTTGCTTTGGCCCTGTGACATGCAGTTTTAGTTCTCATGTCGTTCCAAAGAGAGGTGAAAAGGCAGAAAGGAGGTGAAAGCAGGCTGTTGTAAAATACAATAAAAAATAAAACTCATGAGCAGTGGATAGGTGGTCCATTGTGCCTGGAACTGAGCCTGAGAAAGTCACTGTGGGTTTTCATGTGGAGCGCCTGAAAGAGTTTCTCTTAGAAATAAATATTGGTCTGCTTAAGAACATAAAATAGTCATTGAGATAGGAAATAAAATTAAAAGGGCTCAACAGTTTCTTCAAAACACTGTGTCTGCCTGGGTGGCTGATGCTGGGTGTGCAGGGCAGTGCTTTGCAGAGCTGGGTGCTGCTGTGGCTGACCTCCATTGCCCTTGGAGCTGGCTGCAGCGTGATCCTGCTGTAGCCCCCAGCTCAGCCTGGGAGATATCAGGGCCATAGGTGTATCGCGTAACCTCGGAGCCTGGAGGTTAGCAGCTGCTTGGTTACTGACTCAAGCAGACTTGTTGTCAGTGGGGGCCACCTCTTTCTATTTTGCTTCCTTTAACATTGTTTTTAGGACGAACCCAGTGCTGCATCTGCAACAGTGAGTGCTCACGCACCTGCATATTGGCTTCTCCTGTCTTTTGCTTCAACTGCCAGAGATGTTGGAATAACAGGTTCCTGTAATAATGTATGTCACACATAACACCAGTGGCCAGGCTGTCATCCCTAGCTCAAATTTGCCAAAACACTGGAAAAAAAAGATGTGTTGTAGGCACCTCCTTTTGTTCTGCTCTGACTGCTACAGCTGGGCAGTTTGTTTGGCCTCTGTTTGCTTCTCTTCTTAGTTTCGTCTCTCACAAAACCTGAGCATTCATGTGGCCTGACTGTTTTTAAATGGCAAGGTATGGCCAGACCACATATGGCAATTGCCTGTTCTTATCCTCTTCATACAGTCTGGCCCTAGTCATAGATGTATCTTCTCCCTTTGTATTTGCTTAGATATGCACCTCCCCAGCGGCTTTTTTGCTCAAATCCTTATTTACAGCAGCAAATAACTTTAGTTAGCTTTGTACCTAATGTTAGTAACTGATTTTCATTATTTATGAAACTCATTTACAGAATTCATTTATGGTTCTGACTGCAAAGTCAGTGACACTTAAAGTGACCACTTCGTGTGACCACAGCAATAAAGTAATTAATTGGATCACATAATGTCTTGCCTATTGATGTGCTTAAACTCTTAATATTTCAGGAATTAATTACATTTTTATATTCTTTCTATTAGTTTTTATTTGAGGGGAGTCTGGTTTTGCTGTATTATAAGCCTTAATGGTGTTACAAACATGTATTCTCATGCATTTATAAATGACTAATTTTGGAGCACTTAGGATGCCTATCAGATGCAAAAATTGAGCATGTATTCTAATTTGTTCCCAGAGCTATCAGAAAACTGTGAGCCAGAATGGAAAAGCATTATGGGTGCTGGCATGCAAATGAGCTTTGCAAAGTGTCTATATATCATACAGCGTCTTAAATCTACAGACATAAAAGCAGGATGAAGACACAGCCGTTAAAAAGGCAGTCATTTTTGAGTGTCACATAACTTAGACACTTCTAAGTTATTGCAGTGTCATGAGTTTATCGCACCTAATTTATTAATACAATCATTTGGGATTCACTTATGTCTCTTGCTCTGCCCCAAAACAGAGGCTGAAAGTCTGCTTAAAATGTGCAGGCTCTGCTTCAGCAGTAAAAGCCTGAATTCAGTGACAGAAAATGCTGTCTTACCACAACCTACAGGTAATGGGAGGCAGCGTTCCTGTTTGTTTACATTTGTGCATTAAAGGAGAGCAGAGAGTTCCATGGGGGTTGCGCTCCCATTTAATTTTTCCAGTACCACATTAGGTGACATCTGTACAGGAAAATATCCTGTTGCGTAGGCCTCTCTAGTCAGGGCAACAAAGGCAATTCTGACAAATACCTTCGACTGCTTCACACTTCAAAAAAGTAAAAAGAAAAAAAAAAGTAAAGAAAAGCTTGCCATTTACTTCTGATCCTTCTATGCGCTAAATTAGCTTCTCTCCATTTGCAGGTTCTGTTATGTTTCTTTCCTACATGAGAACACTTTTGATGTGTTGAAGCAGTTGCCAAAACAGTGCCAAGGTACTCAGAATGGAAAGGGGCACTGCAGAGAGCTGGAGACAGAGGGAACCACTTGATTGTAGTACATGCAGAGTTTTGACAAAACAGCTTATGTGATGCCTGAGAAAATAAGACACATAAAGAGTTTTTACTTCTAACTTCTTAATTTAATATTTATTTTTTTTAAATTCTCACCTTCTGTTATCTTTTTTTCCCCTAATCAGGACAGAATTTTACCCTAAGGCAGTTAGGAGTTTGTGAACCAGCAACTCGTCGAGGACTGGCATTTTGTGCGGAAATGGGGCTCCCCCACAGAGGTTACTCTATCAGTGCAGGGTCAGATGCTGATACTGAAAATGAAGGAGTGATGTCTCCAGAGCATGCCATGAGACTTTGGGGCAGGGGGGTCAAGTCAGGGCGCAGCTCCTGTCTGTCGAGCCGTTCCAACTCAGCCCTCACTCTGACTGATACCGAACACGAGAACAAGTCCGACAGTGAAAATGGTAAGTTCTTACACATATGCACGTATATAAATCAATGTTTTATTTGCTGTCGTGGTTGACACTCAATCATTTCAAGTCATTAAAAGTTCAAGGAATGGCCTTCAATTATTTATCTACTTTTTTTTTTTTTTCCTCCCCTTCCCAGAAAAGTCAATATTCACTATCAGTCCTAACTAATAAAAGCTTTGGGCTTGATGTTTTGGCTGTAATTTTGGAAGAGTTTCATCACAGAAAAAGATTAGCTCTGTTTTATCTTGGGCCATTTTACCTGTTACCCTCTGGGAAGCAGCAAAGTAAGTGGTGATAAAGTTGATCCCCGAGGCCAGCTTGCAATCAAAGGTTTCATTGTAAACTCCTCTTTTAAGACATCTCAGAGAAGTTGCAGAATCTTACAACGGATGAATGAACACAAAGAATAGCTTATTAACAGGACTCATGTGATTGGAAAACAAATTTGGTCGTGCTTTAAAGTTACTAGCTGATGAGAACAATTGGAATTGTGGTGAAGATGGACATGTGGCCTTTGATGTGCCTAGGGATCTGGATTACTGTGCAATTAAAATCTGCAAATAAATCTAAACAGCAGCTTTGTAGGATGTGGGATATGACCATTGTATATTAAGGCTTAGCTTTTTAAATGAAAAGAGGTTAATGCAATTGACTTGATTCACTTTTAAAGCTTTGCAAAATCTTTTACTTCAACTCGAGGTTATGAACAGAACCTAATGTGATGTTAAATGCTAAGTGCACAAATCTTAGAAAACATTTTGTCTTTAACTTCTTTTTGTTTGCAGATTTTCAGCTTCACTAGAATACACTTTTTCTATTAACTTCATGACTTCCTATATGACAGATTCTAAGATGAATAAAGAAAAATGAGTAAAAATGAAAATTAGAGCAAAGGCTATTGCCTAGATGTCTAAACTTCATTTTATTAATTTATTAAATGTGGCTGCTCAGCTGTACCGAAGCTGGAGCAATTTTATTTCAACCCTCTGGCAATAGCTTTAAAATATTGTGGTAAATGGCAGCGTGAGTGTTGTGATACTTAGAAAGAAAGAAAGACACCACTTTCATTTTAAACTGCAAGCAATAATGTTTTGTCCTACTTATTTATTGTTTCAACTTCAGTTTGAGAATGCAGAGCCATAGCTGTTGTAGTCATTGCCTTTCCTTGCCTTGGTGACTGGTTCTAGCTGAAAACACCTGTGCATGACATCCGCCTCAAAGGGGATTTTGCTTTTTGTGTTGGAATTAATGCTGCGTGCTACCTGAGGAAACAGCTGTCCATGTTCAAAACAGCTTTGTCTCATGCTTGGAAAGTTTATTATGGGCAGGAAGCAGGCTTTGAAGGGGGAGGATAGGAGTACACGCTTAACTCCTTTTGGCAGTGGAGATTCTTTTGAATGACTCTTGGTACTTTGGCTGCAAAGCAATCTTGAAAGAAAAGTTGTTGAGCAGTACTCTGACTTTTTTCTTTTGAAACCTGTGCTGAAAATCACTGCCTCGAGTCTTTCGTAATACCCTATCTTAATGATTTTTTATGCATGTGTATATACACAAGTATCCTTAAGAGAGCTGTATCTATACTTTATCCGAGAGGGTCACTGCTTCTGCTTAGGTATACTTCATTAATAAACCTTAAATTAATAATTCTTATTAAAAAAATAAAAGGGCAAAAATGTTGTTACAAGAACCCCTCTGTTAGTGGAAAACGAGAGTTTTGTTTTGTATTTTGCGTGAGAGAAATCTGTGTATGTTAGAAAAAGCACTACTCTGCAGTGGTTAAAATCATGCAAAGAGTGTCTGATGTTTGATACAACTTCAAAGAAGAGTTTAGTCACTAAAAAGGATTACAGTTGATTTATTTATTGATAGCAAGGCCAGCAGTCCAGCTTAAGGAGGTACTAGGAGTGCTGTGAGGCTAATGAAATTTTGATGGCTTGAAAGTCCCCTAGGGCTATGAAACATGTATAACTCAGACCGTGTCATGGGTCCCCGTTTTACTACAGATGTTATGGAAGTGGTGAAAAGCTTAATCTTCTCTGGTATTTTTCTCTGGATTTTGTTTCCACTGAACCTGGAAGTTTTGGCTCAGGAACAATTTTATAAATGTAGTTGAAATCAGTATGTTAAATGCTCACAGTAGAATAAAAAATATAATTTAAAGGCAGGGAAGCAATACTGTCCTGGCAGGTGCAGGTGCTCTAATACAAGGACCAAACTGCAGGTGCGAGTTTTCTTAATTTATGGCCTGAAGTTAATAGCTGCGCTAGCATGTGGTTAAAATCTGACAGATACGATAAAGCTTTGAATCCAAAACTACCATTTCAGCCAGTCTTCTCTGCTGTGTTTGAAAGATTCCTGATTGAATTTCAATTGAATTGTTTTACAGATAAACACATTTATATGCTGTATATTTACCTCTAAAGCAGGTAAGGAGCGACAGGTTATAATAAGCAAAACACAACGCCAGATCTCATTTTCCTTACCTGAAAGGTCTCAGTTCCTGAACGATGCTGCTCTTACCCAAGAAAGCAGCTCGCTGCTTTAAATAGTCTATTGCCATAAGCCACTCTCACTGGAGTTAATGTTACCATTCATGATGATAACTGTGATTTGTCCTATAGGTTTATGAACTTAGGATTAACTATTTGCTGATTGTAATTATGGTTTCCTTTCTCATCAGTTAGGTAAGAACAGAAGCTTGCCATCAAAATGCAATTTACTTTCCTTCCTTTCAGTTTGTTGGGTATGTTTGCTCTTGTGAAATAGTTGTAGCTTACGCCTCCCTGAGAAGGGCAAAACTCTAGGTTCTGCTGCATAATTACAATGAATGAGAGAAAACAATCTGTTGAAAATACTAACTGTTATTCCTGGAGGTCTCAAGTGTGTTTCTAAGATCCTACCAAAGCCATCTGAACTTTTGTGTCACAATGGCAGAATTAAAATTTTCTTAAAAAAAAAGAAAAAGAATACAGTTGTAAATGATCACTGTGTAGCTATAAATATGTTAATAACCTAGTGAATGCCAGCAGATTTTGTATAGAAAACATCAGAAATGTTTTCCAAACATAGATTCTCACTTCAGAGGTTCGGATTATTGCTTAGTGTAAATCATTCTAAAAAGAAATATTTTTCTTTGAGCTTGTTCAACTTCCATATATGACTCTTGGCTTCACGTTCATGGAGATTTGTCATGTCAGCCTCTCTGAAGGAGGTCCTGCATCTGTTAATCTGGGCAGCCTCCCAGTGTCACGTACAGCATGATGTATCAATTGGAGCACACCAAGTACTCATGTGCTTCTTGGTCTTCTCCATTCTCATTGCAGTTCTCTTTGAAACAAAAGGAAACAAACAAACAGCAAAAAAGAACTTATTGTGAAAATATGGATCAGTAAATGGATCAGCATGACAAGCATGCTTTTCTTTTTCAAAATGCTGCATCAGAAAATGTGTGGTATTTAATTATTCTAGGAGCTGTGGCATTGAAATTCAAGCAGCCCATCTTTTATATGCATGCAGTTACTTTTTGTTTTTAGTATGCTCTAAGATTACTAAAGCTTGTATTTTAAAATTGATGAATATTCCAGCAGACTATGAGCAAGAAATTACAGTTAAGTTTCAGATAACCATTTTGTTTTAAAGGTCATTATATTTTTAAGGTATCTTAGAATTTGCATAGTTATTTTTAAATTATTTTTAAATCCATTAAACTGCTGTCTCTGACTTTGTGTCATCCAGAAGATGTTAGTCAAAACACAAAGGTTAATAGAGCTAGTTATCCCTAAAGTGTAGTTCTTTAGAAAATTGTGCTTTCATTTAGTTTAGTTTTTTTGGTTTTTTGTTGTTGGGTTTTTTTTAGTACATTGCCAGTGTTGTATGCATTTTTGTATTTGTGCAGACTTGAAGCTCAGGCTATGGCAGTAGTTGTAACTGAAAAGATTTTAGTCATTTCAGTCTTAAGCAGGCCCTTACCACTTTCTATCCCTTTGAAAGCAATATTGACAGTGTTTTTGAGAGTTGGACCCTGCAGGTCAATGTATGCCACATAGTTGACCATACCCACATCCACAAAGAGTAACTAGGTGTACGCTTGTGCTGGCACTGGTACATGAGGTTTATTTTGTTGTTCAGTGAAAGTTTTGCACTGTTGGAAATTTGTTTAAATAGAAAAAAAAAAAATGGAGGATATTAGGAAGTGATAAAATGGAAAAAAAAAAAAAAAAAAGAAATGGAGAGCGGAGTATGAGATTGTGGCCTCGGGCAGTCGTTCTGAATTGGTTAGATAAATGATTTGAAACTTGGACCCATTTTTCACAGCTATTGAAAAGCAGATATTGCTAGCAGAATGTCCGTTGCTGAGGATTTCTGTGAAGAAAAATTACCATCTGATCTGCAGCTTGGGCACCTGCCTGCTTCCTTTCTCCAACCTCAGCCAATTTCTGAAGACAACATTCTTGTGAATCTAATACTCTCTTGTCCTTCCAGAATGGTGAATTTCAGATCTCTGAAAACCAAGAAATACATTGGTAAGATACTTGTCAAGTCATTTTAAATCTGTTCTCACTAACGCAATACATGTATAACATGTACTTGAACTCTGCATTCTTAAATAATGCACATCTTTCAGGAAAGAGTTAGACGTTTTCACATGTTTAACAACCTTCTTTATGCAAAGGCAAATCTTGGAAGAGCTCTACTGAATAGGAGCTGCTTACTACCTACTAGGCAAACGCTGAAGCTACTTATCAAAACCAGCCACATATCTGATGAATTGAATATTCATCTTACTGCCATACCACCATTTACAGCTTCTTCACTCCTTCCTACAGTATTCCATCTAGCAATTATCTACCCCTCATTAAGCATGCCAGTATCTCTTAAATCCTGCTTCGCTGCTGAGAAATTTCATGGCTAGGAAATCCATCTGTTTTATTGTTGACGGAACTCAGCTCTGAAGTAATATTTAGTACCTAAACAGGAATATGCATTTTTCTTTGGTTACGTGCACATGGACAGAAATGCATATACAAAAGGAGTCATCCCCAATTTTCTGCAGTATTGTCGTACATTTTCTGCCTCTGTGCCAATATTTAGCATGTTATATTATGGTTGCACATCTGTGGACAAATTTCAGTAAATCTTCCAAGTGTTAACAGTTAATGCAATTGAGAATTACATTGATTCTTTTGGCTAGTGGCAGCCATAAGAGGGAACAGCGAGGCTGACCTTTTCCAATAACATTTTTGGATCTTCTGTATTTCAGAGGTAGAAGTGTCTCTTAAGTTGTGGCTGAAATTCCAAAGATCCATCCTAGTGAAGCTCATATTGCGCTTATATGATGGTATAGGACAGATGATGATACTCTGCATACATCCAACAAAATCTTCTGATGCACAAGAACTGTAGGCTTAACAGCAGCTTACAGTAATTATAGACGGATTCTGCAAAGAAAACAAATCTGAAAAGGGAATTTCAAAGAATTCAGTCTTGGTTATCAGGACGATAAATCATTCTAATGTTGAGAAATGAAAGAGGTGTTTAAAGACTGTCTAGCATATCTCAGAATTTCTTAAGAGATATGAATTTCAGGAGAAAAAAAAAACCTCCAACAACAAAAAAAACACAGAAAATGGAAGCAAGGTCAGAATCCTTAGGAGGATTTTACAAAGATATAGCTGAAAGTGGCTACGAAGAGAAAGAGAGTCTGAGAAAGGAGGGGTTGTTCAGCTTTCAAAAGAGAAGATTCTGGGAAAACATCATTGCAGCCTTCTAGTTCTTAAGGGGGTCTATAGGGAAGATGGAGAGGGACTCTTTGTCAGTGGGAGTAGTAACAGGAACAGAGGCTGTAAACAAAAAGAGGGGAATTTTAAATTAGTTACAAGGAAGAAGTACTATACTCAGAGGGTAGTGAGGAATTGGCACTGGCTTCCCAGAGAAGCTTTGGATGACTCATACCTGGAACTGCTCAAGGCCAGGTTGGATGGGGCCCTGGGCAAAGTGGTCTAGTGGAAGATGTCCGTACAGTGAGGTTGAAACTGGATGATCTTTAAGGTCCCTTCCAACTCAAACTGTTCTATAATTCTATGATTCAGTTATAAGATATAATGGGCAATAAAGTGAAGATGCTCTCCTTTTCTTGGCATTCATGTTTGTGTACACCAAAGAGTTAATTTATTACTCAGCAATGCAGAAAGACTGGTAATATATTATTCATAAGCTTTCTTGTTTTTGTTTCAACATTTGCTTGGAGAGTAACTGATTATGTTGTTAACATTTGTACTATTAAATAAAGGATTAGAGGTTACCTAAGTAAAAAAAATTGCCCTGCAAGTATAAAGCACCTATAGCCTCTGGGCTTCTTATGACTCATGTCTGAGACATTGCTGAGGAGGATATGGTTCCAGAAGGCAAAAATTTAAAAAAATAGAAAGGGCAACTCCATAAGGGGAAAGGGGAAGAACGAACTGTTCTAAACAGTTAGCCAGGTGACACTGTACAAGAACAAAAAAGCTTTAGAAGTTTATGCTTTGTAACAATAAATATGTTTGTGTGGAACTAAGTCTTGTCAGCTACTTGAGCATTTGATACTGATTCCCTTCTGTGGTAGTGTAAGCCCCTCCTTGGTAAAGGAGATTCTAGCACAATAGGTCTTTGACATTAGGAAGGCTTTTGACCTTGTCTCAGTCCTGACATACTCCTAAACAGAGGCACATGATTATCTATTGCAGTATGAATGTAGAAATTATCGGAAAAATGCATGAAGAATAATTAATACTATTTCATGAGCTGGTAAGCTGAATCAAGTAGTGCTCCACGTACTGTGCCATAGATTTTCTTAATGGCTTGGATAATACAAACTGAACATTGTAACCTGGAAAAAATCACTCAGTAGTACAGGGTGAAAGCTGGGAAAAATGATTCCATATGAAGAAATATAGTTCAGTAAATACAAGTGCTAAGACTTGTATTTACATGAGAATAATCAGTTACCAAAATGTGAGAAAGACACATGGCTGGATCACAGTCATTCAGAAAATCATAGAATAATTCAGTTTAGAACGATATTTTAGGTCATATGGTCCAACCATCTGCTCAGAGCTGGACTAACATTAATTTAGATGATGTTGCTTGAGGCCTTATTCAGTTGAGTTTTGAAAATTTCCGAGAGAGATTTCTACATAATTTCTAGGCAATTGTTCCCGTGCTTTGCCAGCTTCTTAGTGATTTTTTTTTTCCTTTATATCTAATCAGAATTCTACTTGCTGTAGCTGTAACCGCTGCTCTAAGTCATGGAACACCAAAGTTATATTTTCACTTTTTACCTTCCCCAGATTGAACAAACCCAGTGCTCTCAGCTTCTCCTTGGGTTGTATGGTTCATCACTCTGGTCACCTTTTTCAGCCGCTGCTGAAATCATGCCAGTTTGTCAGTGTCATATGAATACTGGGAAGCCCCAAAGTGGATGTTGTATTCCAGATGTGGTCTTCAAGTTCTGAACAGATGGGAACTACTCACTTCCAAGAGTGTGCTGGCTGGTATTCTGAAGGCAGCCTGCCATGGGGTTAGTTACTGTGGCAAGGGCATGCTACTGACTCCTGCTCAACTTCTTGTTCAGGTTGACTCCCCAGGTCCTTTATTACAAAGCTGCTTTTCAGCAGATTCATAGCTAGTACTGTGAGATGAGGTTACTCTGTCTTTGGAATTCATGAGCTGCTTTCTGCCCACTCTCACAGCCTCTGAAAGGCAGTCTTGCCCTGCAGCGTGTTGATCACTCTCTGCAACTTGGCACCATCCACGCACTTGCTGAGGGCACGTTTCATCCTATTCATTCTCAACATGTTAAATGTAATACAAACATAAAACAGCATCAGCCCCAGTATTAGCCCCTGAAGAAGGCAGTTATTTAATGCCAACAGTTTGTCTTTGAGCTACTGAGTGCTATTCTTTCTGCCTGATTGTCCAAACAGTTTTCCTTACACTGCACTTGTAACCCACCTGTCCAATTCATCTCTCTCCAGCTTAACTATCAGGATGCTATACTAGACAATGCTGAAAACCTTGCTAAAGTCAAGAGAAAATGTCATCTACTTGTCTCCCTTTGTCTGCTGAGACAAATCATAGACTGCAGTCGAGTTATTTGGGAATGATCTGCTTTTGGTAAATCCATGCTGGCTGTTCTCAAGCATTTCCTTCTCCTGAATCCCTGGAAGGATAATTTCAGCAGTATTTGTTCAGTAATTGTCCCTGAAGAGCGGGGGTGAGTCTGACTGCCTCTGCCTGCTCACGTACTCCCTGCACTTCTTGAAGATGAAATAACTTCTGCCTTCTAAAAAGTCATCAGGAAGCTCCTCCCATTGCCACGACACTCCAAGGACTCTGTGTCATTAATTGGCTCTGTCAGCACCCACACACATCTTCCATCTGGTCCCCTGGTCTTGTGCATGCCCAGCTGGGGTAAGTGGTACTAACAGCTCTTCCTCTGCTCCAGTGCTTCTCAGCTGGGATCAAACCATCGACTTTCCTGTCCCCAGACCTGCATGCCTAGGAAGTGTTTCTGCATTTCTCCCATGTAGCCAGGTTAGAGTGAAGTGTAAACATTTGTCGGCAATATTTTCTGTGACATGTGAGGGTTTCTTCCACAACCTCAAAGCATGTCATTTATATGCAGTACAGCTGAAGTAATCCTACTACTGCACTCAGCAATGCCAAGACAGAAATGCTGCATCTCTGACTGGCATTGGCACTGCATTTTGAGGCAAATGCCAGCCAACAAGAAGCCTAGGGAAAGGTTTACAAGAACAGCCAGGAGTTTTATACATAAGACACTAGGAATAAGTTGGGAGAATTCAGAACATTTTGCCTAGCCTTTCTGATTGGATATTGATGCTATTATAAAGGTGTGCAGCAAATAGGCCCAGAAGCAAATGATGCAAGTAGTAGAAAGAAGCTAGCTCAGACAATGTAGCTCCAAGGAGAATTCAGTGAAAGAGATTGCTGGGGATCGTGCAAATATTTCATCATCTAAAATATTTTCCAAAACGTTTTCAAATTGGTTTTGGTCAGCTTGTCAGCATAGTTCCCATCAGTCCTGCTTTGTGGAAGAGAATGAACAGAAGAACTTGTTCAGCTTCCCTCAGGTTTTATTTTCCGTAAGTCAAGCGTGTTATCATTTGACCCAAAAATTACTCAGCAGGAAATGGGTTTAGAAAACAAAGGCTATATGAAAGTAGCTCTGCAGTTTGTTATAATATTAATATCTTAATTGTTCTTCAAATTGTAAATAGTTAACTTTCGGTAGATTCATTTTAAGCTTGCTGTACAAATATTGCTGTTAGAACCCCTAAACAAAATGTGTTCTGGACATGCTTACACAAGAAAATCTGAAAGAGAAGACAGTTCTTTTTCATTTGAGTCGTAAATGTTTTAATTGTGAGGTAGCCATGAAAGCAAAGCATGCTTTGCACATCTATAAACTGATGATCTCTGCTGTTTTGATTTGGAATGTTGTTTTGATGTCCTTGAAAAAATCACAGTGGTAGCAGTAAATTGTTTTAATTAATGAATTAGAGAGCAACAGAATTGCTGAATCAGGTTTATTGATGTAATTATCATTGGAATAAAAAGGAGAAGAAAAAAAACTTGTCAGAGCTGTTAGATTGTTTCATCCACTGTCATTTGAAAGCGACTTTCTCTGCCACTGCTTCCTTCATCTCTTCTTAATTACATGGATATAAGGGTATGTGTATACGTATGAACATACTGATATAAACTTATATATGTATTTATATAATTATTAGGCAAAACTAAAGTAATGGTATAAAGTCTAAATAATAGTTCTTTATAGAGTGTAGGCATTCATATTCAGTTATTTAAGAGACCTTATGATTTTGATTTGAAATAAGATTTTAATTGCATTTTCTTGAAGAATTAAATATAACGTCATTAAGAAATAATCTAATAGTGATTTTGTCTTTAAAGTGAATGCAGGCTGTACTATTGTCAGAAAATCAGTAGCAGTGCTAGGTTACTGTCTTTGTATGGTGGTCAAATATTAGATGGAGGAATTAAGCGCAGACTTGAAGTTGTCAAGTTTCTTTTTTAATAAAAATGGCCTTAAATGCTTTTGAAGTAGACAACTCTTTAAAAACTGTTATTAAATCCATGTGTAGATTTATTTTTTATTTTTCTGGATGGAAAGTTCTATTTATTTCAGATGACAGTTCAGCTTGAAGTTAAATACCGAGTGAAATTTGGAAGTGAATTCCTTTTACAATTATTAAAACAATGTATCTGTTGAACCCGTTAGAACTTTCATTTATATAATCTGTCTGATTTGTTGGTAAAATTTAAGATTTTTTTTTCAGTTCAGATTGGAAGAAGATGCGATTCAAATCCGTCAGGAAAGGAGATGTTTGTTAAGAAGCAGTAATGTTTGTTATTTTTTTTTCCCCCCACTCATTGAGAACAGCACTTTGGTAAATTACGTAAGCTTTGTGTCTAGTTGACTGTTGTTTTCACCTGTGCATTATAGAGAAGTGTGTTATTGGCACAGTGATATGAAGAAGAATCATTTTGTCTCCCTTCATATTCAGAACCTTTCAGTAGAAGAGCCTTCGATGTCTGCTGCATTCATTACGTGTCAGGCCAGGATTCCGCACGATACTTGGGAATTTGCAAAATTTGCAAGATCTTGTTTTAATTCTTTGTTTTTTGATTTCCTAGTTATATGATAATTAGGAAAGGTAAGGAGAACAGTGTGAATCAATTAGAGATTAACTTTTGAATACACAAATGGTTAACATATGTAGCTTACGTCCTAAGTGAGAGCATCCACAATGGTTAGCAGTTTTCTTAGGGTTGGAGGCTCTGTGCAGCTGTTGGCTGAGCCCTCCCTTGGGTACTCTGACTGCTGCGTAGGTACATCTGAGACAAAATGTGAGTCCTTCCATCTCTGGAGCAACTGACTCGGGAAGATGTTACGCGCTGACGGGCCACTACAGGGTAAAGTCAA
>JAOWBP010002392.1:24065949-24082523 GCA_028571105.1 Tragopan temminckii | reverse complement strand
GTTAAAAAAGACCCTGTAGCATATAAGTGACAATCCTACATTGCCTTTAAAGTGAAGAAACGACCTGCCTACCTGCTCCAAAAAAGCACCCACCACCTTTTCTACCATTGTGGTACTACTTTACTTTTCCTTGTTAAATCAAGCCTGACCTAATCTTCTCTGTGTTGTTTTTCTGTCTGTATTACCTCAGGCTGTGCTCTCATCAGACTTCACAAGCTAAGTGGACTTGAGTTTTGGGTAGTCTGTGAAAATAATCAAAGAAAATGTACCATACTCCTGGATGTGATGGTAATGGTTCATTATGTCCATTAAATTTAGTACTGAATCAGTGCTGAGTACTCTGCTGTGAGTTAAGGTTAGATTCAGTGTCCTAATCACTTACAATTACTCAAGCATAAGTGTTAGCTCAGCTAAACTCCAATCCCAGTGACTTTTGTTCTGCTTATCGTTTTCTTCTGAGCTTTACACGTGGCAAACCTTCAAAGTCTTTGCTTTGAAGTCAGAGATTCTGCAATGAAATCCCGGTTTCCTCACTAACTTACTGTCTCTGCATTTGCACGTTACTTCCTCTTTCTGAATTTGTTTTTTTTCTGCTTATGAATGTACACAATAATGCTTTCTAATGCTACCTTTTTAACCTTCTTGAACAAGAGGATTTGAAAAAGTAACGTTTTATAAATGTACATGTATAAATACAGATGTATGAGTATATAAATTAAAATGTGTGCAGTGATTTTTAAAAAGGTGGAAGCTTTATAAATTTGGAAGGTTTTTGAATCCTGCAAGTAATATAAATGAATTATTATCAAATATATATCTAGATTATCCTTGGTATTTTGAGATTGTAGTGAAACTACTTCACAAGTTATAAACGACATTTGAGTGCTTACTTTTGCGTATTTTAAATAAATGGAAGTGGTTTTCTGTGTTCTTTGAGCATCTGTCATACTGCTATTACTGTAAATGTGTTCTTTATCTATTTGTAGAAGAGCAAAAAAGCAGAGATGTCTCTGCCCTTTCTTTGGTTACATGCCACCTCCCATCATAGCAGGGTACAGCTAAACTAATTTTCTTGTGCAAGCTCTGGCTAAATTGCTAGTAACTTTCTGGATTGATTCTTTTGATTTTATCAACACGTTTAGATCAAGTACTGACATTTTTCACACTTTAATGTCATACTGTTTTTATGTTTTCCCTTAACTCTTGTTTAGTACTCTTCAACCTGGGGCTTCAAATCCTATCCATTCAGTTTCAGACTAATTTCCTTTTTAAAACAAAAGTGCACAAGTGTCTCTGCCTCCTGTTCTGCAAAGTTGCACATACTGCTCACTGTGCTTGTTGCTCTCCCATAAAGTGGGCAAAATATGAGAGAGAAGAGATGAAACCAACTCTCCAAAACTATCTGCACTGTTCTCATAAGATCTAAATGAAGCAATGGCCTTTCGTCTTCCCCATTCCACTAAAATCATGGGAACCATTTGTCTTTGAATAGACAAGCCAGACTCCATTCTTGCACAAAGTGAAAGTGCTAGGGCAGTGGGCAACCACTGATTCTTGCAAATGGAGGCAGATGATGTTTAAATTTTTGCTATTGCAGGTGGATGCTAGCAGGGACCACACTCAGCCTAGCATCAGAGGTTCTGGATGGAGCTTTACTCCTTTTTTGTATGAGGTTAAAGATGATGTCTCTGATTTCCAGCAGCAAAAGGTAGCCCAACACAGCTTGCTTCTTACCAGCCTTGTAGGACCGGGTTAGTTGCAATAACAGCTTACATCAGAGCACCTGACATTACAAGTGCTGGTTGTGTGTGTATCGCTGCTGGTTCTAGATATTTGCTTCCCCTCCTGGAATAGGTTTTCTGCATGAGAATTAGCAAATCTCTGCCCCAGATTTGACAGTCAATATTCTGGAAAGGAAAGCGAGGTCTGACAGCACAGGTCAGAGCCCTCTCTGCATAGGGTGTTGCATTTTGGAGTTGCTTTGCTCTCCCTTGGAGCGCTCTGACTCCCTGCTAAGTGTGATGTCTTCCACGCTGTATTTTCTTGTAGATACCTTCCCTTCCCCTCCTCAGAGAGAGTTTGTTTAGGATCCATAGATGATGACACAGCAGACTAAAAGAGAAAATGTCTGTGTTCATATTATCTCCTCATTCTGAAATGTAGGTTGATTTCAGCTTGTCAGATTGCTTACATTTGAGAAGATTCTGGAAAATCCATAGCATTCTTGTTAGCCTTTTTCATTTCAGACTCCCAAACTCATCTGCTGCACAACTTGCTAACTTGCAAGTCATTGGGCTACCTTCTGAATCTTCAAGCAGTATTCTATTTTAGAATTACTGCTTGGCCAGTAACATAGCAATAAAAAGACTTTTCGGGGAGCAAAGTACTGTAAGATATCTGCCGGTTGTGCAAGTACAATTGAGGTGGGACCAAATCCATGTGCAGTTTGACTGACATCCAGAGGTCACACAAACCCTATGGTGCCAATGAAGACATCATGAGAGAAGCAATGTATCAGCTCTCACTATTCTAGATCACAGTTTGGTGGAGTTATGATGAACTGTGGATCAGCCAGCACTGTCAGGCAATAATAAAATCTAACCCTATGAGGGCAGAATGTGGACAGTTGGAGATCTTTAATCGTACATACGTATCAAAGGCTGCTTTCAAGACTTCCCTCAGAGCATCTGCAGGTTTGGCTGGAGTTTGTGTCCTGCCCTCCTAGTAACCTCCTGAACAAAAGGATCAGGCTACTTTTACTGGATAAGATTTAACCTCATGGCTGGAGCCTGGGAAAGTGTGGAAATTCTTTGCTTTCTTCTTTACTGTGTCTGTTTGCTTCAAATGCACCATTCTCAATTCCTAGAGTTGAAATTTGTCATGCTGACCAACACAGTGTTGTTCTGTTTTGTTTTTCAGCCAGACATCAGAGACCAAGTCCTAAAAAACAACACACTTGAAAGCTAGAAGCATGTGGCATTCATTCATCTCATCTCTGCCGGGAAGGAGTCTGTCTTGCAAGGCGATCTTATCACTTGAGCTCCACTTCCATGGGCTCTGCAGTGATCTGGCATTTTCAGAGTAGGATGACTTAGGAAAGGCTGATGGAGGAGTTTTTGTGGGCAGTGTTAGGGAGGGACTTATGTATGAAAGATTTATTTGCTACAGAAAAGAATACAAAATTTATAATTTGTACTTGGAGATTATTGCCAGATATCTTTATTTTTTAAATTCTTCCTATGCTCATTTCTGTGTTTTTTTGATTGCCAAAGGTGTGCATGAGTTTAGCTGGAGCAAGGCTATTGTCAAGGTTCCTTATTGCTCAAGCAGATGTCAAATACTGGAGCTGTTACCAGTCATCCTGTGTGCAATCCCTTGTCTTAGGCAAGGTATATCTTGCAGATATCAGGTCCCATCTGATCCAGCCACTGAGGCTGGATTTGAGTATGAGTGCGCTACAAATTACTTGACCATATGTTGCAGATTCAGAGAATCCTTTAACAAAGCGGAAGCATCATGACTTCTTCCTTAAAGTGAAAGGCTTGTACAAGTGAGATTCAGACTATTTGGATTGAAAGAGAGTTTCAGTACCACAGAGCCTAGTCAGGTACGACCAAGCTTCTTTGGTCTGTCAAGTCTCTGTAGCAGTGTTTGGTAGTGGAACTCTAGGACAATCTTGTGTTTTCTTCCACTTAATGATTACAGAAATTCTTTAGGAATCTCTCTCAAACATTACATTTACCCTTTTGTAATATTATGCATATATTCAGTACTTCTTATGTTTTTTCAAGTAATATTTAAGGTTAAGTTAAATATGAGAACAATTGACTTTTTTATTCCACTTCAAAACCAGTAAGGGACCCAAGTCATGCTGCTCTCCCTGGCAAAATAGAATTAAAATCAGCAAGTATATAGCTAAATTTGGAATGTATATGTTTAAAACCATTGTGCTGAAGAGCTTGCGACTAGAAGTCTTTAAAGTAGACAGTAGAGCGTGAAAAGGCTAAACAAACTGCTGAGAAAATTCATTCAGAAATGAAATGATTCAATATTATCCAGTATACGTTGTCACAGCATCAATTAATATTTAGTTACTCTTCTCGGGAGAATTCTGTACAATTGCTATAACCTGAACATTGAGAACTAGATTATTCAATCTTAATTCAAACTGATCGATGATATCTGCAGAAATGGGCTATAGCATACCTCCAAGATCCTGGCTTTTCTTAAATTGAGAGAATATTCACATATGTAAATGTAAGTTTTTGACAGAACACGTAAGGCTTTAAGACTGTAACGTTTGCACAATAGCATGCTTTGTTGAAACACAAATATGAACTTTAGAGAGCAATACGTAAAGTGCTGGGCTTTAAAATTGTTATCTACACCTTTTTTTATTCTGTCAAACTATTAAATGTAGCTTGTGGTCTTCTGGAACTATAGTCATGGATCATGCAATTGTATTTAAAGAACTTTAGATGAAAACCTTTATAGAAAGCATTTCAATATGTCTATGGATATATTAAAAACTTAATATCAAAGAATACATCAAGGAGTAAAAAAGTTACTAAAGCACTCCCTTGTGCTGCGATTAATTTGTATATTATCAAGGTCTTTATTATGAATGCAGTTCTTAATGTAGGTCTGTAATAAACAGAGTGTAATTGAATTTTCAATATTTTGCCACCAGGGAGTAATTTTCTTACAAGACCTCTGCTCCATCTTCTGGCTAATTGTCAGCAGTTACTCAGTATTGCTGCATTAATGTCACCAAACAGTGAAAACAGAGCCTACCTGTTTCCAGTACGTATAGGGATGTGTAATTCCTATTCTTGTCTATGTACTGGCTTTGGGCTGTGTGCCTTATGGCTTGCCCCTTCATTAACAGCATGAAGTTTTTTGAAAATACAACTGTGGACATGAGCATAAACTTGGGTTGGTATAAGGTTTCAGTCAAACTGAGTATTCCACATGATGAAAACAGAAATGACCACAGCATTAGGAATTCCAGATGCTTTAGTGATGGAAGCATTTTATGTAACCCATAAGTGATTGAATATTTTGTTTTACTTCTTAGAAAATGATGTCATAACTTTGGGAAGTTCACTTTCCACACATTGTCATTCACTTCCATTACATGGTGTGCTAGCAGCAAGTATAGCCAGAACAGAATGATAGGCTGCTGTATGTGTAGGGGAGTACTACCAGTTAAAGAACTGAAGTTTTGCAGGGAGCTTGGTTCCGAGTCTGGTCATTGTCTGCATCGATGCTTTGAATGCTTGGAGTATTTTTGCTAGGTTGCTAGCAGTACCAAACTAGGAGGAGCTGCAAACACTGTGCTGGGCAAGTTTAGCATTAGGATCTCGATACATTGCAGTGGTTAATAGTGCAAATGAACCAAATACTCATTTTGCGAAGGGAGAGAAAGCAATTTGTTGGGATGTGTAGGGTATGTGAAGTATGAAGTACTCATAAAATAATTCCTTCACATCTCTCCATGCTTGTTGGGCCTCATCTACTGATTGGTGGTACTGTCCACCAGTGGAATTCACAAATCAGCCATGTTTTAGACCAAGACCACTGGAGAAAAAGCACCAATAAAATTGAAATCAAAAATGGATCTTCTAAAGTAACAGGTGCAGGACTGTTTTTTTTGTTGTTGTTGTTATTGTTGTTGTTGTTGTTGTTGTTGTTTTTCTAAAGAAGGAAAAATGAGGGAAAGACCTCATATATTTTCGGGTACAAAAATGATGGTAAGAAGCAGGGAACAAGTTTGAGGGTTATTCTGTCAGTAGGTCAGGAAGTAATGTACTGCTGCAAGGAAGATGCTCTTCTTGGCATCAGGGGAGCTGAGCGCTGGTGAAGATGTCTTGGGAAAGCTGTGAAATCCGCCTCCCAGAGGCTTTAGGAACAGGTAGTGTTCTATTAACCTTCTCACTGTCTTGTTCATTCCCATGAATCTGTGCTCCCTACAGATTACTGTAAACAATGTGTAAAAAAAAAAGCAGAAGGTGGCAAAAATAAAAAGTCTAACATCATCCACCTATTCTAGTGCCTTAGTTCACCTTAAATAAAGTTTAGTAACAAGGAATTTGTTATTTTCCTTATTGTTTTACAAGTGATTATCATTAAACTACTCTTTTTTTTTTTTGGTAGTGCGTTCTCCTCAATATCTACATCAGGAAAATAAAGACAGAGCATAGTTACGACTTGTTGAAATCATTAAAAGGCCCTTAAAAATACAGTATTACGTAGTAATGCCTATAACAATATTAACAGTATTTAGATTTTACATTAGCCCTGGAAAGCTGAGTTTTTAGGGTTGTTTTGGTAATTTATTTATCTTCTTTGAGCATGCCAATTTGAGAATTTGCCAGGTTTCCTGATATCCAAGTGCTGTACAGGCAAAACTTCTGTGTTAGCATGGGAAAAATATTTTGCAGAATGAGACTGGCAAATATGGGAATGCTGCTAAGCATATTTGTAACCTGAGAAGTGTACCAATTGCAGCAAGCAGTATCACCAGAATATTTGTTTTTATGTGGGTAGATAGTGATAGGACACAAGGGAATGATTTTAAATTAAAGGAAGGGAGATGTAGATTGGATGTCAGGGAGAAGTTTTTTACTGAGAGTTGTGATGTGCTGGCACAGATTGTCCAGAAAGGCTGTGGATGCCCCATCCCTGGAGATGTTCAAGGCCAGGTTGGATGGGCCTTGGGCAATCTCATCTAGTTCTTGATTCAGCAGATTGCAGCCTGTGGAAGGGGGTTGGAACTTGGTGATCCTTGAGGTCCCTTCCAAACCAAGCCATGCTATGGCTCTGTATCAGAAGGGCTAGAAGCTTAGACTGGATCATCCACTGATGACCAGTTTTCCTGTTGTCTCTTTTACTAATAATCATCAGCCTGTGATCACCTTTATCAGTAATCTTTTTTTTTTTTTTTTCTCTTACTTAGAGATGGAAACACAGGGCATTGGTAAGAGGGCTAAGAAACTGGGGTGCTTGTGAAGCAGAAGGAGAGAGGAGATCAACAGTGCTGCCAGGTGGTGTGGAGCAGTGGCAAAATGAGGTCTGGCACTTGTGTGTGTAGATACAGAAGAGCTTAGCAAGAATGAGGTGGCTTCAGGACTAAGGCAAAGGAAGATCTGAGTCTGTACAGTCTTTGAATGGAAGGAGCAACTCAGGCATGCTTTTAAGTTGAAGAAGTGGAGAATTATCACTTAAATAAGAAACTGCAATAATAACTACGTGTTCAATTTATTAATAGTATTAAATGATACCATAGTTATTAGTCTACTATAAAAAACAAACATTTAAGACATGAACTGAGGCTCAGTAGCAGGATTGTAGCAGGGGTATCCTTTATAATGGATAATTTTGGAGGTTGAAATTAAGGTGCAGAGGCCACGAACTTCTTGTCATCCAATAAGGATGGTTTGTTCTTTCCTACTCAATATACTCAATACAATTCTCTATAAAACACATGCTTGCAATTCTGCATACTACATGCTAATTGTACCTGAGCTCTTCCTCCAGCATAAAGCATCTGCATGCTTTTGATTCTTTCATGTTATTATGCAAAGGATATTTGCCCTGAAAAGGCTTTATAATAACTCTGTAGCATTCACATGCCTTCTGGAAACCTTACAAGAAGTTCAAAGCGAGGAAATTCCTTCATTTCCCCCCGGTCTTTTTTGGCACAAGCACTAGGACTCTGCTTTTATCAGACCTGTCAGGTTTCATGATTTCAGTGGGAGATTGGTTTCTTCACTACAGTTCCTCTACCCCTGCTAATGCATCCACTGTACAGGAAAACTGCTGAAACGTCTTGCGTGCTGCTCGAACTGACCAGCTGCTTTGGTGCCTGGGGGCCTGCAGCAGGGCCTTGTAGCAAGGCTGCGCACTGTGAAAACCCTTGTAATGGGCCCCTGCTTTGGCCTGGTGTTTCTCTGCCTCTCCCCTGTTGCATTCCTGTAACCTGAACTGGACAAGTCACAGGCTGTTTCATCGCTCACAGTGCTTAATTTGGTTAACTTCCTCAGTCTCTTTCCTACGCTTGCTTTGTGACTTTCTGTTTCTCTCCTGTCTTTAACATGTGAGTTTTCAAGTGCTTCATGCTTACTTAAGGTGTTGCAATGCAACCACATTTCTGAGGCAAGTGATGGTGTAGTCCTTCCTCAGGTGTGTATTGGAAATGTCAAGACTGATTTACTAATTGTGGCTAACCAGATTTTCTTTCTTGAGAGTATCAGTGAAAGCATTGGTTATGAGGAGAGCAAGTATTTAAACGGTTGCTAGTATTGCATATTTCAACTAAGAAGTTGAGAACTTTCTGTCAAGTAGTACATGAATAGGTGGAAGGCACCTCTGAAGACAGATGTGGAAATTTCAGTCTAGATCTATCCATTTATCACCAGTGAAAAATTCACTGAAAGGTTCTGGGGTATATTCCTTCAGCACCTCAGCAGCAGGATGGTTTTGGTAGCCAGTGAGTAAACAGTAATTGGACTGAAAATTGGATGGTGAGGTCATTTATGATGACAACATAGAGTGAGAATTACTGCTTCGCTTGGGCGCACACACTACTTTTTTTTTTTCTTTCTTTTTTTGGCAACAGATGTAAATTAGAGGAAAAGTTCACAAGTGGACAGAGGCTTACAGCAGCTCTCTTTTTCCAAGCTGGTTCACTTTCATGGACTGGGTGAGATATAATGTCAGTTCTGCTGGGAGCTCCTGGCAATTCTCAAACTACATCCTTGAAATAAATTTGCATAGCTCCTGTTGAAATAACAAGGACATGCAAATATCAATTTGAGATTTAGATGTGTGCTGTGTTTTTTGCTTTTCAGGTGGATAATGAGCCTCTTCTGGCCCATAGGGTGAGAATAATAACAAGATATATAACGTAAAGAAGGCAAGAGCAAACTAGGAATGAGGTGCAGGTAGGGGAATTAGTTGAGTTTCTCAGGGCCCATGCTATATAATTTAGGTCTAGTGTGCATGAGGGACACAGCATAACCCTGATTAAGACCTCAAAATGTAAAGTTGGGCAGTTAAATGAATCCTTTTTTTTTTTTCCCAGCATCACTTAGGGCTACCACAAATTTAGTATGCAAGATGTGATTGATATCCATCTTCTGAAATACAAAAATTATCAGTAAAATATGTAAAAAAATGATTCCTTTAAGAAATAATCCTGCCAGTTGATAGGGCAAACTGCTCTTTACTCAGTGTTATAAGCTGAAAAA
Source organism: Tragopan temminckii (assembly GCA_028571105.1). Lineage (NCBI taxonomy): Eukaryota > Metazoa > Chordata > Aves > Galliformes > Phasianidae > Tragopan > Tragopan temminckii. The sequence goes on along the minus strand of JAOWBP010002392.1, from coordinate 24,073,272 downwards.
GAATTATTAGGAAAATTCAAGTGTTATGTCTTCTTGATATATATTTTCTTGCATTGTTACAAATAGATATGCAAATAGAACTTGTGCATTTCCCGATTCCTGTAAGAAATAGTGTGATTAAGTTGCTAGGGACACTGCCTTGAAAATAAAAGCAGCACTGAGTGTTTTCTCCTCCCTCTTTATTCTTTCTGTAGAGTAAGATGTTAGTGTAGGGGTAGTCTGGGTTTTCTTTGTTTTCAAGCTTTAAGGTGTTGTCAGAGATGGCAAATCACAGAATCACAGAATTGTAGGGGTTGGAAAGGACCTCCAGAGATCATCGAGTCCAATGTGTTTGATATCACTCATGGCTTTTTATGTTGCTATTTCCCACTCTTCCTAAATATGAGTCTCATTCTCATACAACATCTCTGCTTTATTACTGCTTTTCTAGTTCCCTAAGATCATGTCTATATTAGAAAAGTCCCTCTGATAAGTGCTTCTATTTGATCTATCTAGCTAATGTTTTCCAAATGTGTTAAAGCAGATGCATGGATTCTGTTTGACTTAAAGTATTGGTGCGGGTGGGATTCATCTCCCTTCAGGTTTATCTTGTTTCTGTGTTCTTCAGCAGATCTTGTTTCCAAGTCAATTGCTGCCAAAGGCCCTCTTCCCCACCTCCTTTCTTTTTTCTTGAGTTCTTAGTGAACTGGGATCTTTATGTGCTCCATCCTTACCAGTAAAGACTATTGAATTTTTGTGTATTAGATTTATGTCAGCTGTTTATTTCTCATGGTTATTGCTAAATGGTTTTGTCTTCAAATAAATCAGTGATTTTTAAGTTTTCACGTCTAAGAATGTCTTACACCCACACGCTCAGTGTATGATAATAAAATGTTACTTGTCAAAGTTAGCACAGTAAGAGTTTGTCTGAACCAAGGTGATACACCTGTAGCCCTTCATAATCGATGGAAAGAAACACCATAATGTGGTTCAGGTACTTTGAGGCATAATTAAATGCCTAGGTGATGTCAGGTAGTTTGCTTATTGACAGAAGAGGTAGGCATTTAGAAGTATTATACCAGAATTCATTTGTGTGTCTGGATTACCAAGATCTTAAGTCAGTGTAAAAGAAATGGGACATGTTTTTTTCCCCTGGTGCAAGGTGCCCTCTTTTTCTATAGCAGACAAAGATTTTCTTCACAATTTGCTTGGTAAAGTATGATTTTCAGAAAATATACCAGAGAAGTTGAATAAATTAATTATTAACATAACACAGTAAAATTAAACCAACTGACCCCAATCATCCTTTCCACAGCAGGTCAAAATTGGAAATAAAATTGACAAAGCTGTGGAGGAAAAGAAGATTTTAGATGGTACTGATACTGGAGAGAACATGGATATTTTGGTGTAAGAATATAATTAAAATGTTATTGTTCCATAGACCGAAAATAGCAAAGAATGGAGAAGGAAAGTCATAGAATCCAGTACTTGAGACCCTACTCACTTTTCTCAGTGGGAGTATTTACATTTTTTCCTAGCCCAGTCTTCCTACAATAGAGGCCACGGCTGTTGAGCATAACACAGACTATGAGAATAATGCAGATGCTGCGTGTCATAGTCAAATCTGTGTGATTTTTCCCCTCTCAAAAACCAGTCTAGATCATTCTGTCACACACCGTTTTAAGTTTTGAAATGAGTTTGGTGAATTTTTCAGCACTCAGAGGTGTAGAATGAAGAAGTATTTGTGTTGGTTTGCAGTAGCTTTAATGTACTGAAAATACTTTGTAAGGAAGAAAAAGTTTGTAGCATCTATCTTCAAAACTAGAAACAATCAGTTATGCTGTAGTAGATGCATGCATTTATTCCAAAGCCGCCTGTAGAAATTGTACTTTTGCTCTGCTTGTGAAGTTTTTGCATTTTGACATAGGAATTCCATCAAGCTTGCTTTCTTCTGAAAAAATGCAGAGAGAATTAAAATTACTATTTAGTATCAAATGCGCTCATGTTTGTGTTGTGCTCATGCATGGTAATTCAGGTGGGGAATACCTGAGAGCTAATCATGTGAAGTCTTGAAACTTGTTCTGAAGTTGAGCTGTGCTATCTTTCATGTACTACTGTCACGTTGACAGTCCCTTTTCAAATAGAATTAAATGCAATTTTATGAGGGATGAAATGAAATTCTAATAGTGTTTGGTAGGAATAGATAAAGAAATAAGCATATTAGAGTTTTAATATCAGCATACAAATACGTTTCAGACATCTCTGGTTCTTACTGCTTACAAAATGTGACATACGTTTAACATTGCTAAAATTTAATTACAGTCATTTCCTTGTAACAGAAATATTTGGTGCTTGACGTGACCATCTCCTGCATGAGTACACAGGCATCGTCAGGACACAGTTATTTCATCTCTGATGATAACTGCTAAGTAATCAAAATTTGGAAGCATATGCACTATGCCCAAGCTAAGAAAGATAGGGGTGAGGAGGGAATATGATGCTAAACATTTTTTCTGATTTCTGAAAAAGTGAGGTGTGATCCATTACATGAAAATATAAATATGTGCAGTCGTGTGTGGTATAGCCAGTGACTTCACTGTTCTTTAGCTCTGAGAAAGTGCCGATATTATAAACAATCTTTTTCCAGCAAATAAAATTAGGCACACAGTAGGTAAGATTCAATTCTATCAGAGACACAATGTTAAGATTGTATTTTCACCTGCTCTCAAATATGTTTCTAGCTTGTTTACATCTCTTCATCTCTTCTTCCCAGGTTGTTTTGCAAAGTATTTCCTATGTCATGCTCTTATTTTTCACTCTGGCCAGCTCCTAATTAAGGATGTTTCTTTCGTGAGATCGTAAAAGGAATCGTCTTTGTTTTACAGCAGAAAACAAGTCAAGCCATACGAGGATCTGTTGTTTGTGACAGTAGCCATCAAAATAAGACTCCTGCTCTTCTAATGAAATGAGGAAATATGTTTGGTTTATATACTCATCAAACAAAGTGTAAAGCAAATGCTTCCGCAAGCAATGCAAATCTTGTTTTTCAAAGAAGCCAGAGGAATTACTGGGCTTTCAGTTGTCACTGAAAAAACCACCAACTATGGTAATTTTAAATTAGTCATGTTAGCATATCGTGTTTAATTTGCTGAAGTGGGAAAATAGAAAACACAAAAAAAAATCCCAAATACTATTGTGAAAATCTTGTAGAAGGAGTTCCAATGTAATGCCTGCACGCCATTAGGAGCAAGTCACAAACATCAAGGTATTTTTGCAGAAGCATGGAGCTATAGTTTAATTTTCTATCAGAAGGTGACTGCTTAAAGGTCATTTCCCAAAGCATAAGTCGGATTCTTTGGGGATGTATCCTTTAGCTTCATCTTATGTTTCATTGACTGTATAAGCATTAAACTCAGTGAGAATGACAGGCTGTAGTAAGTGGATCCCAGGTGGGCCTCGGGATCTGCAGAGCCAGCTGTTCCAGAGCGCAGATAACTCTTTCAGATTTGCAGATCCTTTTGCATTTGACGTGGCATGCCAAGTCTTTGTACTGCCCAGTGCTGATGTTTTAAAGGAGAATGGCTTAATAATTTATTAACTGTTACATTTCCTTTGGGCTTTATCTGTGTGATGCTGAGAGTCACTGAGAAGTGTAAATACATAGAAGTTAACAGAAGCGCATTCTTGAGGAAAGCCAAAGATTTTCTTTTTTGACCGTGAGTTCCACTGAGAATATACTGTTGGTTTACCTACTTAGGAAAGAAGAAAGCATTCTGCTTTTTAAATCAGGCTGAAACATGTTTTGAGTTTGTTAGCGTGCCGTCTTGAAGATAATTATAATAAGCAGTGCAATGGCAATATAGTTTCCTGTTCATATGCATTTTTAGTTATTAATATTTCTTCAACCTATTACTCAGACCAGCCTTTTTCTAATCTTTGTCTCTGTATGCAAAATGCACATCTGTCAACTCTTTCCCTTCGAATTTGGGCAACATTCTTCTCCGTCGCCTCTGCCTTTGTAGTAGGTTAGTGTGGGCTTTTGCCAAGCTCTTGAATCTCCCTAAGGCCACCTGCTCAACAACTCTAGGAAAAGATAACGAAGGAACAGTAGTACTTGTTCAGCATTTTGGGGCTAAGAGAAATCAAATTCTGTCTTCTGCTTCCCTGAACAAATACAGTGAGTCGAGATTAAAAATGGGCCCTTTTCCCACTCATTTCTTTATTCTCTTCTGCCCACTCCTGCTTAATCCAAACAAAAGCAGAATGCAGTTTTGTCTCTGTGTATGAATTGGTGATATATGCTTACATGCCAGTCCATGCTTTTTGTAATATATTTAAGAGTAGAAGTTATGACATAGAATTACAGAACTTGAATGCAACTATATTCAGTAGCATTATTTTTATAGGCTGGTGTAATACAGTAATGACTCTTGCAGTATCTGTTGCTGAGGTACAAAAACAACATAATGCTGCATCTAAGAAATGAATTTAAGTAGTACCTAATTACACTGTTTGGAGATTTATCATATTGACTCCACTATTTGTATGATCAAATAGTGATCATACATCAATTTGTTGGGTTTTTTTTTTTTAGAATAATATAACAGATAGAAAATAAACTTCTTCTGTTTCATTTGTTCTATTTTCACACAGGAGCTTGCAGAAGTTACTGTGTATTTAAAATATTATTTGTATCTAATCTTAAAAACTGAGATCTGTGTGAATTGTAAACTACTAAGAAGAGAATTAAAAAAAAAAAAAGCGTTACTATTGACTTGAAGGAAAAATTTAGCTGTTTTTATATGCTTCTAATTTAACAGAAAAATATTAATTTGAACAGAGACATCAGAGAAAACCTTTAAATGCAATTCCTCATCCATTTGTAAAGAAAAAAAAAATGGCATCTAGAAACTCACATGAAGTGCATTGGCTCCTCTCTTTGTTCATAGTCCTGACACCATTTGTACTCCCTGGAGGGAACACTAAGTATTGGGAAGCAGGAGGACAGTTTCTCCAGTAGATGAAACCAAAGAAATGGAGCTAGATAGGTTTTTGGAAAGCGGTCAAGCAATATCTGAATACCTGCCAATATGTGGTAAACTGCGTGGTAGAATAAATCAATGGAAGTTAATCTTGATGTGACTGAGCTTTCCAGCTCCAGCTAAGGCACTCGCCTCTGTGTCTGTGGCCTCTGTGTCTGTGGCCCCTGTGTTTGGGGGCGATGCTGGTCAGATTTTCACATGCTGTGTTAACTGCTGTTATGTCTTTGAAGTCACCAGTGCTTCCTTACTAAAAAACTGGAGGAATGATTATATGGCATTTTCAGGTTTTGTGCTGATTTGAATACTGGGATACGATAACATGAATTATTTTTCATCTGTTCAGCAGCATTCAGACTCTGTGTAGGCTGATAGCTCTGTGAAAGCTTTTCATATCAGGAAAAGAGTAGACCAAACCTGATAGGTATCAATATCCAACTGAACTCCTTCCTAATGTAAAGAACGATACATCATTTCCTTTAGTTAAAGCAAGCAGAACAAGTCTTGCAGCCGAGAGGCATTGAAGAGTGGGCTTAGGTTTTCCGGCTGAGGTTTGGAGTATGACTCTTACATGAAAGGAGCCTCTATGGAAAAGACCACTTCTGACTCAGCTACTTGGATCCTGGTATGTGCTTACAGTTCCATTTTAGTAATGAAATGCTGATTCATACATCCTTTAGTCTTGCAAATTTAACATAGCTTAGAATTAGTGAATTGTGTCCTTGCTTGTGAATTAAAAAAAAAAAAATTAAAAATCAAGTAAATGTAGGTATATCTCCAAATTCCTCCATTCCTTGCTTTTTCAGAGGAGTTCACAATGCCATTTCTGTAATGCACCTGAGGGAGAATTCACCAGAGACCAGATAGATCTGCATTAGATCCAGGGTACGTTCATATCGACATATATAAAGAGAGATTCTTCTCTGTAACATCAACAAATTCAACGTGGTGACTACTGAAGCACAATTAATACAGAGTTTAGCAATGCAACTTCAAAATGAAGTTAACTTGTTCCATATCTGTAGGTTACCACAGTTTTCAAAATAATAATTGACTTTACAAACACCCAAATGACACTACATGCTATATAAAAAGAGATAATTACTTATAATGTATTTGCTTTCTTTTCAAAACATAACAACCTTCTTTGTGGATGAAGTTTGCAGTATGGCATTTTTTAATAGACTTTTGACACTATTGATGCAAACATTTCAGAAGACTCCACCTTAAAAGCATGTGTCTCATTATTACACATCAACAGAGCCAAATATAAACTGTGAGACAGTTGAAGAGCTCGTTTCTTTGTGAACTTAAACTAATTTTGACTTAGTCATGTTCTATTTTGAGACCCATAAAGGCAGCAGTGGTTATTCTTATTTCAATATGCCACCTTAAAATTAAAAAGTGTGGAACTGCTGGCTGATTAGGGATGAGCTTCTGTGGGTAATTACTGGACAAACTGAAAAGAATGGAAATAGTGAATGATTACTTTCAAAGGGAGACACATTCGGAAAACAAAGCACGAAGCATTGGTTTTGCTGAATTGTACTCTTTGTTTTGGTAGCTTTGTTACTTTAAGTGTACTGTCTCATTAAACAAAATGTATGTTCCATATCTATTTATTTATGCACAAAAAGCTTAGCTTAGAAAAGCCCAAAATCTCCATCACAAGAACTTGGCTTCCTCACTTGACTTAGTGAAGATTCTCAGTCAATCTCACCTTACTCAGTAGCAGACTTCCCTTTAATTAGTAGATGCTACATCACATTTCAACCTTGGTAATGCTTAGTTGAAATTCCCAGAGTCATGATTTTATGGAGAAAGTTTTAGAAATGCATACTGTATTTCTTAAAGAAACTGTTTTTTCTTGATTTTTTTTGTATCACCTACACACAGTTAGTATCAATGATGAAGAGCTTCTGCGTTCATTAAAAACTATGTTACTGCGAACATTAACTAACCTGTTATGCCAATTTATGTCTACATATCCTGTTCTCATTGTCTCTTGCTGGAGTGATCGATATACAGCAAACAACATAATTTGGTCCCTTTTTATTTATTAGCAGTATCACAATACTATAAACCAAAGAAGTTGTTCTTTTTTTGTCATTGGTAATAACATTCTGTTTTGATTTATGCATGCTTAATTCTATTCATTTCTGATCCATTGATCTGTAACCAGGCAGAAATGAAATTCACTCCTGAAAAAGAAATAAAATTTTCATCTTAATCAGTTGAGTGCAGCCACCTCTGGGCTGCCTGGCTTACCTACTCAGTTGGGATAAAAATGTTATTCAATTCAGGG
>JAOWBP010002392.1:24053116-24065849 GCA_028571105.1 Tragopan temminckii | reverse complement strand
AATCAGTTGAGTGCAGCCACCTCTGGGCTGCCTGGCTTACCTACTCAGTTGGGATAAAAATGTTATTCAATTCAGGGAGAAAAGAAAAACAGTAGTAAAATCACTAATTAAGACACCCTATATAAGATCTGTTTGCTGTTTGTGGGGGTTTTGTTTTTTGTTGGTCTTTTTTTTTAAAAAAAAAAAAAAGAAAGGACTTAATTTGTTGAGACAGGAGCAGGGCAGCTGGATTACCTACAATAATACCCAATTACCAAGCCTTTGTTGTTGTTAAAAGATCTCGGAATGTTTCCTTGACAAGACTGATGGGAATTTGTGTTTTATGTTGGCTAATAAATACTGCTGACGCATTAGTCATGTATAATCATGTATCTATAAATAAGGATAGTCTCAGCCAGGAAAGCTGTCCTTCCTCAACAGAGATGCCAATTTCCAAAGCGTGATTGGATACCATGAAATAAATGGAGAGAAGATTGTGCTTCACTCTGTATTTTGACTCCAGTTTGGGACTCTTAGCAGCTAAAAATGTGGCATTCTGTATTATTTTCTTTGTGCCTCCCGCCGTAGAGCATAATAGACTATTTGCTACTCTATCTGTCTATCTAGGACTACTATGTGGACCCTAGCTTGTACTTTGAAAGAATACTTGTCTGTGATGGGAGGGCGTGACTGAAAGGCAGTGACAGCACAGACTTGGGTCTGCTTAGTTGATGGACTCTGAGCTCTTAATGGCCTTCAGCCAGAACAGTTATAATATCGCTGTGTGCCTTTTGTATTGATACTTTTTCTTTGCAGAAGCAGCAATACATTTCTTTCAAAAATGAGATGGTTAAGTCATTTTTTAGCAAGCCTTAAATTGCATTAGTCTGATGGTTTATTTGGGTCGAACTGATTTTCAGAGAATTTTATTTGCATTTTGTTGATTACCAGAAGCTTTATTTCTACTCACCTTTGTTGTGAAAATTGAATTGATTTTTAATTAAGGAGTCTGTATTTTCCACTACAGATAAGCCAGATTGACCCAGAATATTCTTAAAGCATATGCAGTGGACTGTCTGAATTCCCAAACTGTCACCTCAGATACTTTGCTAATATGGCATTGATCAATCTACAGATCCCAAACTGAGGAGCGGTGATAGGAGTATCGGCCATTGGATGCTCTACAGGCCAGAAAGATAAATTGTTTGGGTTGTCTTTTTGCAAGTTTAAGGTCACAATTCATTCATCTTGTTACTTTGCTGTATCCCTTTAGTGCCTTCAATTGCAGGATTAAATATTGAATGGTGGCAGATCATTCAATATATGGCTCTTATACTTTGGCATTAGAAGGCTCTTCATGCTTAAAATGGAGCTGTGTGCACACTGAATGCCAAAGGTAATCGTGCTGATGATCTGTTCTGTAAGATTAATCCCACAACAGCATTATCAGGCAATTCTTAACACATCGATTTATCCCTGATATGACACTTCTGAAACAAATGAGTAAATGCTTGGCATATACTAAGCATTTGAGGAGGGAAAAGTGTGGAATTGAGCCCTCTACAGAAAAGATCCATATTTAAAATTAACCCAGTAGAAGCTTTCAGTGAGGAGAATTTCAAACTTCTAGATGAAGAGTCATGGCCTATGAGGCAAGGCTGGTCTGTAGGAAACAAGAACAGGCTGAGAGGGAGCATTCCTCCCCACAGTTCAAATGCCAATCTCCCACAGGCTTGCCACATGCCTGGCTTGCGTGGACGTTGCACCGTTACACGTTTCAGCAGGAGAAGCCCTTGGTGTGTCAGTGCCTCTGGCCTCTCTCTCAGGCAGCCTCCTGGGCACCACCACAGGGCTCTGCTCCACAGCCTGCAGTTACACGAGCCCCTGCTGACCTTTGCTTTCCCACCCTCCTCTTGCATTTGACCTTGCAAAGCATTGCTTTTCTGTGCTGGTGAGAGGAGCAAGAGCATCTAATTATTGCCACCTCTACAAACTGCATAAACACCTGCTGCAGTTCCAAAGAATTTAATGTGCCAAATGTGAAAACACAGCACTTGCAGTAGGTGCATCCATTTTCTGGTTTTGTAACTGGTTTTAAGACTGTAGTACAAACAAACAGATGTAGAGAAATGAGTTGTTAGTAAGTCTTAGCTTTAGTAATTTTTTTAATACGAGGTTTCTACAATGCATTGTATTTTATGTGTTATGCAGATTTGTTTTAAGCCTGTCTGCAAGCAGACAAGAACATCTACTGATTTCAGAAATGTAGGGTTAATTACAGCTAATGAGAAGGAACTCCCAACAAGAAAATAGCATTTTGCTTTTTAAAACTGTGTCTAATAGTTGAATAGGTATCTCATTTGCACTACATTAAGAGTGAGATCCCATCTCGGTGCTACATCTGACTGGTGGATCCTTGCATTGGCTGCCTATATTGGCTCGCGGTGTATTAATTACACTTCCTGTGTCAGTGTGTTAAACTGATGGGCAAAAAAGGTTCGGGCACTTCTTTAGGAGTCACTTATGTAGCCAGGGAGTATGTTGCACAAGTAATGACAAGTGGTAAGGACTTGGTACCCTGGGCTGTAAGGCAGCACCCGAGCATTCCAGTTTGAATGAAAGGATTTTCTCCTTTGGATTGCAGTGCACCAGACACGTCTACACGTTATTGCAAATTGAGAAGGAAATGTCCTCTGCTATGGGGTTTCAGAAGGGATTTCCCAGAAGTGACTACATCACTTAAAAATATCAATGTATATTTTATAAATGTATGTATATAATCTCTCTCTTTCCAAAAAAATTTGAAGTCAAGTATCAGGAGCATCTGAGATGGCTGAAGTCTCCACAGTTCAGGCAGTCGTCCAGGCTGTGGCGCAGTCTGGTGCAAACTTCACATCCCATTGAAATGTGCTTGTGCAAGGGGGGATGGTTTCAGCAGACAAGGCTGATAGAGACCTGCCCCAATAAGTCCACTGCAGTGATCTGTCAGAGCACACCTTTTGGAAGTCAGAGGTCAGCTGTCAAATGATTTCTTTGGGAAGATTTGATTCCGAGTCACTCTTGTGCCATACAAAAGATATAGGGAGGATACTCTCCTTAGCTTGTTCTTCTGGTCTCTATGTACCATTGGGGAAGTATGCCCGCTGTGCACTTTACAAAATAGAAGTTACTGGCTTTTAAATGAGATGAGTCTGGTGAAACTTGCTGTCTAGAGATATTAGAGAAAAATTCTTTTTAAGGTTTATTCTCAAGCATTAGTTTGTGTTGAGGTCTTCAGGATAAAAAATACATGCTAGGCTGAATTATTAAATTATGCTTTTTACCGTGCTGTGCTTACATAGATATTAGGATGCATGGATTCTGGTTGCCTGCCTACTGATATCTCATCTGGTTGTGGTTACTGCATTGATGCAGCTCCTGCTCATGTGCTAGCGTCTGTGAATATCCAGGGCAGCTAACAAGGCTTTTGCTTTCCTTGCAGATTCTTTCTTAAAGTGATTCTTTCCACTGGCCATCTTAATACATTTGAACTTTAAATATTCATTGAATTGAATGAATTAAATTGGGAGTTAAAGCTTATTGATATTCAACACTTCTTTCCTAATGCCAGTAAGACATTTTTGTTGTACACAAGACCTTTTAAAGTTTGTTTTAGGCTGCTAATGTGCTGTTTATTTCTAGTGCCAGCATAATGAAAGCATCCTTGTCAATATTGTTGCTGCAAAATAGTGTGTGAAACGCTATGTGGATGGCCAAGCATGTCTGAAAAAGGAACTTTTATGTGGATGTCAGTAGTCTTAGATATGAAAAATTTTCATCCTGTTCCCTTTGAATTTGGTTACAAATATTTGATTATATTCAAAGCTTTTTTGTTAGAATCCCAAATAGTCAGATGCATAGATTTAAAACAAAATGTATTTTTGGGACTCTATTTTTCTTTAACTGAAGTCCTATCCTGTACCAAAGGAATATTTAAATTCATTTGGACGTTGTTGACATGATAAAATCTTCAGGGTCAACATATAATACAAGCAGAAGGTCCTTTTGGGGGACCAAGAATCAGTTCTAGTATTTGTATTGCAGAATCGGGTGCAAAAAATTATTTTTTTTTAATTCTCCATGGTGTTTGAAATAGGTTTTTGTTACAGTGAGATCCTGCATGAGGACATACTTCTCTGTGACATAGATAGACATAAATTGCTGCACAGGTGTTGTGGTGTAACCACAACAAATTATCATCAAATCCATTCTTCTTGTTTGTGACAGTGCTTTTGGGGGAGGAGGGGGGGCGTTGAAGATGAAGTAACAAAGATGAGAAAAAGAGCATGTTGCATTCTGAAATCCTAGAGGGTAATAAAATCACCAATTACATGAGAAGTTGACTGGAATGGTTTTCCTTCTCTTAAGAAATGCACTTTCACTTTAATGTTGATTTTTCTGGTAGAATGTGATTTAATCTGCTCATTTCCTTAGTCTAGATTTTTTTTTGTAGCAAAGTAAAATTAGTAACCTCATTATAATGAATAACCTCATTATGGCTTACTAGTATTATTCGTCACTGCTCTACATTTTTGTCTGTTAGACTGGTATATTGAAGTGCTATTTTTGAGGCAAAAAGCATTGCTGTTCTAGAGATTTGACTTCTGGTCTATATAAATGTGAACCTGTTGATAAGCAATATTTGTGACCTGTGACAGGCAGCATGCTGTTCAGATGGAGCAAATTATTACAGCTAGGGCATGCGGGCTTCTGCTCCAATGGACTTGGAATAGATTAGTAAAGTACTATCCCAGCTCAAAGGGTTTTAGTTTTTTTCTTCATGATGGATTATAGATAAACTCATATGCAAGTTTATTGCAAGGTTCCTCTGAGAACCCTAGATTTTATGCATGGAAAGGTCATTTATAAATGTTCAACGTTGTTTTCTTTTTATTATTTTCCCCATAGGACAGGATTGTTCTGTTTTCTGTAAGAGACTAAATTCAAATTTTATAACCACATAGATTCAAAGCTGCACACATTAGTTGGTTTTAGATAGCTGAAGACTCTTTGGTGAAAAATGTATTTGATTTCAGCTCCTAGAGGTCTCTTTTATTCATACTTTACAACCCTCAAACAAGAGTACAGACTTTATGGAAGCCAGAAGTCTTCCATTCTAAGTTATTGATGGAAGGCCAATCTTTGCCATGCATGTGGTTTTCTATAATGGTGCAAACTTCTAAGCACTTATGTCTGATAATGTTCAATATTTCTTTATTGGATTGGCTTTGAAGTGTAGTATTAGGGGGCTCTGTTTGAACAGTGAGGTCATACCAATGCTAGGTTTGGTTACTCAATTTTACTTTATATTTATATTTGCTGGTCTTTGTTTCTAGATCCTATTCCTTCGGACATAAGATGGCTTTCAGTCACTATAACATGTTGTTTGTTGTCATCCATTTATAAGCATTCGTATTAACTAGGAAAATCTTTACCCTGGGGAAGGTCCACGACTTGAACGTGTGGAAGCCAGATGTAGCATTCATTATAGTGACATTAGATGTTGATTAGTAAACCTGAGACCAAAGGCAATAAAACCAGCTCTGGGATCTGATAAAGGGATGCAACTCAAGGCACTGAAGTTCTTCAAGCTGTTCAGAAACTTGAATTTTGTTAGTAAGGTTTGCTAGCAATGCTCTCCCCGATATTTGAGTTGCAACCTCCACACACAGCCTTGCACCAGAACAGATGTTAGATAGCACAGTCAGACAGGTATTTAAGTGGTGCATGGGACTCTGACATACCTCACCAGAAGCAACTAATTGGTATTTTGCCATCCTGGTGGTTCTGGTCTCCACCATGCCATATTTTCAGATGGTGATTAACAAAATCAGTTGGCCTAAGAGAAATGAAGTCTGCTGTTTCACAGCGGGGGCTGTTATTTCATAGAATAGAACAAGTGGTTCCTTGTTCATTTATAAGACAAGTTGATTTATTGCCTTGAAGGGAGAGGATTATGGGCCTGTAATATATTCTTAAGTTCTTAAGGCTCTTGGAGTTAAAATGGTATTTTTTGAAAAAGGCTGAAAGCAGTATATACTGTCTTTGAAAGTAATTTTTACATTGTGATAGTCCGAAAAAATCATCTGTCCTCAAGTTACCAGAAAATGTGAACCTTTGGCAGGTGGAAGAAAAGAATCTTTGGTAGGTTATGAGATTGTATTTATTACGGAGTCAGATCATTTATAAAGAAAAGGTTAGGTTTCTTCATCCTATATGAATTTGTGTCGAGCTGTGTTGATACTCACTAGACACAAGTTCTAAAGTGAGTGGTGCATGTTTGTTTGTCTGATGGTTTTAGATGAGACACTGAGTACCTGTAACATGCATCATCTCCCCTGCCCTTTTGCTGTTACAGATTCCTTAGTCTTAAAATAATGAACCTAAGAACTGCTGATTTCTCTCAGAATTTTTGCAGAAGTAAAGATTGGGTGGTGGAAAGGTTTCTCATCTTTACCAAGGAAGACGTTAAGTAAATATTTTTCTACAGAGATGTTAATCAGAATAGATTTCTTACCTCTTTAAGGGTCTGTGTACATGCATATATCAGTAAAGTTACTCTTATTTGTAAGCATATTGAAACACAGCCCTTACTGTGAATAATAAATTTCTGTAGATTTGCTTAGGGAAGAGCCAGAAATCAGATCTACGCCACAAGAAACTGCTGCCTTCTCTTTTTAGCATCACAGAATGGGACAGAGAGCCCACCTTTACATCCCTCTGGGAGATGGCACGCCTCTTAATAAATGGGAGGTACTGTTGTCCCAGTCAGGCTGAACAAATTCCCAGTAAGCCCCATGACTGGGAGAAGTCCATGAGGATGCTTGCTAGTCTTCATCTCCAGGGAGGTGCCAGCTTTCTTTGATTCTGTGCTGTTTTCATATAAAAGGATTGACTGTGTCCTGGAGAGCCATATCATTTCCAAGACCTCTGGCAAGTTTCTTGAGGGATCTGGTTGGCAGCAAGTCATTGCCTTCCTGCAGCCTGACCAAACAGGCCTTTAGCAGCTGGCTGGAGTTTTGGTACTGCTTCTTTATCCAAGAAGGTGTGGGTGTGTTTCCCACTGCTTGCCTTAGTGCTGCTCACAGTGCTTTTGAGCAAATATGAAGCCTGTTGGATTCTACAGTGCCATAAAAAATCAATTCATGATTTAAAATGGTGGATGCAAGCCATTTTTGTGTGAATATTGTCCCTTTAGTGAGTGAATTTATCACCTTCATTTCAAAATCCAGATTTGGTGGTTTAGTTCCATAACTCTCTTGAAAAATACCTCATCAACAGACTGCATGGGATTGCTGTCATTTAGAAGACTTAAAAATAGATAAATTGTCTAGAAGATTAGGCTATCTAAGAAATGTTACTGTTAAAGCTCCTCGCTGAATACAAACTTGAGACCAAGTCACCAGCACTTTGGTATAGTCAGTAGCCATTCAATGGCCAGGGGATTGCTTTTCGTCATACGTGGAAAAACTATTGTGGATCTGCAGGAAAGCAGGCTTTGAGACACAAAGTCCAAAAGCTCACACTTAGAACTTCTTTGCAGAGGCAGGAGTTATTTTGCGAGTGCTGACAATATACTACTCAATTAGCACTAGGAGTGCTTTTGTCAGGTGTGGATAAAAATGCATTATCTACCTGCAGTGTGGAATGGCTTCCTGATACCCCCTGTGGGTTCTGTTTGCAGAACTCACAACAAGTCTGTCTTCTCAGGTGGGAAAGCATTTCCAGCGCGAGTACACAACGCCAACAGTTCTACACTACCCTTTCAAGCCAGTGACAAAGCTCTGAGTAACATAAATGATTTTAGCATCTGAGCAAAACATTAGTAGTGGCATAGAGCTGGCATTACCTTGGCATTTGGGGTGATTCGGCCCTGCGTGGCAGTGGGAATGGGCACCAAATCTGCTGAGATCTGCTGACATGACCCAGTATCAGAAGAGAGGTTACTTTCTTCTGATAGTAGTTTTCGTTGGAAATAGTTTTCATTACTCGTTTTCTCAGTTTGTCTGTTCCAGCCATTTCCCATGAGTTATTCTTAACGTGATACAAGCATATATTTCTGACAGCAGGCTGCAGAAAGTGCAGCTTATAGCGCTCAGAGCTTTAGTATTTTGCCCCAGCAGTCCAGAAAATTATAATATGTTCCTAGAAATCAGTAAGTGTAGCCAGAATGCAATTCTCCCACCTACAAAAATCTCTGTAGTTGTTTTTGCAATAGCTGGCAGTCTGTGTTCCTAAATATTTATGGCTTCTTCCCTTCCTTTGTCACTTGGGCTTGATCTGCCTTGTAGGAAAGCCTTCTCAAGAGGTGGCCCTCTGAGTCCATGCCATACTTACACTTCTGTGCCACCAGTGTTAGTCCCTGAAGATTGTGGCCCGCTGTGCAACTGATCCTAGTTATATTTATGGCTGAATTTAACTGAAGAAATTGCAAATTAAACACCCTCAGACACACCTGCTTTACAGCACATGAAATGTCTGAACAGAAGTGTTCCTTGTGAGACTACGTGGAGCACAAGGAGAGAAATCTGAGAAGTTCTGAAGCGTGACCCAAATAGCAGGTCCCTTCATAGCAGTTTAAACAGATAGTACAAAATAACCCTAGAAATGTCTTTCCCAAGCTGTGTGAACAAAATCCTTATAAAAAGAAATCAAATATGATGTAAAAAAGCTGCTAAATGGTATTTTAGAAACTTCTGTTCATTGTTAGGAGTGGTAGATATTTATTCATTGCATACAATGATATCTTCCCTCTCCTCCACCTAACTTCAGGCATTTTTTCTAACTAATTGGGTTTTCATATATTCCATTTATTGTACTGGAAGTTTAATATTTACACCACGTAACATGCTAATCGATTAGTAGAGGGCCAGACCCTGTGACACCTTTTCATCATGCAATTTTACAGGCCTAGTTAATCTTTTTCCCTTGTGAACTCCACCACATTGCCTACAGACAAAGTACTTGTAGTTCCTTAAAGGCACAGATTGCCACTGAAGGCCTATATTCTAGTTATGGTTGATGATTCTTGCACTTTTATTTTCGCATGGTGTATTCTTCCAGTCCGTGATGGCTGATGTGAACTAGTACATAAGGTGAAGATTTTTTTGTTGCTCTTTCAGAAATCAGGTTCTTCCAAAGCCACTTTTTTGTGTATGTGGGATGGCTGCTGGTTTGCTAAGCTGCTCCTTAATGAGCCTCAGGAGACTTGGACGCTGTGCACTGCTCGGTGAGAAACCCTGCAGCTACCGCACAGTGAGCCCAGTCTGCAGGAACAATTAGGGGCCTTGAGGTGGGTACGGGTCTGAGCATCACCAGTTACTGGGGGGCGCAGTTCCTCAGTATCACCAGGAGACCAAAGGTGGTTGAAGGTGGATGGAGAAGCTTCTTCCTACTGGCAGCACTGAGAGCTGCACGTCATGCTGGTCTGTTGGGGGATGGGTTCTGTTTGGGTCAAGCTGGGGTCCGTCCCAAAATGATGTTCAGGATGGAATGGTTTCCCTGTGGACTCGGGGAGCAAGAGTTCAGGCTGGTGTGACATGGGAGATGGATGCAGGGGTTGCCTGCGGAGTGGGAACAATGTACACTGCAGGGTGACAAAAATGTTTTTTTCTCAATAAAAATATGACATACTTTTGAAAAATTGTTGTAGTTTAGCTTGGGCCAGCATTGTATTGCTTTGTCCTTCTCTAATGCAACTGTCTAACCTTCAGGAACTGCAGAAAAAAAAGTCTTGGGTGTGTTTTTATGTGTTTGCTTTTGCTTTGTGTTTTTAAGAAACATTGTAGATGAAGTCAGGAAAAATGTGTTTTAATGTTTTGATTTCAAATTAATTTGGTGATTTAATCAGCCAAAATTAGTCTTGGAACTGGGAAGGATTACTGTTTCACAACATGAAAACATTACTCCTGTCTGAGTACTATCAGGCTGTTAATTCCAGGCAAACACTTAGCAAATTGCAGGAATCCTGCATTTAACCTCCAATCCCATTTTCCTCTGCAAGAGCTCATCATATTTCTCAGGCAGCAAGTCAATGTGGAAGCATTTACGTAGCTTCCTCCTCACTAAGTCCATTGTATCTGTGTCTTTGGTCATGGGTCTGCTCTGTTAATATGTCAGAGAGAGAGCAAAGCACATAACTAATCAGGAGGTTAAAGGGGACTTGCTGAAATGGAACTGGGTAAGCCAGACTTAATATGGAAGGACAAAGGAAAGCAAGAAAGAGACAAAGAAAAGAGAACAGCAGCAGCTTTTTCTGCATTGAGGGTGAGGGTAGCCTGCATGTCTCTGGCTCATTCAGTTCCACTTTGCCCAATGTAATATATTTCACCATATTTTTATTGGATGTTTTCCTCAGACCAGACATTTCCTTAACTCTGATTTGCATCTTTACCACTATAATATCTCTAATAGATAAATACAGTGGTTAGCAGTGTTTCAGAGAAACCAATGGAATGACAGGCTTATTTACACTGAGCAGTGAAGAGCAGAGCCGTCCCAGTTTGTAGTGACCCCAGCTGATTGATCTGTGTGTTAAAAAGCAGCACAGTGCAGTCTTGCCACTTCGGGTGCATAAGTCTGTCTGTATTAGCCAGGAGCTTCACCCAGCCTAATAGACCTTGTCAAGAGGTACAGCATAGTGCTAACACACTTTGATGTTTTTCATCTCAGAGGTCCTTACATACTTGCCAGGTCAGGTATTTTAGCATCCGTATGTAGACATCCATCTGCAGATGTGTAATTTGTAAATGGAAGGAAGCTGTGTTTTCATTTTGTGGAATAAGGAGCAAGTACTTTAAAAGGTAAGTATGCTTTTTGTTAAGCATGCTTGTCTTAGAACCTCTGGTTTCTGACAAGAAAAAATGGTCAAGAAATTCAAGAACTGAGATGCAAGTTGCAGGTTAATATTATCCTCTCATTATCATAGTTAATTTGCATATTGCTTGTATGGTGACTATTGTTTCAGTCCCACTGATAGTACCAAGAAATAAGATTCATTTTCCTTACAGCAATTTAATAAAACCTGATGTGTAAATACTATGATGTAAAAATATCCTTACCCTTTTTATTTTGATAATTTTGATATAATCACCTATGTAGCCTAGTGTATATATTATTTTTCCAGTCATTAAAATCATTAGTAGTGAATAATGCATTGTGAGAAAGCATTGTGAAACAATCTGCCACCTGTCAACTCATTTCTTTCGTGTCATTTCATTTAGTTTAAACCTGTTTGACATTGTCCAAGTTAACAAGTTACTCTCTTCTGCTCAGCACATACTGGCGGCAACCCATAAATCAACGTCTCATCCGGAAACATGAAAGACCTCATTAAATCTATTTTTGTGTGAGTTAACAGATCTCCAAATTAACCTTTTTTAAAAAATAAAATAAAATGAAATACTGTAGTAGAGGTCAGCCTTTTCGTACAGCAGAGCTTGCTGACCACAGAGATTTTCAAGCATGATGGCACATTTGACTGCACGGTTGTCTCATCATTTTGGCAGTGATCTGTTTGACGCAAGCAAGGGATGCTAAGGCTCTAAATGTCTGAAATGTGTTAACACATGGTGGTGTGGCGTGGTGGTTTGTTTTTTTAAGCAGGAAGTGAGAAATGGAAGTGACAATGTCTATACATTTTTTTTTTTTCCCAACAGCGGTGAATTATTGATGTAGAAAGACTTGGCTGGTAAAGCTGGGGGAGAAGCACTCATCTGTCCTTCACTTACCAGCTCTTTGAATGGCAACACAGTGTTTCATTTTATGGTTTCTGTTATTTGTTTTATTTTCTGTTAAAATTCTCTGTCTTTCACTAATAGGTAAATATAAATAAATAGGATTTCAGAAGATAGTTGCAGGAAGGCAATGTACTGAAAGCCATGTTTTATTTGAATGTGGGCTGTTAACAGCTTAAAGACAATTAACTAAATCCTTATGTTTTTCCATTTTTAAGGAAAAAACTAAACCTATTGATGCTGGTAGTCAGAATTATATTCAGCTATGTCTGAAAATGTAGAAAAAATATTGCTGAGAAGTTATTTCAAGTGCATTACTTTTTTAGTACCAGATACAGAAGACAATGTGTTTCCAACAGAAATCACAAATCTAATTCATCTATGTTGCACCTAAAAGACAAATGACAAGCATTTTCCAAATTTGCACATTGAAATATCTACAAATAAAAACACTTCAGTAGCATCATATAAAGGCAGAAGAAAACGTTAATAAAGTGTTAAGAAAACTGAAGATGCTGAGTAGAAACAGTGTTTTAGTAACAATATTGTTACAATAGCATCTGTATTTTCGAATGTTTGTCTTAGAAAATTTGTCAAGTACTGAACAGGAAGGAGTATAAATATTTTGTTGCAAGGTGAGAGAGAACGTAAATTTGGTTCTTACATTGCTTTCAGTTCCTGCTGCACTGAGCCAGACTTGTGGATTTGTTTTTGGTCAGCCTAGGTGGTTTGTTCATTTTTTTATAACAAAGCACGAACAGCAAATAGTATGCTTATATTTAAAGAGTGCGTTGCATGGCCATGGTGTGTTCTCCCTTCTCTTTGTGACTTCTTAAGATAACATAATAGCGTTAGTTAAATTATTTCAGGGCAGGTTCTAAAAACTGTTGAACTCAGAAACATCGATGGCAAAATCACACCAGGGGAAGCTTTGACTCGTTAAGAACCTACCTATAAAATCTAAGTAGCAGAAAACTCTG
>JAOWBP010002392.1:23988586-24053016 GCA_028571105.1 Tragopan temminckii | reverse complement strand
GGGACGCCCGGCTCAGGCCCGCCGATGGCGGGGAGTGGGCTGCGTCGCTCCCCGGGCCGGCTCCGGAGCTCCCGGGGGCGGCCGAAAGCGGCGGCGCTTCTGGTTGGCGAGAGCGGGGAGAGGTGGGAGGCTCGCCCGGGGAAGTTTGCGGCGGGCGGGTAACTTAGTTCCCGCGAGCCGGGCGCGAGTGCGTGGGGCTGCCCGTCCCCGTGCTCCTCCGCGGGCACCGCGTGCCGGGGCCGCTCCTGTGGGGCGCTGCGCTTTCGGATGGCTCGGGGAGAGGCGAGTCGCCGTGCGCAGGGAACGCGGGTGGCCGGGGCGGGTGAAGCCGCTTCGGGAGGCTCTGGCTGCTCCGGGCTTCTCGGTTTGGTCGTTTTCCCCCCGTCTTGGAGGTACGGAGCGGCGTCGTGTTGGTGGGGCTTAAAAGTTTTATGTTGCGAAGTTGCTTTAAAGCAAAGTAATGTAGCGAGATAAAACACACACGCAGACGCTTTTATGTGCCCGCACGCTGTTAAAAGTTTTAACAGGAGCTATTTCTGTAAGATGCAGCGTTCTGGGCTCATCTAAATTTTCAGGTTAAAAATAGTTGTTTGCTTTTTTTTTTTTTTTTTTTTTTAATAAGGCAACTTTAGCAGCTCTATTTTTATACTTCCTAAATGTGACGTGCCCTTCCCAGCCAGCCCTCCTGGGTGGATGCCCGTGCGATTCGATGTGGCCGCTACCTGTTCCATTGCATGTATGCCTCCTCCTACGACGTATTTTGCATCATTGTGTTGAGGAGTTAAAGGAATATTTCTCTGTCCTAAAACTTAGCAAAGAGCCTAGCAAAGAGCACGCTGAGGTATTGTGCTCTTATGCTTGGTTATGGTACAGAAGAGTTAACTGTAAACGACTTAATGATGAAATGATGAAATTTCTTAGATGCCCTTTCCTTCCGAAATAATGTAAGTATTATTCAGAATTATTGGTATTTCCATATCCAGGAGATTGGCTTCATATTGCATATAAGGAAGGATTTTCATAAAGCGTAATTCTTTCTAATGTAAGAATAGTTAGCAAGAAATGGACCTGGTAGGTATGAACGTATATAGAAAATATATCACTTCAGTTTCAAGAAAAGATTCTTCTTTACTCAACCCCTTATATTGCAATTCCTGCCTTAAGTGTTTTGGAGATTGCTGGGATATTTTCAATGGTGTGGCAGATCATGGGAGGAGGAAAACCATCGGCACTGAAGTACTGGGTGTATACCTCTGATTAAAAAGTAGAATCAAATGAGTACGTGAGCGAATGCTGACCTGAAAGGCACTGTTTGGTAGGAGAAATACTTGACCGTGCTAAGATGGTTCTTTTCATATTTATTGGAGAGAAAAAAAAATCCAGAGTAACATCTCTAATCCAGTTAGCAAGTTAAGACTGGTACTTCAGTCAGATCTCTTTGAGCCAGCAGTAATTATTCTCTGTTCAAATGGAAAAAGGATTTAGTAATAGAAACTGGATTTAAAGTTGCAAATCAATCCACAAATTAAACCCTCGGTTTTGATACGACCCCATTAAAATATGAGGAAATGCAATAATAACCAATGGGAATGTCTGTTCGTTGCTGCCCCTGTGGTCAGCCAGGGCGAAGGCTGAGATCCTGAGCACCTCCAGCCCCAGCTGCACTCAGAGGGGCTTGTGCTGAGCCCCAGGGTTGGCTGCGGGCACTGCCGCCAGCTCCCCTCTGTTTGGGGTTAGGCCCAGCAGCACCTTGGAGGAGCAGGTGCTGCTTGTGGGGCCTTAACAGAGAGCTCCAGAGAGCTGTGTGGGGCTTCAGGTCGGGAGCATTCTGTGTTTTACAGTGATGCTGGGTGTACTGCACGTCGATCCTTGCGTTTCTCTTCCAGAACTGAGTGCATGGAGGCATGCAGAAGGATACACTAAATGCCTAAACAGAATTCTGAAGGTATTTTTGCAGGATCTTGCATAATTGTGTTGCGTTTCTTGAAGACTTGCAGAGGCGGGTTTGAACTGCGGCGCTATGCACTAGAGATTATTAATCTGATTAATCTACATCATGTTATTCTTGATATTACTTATTTATTTTTAATAATAGCTTTGTAATGGCCTCTATTGAGTGAACACATGCAAACTCTTTGATAGAGGCTCTATTTTAGCAGCTATGGCAATAACGTGCATTTTAAAACATGAAAACACTCCTGCACGTTGTTACGGTTGATACGGCACAAAAAACTATCAGGGATAATTTTAGTGCATTCCAGTGAGAAGCTTTGGTTTGACTTAATGAGTGTTTCTTCCCGGGCTGAAGTACGTAAGTTCTTTCAGGACATTTGTGCACAATCCTTGCTCATCTGCTGAGAGGTGTCTTGGAATCGAGTGTGTTCACTTAATGATAGCGCAGTATGATTTGCAAAGAGTTGTAGCGTGCGGTGAAATGAGCTCCGAGGTAGGGTATGTACCCCCGCCAACCAGTTCAGCAATTCAAAAAAGCCAACCAAACACGAAGTGATTTCGTTTTCTGAGGTTGCAGAGGCTTTGAAGAGTACTGTTGTGAAAATGTGCGCTTTAACAACCTTTTCTTCATTCTAAAGCTGATTAATTGCTGTGTCTTATAAAACCTGATTTATTTGATACTTTTTTCATACCAAGCATTACCATTATGAAGCTCTTCTTATAATTGAGATTAATGTTTCTGAGCAAAGAAGTGGTTTGGAGGGCTGCATTCATTTTGAGTGCTGTTCTAATCAATTTCAGATAGAGCATTTCACAATGTATCAGTCTGCATCCAAACCTGCCTTATTATGTAGAATTAACTTGTTAGTGATTGATAGCAAGCCTGCTCCATCTTGAGGAGTGATTTGTTTCAAAACAAGTGTTATGGCTTCCAGCAGTTTGGGCGCAGGGTCAGTCTGCGGCCTGAATGAAGCTCCACAGAGCCATTAGGGCCGTGTGATGTGCTTTCCTGTAAACCAGAAGCACACCTACCTCAAATGGAGCTCCTTCATCTGCTGCATTGGTCTCCATGTGCAGCCTGGGCTGGTCGCATGCGTGGAGCGTCTCCGTGCGGCACTGCAGCCTGACAATGGGCGGCCGCTATATTGCTTTGGAGAATGATTAGCTTCCCTCTTGGAATCAAAACTTAGGAGGCGAGTCTCAGACAGCAAGGTGCACCTTTACTGTACCTACACCTGTGCTGGTAATGAAAGATTGGTTTATTCTTTTTCTCTCTTTTAAAAGCAGCAGAGATGGTACTTGTTTTGATATCTGCTGGAATACGTGCATGTTCCTCTCTCTTTGCACCTTCTGGTCTCAGCTTCACCACCATTTCGTTCTTAACCAGTGGTGTATGGTCCCGCGTTCCTGATGAGCGCGAGGCATAAATATTTGAAGTTTAGGAAAAACTGATTTCTAAATAGGGGGAGGAAAATCCCCCCCTTTTTTTCTTTTTTCTTTTTCTTTTGTCTTTTTTCTTTTTTTTTTTAATAAAATAAAATAAAAGAAAAAAGGAGAAAAAATGAATAAAAAGACAAATGTTTCCTACTTTTTCCCCCTCCCAAACCTATAAAACAGTAAACCCAGTCCTCAAGAGGTTTATGCATGTGCGTATATTACCAGGATAACGATTTCACTATAAATTATAGTTATTTAAGTATTTTGTGCTAATTGTATTCATTAGTTTCTATAAGTTTGTATATTGAGCAAATTACATGAGTCTCTCACTTTAAATGTGCTTGTAGACAGTATATGGCAGGTTGCAGCTGGAGCATTACAAAGAAATATTTCCAGCCTTATGCAGATTAGGCACTAATAAAATTACTAAATATTTACCAATAGCAATCTCTGAGTTCTCCACACCACTTATGTCAGTCTTTTGCTGTGGAAGAGCCGCTGTATCACTACAGTTTCATTTTAAGGCTGTAACAGAAATAGCTGCTGCTGATTTAATGCGAAGGAAATCTTTAGAACATATTCCAAGACAAAGATTACAGCACAGTCTGTATCACAGACGCATGTCTGCCCTCTTAGGTGCACTTCTGTTTGCATGATATGGGCGTTCATCCTACAGTACATTTACTTCTGTTGTAAAACATGTTTTTTGCAAAGATGATGCAGAAATGGCACAAGTAATTTAAAACAAACTGTTCTGTGCAATGCTATGGGTCTTGCAAAGGAGTAGATGTGCTTTTCTCATCTAATTCAAATCCGTAGAAGTTGAAGGCTAGCTGACCTAACTATTTTAAATTTTATGTCTTTTATCTAGAACATTTTGGGGTTGTTGATTCTTGATGTGTATGTTTGTGTCTGCAAGAAGTTAATTGCAAACATGACTAGAAAAATAAAAATAGAGGAGGAAAACACTAAACTAGAAATTGGAAAATACCAAATTCAGCACCAGTTAATGCACCTCTGAAATCAGTGAAGTTCCAGGAGTGCTCTGTTCTGCTGAAGTGACGGACTGAGCTCTCTTTGTGTTAGAATCTCTTCATATAGTGCTTGAATGTTATAGGTTGTAGTAGCAACTTTGATTGGGTTTTACAGTAGACGTGAATGCAAATGCAGTCTTCACGTATGAAAGGAAACAAAACTAGTTTTCAACACGAGAAAAGATGTTAAATTATTTTTGCAGGCTTTGTCATGTTTTGTTTTCTATTTTTCTTAGGGCATTTCTGGTAAATCTTTAAAATAAGAATGTTATGTTAGTTATGCATTAGAATTGCATACTTATGGTTGTGTTTTTTGTTGTTGGTTTTTTTGTTTGGTTGGGTTTTTTTGTTGGGTCCCTGGCAAAGCACTAGAATGGCTGCAGAAATTTATAGTGCAAAGCGTATTTACCAACTTTGTCTGTTTATTCTTAAAATAATTTATTTCAAGAGAAAGTACATAATTTCTATAAAGGCAGACTATAGTGTTGTGGGGGAAGAAAAGCAAATCAGGTTGTTTCTTTTTTGCCCCCTTGGAGTGTCATGCAAATGTGTGTTTTAAGCTTCCCAGTGAAATTACCACTTCACGAGGCAAAGTTACAGTATGCTGCAATGTATATAATAGTGTTTATCATCCAGACGGAAAGGAAAAGGTATTTTCCTGTCACAAATTTGCCTGAAATTACTTTTAGAGGTCCGTTTCCTTTGATACAGAGATGTGAGTTGTTTTTAACAGTTAATACATCTACCGAGCCTATCAAGTTAAATAGAAAATTCTAATGTTTAGCCACAGTTCCCAATTCATACATGACCTCTGCAGCTGTATTTTTGCATCTAAATTACAGAAGGGTAAAATGGCAGTTTATAAAATTTAAGATATTACAACTTTAATTTTACCCATGCCAACAGAGAAAAATGTTCAGGAAAATGACAAATATTAATGTAAAATCTCTGTAGATATGAAACCTGAAACGTGTCATATTGAAATCAATACTGCTGTTGGTGTTATTTTCCAACAATGTGTTGAATTTCTAATAGTGTTTTTGACAGCAGTTAAGCCAAAATACAAAGGAATGAGTGTGTTTTATTTCCATACTTGAGTCTTGACAGTTTCTGCTGTCTTAAGAAATCTCCTGCCAATGCTAAAATTGGTGCAATATAGATTTCAAATATTTTTCTTGGCAGGAATTGTAATAGTAACTGTATGTTGGAATTTTTAGAGGGAAGCAAAAAAGAAAATGTAAACAGCACGTCATTTACCACAATGCAACAATAGTTTCTTCAGTCCTTAACGCTTTTGGTACGCGTTGTCTGGGTTGTGGCGTGGGTGACTGCAGTGGTTGGAGAAATCATCGTCACTAATAAGTGTTACTTTAGATTAGCGAATGAAGGCCTGCAGCGTCCTTCAAAGGCCTCATCCATTCTCATTGTAATTCTTTGAACGTTTGTCCGGCCTTTCTAAAGAAATCACAGTGAAACTTCATGCTTATAGTGCCACAGAAGCGGAGTGACCAGATCTTGTCCTGAGAAGCTTGTCAGATAGTGACAGGAGCAGCAACGCGGCTGTAGCACAGAAATATCAGATGTTACTTGTCACAGCTTTGCAAATTGTTCATTTAGTTAAATCTCTCTTTCTGTTGGTGTAATGCTTATGAGACTAATGAGTTCTGAGTAGCTTCAGAAAAGTAAACAGTATCACCGTTGTCTAGCAGAAAATCCAAAGCCAGATTGTTTTGCTAATCATTCTCATGCCAGTTCTGCCACTGTCTGTGTGCTGAGAAGGCTGGGGTAGGCGGAGTACTTTTGTTGAGTGAATGGCAGCATGTAAATGCGTGAAGCCAGGACATGCCCAGCAATCGCGAAGCCTCAATGGAGACATTGTTATTTACCTTGTAGGTGACCAAGCGTGGGGCCTATACTCACAGGGCAGATTTCCCTTTAAATTTCAATTTCCCTTAACTCCTCTGCTCTGTGAACAGTTTACGTCTTCCCTGTTATAAAATACACGGCTAATTGGAAGGGGCTTTTGTGCCCCTGGAAAGCGCTGTGGCTCTCACAGGTTTTGTGCTTTCCATTGAAAGGGGAAAGCCTCCGCCTGTTAGTGAACTTGGCAAGGCAGAAAATAATTCCTGTTGTTAAATCAGTTTTCCTTGGAAAGACGTTCTTTATTCATGCTGAATGCATTGAGTGCTCAATGGCTGCCCAATCCCCCAAAGGGACAGCCTGGGTTTCTGGGTGGATAGGCCAAGCTGCTTATGGCTCGGGCTTACGTCGTGCTGGCTGAGGGGAAGCTGGGTGCTGTGGCTGAGCTGCTGGCATAAAGGGGCTGCTGGTGGCAGGCATTTGGGTGCTGCTTCAGTGGTAAAGAAAACGTCATCAGAAGCCTGATGCTCAGTCGGCAGCTGTGAACTCTGCTTGCTTGCTGTTGATCCCATTGTAGAAGACAAACGATTGAGGTTCAACCAAATGCATTTTGGGAGCATGGAGTGTTTGCGCTTATGTTTGAAAAATGAGAGCAATAGGCTTTCAGACGTATCTTTGAATTTCATTTCTCTTCATTCATAGCTCGTTAGAAAATTAAGACTTTGGACAAGGGAGACCTTCAGCGTAACTGTTATCTCTCTTTTATTTTGAGTGTGGTTTGATGTCACCGTTATGTGTTGTGTGTGTGGCTGTGTAGGTGGTAGCAAGGATTCTTTCATAGCTTTTTATGTCTTGCTATGTGCTTGCAGTTGTAATACACAGCATTTGTAATTGTTAAATCTTCAAAAGTAGTAATTTAATTTTTATATAAATTGCTGACAGGTGAAGGAGAAGGTTTCCTGGTGCTTT
Source organism: Tragopan temminckii (assembly GCA_028571105.1). NCBI lineage: Eukaryota > Metazoa > Chordata > Aves > Galliformes > Phasianidae > Tragopan > Tragopan temminckii. The sequence continues at coordinate 24,045,763 of JAOWBP010002392.1, read as the reverse complement.
TATGTATGTATGTGTGTGCACGTGAACGTGTTGACCGTTCGGTACAGTTTGACTTGATAAGCACTACAGACCAAAATTATATTTTATATATATTATATTGGAAGACTTTTTAATTATTTCTTTTTTTCAGTTTGTCTGACAACTGCAGAAACACATTATTTGTGGCTGGGGCCATGATGTTGTGAAATGGCCAACCCCTGAAGCTCTTAATTCTCTGGTGACATTTCCATGAGCGCTGGGAGTAGAAATGCTCATTGTCTTTTGGAAAGTTTGCAGTTGTTTTTTGTACTATCAGGCCCTGAAATAACACCAACCTTGTAACAAAATTCTCATGTTTTTGGCGTGTTTTCACTTTTCACATATTTTACCCAGCCAGTAAAAGTTAGCAATCTGTTTAAATATGTGATAACCCAGAGAGTATTAAGTGGTCAGTAAAGTTCGGTTTTTATTTTTTCTCGAATGAGAAATATCTTAGAAAGAAAATGGAATGTCTACTCCTACTTTGCATGGAATAGTTATAAATACATTCAGAAATGTGCAAGTGGCTTAAAAATGTGTAGTTGTTTATTCTTCTGTTAACTTTAAGTTAATTACAGAATGATACTGGGGTAATGATAGAAAATGTTAACAGTTCTAATGATATGTTTAAGAACAGTGCAGTCATTAAATTTAGTAAACTGAGTATGTGGACCTCATAAATAAATGCTGAAATATAATACAAAACACACCATGACCAAATTAATTAGTATGTTTAATCTAGTGGATTCCAGCTAGGCTGCATGCAATATGGACATGTATTTAATTTCTAAATTTAATATTAGCTGCATAAGTCAACTCTCACTTACTCAGAGCAGAATTAGTAATAGAATAATAGAAATTTAATATCTTCTAGTGTTTTACATCACTTTTTTTTTTTTCTAACAAGTTGTTTTAACTCCATTAGGCAGAGATTTTAAACACTCACTTATAAAAGACGTGAGGAGTGTTACGATGTTCTCTGCTACCTTCTCCATCATATGTCATCATCAGAAGGTAGAATTCTTCAGGTCCAAAATTACAATCTCATTCACTCAAAATGACAACACTCATTCAAATTCTTTCAGCAATCTTGTGCAGAATATTTTGTATTTTCTAACCTGATGGAAACTTTTCTTTAGTTGCTTTGCCGTGACTGTTATTGTATCAAATTCTGTTTATCTGGGGGAGAGTAAATGTCATCTCAACTTCACATTTGAAAACCTTATTTTTCAAATAAACCTGAAAATGCAATAGTATTTTATTTAAATATTTTTACCAGTGAATAATCTTTTTTTAATTTTCTCTCCTTAAATTGAAAGTATCATGCTGTTTATTGTGTGAGTTACAGAGCAACATTTTGCTTTGCGATACAGATTTTCTTCAGTTTAGCTCCTGAATTCTTAAGTGCGAATTCAGGATAGAAATAGGAAATAGAGTGGTTTTGATGTGTTTGTTATTGAGCCTAATTCTGCAAATCTCTAAATCTGTTTAGTTAGTAGGTCCAGTGACTTCAGTGAAATTGTGTAGTGAATAGGCATTGTGCCTGTGATCAGTGCAGCTTGTTGCTTCCATAGGATATTCTGTTCAAGATGAGGAGGGTCGGGGAATAATCAATGCGATTTTTTTCTGGGCATGGCTCTGCAGTTTAAGCTTGAGAAGTATTCTTGGGACTATTCCCAGCAAGTGTTTGGTTGTTGCCTCCCAGTTCAGATGTTAAAACTTTTTACTAGCACAAACTTGATTTAATTACCCCTGTTTTGAGCACGAGTTTGGACAAGATGACCTCCAGAAATCCTTTCTAGACTAAATGAGCCTGTGCTTCTGTGCTTGCTGGCTACACTCTTTGCAGCCTTCATTGGGGATGCTGGATTTACTAGTTCAGGCATCACGTTGGAGTTCACTGTTGCTGATGCTAATTCCGGTGACTCTATTCGCAAGAGTAGTTTGGTTTAACGGACTCAGAATCTAAATCATGGTTTTTCTGGTTTAATCAGTTACAACAAACTGATTTTTTTATTTTTTATTTTTATTTTTTTTTTGTAATTTGTCAATCTTCATCCACCTTGCTTATGTAAGATCGTTGTAACTCACTGGGAGGATTTCTAAGAACGGGTGAGCCCAGTGAGGACCTCCTGTATTTGAAACTCTGAGGTATTTCTGGAAAAGAGGTATTTCACTTCTAGGCAGGTAGCTTTCTGCCATATGCAGAAAGTGCAAGGACTGCACAAAAATGCCCCTCTTTCAGCTCTTATTTCAAGCTTCTGAATCATTGTTAAATATGTTGCCCTGTGTTAGATACTTGATAAAATTATTTCAAATGTTAATGAAAACTAGTTTAGTTTTAGTGTACATGCCTGCTAACTGTTGCATAGTGCTAAGCTGACAATTTTAGTTGTTTGTATTACATTTTAGATGTGCAGTAACAAGCATTGCTGTTTATGGGCAACGTGATATATGGAATACACATAAACAGCTTTTTTCTGACTTCTTGAGAGTAGATTAAAGATGATTATATCTCAGTTAGTATGAGGATCTTGAATCTAGGTTTTTTGTAAAATTTTTTATGCAGCTTATTACAGAATGAACAAGAGCAGCAGGTGACAGTACTACTTTTGTTGTTTTTTTTTAACATTGGTGAAAGGCATAAAAAGGTAAGAGTTAAACAACTACTTTTTGGATCTTTACATCAAGCTAGAGAGATGCTGCTTTTATATCACATACAATACTTAAACTGAAGCTGCATTGTCTCATACACATTGTAAGAACACTTACAATCTGCACATCAAACTGAAAGCGGACTTGAACAATAGTTAGATACCCAAGATAGAAAATAGCGTGGGCTCTAGTCTACTGAACACAAGTAGTTCACCAAAGCTTGAAGAGTTCAGTGCCTTATGAAGCACTTTTTTTTGCGGTGCTTCAGTTTCATACCCAGTTAATGAAGGAAAATAAATGAAATAGTCTACAAGGGATCTCTTCTGAGGTGAGGCACCTGAATAGGCTATCTTTGTGAAGGTCATTATGATATGTCACGACCTTCTCTCCCTCGCTTTGAAAGCTGGGCACTTGCTGCAGTAGCTCTGCTCTGTGAGAAGTGCAGGCTCAGTTCCGTGACCTGAGCTCAGCAGCCAGGATCTCACACGGAATGTCCCAGCCAGCATGGCACTGACAGACGCAAGAACATCGCAAAAGCACAGGGCACTTTAAGGGTTTATCTACCTGGAGCTCAACTGCTTTCAGTTCTGCTTTATTTTTAATGTGACCACTGACATCACGTGATATGTATTTCTAGACTGTAGTTTCATGATCAATTTGGAGGCCGATTGTTAACTCTGTGTCTAAATGAGATTTTGATTTTTATGTTAAGATATATAATCAGACCATTTAAAATCAGTGTTGATTCAAATACACAGAAGCTTTCATAGGTTGGTTTTTTTTAAGCTCTGCCTTAGATTTGTATTTCTGAAAAAACCTTCATATACTATTTCATTATAAACAGATTAACTGACAAGCTCTGTATCTAGTGCTGTTGTGAATATTGTTGCTAAATACAATTAAAAAAAATGGGAAATGTGCAAAAATTGGGTCAGATGCGTTTAGGTATTAACTCTTCTCACTTACTGATGTCTTCAAAATTTTAGGTAGAAATAATCTGTAGGTTTTTTTCTTCTCTCATAATATTCCCAGCAAATTTAATATCATTTGTGTCCCAAGTGCTGTGGTTCCCAAAACCTTGGTCTTGATATTTCTTTGTCCCCTTCTGCAGTGCCGCTCTTGTGAGCATTTCACTCAGCCCTGTTACATTTCTCCCTGATGGCTCAACTCCCTTCTGGATACTGCTTTCTCTTACCAGAATATGGGTGATAAGACTTTTGTGTACCGTGTGCACAAACTGCTTGGTTCTTAAGCTCTTCATAACTGCCTTAAACAAGGCTTTGGCTTGGTTAACATATTAAGCTTTCACAGGCAGATTGTATTGCCTTTAAGAACAAAGAGCAAGCAGTTACATCTCATACCCTCTACAGCCCATCTTCAGCTCCTCTTGTACTATCTCAGCTGTTTGCTTGGCCATGGACTGGTTCGGAACAGCAGTACAGGTGAGAAATGCTAATTCCAAGTCTTTGGTTTTTTTTTTTTTTTTCATTTATCTGTATTTTGTTAGTGGCAGGCTTGTAGCCAGCTGGCTGACCCAGCTCAGCAGGCAGCCACAACGTAGCAGTAGGTGCAAGGCAGGAACATGAGGGGATAGGACTGCCTCTTCAGTGTCATTTTAAAAAAATAGGTAGCAACATAGCACACTTACTACATTCTCCTGACATAAATTAGAAACACCTACAGGAGAAAGGAGAATTCCTAGAAATGGCTTTGCAACTTACTTTTTCCCTCTCTGTGATTTTCTTTGTTTCATAGCCACCATCACAGCAGAAAACTTTAAGGGCTAAGCAAGAGAAACCATAAGTAAAAGAGAGGAAAGTACAAGAGAACGTTTTTTTTCTTTTTTCTTTCCCAGTAATGGTATGTGTGCATGCATACTGTAGAGCCACATGTTTCTTTTCATATATATCCCTTTTATAGAAGGAAAGGCAATGATACTGAGATTCCCCTGCTCTGTAATTGAATTGCAGTCATTCTCCGGGAGCTCAACCAGCAGCAGAACGGATGTTGTAGCAATCAGCAGTTGTTTAGTGAGAGCGTGAGAGGGTTCCTACCCTTAGACTTGTGTTTTTGTATGCCAATTTTTGGGGATTTGGTTTGTATATGTTTGTTCGTTTTGGGTTTCTTAAAAAACAAAACCTCCTCTCCCTGCCAAAAAAAAAAACCAAAACAAACCAAAAAAAACCAACAACAAAAAACCAAGCAGATGTCAGCAGACAGCGTTTGGTAGCACAATTTCCTCAGAGTCTTTGCTGATTGTTTAGGGCTTGTTGCAGCAACAGGAGATGCAACACTTGATGCTGATCACCTATTTCTTGTTACAGACGCCAATATGTTAAGGCTCTATAGGTGTTTGCACATTTTAGCCCTACCTTTTATTACTAGCTGACGTGACAGTAGGTAATTCTACATCCAGTGATGGGCTTATGCCTTGCTGCAGCATCCAGGCAGCACAGCTCAATTCCTGTGCTTGTCTGGAGGAGGTTGCAGTCCCTTAGCTGTGGCTACAGAAGCACTGATTTCTCCTGTTGTAGTTGTCCTTGTCCTGTTTTCCATAGAGCACTTAAAGATTGCTTAGCCTGAAGGAGAGCAAAGAAGGGGACACTTGTTTACAGCCTGATGCTTAGAGCACGCATGCAAGAAGGGGAGAACTTATAGCTTCCTTTAGTCTGCTGGAAGTGTCCTTTTCCTTCATTTCTGCCACTGTTCTGGTACTGATGTGAGTACTGGTATGATTTGGGGGATCAGCCTGAATCTTTCTTTCTGAAAGACTGTTAAGAGTACACAAACACGCGCGTGCACACACACACACTTGTATTTTTTTATTTTTTTTTTTAGTAAGTATTTACTAGCTCAGTTTGCAGCCTGTCTCTCAGTTCACAGTACAGTTGCTAGTAGTGGTGCAGAGAGGGAGGGAATCAGTAGCCGAGGCTGGGAATAAGAAATCATTGAGAAGGTTGGGGATGCTTTTTAAAGCAATTATATGGGATTAAAGCAAGCATGTAACTACAGCTTTGTAGTTAAAAAGCTAGGACAGGTAGAACTTGACTAATTCCTGCTTGTAAGGGATGCTACCCTCTTTCTGGTCCAAATCTGAGCTTAAGTGTGTGCAGCCCTTTCTGTGTCCGACTTCTGCCTCTCCCTCTGGAGGAGCAGTTGTCAGTTTGAGTCTTGGCTCAGATCACAATCCTGGATCACTTAGGGCTTGTTTTGTATATGCAAAGGGAAAAATAAAATAAAATAAAATGAAAATATTTAAAAATAAAATGTACTGGATTTTAAAAAAAAATCCAGCATTTATTTCTCATATTGGCAGTGGCATAGTGTTTGCGATGTAATTTAGAATGTTATTCTCATGAGCACAGATGTCCTGGGATTGCTCTTATGACTCTAAGAGCGCTGTGCAGACGTGTGCACTTGTCTTCCCCTGTAAGAGCAGGACAGCTGCTGCTGGGTAACTGTCACTGCAGACTGCTTTCAGCAGTTCATGAATAAAAGCTGCCGGTGGGGTTTAGTAGGTGTGATAAAACTCATGAAGTTTGCTCTTATTTTACAAATCCGCACACGGAGGCAGTGAAAGATGATTTGCTCATTGTACCACAAGGGCCTATAGAATAGAGCCTTTACTCCTAGTTAGCCTGTATGAAAAGTGGCTTCTATTCTTTATATTCTTATTTTTGCTTTGTCCATTGTGTTGATTAATGCATTAATTTGTCTCTCAGCTTTCTGGCAGCGGTTCTGTATGCTTCTGTGAAGATGACAATAATGCTGAGCTGTGTTTTCTAGTTGTTTATCCTCAAATATGGCCACACTTGAAAGCTGAAGATGTTCTTTTCAATGTCTTCTGCCTTCCTTTGATCTGAAAATGACCCATCACTGCTGCTTCCTCATTCCAGCACGGTTAAATTTCCTTGTAAAGATTTACTGGGTCTATTTGAAGAACTGGGACACTGAGTAACTGTATTAAGAATGTTTTTAAGTGACAATCTCAGCATCTCAGAGAGTTAATTTTTGCTGCCATTGGTGAAAACAGTTTTAGTTGGTGAATGTTTTAGTTGCAGGTGTGTGTATGCATGTTGGTAATGTAGACATGACGTTACAATAAGTAGTCTCAGAGAGTTCACATGAAGGTGCACAGCATCTACGTTCTGAATGTGGATTATTTTGGTTACAGATATTGCTTCTTTCTTAGGTATCTCACCTGATAAAACTGGGAACTACACATGGAAACAAATAGCGGTGGTAAAGGGCGCATGAGAATTGCTCTGTAGCTAGTCACTGACTGAGAGTGTCCTGTGATTTGGGAAATAGAAGTCTGTTGTTCTGGTATTATGGAGCTGGTATCAGGCACTTGACTTTGCAGATCTGTATTGATCACAATTAAGATGGGGATATTCAAGACCCATCTGGACACCTACCTATGCAACCTATTGTAGGCAAGGTGCTTTCGCAGGGGGTTGAGCTTCATCATCTCTTGAGGTCCCTTCCAACCCCTGCAATTCTGTGATTCTGTAAAATGAGTATAAAATTTAACTTTACCCCACCCCTAGAAGTCTAAAAATCTGTATAAACGGGTGTGTGTTTTATATGGCTTGTCATCTACTAGTAGTAAGAAATAATTTTTAATTTAAATATTACATTTTCAAAAAATTATTTCTCTTTCCGTATGATAAGCTTAACTTTGCATTTGTAGTCAAAACTTCAGAGAATTTTGATGTCTCATAGTAAGTTCCTGGAAAATAGCCAGGATGGTAAAAGGCATCCTCAGTGCTTTGGAACATAGAGCCCCCAAGATCCCTGGTGCTTTTTACAGCTATGGACAGCTCGCTTTAGCAGGGAGAACGCTTTGCGTGTCGCCTTTCCTCCCATTTCAGTTATGCAATGTCCTTGCAGCAACTTGCCTGGGAAAGTAAATTTGGAGAAGTATGACTTGAAGCTGCCTTTAAGGAAGGGAAGCATTTCCCTGCGGTGAGCTGTGAGTCATGAGCTCTGTCTGTTGCTGTGGTCCCTACATTGCTGTGCAGATGATGCCAAACATCGTTGTCCTCTAGAAAACGTCAGAAAAGGAAGTCTCAGTTCTGAGAGATGTCTTTTGTCCCCTGGTGTTCTGCTGGTCATTGATGAGTTGCAGTAGGTGTCTGAGGTCTGTTTCTGACTTGTCCATAGCGATGGCTTAATTGTTTTGTGGCTCTTTTGGCTTAAATTTTGTAGGCTACTTTGGCTTAGTATTATCTTGCTTTAAATCCTTGTTCTTTTCCCCATTTTTTTTTTTTCATGTTGTTTATTGCTTTCTCAGTTCCATGTACGCTTTCTGTTTTAAAGAGTCACAGAACGTCTGTGACTGTAGCATTTAGCATTCAGGACTGCTGAAATATTTAATGCAACTTGTGTTCCTGGAGAGTGCGGGGTGCCTGGTGATCCCGCACAGTTCCTACAGCAGTTATTTATTGTCGGAGGGTTCTCTGTGGGACTCTAAGGCAGGAGGGCCTTGTCGTGCTTGCAGGCGCTCCCAGGACTGAAGCAGAAGCATGGTGGATGGAAGCAGGGCTAATTGGCCTGCAGGGAGAGGCCTTGCTCCAGGTGCTGGTGCCAAGCAATTCTACCTGATGGGTTTTTAGGCTTTGCCAGATTTGGGGAGTGGATGATTGTATCTGCTGACAGCCGTGTGAGGGGTAATGATCCAGCCCAGTCCCCAGGATTTTAATGAAATGGGAGAATTTCCTCCCTGGGTGAAGAATCGAGGTGTTAGCTAGCTGGCTGCTACAGTATCTCAGAAGTCTGAAGGTGAGAATATTTGCCAAATTGGTATTGCACACACATGTGAGTGCTTGACCGTCAGTGCAGGCTGCTGTGTCCTTCTTAAGCAACGAGGGCATTTAGTTGAGCTGTCTGGTGTGAAGGTAGACATATGCCTTTGAGGCCTGTGTCAGGATAACGAGCCCACTTGCACTAATATGTCTTCAGAAGCTGACCTAGTCTGAGCAGTGATGGCAGCGTGACCTTGTGATTGTGCATCTGCTCTAACTTTGATACAGGGGTCAGGCTTTCTTCGTAAATCAGGTTGCCTCTGCCTTCTGCAGAGTCTACACTTTTCTGTTTCAAAATACTTTGTGCAAACATCTTTTTTTTTTTTAACCTTAGAATTGCAGAAATACAAAAGACACAGGGTTGTATTGGATTGGAAAATAAACAAAGCTAGCGTTCGTAAATAGCCAGTTTATTATTATCTGTAGAATATTCTGTTACTAAGAAAATATCTCTACTTATATTATTGCTTGCATGCTATATGAATTAGCCTATAAATATTTTAAGAGAAAACTAACAATTTTATAGATAAGTGTTCTGCTACTCTGCTATCCCATCTCTCCTCTAAGATCATTACTGTACGTTATAGTTGGGATACAGTATGACAAATCTGCAAAAGAACTAGAGTTTCAAAGGAGTTAAGGCAAATTCATTTTCTATCATAGTGATTGTACTGCATATAGCATTTTGCCATAGGATAGCCTTCTCCCAGTGCAGGGGACTGAACAGCTTGCATCTGTGGGAATGTGGAGTCAAAATTGATGGAGCAGTCTGTTCCTGCTGATGTTCATTTTGATGCCCCAGAATACTGCTTTTGGCAGTGCTGCTGGAGCACCCCCTGAATTGATGGGGCAAAGGGAACAGCCTGGATCTTCATGTGTTGAAGTGAGGAAACGAAATCTTAAATCTCATTTAGAATTGGAGCTAAGTGGATTGGTAATGTGTGTGGAGCTCAAAAGGGAGAAAGAAATTTTTCCTCCTCCCTGTCATACAACTTTCTAAAAGGTGTTGGAGTTGCTCAGAGGAAGAGAGAAGCAGACGAGAAGGATAATTCTTCTTGTGATAGCCAAAACAGAGGAAGTAAGGAAAAGAGAGAAAGCACGAAAGTCTGGTGAAAAAAGCATGTTGAATTTAAAATGTACCTCAGGAAATATTTAAGAGAAACTGCTGTGCATCAGCAAGGAGAAAATATCTCTGATATTATGAAGACCGATGTGCACTCCATGTGATCTGCTGAAATGCTGAATTCTCTAGGGCTGCCTTAATTCATCATCCAGTTTTTGCAAGAGTTCACAAAACTCCCAGGAAGCAAGGAGGAACCCTGTTGCTCATGCATAGTGTTTCTTCCCTGTTCTTCCCACAGTGGGGCCTATTTCTGCTCCCCTTGAAGCTGCAGAGAAAACTCCTTTTGATGTGGACGATTCAGGGCTGGACGCTTCATGAAGAAGAGGAGCTTCTAAATAAGTGTAGATAAAGACATTACAGTATTACTTGCAGATATCTTCTACCAACCTTAATGGGAAGATGCCATGAAATGGCTGGGTCAAGAACGTGAGTTTTGAATCTTGCCACTGTGCTCCAAGTGTAGTGTGTATCTAAAAGCCACAGTTTTATAGATTTCTTTAGCCTACGTAAGCAACAAGTTTAAAAAGATGCTGTATTTCATTCCATCCGTTGGAGCAGCTGGAGCTGTTCTCTTCTCTGCAGCGCAATGTAGGTGCTACCGGTGGGTAGGTACCTGTCACAGCAAAGTGGAAGGTCTACCTTGTTTTGCGGAACTATATGGTGGCTTTTCTTTTTAAATGATAAGTTATTACTCCATCCACCGAGTCTCTAACCTGATGACTGAGGAAGAGGGGCTTGCATCAGGTTCCTGCCATTGACTTTTCTGACTTAGGTGATGATACCGGGAGCCAAAACCCTCATCAGCGTGGTTTTTGGCTTCAGTAATGTGCCCATGGCATTCAGCCATATATGGAGCCCTGGATATGGCAGAAAACTGAACGTCTTTCTCTTTCTTTCTAATGCTATTATTGTAGAATTTCTTTTAAGACTGCATAGTATTATCTAAAAAAAGATTTTCCTTTAGCTACTTAATAAGCTTTAATATGTTCCTCATAAACCATGTTATATTTAAAAATGCCCCTAAGTTTTAAAATCCCGCCTTTCCTTGTTATTTCTCCAGAGTAAAGCCAAATGCAGCATCCTTGACTTTTTTGTTTATCAATGAGCTAATAAGACATCTTTATTGTGAGAAGTCTCTCACTATCTTACGCTATGTCTGGCTAACAGAGCAGGTTTATTCCACCGGGGGTTAAGAATATTTAATCCTTTAACGCTGACATACACAACACATCGCCATGTCAGCTACAGCTGTTTCCAAACATCAGTAACAAAATTATAGATGGTTTTGAAGCTTCTGCGGTAGAAATGAATACATTTGAGGATTCAACTTGCTGACAGTGTTTATGTAATTTAATCTTGCCATCTGGTAGAAAGTAAACATTTTTTAGGAAATTCAAGTTAAAGGTAGCAAGCCCCTTGTGGTTTCTGGCTGCTGCAAATAGCCCAAGTTTAGCCAAGTTGATGAAAATCTCCAGTAGGGAGGGGATCGTGGTTTTATTTAAAAGATCGTTATACAACTGCATCGACGCATAAAATTGTTTTAGAACATTTGCTTTATTAACTTCACTGTTTATTCAATAGTTATGTGCCTTTCTTCTGCTCAGAGAAAACCCGCATGCTTTTCAGTGTAATGTAATAAAACGCACAGTGCGTATGTGTTGCTGAAGCACTTTAAGTGATTGCTTTTCTTCTCTTATTTTTCTTTTCTTCCTCCTATTTCTCCTTGTTTTTTTTTTTTTCATTCTACATGATGATTTCATTCTCAAACAGCTACTTTTTCCCTTTCTTCAGTTGCTTTGTTCTTTCCTGAGCTCATTATTTCTTTTTGCTTTTTAATCTTGGTTTCCTAAAGAAACACAGCATACCCAATCCTACTGTGTAGGCATCAGTCCCACTGTAATAATTTTGAACATGTTAGCCAATTTTAAACAACTTTGACAGCCAGAAAAGATTTCAAAGACATTGAGTTCCGATAGCATCTGAGACCAGGTGGCTTGGTAGAAAGGAGACACCTTAACAGCTCCCTATAGCATGAGCTGTATATAGTGGAAAAAAAAAGACTGGAAGATGTTTGTAGCAAATCATGATTAATTAACTGTGCTGCTCATTAAATTGCTTAAGTGCTTCCTCTCTCCCCCTGCTATGTTGTTCTACCACTTTGTGTTTGCGCCATCCGATTAGAAGTTACCCAAGGTGAGGGGAAGCAGGATCCTACTATCACAGCATAAAGCACAGATATGTATGTAAGGCATTTCTGGTAAGAAACTGCTTCCAGAGCTGTGTAATTGGAAGGGATGGGCAGTGACAGCAGTTTTTATTTGGCTGAAAGGGGTCAGAACTGAAGGATATTTCTCCTTCATTTATTTCTCCTGGATATTTAGTTTTCCTTTAGGTTTTGAGCCTTTGAGATTACATTTCTCTTACTGAATTCTGCTTTTAATTCATCAATGAAATCTTAAATTCTTACATGAATTGTGACTTTAAGGCAACCTTGTAATTACAGTGTTATAGATCTAAGGGCTTGCAGAGAGATTGGCAAGCACGTGGGCATGTGCTGATGCGGAGCCTTTGGCTCATGGGGCAGGAGGGCAGGAGCACTGAGCAGCCACGAGAACATAGCAGAGGTGGCTTGGGAGTGGTGAAAGGAATCCAGAGCTGTTCAGGGCCCCGAAACAGGGCTGCAAAACCAGGAGAGAATTGCAGGTGGTTCCCGTTTAACTTTTGTGTCTGGAGAACCCAGCTGGCTTTTTCAGCCTCCATTTTCTCTGCTGTTGGAGATCATACTCTCACATCCTTCTTGAAATCTAAATCGTGCTCTGCTCTGGCAGTATTGATTTATTTACTTAGGCTTGTATGAGCATGCTCATGTTCTGCTAAAATTAAAAATACTGTTTCCATGTAAAAGCTGAAAGAGTAGTGGGATTTTAAACTATATTGCTTCATATTCAGTGGAAGCTCTCTGTCTGCATCTTTATAGGTCTGAACAGGCTTTTAAAAAAGAACTGTCTCTAAGCCTTTATAATTGAACTTAAGCTCCCGAGTTGCTTATCTGCCTCTGAAATTTAAACCTGATCCTTGTAAAACTGCTATGAAAATCTGCATGGAAATGAAATAGGATGTTAATGGGAACTTGCTCATCTAGACTTCTTTCTTAGTAGTAAAAGCAACCACTTTAGGAGCGTAGATCTGATTTATAGCATTTTCATATGGATGGCTTCACCAGGCCAGCGGTTGGCGACCAAATCGTGGCACATTCTAGCATGACCTGGGCATTTGGCTTGTAATAAGGCCACCAGCTGGTGAGTTCCTGAATGTTTATAGTTGTGCCCTCTGTTAAATAAAGACTATGCTTTACTTTCATGCAGTAAAATTTAATTAGTTGTAAGTCAGGTTTTGCTTTAGTTGTAATTAGTTTAGCATATAATTATCAGTCTAATAGCAATTTGAAATCTTCATGCATCTTGATCTCATTCCATGTTTAAATAAAAAAAGAACAACAGAGATGTCCACCTTAGATGTATTCAATCAGTAGCTATAATGCAGTCTTATTGGTCAATTGTATTAAAGACTGTATAAATCTTTAAGTGGCAGAAGTGATGCATTCACTTATGTTTGATTTGTATTACATTAAGAAGATATAGAAAAATGTTTTACATGGGACTAGTTTTTCTTAGACAATTGGATGAGAAATAGATAATGCTTTGGGTTTTCTGGGGGATCTTGTAATATTTACTGTTTGATTCTTAGCTTTTTTTTTCTTTCTTTTTGCATTTGTATTACAAAATTAATTCTAGAGCTCTAGCTTTCATAATATAAGTGGGAAATGCGAACAAGAACAGTAATCACCAATTTTCAACAAATGACATGTAATAAATCTCACAGATAAAAGGTAATAACATTTGTATGTAGGAAGGTGGCATATCTGAAGAAGTTGCCCTGACAGGGTGCCTTCTGTGAGCTCTTCCTTCAGATTTTCTTGCGAGAGCAAGTGCTATAATAAGAGGGAAATGTAAAGAGCCTGACATGATTTTAGCTGTGATGGAGTTATGGGGAGCCATTTTCACTTCTAGTCCAACGCACCTTATTGTTTTGAAGGCACCACAACTAGCTGTGGTTGAAAATACTACTTGCTGGTAATGTTCTCATTGAAATTTCATTTATATTATCTGTTTTATCTATATTATCTAATTTTAAGGCCCTTACTTTTGCTCTGTAGAAGGGCTCATCTTTTTTCTCTCTGATCCTTTCATCAGTTTGTAGGTCAGTCTACTGTCTATAATTATGATTAATCAAAGATAGCACTTCTTGAAGTATTAGGTAAAAGAACAGTAAACAGTCTGGTATGGGATGGATATCTGTCTTTTGGAAGCTGTAAGGGCTGATTACGATTAGGAGGAATAAATGACCACAATTAGGAAAAAGGTATTTGATTATTGACATTTAAAAAGGAATGTGTTCTCTAAACTCTGCAGGGGTGTTCTCTCTCCTTTTAGGGAAAGGAATTTTCAGTTCCTTTTCTGCTTTTACCTGTCTTCTGTATGTATAAGAGATGTCTGGGTTTTTTTTATATGTATACACGCCTGTTAAATTCAGCAGGCACATCATGTCATTCATCTTCTCAGGCTTTCTATTTTAGGAGAGTGAGTAAAGTACAGCTCTTAATTCTGCTTCTGTTTTTACAAAGCAATTGTGTTCCTGGTATCTGACATTTTAAGTGTCTTATAAGAACAGAATATTGGTTTCTATTATATATATATGTGTGTATATATATATATATATATATATATATATATATAATGGTATATAAATACTTGGGTATGCAGACATTGCAGGTAATGATGTCACTCAGTGTTATATATAAATATAACACTTATTATGGTATATAAATATAGGCACTGCACAGAATTAAGAGCTTAACATATAGAACACGCTTGTGCAAATAATGCATTTTCAAGTGTCTACACATATCCACTTGTTAACTTCAATCATACTAAGGCTTCAGTGAAAATACTGTTGAAAGCTCTAATAAAATGGTGAATTTATTGAAAGAACAATAGGGAAAGTAAACAGCTCTTGGTATTTATTTTTTTTTTTCACTTTTCCAAATGAAACTAATCAATAAAGTATTTTAGTTACCAAAATAATATGAAAATAGTCTTGTTAATAATTATCATTTTATATATGTATTTTGCATCTAGGATGCAAAAAAACTCTAAACTTCAGTTTAAAGAGGTACTGTTTTGCTGTCACAGGTTTTGATGTCCGTTTGTAATCCTAATATAATAATAAAAAAGGAAGTCAGATGCTTCTGTTATTGATCAAGACACTGTAGTTAGAAAACGAATGTGGAAATGGCTCAAAATACCCCGCTGTTTTACAACAAAGACTAGTCTAAGCATAAATAAATGGAAATGTTCTGTCTTTAAACTGAAAGGAGTCTTAAGAAAAAAAACTAACCCATTTCAGTGTGGCAAATTAAGTATGAATTTCATTTTGAAATAAATAGAAGTTTTTATTTTTGTTCCTTTAACTGTGCTTTATCCAAATGTATAAATATGGTGTTTAGTACTAAGCAGTTTCAGAAGATCAGAGTCATTGGAGCCAATGTGCGTTTTCTAGGCCACAGCTACTGAGCTGATTGAGGGAAGCGAGAGATGTGAAAATCTAGAATAATAGAAAGTGTGCACATAAACCTGGATTTCAGCGGGATGCTTGGAATTGAAAGAGGGCAAATTCAAGCATCCCCTCCCAAACTGAGAAACCTTTTCAGAAAATAGCCAGCCAATTATGGCACTGCCTATGGATTATTTTTATTTCTTATAGATTTCCACAAAAAATTCATCTAGGATTTCTCTTATGTGCTAATGCTTTGGACTCAGTAGGATCCATATATTTTATGTAGTTGCAAAGGTAAAGCATTGTACACAGGCAATTAAATATTCTCATTCTGTGTGATGACTATAGCTGCCCTTTAGTGTGTATTGTGGTAGTAGTTAGCAACATTAAGGAAATAAAAGCAGTGTTTTGCTGGATGTAGGGTAGTACAGAGCTCTACAGCTATTTTTACAGCTTTTTATTATTATTTTTTTTTTTTTTTTGTAATGTTTTCTAGAGCACAAATGCAGTGAGTGCTTTCCCTTGCTCCATTCTTCAAGTCAACGGATGATCTCAGTTCCATTGACTAATTAATTACTGAGCAAGAAATCTTCAGGTTGTTCTAAGTGGGGTCCACATTGGGAAAGCAAGCTTTTGGTTTGCTGTTTGGTTTAGGTGTAGGGTTTTAGGTTGTGATGTTATTCACCTGTATTTTTGCGGCTCCCTTTAAGGTATAACAAGTAGGAAAGACATTTCCAGATCTGCATGAGATTAAGAGAGCGTATGAGTAGATTGAAGTTTGGGAGCCCCATTTGAGGTGTATGTGTATTTCTATACAAGAGAGGGCAAAACAGCCAGAAGAGCAGGTTAGATGAATGGCTAAAGGAAGATGGATTGGGCACCAGGTGGCACCATTTTCCCATAACAGTATAATAGTTGATGGATGGCAAATGCTTCTAGTACTTCTTATAGGCTTCCGAAAACTTCTTTCTGTTGACATGAGCATCCTTTCCCCACTGTAATTTCTCACATGATCTTTCTTTGGTTTTGGAGCTGTTGGTTCTGGGTCAGCTCTTTTGGAGGTAGCACACTGGTTAGAGTGCTGGTCAGGCACTGCTGCATGTCTGCTGACCACTTCCCAGAGATGTTACAGGGCAGGACCAAGCATGCAACCATGTATCTGCAGCAGGTGTACAATGCGTAAGGTGGGTAGGGGGCTAAGGGAGAAAACAGCCTTCGGGTGACTGGGAGAAAGAGTCAAGAATTTATCAGGCAAGGGCAGATAAGTAATTGAAAATCAGATGTACAGAAGGGAAGTAAGTGGAAAAGCATAAGGAGACTAGGCAGTAAGTGTGAGGAAAAGAAAATCATGCAAAAAAGAAACTAAGTGTTCTTCTCCTGCTTTCTGTGGGAGTTTGATTCCTTTTAAAAAAAAAAAAAAATTGGAGAGGAGAAGAGAGAAGCATTACAAAGAACAAATGGGCATAAGAGAAGAGAGAGAATTCAAGAGAAAATCAATTTTATCTTATTTCTTTAAGGCAGTTTATGGAGAACCTCTTTGAGCTCTGGTGGGAAATGGCAGAAGAAATATTAGAGGTGTGATGATATTGAAGTTTTACCAGCCATCCGGTGTAGCTTAAGCCTCTGGCCGTCAGTGGTGATCTAGCAGGAGCTTTTACACTTGTTAGCCAAGTTTGTGCTTGCCTCATTTGCATGTCCAGCGTTTGAATGGCACAATTACTTGACATGTTACCAGAGGCTTAGCTACAACAAGACACAGTGACTGTAAGTTTTGAGTTTTGCCTTGGCATCTTCATTTTGAACCTGTGATTAAAAGCCTTTTTTTTTTTTCCTCCTAGATCGTACTTACTACTAAATTTTGAAGCCTGTTATACACATTGCTTCAGAAAGCATTTTCTGTCTTTAGGATAGAAAAATATATTTCAAGATCTGATAACAAAAAATCAACTTTTTCAAGGTTGCTGACCCTGACACTTTCAGACCGTCTTGAATTTAGTTAAACTTCATTTCAGGCTGCTTTTATAGACCTTCCCTCCCTCCCTTCCCCCTTGCGTATTCCCTCGGTGGTCTTTCAAAAGCCAGGTGTCTGGGATTGTCTCCAGCCTCCTCTGAAAGCACCCCAGGCATTGGATTAATATGTGAGAGCTGCCTTTTATTTCAGTCTCTCCATTTACATAATGCCTGTTCATTCAAACTCACTTTGAATGTACAGCCAAGTTGAGCCAGAGCCTTTACAGGGCATTAGTTCATAGTATCGTGTTGTTGCATTTATTTTATTTTGTTTTTTATTTTTACTGAATTTAACTTAAGATGTCACACCTCTTCAGAGTGAAAACAAAGGGATATTGCATGTCTGGATTTCTGGATTCACATGTGCATTTTTTAAAATCTTTGCTGATCTTTACATGGAAGAACTGAAGAGCAATATTTAGAAATGCACTCTTACTTAGTGTGTGACTTCAGATCTAATATTACGGTGACAAATTCATGGTATACAAGTGTCATGATAGTGCACTGCTAGCATCAAAAATATGTTCCAGGATATGCAGAACAGATCTGTCTAGACTGCACAAATGTAGTGCTGCTATACCAGTTTCTCACTCTGAAAGTATTGTTCCAGTGAAATATAACACTTCAGTGGAATGTAATCATATTTGCTGAAGTGCAGTACTGAATTACTGATATCTTAAGAAACTAAAGTTCTTGTAATCTCCTGTTGAAAGTGTACTGAAATGCAGGTTGCTTTTCTTTGCTTTACCTTTTGCTGTTTAGCACTGAGGTGAAAGTCCTGATATTCTCAGAGGTGTTACAGTAGCCCGGTCGCTTAGGATTGCAAGGAACAAGACAGACGAGACTCTTGCTGCAGACAAGAGTGCCTGTTCAAAATGATCATGCTGCTGAATTTGCAAGCAGAAAGTATCATTAGCCATTGCTTTCATCAGAGGTGATATCCAGCTTCTCTTGCCTGGCCAGCACTTGAGCAGTGAGTAATCAGAGAGAGTACTCTTATGAAAATAAAAATGGCCAGGTAAAAGAGCCACAGTTTTGAATACGTTCTCTGTTATTTATTGATAGACCTTCTTGCCACGAGTTGCTTTGAGTGATACAGCTCACTGGGAACACGTTAGAATTTTTACAAAATTTCTTTTTATTTCACGAACACCAGCAATTCAATGGTCAGCTGGTTCAGGGACGCAGACATAATGTTGTTGGCACTGCTTGATTTCCCTAATGAGCAAACAGTTTTTTCCTTTACTTTGTTCTGTCTGTAATTCACATCTTCATGGAAACAGACTGAAGCACTACATTAGTAGTGTTGCTATGAGATTATTTTTGCTCTTAGCCTACAGTGCTATTGTTTATAGTCATTTAATGACTTTAAAAGGATAGCAGAAGCATTCTACCAGCATTTATAAATGTTGATGCATATGTTATCTGACTTGAAACTTAAAATTTTAGGAATATTTAAATGATACTGAAGTATGCAGAAGCTTCATTTTTCTCTTTTGATCCAAAGTTGCTCATCTTTGTCAGCTTTGTTTTTTTTCTCAAAAGGTCAATATTTTGTTATTTTTTCTTCAGGTCTTTTTTTTTTTTTTTTTTTTTTTTGCCATGCACATGTCAATAAAATAAAGTTTCATTAAAGAACACACTTCTTAGATTAAAGTAGATTAGTTATCTACTTTACAATAAAATCATGAAATATCTAAGCAGTGGAGTTATAATAAAGAGAGCATGAAAATGATTAGATCTAAGAGCTGATCAGGTATATTGTGTGGAAGATAACCGCACAAGATTGCTGCCAGTTGGGTTTTGGCATTCTCATATATTCAAGTGTTAATCTAAGGAGAAAAAATGGCAATTTTAGCATATATTATGAGAAGGTGTAGATATGGAGTAAGTGATTATGAATACAGAAGCGTGAAGATTGTAAATGCTTTTTTTAAAAAAATCAGTACTTAAAGGGTGAGTAACAGAATAGCGAGAAAATAACAGTTATAAAAATAAGAAATGATGGATTGGAATAGAAATCTATTTGTACTGTGAAACAAAAATGCTTATTAGACACAAATTCCATGACTTATTGGCGGAATTTTTGCTATAGTCGAGCATCACATCACTCAGTGATGCAGGTGAAGGGAGGGAGATATAGAGGGTGTTGGGATCCCTGATGGTATTCTCTCAGTTTTGTCCTTGTCTTAATGTACTATGGTTTTCTGTATATATTGAGGTTCCCTTTTCACCAGGTCTCCATCTGTTGGGAGAAAAATGTATTACTTGCAGTGCTTTATGAAAGTACTTTACCATTTCTACTGCCTTTTTCTTCCCTGCATGCATTGATTGAAGACTTAGATGACGCATCTTACATGCAAACCTCTGCAAAAATGAACAAAAAAACCCCACATCATCAATAGATGAGCAAAGCGAACGTGTTCAGAGCCATTTCAGCATTTCAGACAGTTTGGTAATGAATGAGAAAATTACTTTAAAAAAAAATAAAAAACAATACTCTTAGAAGTTGTGTGACCATGTTGACCCTTGATTATACAAATCACTATACCATTTTCAAAACAGATTTTTTTCAGTGTGTTTCCCTAACACATTTTTAAATTGAAGACAGAATTTTTCAATTTAAATGCTTGGAAATAATTGTTGTATAGACAGCAACGAAAGGTTGAGTTTGTGTTGACAGCCTGGGAGTGGACTCAGATGAAAGTTTAGTCATTATAGCTGTGTTGATCAGTGAGAAAAGGAGAGCCCACGATGACTGAAGGGAAAGAAGAAATGAAAAGGGGGGAAACAGCAGGCAATAACTGAGCTGTATATGTTTAAGGATATGAGAGGGATTTTGTTGCTAATCTGTCACAGAGTCCAAATTCCTTAGCCTGACTTTAGGCAGAGACATGCTGCTAAATTACTCAGTGAGAAGTCCTCCGCTGGAATCACAGGAGAGAGACTGCAGCTTAAAGAAATAAGGAATAGTGTATTTCAGTAAGTGGTTTGAAGTTAGCTGAAAGAATCATATGTAACAGAAATCAGTCATGTTTTCTAAATATTTGGGATTTCACAGAAATATGTTAAGGTTCAGGTGCTAATTACTTCTATTTATTGTTGCTTATCTGGTATTTGAAGCGTGAAAGACTATTTTGTACAGTTTGATTGTGGGTTTTTTATCAATAATGTAAAATAATTTAAGAATAGCATAGAAAATGTGCCATTTTCTGGGTGGTTTTTTTTGTTTGTTTATTTAGAGATTAGAAAGCACTATTATTGGGAGTTGTAAAACAGATCGCTATGAGCGTGGCATGCGGACTCCTGTTCATTATTGGCAAAAATGCTCAGCTGATGGTGGTGACTGTTGAAAAAATAGCTGAGAATTTGTTCCATCAATCAAACAGTGTTATTATACTCTTTATGTCTATAGTTTCCATGGAAATAAATAAGAGGCATTACTTTCAGAGCAACCTACATCTGATAAGACAGAATCCTTGACTTAATTACTTCAGTGGATATGAGAACCTTAAAAAAAGAAAACTTGTACACGGAGCTGACAAGAGGCAATCATTACTGCAATGTAAACATATATTTTAAAAGGCTGAAATGTACACAAATGAGCTGTGTAACTTAAAACTTTTTAAATAGCTGTGTTGCAGTGTACAAAATGAGTGATGCTTCTATAGCATATTTTCTTGTTACAAAGTAGCTTTAGTGATAAAAGTATTGGATTTAAATTAATCACGTTAAAGAGGCATCTGTATTTACTTCTTATCTGCCAAAAATTGTCTTTTAAACTAAATTCGTTATAGCAGGTGGCAGTTTTGGTGGTGTAAAAATTGCTTAGCAGACTATGTAACAATATTTGATTTTTCCTTTGTGCTGCTCAATAACTAGCAATAACAAGGGGGGTTTTGTAAGATGTATTAATAAAACATGCATTGTGCCCTCCACCCCTTCTTTTTTGTTCTTGGAGTCATTCTGACTTATATCTTAAGTTTGCATGTGGAGGAGATCAATGGATGCACCGGATAAGACCTGAAGGTCTTTCCTGAAGATGCAGACTGGCACCTTTTTAGTTCGAACAGATTGAGAGCAGATGCTCAACAATGGGAAAGTGGAAGAGGGCTTGGGCTACCCTGACAATAGCTGTTTTGAGATGAGGGAAACATATGGAACTGTGCTAGCAGAGAAATCCTCCAAATAGCAAAGGCTCAAGAAGGCTCAGGTTGTTACTGTTTTTCTTGGCTGGTGCTGATGTGCAGCAATTTCTGAGGAATGGGTGAAACGGGAAATAGAGGCTTCCAAGTGGAAACTTCAGTTCAGTCTGCTTCTTCAAGGGGAAATTTAAGAAGGCTGCCATTATAGATACGATATCTGATACTTGGGGTATAATGTCTATAGCTGACCTTGGGGAAAAAAAGTTACACTGACAACAAACTACATATTTTAAGCCATGAGTAATAGGGCATGGATATAGTTACTCTGTGAGAGTGGAGAAATGCCTTTGAGAGATGGACTTTTAAAAATCCAAGTTGGATAGCTTTTAAAAGCAGGTATAGTACAGCTGCAACTCATTCTACTTTTTGTAGGAACCCTAAGAGCAGTAATGACCTCTCTTTGTCTGGTAACTGGCAAATGGCATCACGGAAGATGGGAGAGGTTTTGGCTCTATTGCAGAAGCCTTAGTCTTGTTTTACAGTAAGTTAAAATCTATTTTCAGTTGCAGTGAAAGTAGAGGTGAAAGTAGGTTTCATTTAAATATCCTACAGTTGATGGGATTGCCGGTTCTGTAAGTATGCAAGCAGGAGTATGCCTGGTAAAAGAAGACAAGAAGGCATCACGTAGTTAAAATTAAGCACCAGTTGGAATGCTTATGCAGCTTCACCACTCAGTTGTGTCTGATTCTGTGCATTACAAACAGTTTGTATTCTGTAGGTGTCATATAGTATCTGTGAGATACCGCACACAGGATTCATTCAGAATGTAGGACAAAAAAACCTGTCCTTGAGGGTAAGTTACTGGTATGTTGTGACTGGGAGGAAAAAAAATCTTTTGCCATCTATTATACCTTAAATATGTTTAGTGTCTTTCTTAAGAGACTTTGTCATAGAGTCATAGAATATCCTGAGCTGAAAGGGACCCACAAGGATCGTTGAGTCCAACTCTTGGCTTCCCTTCCCTTGGCTTGGTGGCACTCAGCAGCATCCACACCGAATGGCACTGATGTTTAAAAAAACGTAAATGCCAAAAGATAGAATATTAGATGATTCCTCTAAATCTGTCTGTACATTAATATTCCTCTTACTGAACACTGAAAGACCATTGCACTAATGCCCCTTGTAAAACCAGCCTGGGTTGAAGCTCTACACAGCAGTAGAAAGTAGCTTACGTACTGGAATCAAATACATTGTTTTCCAAGGAGCTGCAGTTATTATTTCCAAGGGTTGTCATCCTATCACATTATTTAAATAATAATTTACAATTAGAAGCATTTAAAAATCCTGTAGAATAGTACTTAATATCCTCTGCTTTTTTAGAATCTCACCTGTGCTGGGACAGCAGAGCTGAGATGTTACGCAGGTGTTTTTGTGCACTGACAGGTGGAAGGAAGCAAGAAGTGATCAGATGAAGTATTCAGTGAATGAAAAAGAATGTGTGCTCCTTCATTTGGAGTAGGGAGTGTTGATCTAGGCAGGCATAATTGCTATGCTTTTACAACTTTTTCAGAAAGCTTTTCGTACAGAGCTGTTTAAAGAAACTAAAATCCTTAGTGATAGCGATGGTAGTTCAGTTGGTTTTTATACTAATATATATATATATATATTTTGGGGGGGGGGGGGGCAAGGGGGCAAAAAGGTACTTTTATGTTATTTTCTCAAAATTGTTTTGGAGCAGACTGCCTTATTATCTGTATAGTTCCTTTACATAAAAAAATGCTACCGTATTTCTTCTTCTTATATTAAAAAATCTGGACATAATCTTACAGCCTCTGAATTTTCTCCTAAAAATGCTGGGGGTTTTTTTGTTGCTGTTTTCTTTTAGTTTTGTGGGGTTTTTTGTTTTTTTGAGAGCTGCTATCTTTGAGACATTTTCTGTGAGTTTCTGCATTTTGCGGTGTTTTCTGTGAGTTTCTGCATTTCTGGAGTTTTGCGGTGATAGTGGTTGCGCATAACTAAGCTGGTCTTGCAGCTCAGCATACACGATACGTTACTTTAGGAGTTTTTTCCATTTATTAGACACGTTTGTTTGATTTAAAAAAAAATATGTATTATTACTACTGTAAGCTACATATCTCAATTTCCTAGCATCTTGATTGCACGTCGTAGCTAGGATGGGTCACTCATAAAGGGTAAAGCAGGCTCCTGTGTGGTCCACTTCTGTTGCTGCTGAAGTACAATCCTTGATATGCGATCTGTAAGGTTTTTCACAAAAAGGAATACTAAAATGTTGAAAATTGTAACTGGATTGCATGCTACCAGGCTTTATTTTATTCAGTGAGCTCTCCTTAACTGATGATGTGCACCATGGATCTCATATGTGCCCTGCCATTTTTGGCTGTTAATCAGAGGTGGTAACGGTCAAGTTGGTGGTACAGCAGAATAACAATCACAGTCTTTACAAACACTTGAGTATTTGAACAAAAAGTGTTTTACATGCTCACAGTGGGCCATTGTGGAGACTTGTTGATGGCTGGCACTGGGCCACTCAGGTTCTCCTGACCTTTTGAATGTAAGATGAGAGCTGGAGGAGAGTTCTCAGGTAGCAGGAATAGGATCCTTTGTGAAGTCTGGAGTTGGACATAATGATCCTGATAGCATCTCTTCCAATTCAGGATATTCTGTGATTCTGTAATTAGAGGGGTGGGTTTCTAGCATAAAATACTGCTGTTATGTAGTTAATAAATATTAGGTTGCAAACAAAGGTTATGTTTCTTTGATTGATGAGTAGTTGACATGGAAATAAAATGCATTATTTAAAGTATGGATACAGTGTAATAATTCTGGGGCTGACATTCTGAATGTATGAGAAGTGGGATAGAAAGAACAATTGACAAGTATTCTAGAATCATAAAATCATGGAATGGTTTGGGTTGGAAGGGTCCTTTAAGATCACCTGGTTCCAACTCCCCTGCTACAGGCAGAAACACCTCCTGTAGACCAGATTGCTCAAAGTCCCATCCAGCCTGGCCTTGAGTGCTTCCAGGGAGGGGGCATTCACATTCTGATAGGCTTTAAAAGAAAAAAAAAAAAAAAAAGTAAAAAAAAAATAATAATAATAAAATTAAAAAAAAAAATCTAGATTGAAATAATGGTCAATGCAAATAATGATTATTTCCAATTTAAAATCCCTTTCATCAGTGCATGTGCATACATACACACCTAAGACTTAACAGGCATTTTGGTAATTCTGTACTTTAAACAGGTAACAGATAAGCAATATTTTATTTATATCCTATCTATTATATTTAAGCTCTCTAAAGTGCACTTTCTAGGTATTATGTTCTTTGTATCTAATGCATTCTTAGTTTTGAGGTACACAGAAATGATCATTAATTTATATTTCAGCTTGTAAGCACTGTTAACTAGTTATGTGGGTAAAGTTAAGTGTGCTTTTCCCTATAATCAGTATTAATACTACAAATAGAACAGTTAAATAGTATTTATACATATTACATTTGATCTGTAGAACACTGTAAAAGTGTGGTATTTGCAGACTTCAGTTCTTTTCATGCCTGCTGCTGAATTTAAATAAATAACCTTTCACCCTCATTTTCCCATTTGTGAAATAGGAACAGTCCCAGTGTATGTGTTCTGTGTTATAAGTAGCATTATCATTATGATATCAAGAATTCATTCAGGAGGATATATTTGCAAGTACAGTTTTTCATTTTGGTTACGTTATTTTTCTCCTGCTTCTTTGTATACAAATTTAAGAATAAAGTATCTCTGTGGAGATTGTGCCTCAGCATACTAACTGATCAGCAGAGCATCCTCTGCTGAATAACAACATGAAGTATATAGCACAATTCCTTATATTGGAAATGTAGTTAGTAGCTTGCTATTTTGAAGGTAATTTATATATATTAAAGGTATAAGTCTTTGTATTCAGAAAATTATATTTCATTTGCTTCTTATTGATGCTTTCTTTTAGCAAGTGAAAATGCATGCAAAAATGCATTTTCCACTTTGGATCTCAGCTAGCATTAGCCTTCTTAAACAGTACTCTAAGCTTTAAACAACTTTTAGGAAGTGTGTGTCTGAATATTTTGATTTTTCACCCCTTCATGCATTTGGAAAACAGTTGTGTGGGAAAAATAAATATTCACTGACATGCCAAAGACATGAGAGATAAGCATTTGTGAGGGAAAACGAGAGGATATTTAAAGTTTTTTTTTCCCCCTCCGCATGCAAACAAGAGAATTACAAATAACAGTAGAAAATATTAAAAAATATTAATATGGCATGGAAGACCATAGCCATGCTTAAACAATTACATTTCTCCATCAAAAACAAACAAAAAACTGAAAACCCGAACACTTCTGCCTTTCAGAAGTCAATTATTGTAAACATAGACCTAGAGAGCTAAGGAATATTTATGGTTTTGTTCAACTGTAAAGCGCAGTAACTGCTGTCCACGTTTACAAGTGAGTTTGGAGATTCCTAGGTGGAAAATCCAGTTCTTTATGTCCGAGTTAGGATTTATTGAATGCTGTAGCTGTATAGAGTTGTGTGATATGAAAGTGTAATTGTAAGGCTGCTGAAGATGTGAGCCGATCAGCTACACATTTTTATACTTTAGCCTCTCTCAAAGTAGTTTATGAAGTAGTACTCGTGGATAAGACTCCAGGTTTGGATGCTTATTGGGTTGCTTGAGCTTGTTAGAGGAAGAATATTGGTGAGTTCAGCTTGGATGAAATAATATCTAAAGCGGTTATGTGCAAGCTCCTGTCTGAGGTCTACTTTAGCTGAAGGGTTCTTGGATCTGAGGATCACCCAGGGAACTATTAAAAGCAAGTTTTTTGTTCCATTTAGAGATTATTTTGGATTAAAAATTAGTAGAATAAGTGTATGTCCATTGACTCCTTAAAATGCTGTTAAAGCTCTAAAATGGGAAGTTATCAGCATCTCTGTTAGGTGAAATGTTGTCTTGATTAAACTACATTTTTGCTAGTTCTGGTAGTGCTTAGTATTGTCAAGGATTTGAAAGGGATTCATTAGGACAACTACCAATGTATTGTCTGGTGGTTGTTTCACAAGCGTCGAAAAATCAGATAGTAGCTGTAGTGTCTGCTTGCCTGCTTGTGTCTATGACATGAAAGCTAACTGAAAATTCTTAGTGATTATGTATTTTTTTCCCCTGCTAGTTGTACCATTGGCTTAATTTGCTGCTTTTTTTTTTCTTTTTTAAACATATACAGTTGACATAAATGTGCCATTTTGTTCAAGAAAATGCACTGAAATTTTACTGTTTGAAGCATGGCACCTCTCTTATGTAAAAGATGTAAATTCAAATGAGGAGTATGCTAATTAATGCTATGTAGGCTGCATGGCATTTAACAAGCAGAATAGATTTCTAATGCATCGTTAGCAAAAAAAATTTCCTTTAAAATTGCTCATAACTTGGAGTGCCTTTGCATGCCACTTGTTTGTTGTCTTGAACCGTGGCCTTGCTTTTTTAGTCTTGATAAGTTGCAAATACTATTGATTTCCTGTACTGGTAGCCTGTGTATTATGATAAATGGCTTAGGCACCAGCATTCAGCAAGATCTCAAATTAGCAAACAATATTATGTCTTAATAGCAGTACGTTCTTAAGGTCTGTGTGCAGTAGGTGAAGTAGCCCACACAGACAACAGTACTAAGGAACATTTACTGTAAAGGTCTGCCATGCACACTTCTGAAGGCATCTATATGTGAACATGCAGTACTTCCAGTATTTTCAAGTACCATAGAAATGGAAAAATTAACTGTGAATTTAAAGTAGGTTAACTTAATGACTCGCCTATTATGATGTTAATGAATCAGTAGATACTTTATGTTAATGATTCATGTGCAGAACTTGAGCATAGTAAGCGTAGTCTTGTTTTGAAAGGTAAATAGAAGTTGCTGAGACACTGAATTGTTTCCTTTTTCATGAACTGATAGGTTGGATCTCACAGGAAGGAAAATTTGGTACTCTAATACTGAATTTAAGGAGTTGTCTGTTAGCCTTGTGATGCTTTCATTCTGCTTTTGCAGTCTCGGTTAACGATGGAGATATATCCAGAGAAGATCTATTTAGGAATAAGAATTTGTGAGTTAGAACTAAGTATTAAGCTATAGATTCATAGAGGAAAAAGGGGGGCGGGGGGAGGGAGGTAGGAAGGGAATTTATACAGGGATACCTAACCTGCAGAAATATAGTCTGGAATGGTATTTAATAACACCCTAAAACTTGCTATTCAACGAAGCAATCAAGCTGTTTTTATACAACTGGGAACTCAACTTTAAAAAGTGAGAGAAGAGGACAAAATTCAAGCTTTGTTGTTCCTTTTGTCATAGGTAGGACTGTGATGAGTGAGGAATGAAACACAAGAAAAGAGAAATTGAATTTCCAAGTATCTAGATTATCCTAACAACTCTAAGCTATGAGGAATATTAATGTGTGAACTGCATACAAGTATGTTGAATACGTTGCCATCTGAAATGCTTTCCTACAAATAGAATACAGATGTCTCACAAGGATGAGTTAAGATAGGATGGTGCCACATCCAGGCCTCAGACACAGGCGTTAAGCAGGCCCAACGCAACCTCTTCGGTATTTGCACATCCACATAGTAGTAACTCCCCCACCCCATAGTAAGGGATGACAGCTCCTTTGGAAGAATGTTGCTTTTGGAAAAGTTTACTGAATTCAGATGACCTAGTAAGTGGAAAGAGGTTTGAGCTTCCCATTACTGTTCCCTCATCCTGTTGACTCTGATACCAAAGAAGCTGTTTTCATGCTGCAGCTGTTCCTAGGCTGTTGACTCCACACAGAGAACACTTCTTATATTTAAATATGTAGTCTACTTCTAATTTTCTAACTTTTTTTTGTTAGTGAGAAAGAATGTACTTTTTCTCGTAGTTGATTCAGCTTCAGTAATTGGCTTTCCATTTTCCATAGGAGTCCATTTCAAGGTTAAAGTCTACGAGATGGGCAACAATCAGGCAACTATTTTGTTAAGTTTCCTATTTGCTATTATATTGGAAGGGAAATAAGATAAAATGGAGAATGGGGTTTGAGAAAGATGACATTTCCATATGTAAAAATAGTTTGCCCTTTTCTGTGGATGCCTATAACTAAGTAATATTTGTTCTCAACCTTTTCTGACAGTACATGTGTCTTACCCTTTATCTTTCAAAACGCACAAGTTTCTACCTCCCCTATCTCTAGTTGACAAACATAAGTTTTTAACACACTTTATGCCTTTTTCATGGCTAATAAAAAAAACAATAACAAAAAAACACCTAAAGCTATTGGTTCAGTTATTTAGCCATGATGAGGAATGGGAGGTAGAGCTGGGGATAGTTTTTGTCTGAGGTGAGCTGTATCATATCTCTTGCCAGGAAAGCATTTTCACTCCCATTCCTAACAAATTGATTAGAGGTGTGTCAGCATTCCCAAAATGTGGCCATGCCTGGCCTCTTCAATCCAACATACAAGTGGGAGGTGGTCATTGCCATATAGGTCGTAATGACTTGTGGTAGGTCTGGGTGGATGGGTGGCAGAATGAGCCTTTGATTCTAACATCTGAAAGACTTGTTCTCCACAATAACACTAATAGAAGGACCACGCTGGAATGTAAATTTGAGGAAGTTGTTTTTGTTTGTTTGTTTTCCCTTCCACAGAAATAACTGCTTAATATGTTTCCTCACTGTGGAATGCTGCAATTTAATAAGCTAATGATATAACATGAAGTTAATCTGTGGACCTCTTTTTCAGAAACAGCTATTTCTGGGAATAGCTGTTTCTCAGCTTTTCATCCCATTTTCTGTCAACCAGACTTCCACAATGAACAGCCTAAAAGAACATAAACAGCAGCTTCTGTTGTGGAGTGCACTTCCTTTTTACTGTAAAGCTATGATTAACCCTTTTTAAAAGTTTCTTTTGATGTGACCTGACGAAAAGAGACTCAGCCTATCCTCTGGGATTTGCCTGCAGTGAACCTTCTTCAGAAATCGTGACCTTGACTGTCCAAGTGACATGACTCTCAAGTTAAAGTAGATCTAAATGAAAAGAAAGCAGGATGTCAAAAATGCATATTTATTTCTGAAGATGAAGTACTGCCAGCAGCTATGCTATGTATTAGTTAAAGCACACATGAGTGTATTAACCACGCAAGTAGATACAGACAGGATAGAAAGCAAAACCAGCATCATGCAGGAAGACAGTGGAACAACCTATAGTAATGTCCTCTTATCTAAACTTGCGAGAATTTAATAATCAAAAATGAACACAGCTTGTATTTATCTTTGTCTGGGTGTAGTAGTATATCGATAGTCTTTCTAAGTAACAAGGACATTCTTTGTAATGCAGATGTACATATATCTTTTGTAGCAACATCTTGCCATATGAACCGAAAAGTCCCAGGTGAGGCTTTTCCCATCATGGTAGAAGAAGATCTCAATAACTTGTTATTCAAAACTCTATGACAGAATAAATTTCTGTCCTCAGAAATGGAGTTCTTCACACATTTTCCTGGGAAAAAATGCACTCCAGTGATTTTTTCAATGTATGCACTGGGTTATAAAGGGAGTTTCAGAGATACTGTACTTATCAGCTGCACATGAACAGTTAGTGGTTTGAAGAGGGAACCTGGGATGGAGAAATCCAGCCTTCTGTATCCAATTTTACCCAGTGGAATATGGCATTAAACAACCCTGTTGTGTGTTTAAAATTTCATTTTGTCTGTTGGAACAGTAGACCATATGGTTTATCTCAAAAAGCTTATGGATTGTTTGTTTGCTGTTTTCTCATTTTCTACTTTATAAATCAGATGATGTGAGGGAGGAGATCATAATAACCAAAGGTAAACCTTAAAGTTGAGCACGGTGTAAAACTTTACCTTTGGCCTTCTTTTACTAGAGAAGTTGTGCCTTTAAGATTTAGGCTGTACATTTGAACCAATGTCAGATTGATCTGAGGAGTAAAACCGAGGTGGCTGAAATATCTAGTTAGGGGATGGTGTGGATGTTCTGTTTAAAAATAGTTTGAAAATAGTTCTGCTCTTTTGAATGTGTGAGCTTGACTGTATTTTCTGATGTCAGCCAGTTTCTTTTTGTTTTAAAGAGTATCCTGGTGGGTTTTGCTTGTTTTTTTTTTTTTCCCTTTCCAATGTGACTATGTTTATTTGCTAGTCTCCCTTTATATATTTGTTTCTATGTTCTTTTTTTCAAGGTGCATTTTTGTGATATATTCTGCCTCACCTGTATTTGCTAAAAGTGCATAAGCTGTGTAAATACATGTGAAGTCTCCCACAAATGCGTGCATGAGACAGACTGGAAGGCTATGCGTCACAAGTTATTTATTTAGCTTTTAGCACTGCTTATTACAATTTGAGATGTATGTTTTGCATGTGATACAGTGTTTTTGCTTCTGAGACTTAAACTTTAAGTGGAACAGCCTCACAAAGAAAATGCCCTTTCATGATAAAATTGCAAAGTGAAAATGAATGAGCAGAGAAGTACACCAGGACTATAATAATGTTTGTAACATTCATTAAATTGTCTGTTAAGTAATGTATTCGGACTGACTAGTGTTTCCTAGTTTCTACATCACCCATTATATGTTCTAGTAAATTAAAGCTAGGAAACCTTTGTTGGAGTTACAATACTCGAACTGACATGTAATTCCCCCAGACAATAGGTACAAGCCTGCAAGCCTCTCTAATTCTTTCCAGTCTTTACATTTATTGATTCTTTTGTAAAAGTGTTTCATCCAATCTATTACAAACAGCACTGGTTAGAAGTGTGAAGTTTACCGTGTTTGACCTTAGGCACATTAAAAACAATAGCTATCTGGCACACCGTTGTGCGTCCCAGACTTAGTCTTAATCAGAAGGAGGTTTGGACCTCTAACTGCTCAACTGATTTGCTATCCTGCTTTGGTTAGAACTGACGAGCTGATTCTTTGATCTGACTGGTTTGGATGTGAATTTGGTTCAGCTATCGTTTATATTCTAGGCTCTGAATGTTTTATTACTTGAACTGACTTCTATAAGTAGTTCACTTTGATTCAAAGCTTTCTTTTGTCTGGCCTTGGCTGCTGTTTTGCATATACAGATGTAAGTTTCTTACTGCAAAGTATGGATTAAATCTTTGCATTTTTTTCCAATATGCCATTTTTTTTGCATCTTGTATTAATGAAATATAATGCATTTTTATGTTGTGCATATCTTATACTGTAAAACATATGTATTAAATAATTGATAGTAATCAAACATCTTATTTTTACCACTATATTCATCATCAACTTCAAAGCTTTGAAGTTTAGTAAATAATTTATGAAAGTTTTTAGCGTAAGCAAATCAAAGTGTGCTCCTGATGAAGTGTGCTTTGTCCTTGTTCCCAAGCAGAAATTCAGTTTTTAGCCAAACTGAATGATAAAGGGTATATGAGTAACCTGTTAGATTCTTTAAACATAACCAAAAATAAAATTGGAGATTTTATGAAAAACAAACAAACAAAAAAACAACTATGAAATACTTTTGGAAAATTGACTACATTCTAAAATCTAAGGTCCCTCTCCCATTCCCTTTCCCCCGTCCTGCCCCATGATTAAATCAGTTATGAATTACATAAGACAATGACGGAGGTAAGTCTTTTTAATACAATGTGAAACATGTTTTCAGCCCACTTTCGTGCACAGAGCTTAAGTATGGATGTCTCTTGCTGAGACCTGCTATGTTTGCGAAGGATGATAAAAAGCTGCCCAGACACGGAAATTAGGAAATATGTGCTTCTGGCCCCTAAGGAAATACTCTCTGGAATACATGTTCTAATTTCTCTCTCTCTTTTTTTTTTTTTTTTTTTTTTTTTTTTCTTGCTTATAAGGAAAAGCCAAAGAGTTCAGTGATGCTTTTGGGCACTGAAGAGACCTTTTCCAGGTCATTCAGGCTTTTCAGGTTGATTTTTATCAGTGTGTTCTTATAAAAATTCCTATATGCTCCAATGATGTTTTCTTAGTTTGAGCTTGTTTTCTGACTTATCTAAAGCTTAAAATATAGCAGGAAAAACACTGCAGCTTCAGGCTGTATGTATGACTTCTAGGTAGCGGTTTGTAAGATCTTTCTCCAATCCTCAAAGTAGAGATAGATCAGGACAGAGCAGCATGGTTTGAGTCCATCCCCTTTGGGCAGCAGAAAGCACCGTGGCACAGCTCCTCACGCACAGGCTTCTCAAGCTGGGTGAGAGCTGGGGTTGAAACTTTTAGTGTTCCTGATAATTTCTGCATTACATTTGTGTGTGTGTGAGAGAGAGAAACATCGTGTACATGCTAATACAAAAGGTGTGTGAGTGGTAGTGTGTAAGGCAACACGGTTGCTGGGAATCCTTGGCCTTGCTAATTTCTCCATGTGTGGCTACAGCTTATGGCATGTGTGTTACTGTGTGGTGAAGGCCTGAGGTTTTGCTTTGTTTCTGACATGGGCTGCTAGGGGAGCAGGTGATAAAAATAGGTGCTATTTGGTATGGCTGAAACTTCAAAAATCCTTTCCAGCCCAAACCATTCTATGGTTCTGCAGTTTGTTTTCTTGACTTTCAGGTAGTTGTTGCTCCCAAGATTTCCTATATGTTACTGTTATTTTTCTTTGAAGTAGTATGGGTTCTACCTTCTACTGGCAACATTTCAAATAAAAGCAACAAAACTCACCGTCTTTTATGTTCAAGTGGTAGCTTAAATACAGCTGGTATCGCTGACTGCTCAGCGTTATTGGACACTGGAAAATTGTTTCCTTTGGGGATCTGTAAATGATGTGATGAGCAAGTATTTAATCTTCACTTAGTTCTAACTGCTTTCTAAAAACTACTATGCTTGGGTTTTGTTTTCAAAGCTATTTTTAGCTTTCTTCCCTGTGGCTTTTGGCCATGCCCTTTTTAATTAGAGCTGTGCTCTATTTTTAACCTCTACACTGTAAGATCAACTGATAAAGCTAATGATGTTTGCAGATAAACTCTCACATCCTTTTGGAAGTTTTAAAATTGTTAAAAGAGTATTGGCAAAAACATGGTCTGCAAGAAGTACATGGCTACAATGTGACCTCGCGCATGTTAATTTTTCAGTGCAAGAAGATCCTGTGTACTTGCCTAAAGCAACTGTGGCTTTCATAGATCAACTTGAAGGATTGGGACTTGCTTTTGTAAGGAACATAGAAAGTATTTGTCAGCTACAGCTCCCTGTTTGCAACAATACATCACCTTCATATCTTTCTTCGGTCGTAGAGAGATTCTGCTGACAGCAGGACTATGATAGAACAGACGGAGTCCCCCATTGACTTTTTACTTTCAGTGTCACCTTGGGGCATCATGTCTGGTTACCAAGTAATGATAATTTCTTAAATGTTCTTACTACTTCAGTTTTTGTTGTCTTTTGCAGCCTATCTGTTCTACAGAAATGAAGTTCTCATGTGACACAAAAATACTAAATTCGTTGTAGAAGAATAAAAATCTCACTTATTTTCAAGTCATCTTTTTTGTTATTATATACTTTGAGCACTTCAAAGAACTGTATAAATTTCTGTTAAGCTATAATCTGTATATGAAAATATCTAGTTGTTTGGCAAGGAAGATGGAGCAGAAAAGGTGAGGGGGGGAAGAAAAACACATTTGAGAAGGAAAAAATTAAACTTAACCAAAGGGCGGAGATTAACTATTTTCTGTATATTGCCAGTGGTAAGGTTAAAGTATCTTTCAATGCATTAGTCTTAGCTATCTGAGGAACAAAGGAAGATTTTTCAGTAACTGTTAATATAGAAGTATTGTACTTAGTTATCTTCATGACCACTACTAATTTTATAAAAGGCGAGACGTTAATAACTGCAATGCTCCATTCTTGGTATTGTGATCTTTGGATTTAATTCAATAAACCAAATCTGTTTAGGTATCAGTGAATGACTTCTTGAACTAGATGTTTATACTGAGGTCACCAGAAACACCAATCACTTGAACTATCAGAACCAATGTGCTTTAATTAAAACATTTTCTTTAGTTTCAAGTCTCTTCACAGTATGAGGGTTGGCAATTAGAAACTGACATTGGGGATTTGTACACAACTCTCCTCCAATTATTGAACTCTGTCCTTAATATATATTAGTTGCTAAATCAAGTCAGACTTCTGAGGTGAGAATTGGAGAGCTGAGAGCAAATATTCATCGTGGTAGCTGATAACAGGCTTAATTATGCGGCAGCTATCTTACAATGATAAATTTAGAGCTTCTCCATAAGTCATCTGACTTAATGCTGTATTTGCATACAGGAGGGCTTGATTTAGACGAGTTTTTTGTTAAACGCTTGGCAGATGTCTCTTTGATAAGCCAATCTATGTTCCATTGATGAAGAGTCCAGGAGCTTTGCTTCTGCAGCACAGTGATGTGGAGAAAGAGGTGGATCTTGACCTGGGGCTGACCTCTCACATCCAACTTTCCCAGTGTTGACATGTTCTCAGAAATACCCTTTCTTTGAGGACTGACACTTTCTTGTTCTGCTCTTGAACTCAAAATTCCGCTGTCTTTTCTAGTTACTGCAAAATGTAAAAGATGATATGTGCAAATAGGTGGATAGTAATTGTCCTCATTGACACTTAGCAGTTATGGCTGCTTTATAGTGATTGTTCAACACAGCTGTGTTATTGCTGAAGCTTTACACATTGTAATCTCTGTTAAATTCAGAAAGGAGAATACCCGTCTTCCATGGGAAGATCACATTTAATTTGGAACCAACTTCTATACCAAAATAAGCATTTCATTGCATGTGAGGTAATATTGATGAAGGCATTCAAGGTAGATACTCTATACTCTATGAATATCATACGGGGCATTGTAAACTACCGGTTTTACAAAACAACCCCAAAATCTTGGTCTTCTGGACTAAGCTGTGCGAGTTGAATGCAGGAGAAGAACTAGAGGTGCTGATCAGTTGAGGCTTTCTCATGATTGTGGCAAAGGTTTTCCTGGAATCCGCATCTTCTGCTGAGCAGTTGTATACAGATAGGAACATGACCATCGTTCTACCCATTTGGTCCCCTTCCCTTCTGATGCAGGTGTTGCTGTAGTTATACACTGTTTTGCATCTTCAGATCCCATTCCTGCACAGTATCTCTACTGTTATCCAAAAAATTAAGAATAGATAACTGTTAAAAGTTCTGTTCACATATTTTTATCTTGACAAATTTGGCTGTAAGAATAATTTCAAGCTTATTTTCTGGCTGTGGTGGGCACAGTCCAAGACAACAATCTTTGCATGGTGCTAACTGCAACTTTGTTTAATCCTTTAAATTGAAAGGCTTTGAGATAACCAACTTATTTGGTAGTGGATTTTTTTGAACAGCAGATTAGCAGTATGCCAGAAGATTATTTGGATGCATTTATTTTGTCTTTGTGTTTTGCCTTAGGACATTGTATATACAATATATATGTCACTGAATTGCCAATGATAAAAATGTCCAACAGATAGTTTTTTTCCATTCTTTTGGGAAGAAAATAATTAGAATGAAAGGCAATTCTTATATTAGGTTACTGTTTGAAATTTTGTTACTGTTTAGAAATCACCTCACTGTTAGTTTCTGAGCTAGGCACTTCAGTAGTATTCTGTATATTTTGCTTAGAAAAAACAGAGGGAACATCTATTACTTTTTGCTCACAAGTGAAGAAGCGATATTCAGAAACAATAATTCTTGTGTTCATCAAACATAGAGATAAAATGGATCATTACTTTGGAAATGTAAATTAAAAAAGTAATCTGCACACTTGGTTTCAAGTAGTGTTCATATATTTTATACCAATTAAATGCAGTAAAACATTATTTCTATAAAGCAATGTCATTTATGAACATTTTATTACATAGAGCTACTCTTTACAGTTTCTACAATGAGAAAATTGCTTGGCTCACACTGAGATGAACTGTAGGTGTTTCCTGTGCAGTCTTCACATTGTGCACACAATGGAGATACGTACTTGTTTGGAAAGAAAGATGATTAGATACTGAAGAAAATGCTGAACGTTCTGAGGTATAAAACCACTTAAGCAAAATAAATCAAACTTGTTTTGTTGTATGTCTGCTGGTTGTACTTGCATGTGCTAACATTCTTTCCTGGCTGATGGCTGTTTTTTACTTTTTTTATTTAATATGTCTTTTGATGAATGTTCAGTATTTTCACAGGTTCTAAAAATTTTTCAACTCATTCTCTGCAGATGTGTGTCCATGTTTGCCTTTTTTTTCTTTTGGTTGAATAGCAACATATAATAGAAGTAGACCCTAGTGTATGTATACTTCTGGTAAGTGAAGATGATCAGCAATTTGAAATCCTGGGAGCAAGTAGTCATTGATCAGACAAGATGCCATGCATTTAACTATGAAATCTATCCCCAGCAAAAATTACTTAAGTGTTGGGCTCAGAATGAAACCTGGGGTCACAGAAGTGCCTCATTCGCTTTGTGGCCTTTGTTTGATCAGGTTGTAGTCTTAAAATACACATTTAAGGTGTAATTTGCCTACAGGATTATGGATAGTTACAGGTTAAACTAAATGACAGAAAAGCATCCTTTTTATTTAAACAGAAATGAAGTTGGTTTTTTTTTTTTTTTTTGTAAGTGTGTATGTGTTTGTTACACTCCACTACTGCTGATTCAGCCATGTTTCATGTCTTTGGAAGTGTTAGGATTTCTGGGTGTCTTACCTTGGAGGAAGAAGAACAGACAAAGGCAAGAATCTGACATGTAGCTGCCAAGTGTTTAAAGTGGCCTCGATTCGATTGCCATCTGTCAGAAACTGACGAGTGAACAAAATATTGTTAGCTTGACTATCAGTCATAATGGAAAAAGGCCAGCCGAGTGGAATTTGTACCTGGAAGAATAAATTTTTGCAATGACATCTCTGAGTGCAAAGTGCAGTAAATTAGCCAATGATGCATATCAGAGAAGAAGCTGAAAAATACTTTTGCAAACTGGAAAGAGCTGAATATAATTAATCTCACCTATAATTAATCTGTTGTAAAGTCAGTTTGTAATCCGATTAGCTGCATTTTAGTCAGATTGAACCAGACCAAAGCTGTAAAAGTTTCTCCATGCAGACTGATGTTATTTTATTAAAGTGGTAGTGGGAACGCTTCCAGATATTCCATGTGAATAGTTTTGTGTAACAGCAGCCATAGGAGCTTCCAGCAGGAAAAAGCAGATCCAGAGTGCACGTGGTGCTGATGGGTCCTGAAGAGCTCTGGTTGGGATTAGAAAGGAGGTGAATGTAGGCATCTGCTAGAGACCAGTGCTGCCACAAGTTAGGCTCTGCCTGCCATTCTCTGGTGTTTGGCAGACACTGAACTGAGTTAACTGTCTTTCCAAAGAGCTGCTGAGAGCAGATGGCAGCTCAGTTATTTAGCTATCCTGTACGGTTCTGTATTTCTCTGAAAGCTGAAGTTAATTGATGTTAAGCTGTAACTTCCTGCCTCCTGCTCTATTCTTTTTCTAAAAGTTGAAAATATAAAATATGCTTTCTTCTTCCTTTTTTTCCTTCTGAATATTTCACAGCAGTAATAGGTGGTCTTTGAGAATGTCTGGAAAGTAGTTCTACTTTGTAGTAGAACTGAAAGACTAAAACTGAATATGGACAAGTCAGTTTGTTCTCTTTCTTGTTGGTTTGTTCTGCTCTTTGGCTCTTTGGGTATTTGGGTTTTTCGTTGAATTTTTTGGTTGCTTTTGTTTGAGTTTCTTGGGGGATTTTTTTTTTTTTTTTTTTTTTTTGAGGGTTAGCAAGGGATGTGGTAGCAGCAGCCTAAACAAACTTCCTCCAACACTGAATTCTTTTGGTCAGCATGGATTTTTAAAGACATCTGTTGATTTCTGATGTGAAATAACATTAAGAAAACTTTTCTCCACTGCTAAAGCTCCTTTGGTTCAGTTTGGCACTGCTTAGAGAACTCTGTTTGCACAATAACTTTTCACAGTTCATTACCTATGCAGAAAAATGCTTCCAATTAGGTTTGCTATGGTGGGATTCCTAATGCTATCGAATGGTAGTGTTTTAAGGTGTTTTGAATTTGTTTTTTTGAACAGTGCTTTAGTATATTCACAATATGAGTAGTTGTATGGTGTGATAAGAGAGGTGTTATTGTTCAGAAATCACTGTTGACTTGGTGTAGTGGATCCATTGAAAACCTTGACTGACTGCCCACAATACAGTAAATAGGAGAGGAGGAAGCAGGTCCCTTAGTATTGTAACTTGGAAGCACTGCTTCTTTCCTCTTGGATCTGATATGAAAAGAACTGTGAAGGCAGGAGTGATATTGCCCGTAAATTGCCTTACATTAATTCCTATTCCAATTCCATGTAGCATATGTAAGTGAAAATCCTGGAAATATGTTTGCTAAATCATGTGGTAAATGGTCTTGTTGATGACTGCAGAGTTGCTTTGGGGATGGAGTTGTTAAGCACTTATTATAGGAATCCAACAGGGCAAATTAAGAGAAACCTGTGTGTGTGCTTGTTATTTTAGGACTTTTATGCTCATCTTCTGAGAGACTCGTGTAGGCCCTCATGACCTAAAAAGCCTTGCTGTCTTCTAGTCAGAGGTTAACTTCTGAAATCTATGTTACTGACCGATCAACAATGAAAATAACCGCTTCCAAGGGAGAATTTAATGTTACTGTTCTTTAATGCTAAAGACCTGAATGTTGCTATTAATAATACATAGAAAGTAGCTTTTTAACGTTCTGCTTAGTTGTGTGTGGTATTTTTTCATGTGACTGAGCCTTTTCATACATGTAAATTAATGGGGATGTATTATGTAAGTAATTATTGGGCAGGTTTCTCCTTTGGCTGTAACACCATTGCAAGCTTTTCCTTAATTTTCTTCAGATGCAGTGGGTGGAACTTCAGTCTGTAAGGGAGTGTTCCTTGGAAATGTTATTCCAAGTACACAAAACCTCTGTGAGTGGCAGAATTTGCCTTTGCAGTAAATTTTGTTGCAGAAGAACCAATATGTCCTATTTTTCCTGGTGCTAACAGTGGACATTTGAAGACTTGGATGTGAGGCTCATTTAAAACAAGCATTGCTGTTGTTTGCACTGCTTGCTAGATTCTTCTCTAGATGTACATTGCTAAAGATATATCACATCTTAATGTCAGTATACAAACGCATACTTCTGCATAATAATATAATTTAAATATATATGGGATGGTGAATCATTTTTTCTCACCATTTTTTTTCTAATTTAACTTTCTTTAAAATGACATTACCTATCTGAAAAAATGATCATCCTCTTATAATGCAGTTCA
This sequence comes from Tragopan temminckii, assembly GCA_028571105.1. Lineage (NCBI taxonomy): Eukaryota > Metazoa > Chordata > Aves > Galliformes > Phasianidae > Tragopan > Tragopan temminckii. The sequence goes on along the minus strand of JAOWBP010002392.1, from coordinate 24,006,043 downwards.
TGCCAGGATTGTAAGCATTTTCTGTAACCTTTGTGAGCAGCTTTACTTGATAGATCTGAAATTCCGGCTGAGTCAGTGAAGGCTTTTGATGGCAATGATTATTTTCTAGTCATCATTATTGTAACAGTGGAATTCCCCTCTGTGAAAGAAAGGGGTCAGCTGTCTTTTATAAAGTTCAGACATGAGCTTTATCACAGTAGTAATAAAAGTCATTGCTTGCTTGGTAACCCAAAGGACATGTACCACTGGAAAATTTAACCAGATTTACACTGTTAGGTTAATTTTAGAATTAGCACATGATTGAATCAAAGCATAGCATACTAATAAATAGGGAATGTGTGGGTTGCTGACATTTATGGAATACTGCTGAGTGTGAATAATATCTTAAAAACAATTGAAACAAGATTCTGCCTCATTTTACATTTGTAAATATGTATTTTTTGGTGGGATGGGGTGGTGGCTTTTGATTTTTAACTCCTGGTTATGTATGTATTTGCATTTAATGTTCTAGGACCCTACATTGCCTTTATTTTTCCATTCATGCTGGTATATACTGTACAGCTGTCAGCATTGAATTGACTTAACAAGGGGATGGAAAGTATTATTTTCACTTTGTGGAGAGAAAAAATACCACAGCTTTAGCGTGTAGTAGAGGGTTACATGACGTCAGCCATCAGTTCTTTGGAATCTTTTCTGAAATTCAGGATTAATATTGTGAGCTATGAACTGTGGAGGCTGTTTCTAGGACATCAGTTTTCCCATGGCGCTAAGCGCTTTCCACCAGTAGGTGAGGAAGAAGGTGCCTAGCGTGTGGTGGGCAACAAGCAACAACACACAGCCCCCTAAAGGCAGGGCCGGACACTTCTGCTCTCCCTACATCCTCAGAAGGCTTCCAGGGCTCTGTTTGCGAAGGCTTCTGCGGAAGGGCTGTGTGAATGGGGTGGAGCAGGAACAACTGCCTGTATTGTGCATCAGGCCATGACAAGTGCTTTTCTGATGAAGGCTGTTACTGAATGCATTGTTGGTGGTGATGTTTCACATTGAGCTTCTGTTAGGTTAACCTTTGTAAGAAATAAAGACAGTTGAACACGTGTGCACGCACTAAATGCTAAAACAAATACAAGTCATGGGCTGCACCTTTCATTAAAGAAAGTGGGAGGCAAAACAGACATTTGTTTTAATGAAGTAAAGGAAGTTTGCACATAATCTCCCCCACGTTAATCTCTGCAGGCGATATTCATCTCTGTAGTGTTGTCTTCATACATTCCAAGAGCTACGGCTACCAAAAAGGAAACAGAATTCCTTTTGCAAGCATACATCTTCAACGTTTTTTTTGCCTCTTTCCCTCTTCAATAGAAGCTGATTTACCCAGAACCTGACATCCTTACAAGTGGATGTTGTGCTGAGCTTTTGAAAGAATTCCTGAGATCCCGGGAAGTAATTGAATAAAGGGGAGTGCTTTCAGCCCTGTTACAGCTGCATAGTATTTCAGAATATTGTATAACAAATCACTGCAAGCTGTTTAATACAAATGACGAAACTTTGGATAAAATATCATGTAATGGTGCAGCGTGTTTTAAAGAATTGCAGTCTCTAGTGTGCTAAAATATCACATGCTGATTTGCTCTACCTAATTGAGATTTTAACAGTTGTATCATTGTAAGGAAGTTGTGTCGTGTCTTTGTGGAGGGAATCAGATCTACGTAAAGTAGATGAGAAGTAACTTTTCCTAAAATGCGTCACAAAAACTGATCATTGAGCACAGTGTTAGCAAAATGGTGGGTTTTGTGGTGCTTTTGTGATTGGGAGACTCTGACTTGTAGACTTGTACAAATTCATGGGTAGCACTGTCTGCATTTTTAAGCTTTATAGACTGTTTGAAACAACGGGATTGACGTTACCCTTAAAAGTTTTCTTTTAAAATAAAAGTGGAAGTATTTTAAAGCTAAGCTTCTTAGAGGTTTCAGAGAAAAAATAATCTACTTGTAGGTTTGAAATTATAACGCATCCTTCAGTTAAACGCTGTATTGTGCAAGATAAATTTACTTTTTTTCATCTCCAATTATTGGTGTAAATCAGGATGTTTGAAAAAACTCAAAAAAAAAAAATCTTAAAAGAGCATTTGCACTGAAACTGTTTTGGGTAATCAGGTGTTTTGTGTATTAATTGTTTGATGCTGGGCTGTGAATTTCAGATATTGGACTTGATTGGACACACCAAGTGGGGGGGGAAGCCTACAAGTGGTGATGTGCGGAACTGTAATTTGATGTAGACATTCTAAAATTAACATTTGAATTACATGGAGCATCCCTGACAAAGGAATACTGTTATGTAGAGGAGCTCATTCTTCACACCTGAATTCAGAAGCAAATATTCATGTTTATTCAAGACCAGGTTGGATGGGACACTGGGCAGCCTGATCTAGTATTAGATATGGAGGTTGGCTGCCCTGCCTGCAGCAGGGGGGTGGAGCTTGATGATCCTTGAGGTCCCTTCTAACCCAGGCCATTCTATGATTCTGTGATTCTATGTTTTGGGAGTTTCTTCAAGACATTTGTAAGCTTGATCGATGAGTCATTGTACAAAAAGAACTAGAAGTTGTAACAGGAGCAGTATTTCCCCAAGCATTTGAGGAAGTCCTTGGGAAAGAAGGAATCTATGCAGTCTGGTTTCAAGGGAGCTGAGAAATTCACTGCCTGAAAAAGGGAAACAGAAGAGGAATTTGGATACGTAGAAGAATTAGGCTGAAGTAATTTGCTCTCACTAGTGAGGAAACTGAGGCAGGGAAACAGGTGCATCTTTGCAGTGTTTTATTTGTGTATGCAGGTGTAGCTTTTGACATAAGTTGAACTTAAACACTTAATTTTGGAACTACTGTTCTGTGCCATTGTTCGCATTCATTTTTCCTAATGAAGTGACGAGTCTATCAAGAGCACCCTCAGGATTTGAAGATCTGTGATGAAGCGCATACAGTGTTGCAGCATTTCATGAGGCTGACCTGTTAGCAGGGGGCTTCAAGCATCTCAATTGCAATGCCTAGTTTACAGGAAGGATGAGGAATCTCTGCCCAGGGTGTTTGCCAGTGAGATAAGGAGAGAGAGAGGCAGTTGTAAAGCCTCTTCAAATGAATGGAGTCCTAAGCTCCTGGGACCTGCTGTCCTAATGAGCTGTTCTGTTCTGTTTGTTGTGATCAAAGAGGCCCTACCCTCTCATCCTTATCCTGCGGGATTAGGATTATTCTGTGTGGTAACCTACTGCTTGATTTATTATTTTCTTCAATTCATTGGTAGCAATGTGAGTTAAAAGTTCTCTGCTGCTGCCAAGATGTAGCTTGGGACCAGCCACGTGGAATGAGTATGACCGGTGCATGCTGAACACAATTATTCTGTCATTGTGGGAAACCTTGATTAATTCTGTCCAAATAGTACATCTTTGTTAGTTTACTTAAAGACATTCCAACTGATCTTGACCAGAAATCACATTTTCAGGATAGTATGCCAATGTAAATGTTTTCGTTTGTGAAACTCGTTATTGAGATCCTGAATGACTATTTTGCGGTTCTAACAGCTCTCATTAATGTTTATTAAGGGGTTCTCAAGTGTGTAGTAAGGTAAATCTGGAATAATTTCAGTTGTGAGGGTGTTCTTGAGGTCATCCAGTCCAACCCTATGTGTAAAGCTAAGCTGTCTTCAAAGCTCAGTAAGGTTGCTCAAAGGCTGGAGAAAGTCAAGCTCTGAAAATCCCTAGGGATGGAGATTTCACTACTTTTCTCGGCAGGCTGTTCCAGTGCTTAACCTCTCTCATTAGGAAGCTGCAAGAAGGAGTTCATATGTGTGGTTAGTACATTTAGAATCCAGATTTTGTTTTGGATGTCTCATATCTTACTTTTGAGTAAGATGCAGATTAATTTGACACACAAAAATGTTTGTTTTGACCCAGAGCTTTTAACTGCCCTCTGAGAAGACTCAGGTGGTAGACCTTTCTCTAGGGTTCGACCTTCTGTCCTTTGTTTCAGTATTTTTGAGCTGCTGTGGAGTGTTTTGAAACTCACAAAATGTTTGGTTCTGTTACTTTATAAAATCATTTATATCTACTTATTTTCTATTTTCTCAAATATATCATGTTGGAGAGCTTTTGCTCTGTACCAGTGTTGAGATGGATAGTTTGCAGCGTGCAAACATTTGTCTGGTTTTGCACCTAGCCCTGTGTTCAGTACCATCATTGTCAGCTGGCTTCTGGAAAAAGAGTCCTGTGGAATGTGCATCAAGTTGGACAGCTTGAGAAATGTCATTTTCCAAGAGAAAAAAGGTTCAGAAAGTAGTACATAAGTCAGTTTAAACATGAAATTACTGTTATGTTCATTCTTGAAGGGCAAAAAAAGAAAAGAAGGTTGGGGGAAGCAGATGGCAGACTGTTTTTTGGGTTGTTGGTTTTTTTTTTTTTTTATGTAATTTTCTAGTGAATCAAGGGCTTATCTTTATCTTCAAGAACCTGTTTAATTTTTATATCCATAAGGTTTTATCACTTTTCATGTCTGGAAATTATTTTTTTCTATATGATATGAGCACTGCTATCTTTTGAAGAACAGGACTCATGCAGAGTGAATGAAATGCAATGAACTGAAGCTGTCACTGTTGTAATGATATTTTCAGGAGCCTTAATAGGGGACAAGAATGAGAAGTTAGCTTACTGGATGCCTGGTAGCACATATCTTCAAAAGCGTAAGCTGCTCTCTTTGTGACTTACTATGAAAACTTTGAGAAGGAGGTGTTTGTGTAAAGTATTGTACATCTTTTCCAAAACATATTATTGGATACATATTTAAGGAATATGTTTTATCTTAAATTGAAAACAGTGTGTTTGGTACAGATGAGGTAGTTGGGTTCCTTGGATTAAAGAAATTCACTGCTGGTGAGTTATGCAGGTCATGCCAAGTGCATGCCAGAAAAGCCTTTCCAGGTATCTTTCTCTGAAGGTTTTGAACACTTGCCGTTTTAAGATGACCTACATACTTGGTCATGCTGAAATCAGAAACTCTGAAGTCTGCTTGGAATTTTGGTAATTCTCTGCAATATGAACCCAGAAGATGGAATACATTCTAGTTTAGCTGTTGTGCTTATTTGCTAATCAAGCCTTCTGGGAAAGAGGTTTACTGTAGTACATGTTGCACAGAGATGAAGATGAGAGCCCTTTCATTAGGGATGTGTAGTATTAAAGGTAAATCTGTCACAGAAATGCCTCACACCGGGTGTGTGAGTAAAGGCTGAAAAAGGTGGAGTATGCTAACAAAAGCAAAGCAAAAGTAAACAGGATCTTAGCATCTAACTGAATGCAGAATTTTCTTTTAATTAGTAATAGTAAGTACACTGTTATCTAAACTTCTACTAAATGCATCAGTGACTCTAAAGTGTTGAATGCAAGCCTTTTCTCTCCCCCTAGTAATATAGCATTTTTTGTATCTTAAAACATATGGTTTAGAACACAAATGATCAATTTATGCTCAATTTTGGCCTTATAAAATGTTTCCTGACATTAGGTGTGCTATCTCATATCCAAGTTTTAATTCTTCTTTTTCATAACATCTTCCTTATTTATTTGTCTGAAAGTGGGGAAGATGCTTTGTTGTTGTGTTGCAGTCATTTGTTATGGAAAGTTAAAAAGCTGCATAATCATTTGTTATGGAGTTAAATCCTGTACAGTCATTTGTTAGGGAGAGTTAAAACATTCACTGCGTGAGTAAGAAATTAAACTGTACTTGGATTATTAACTTTCTCTCCTTAATTGATATCTCAAGTGAGAGAGCTGTCATTTAAAAGTAGTGGGCTGCTGTAACAATATTCAACTGTCATGAACTCAGAGCCATAACAGAATTACAAAGATATACAATGAATAACATCAGAAATTTGGGTGCCGAATTAACAGCTATTATTTACTTCCTGATTATGCAGCCAGAAGTGGTAACTTTCCTGCACTGTCTTTATGAAACAGGCATTTGAGTTCTCCTCTCACAGACATACACACACACACACACACACACACACACACACACAAACAAGTCCATGTAAAACAAAAAACAAACAAAAAAAAACCAACATTGCCAACAAATAAACCTCAGTGTGATGCAGGTTTATAACAGAACACCAGGTTTATTCGCATTATCTTATTTCACCCTTAGCCCGTTCCTGTCTTCAAAATATGAACTGGTTAAACAGTGTGATAAATCAATCCCTAGAGCATCCAGTAGTCAGAGACCAACTCATAATGCCCATACAGAGCAAAATCTGCTTCAGTATGAATTTGCTCTTCCCATTCATTTTTTGGTTGTTTCACTTGTTATCAGGAGACTTTATGCTGGAACACATCACGTGTTTGTACTACTCTGACTTTGTGCTGATGTTTTGTGTTACAGTTTGCATAAACTCCATATAACGTTCTTCTGATGATGTGACAAATTTGATGTAGTCATGTTTCCAGGCCCAGCCCTCTAGGTTCCATTAGTTCCATTAGGTGAAGGAGCAGTGCTCCCATCTAATGCTGCCATGGTGGAATTGCTGCCCTATTAGCCTTGTAAACATTCTTTGTGCTGACAGCTTTTTGTGTCAAACATTTACAGAGCTAGCTATTAGTACAGAAGGGAAAGCATTGAGCAAACAGCTTTCGGCCTTCTCTTTACAACCACTAATGAGGGCTACAAACTGAATCAGGCTTTTGGGTGGGGTTTGGTGGAGTTGGTATTGGAAATTCTGAAGTGGTCAGTTTTTGTGAATTCTGAAAACAAAAGTATGTTCTAATACTACATATGGACTAAAAGAGAGAGAGAATGCAAATAATGAAGTTAAGTAATTTTCTGCAATAATGTAGGATTGGTAATATCAAACTCTTGTTTGATGTTGCTACAAGTTAACCAGATTCTTACTCTAAGAAAATCCAATTTTTCTGGTTGAAGAGAATTGTCAACTTATTTTTGTAGTGCAAGGAAACTCAAAATGGTATAATCTTTAAGTTCTGCACCAATTTTCTAACATTACTTCAGGTTGACGTAATAACATAGCCTTCATATGTGTCTCCACCTCCTCATTTATCACAAGGATGTAGAGTACACGTCCCTGTGCTTAGAGGAAGAGAAATTGAGAACGTAGGTCAGGGGAAAAAAAAAAAAGTTCCTGCCTATTTCTCTCCACTTGCCTGTGTCCAAGTGACAAATTTTACGCAACTGTTTACTGAAGTCTTTCTCCTGTTTCTGTAAGAGTGCTTCTCCTGTACAGTGTATGGTATGGAATGAATTAATTTGAGGATACAACCAAAAGAGGGAAGTGTCTTTTGTGTTTAGAGACTTCCTTTAATTTTTCACTGTCAATGATGTATAGATTGTGACATCAGTGGTCAAGTTGGCTAGACTTATAGATTGCATCCTAAGAAATGAAACCTCTTCCAGACTGCAAACCGCTTTAATATCACTATCTCGTTTCTGTTCCTCATATACATCTGTTAACAACAGTGGTTGTTAAACTTCTTCAGTGTAATATATACAGTAAATTTAATTTAGATTTCAACATCAAGTACAGTACACATGTAAAGGTTAGGACCTTACTTAGAAAATTGACAGACCGATGCTCGCATTTACATTTTAAATTCTATTTTCCTTTATGTGTATCTTGTGACTCCATAGTAAATACATAATTATATAATTGAAGATAATATCATAATGGATAGTACTAAAAGAGTGTTTTAGTTTTATGTCTTAGCATTTAGTCAGATGGCAAGTAAGTCTTGCAGTCATGTGCATTTTACTTCAGAGTTTCTAGATGATCAGCTTTGCAGTGTGGGTAGTACTAGTTCTTATGTATAGTTGTTGAACTCCTCATTCTTCACCACTGAAAGAAAGTCTGCCTGTGAACTGCACGGCTATTTCAGCCAGCAGCTGGAGAAGATCATTATATTTGATTTGGGAGGTGGATGTGCTTGAGAGAGCTAGTTTAGTTTTCTTTTTATTACAGGAGTTTGAATGACTTCAGTAAAGGGCTCCCAAGTTGGAATGGCAGCACCATGTGCTGGACTGAGAGGCTGTTGCTTGACTGAAAATCTGAGTTGCTGCAAGGGCTCTGATGCTGACCACAAAAAACAGTGTGATGGCACGGGGAGGCTGCTGTTTCCAATAGCATGGACTCTTTCTGAGAAAAGTTTTTGCTCATGGAACAGAAACTCTCTCCTGTCCCTGTGGCTGTTGTTCCACTCTGATTTGAGCCCTTGTATCAAGCCTTCAGAGTATACTGATAATATTCTACAAATATCAAAATCTTACTGAACAAGACAAAATAAAAAGTGGGGGTTCTGCAGGCTGTAGTCAGGTTGGCCCTGAAATGGCTGAACTGAACGAAGAAGAGATTCTTCTGTAGCTTGACTGGTGTACTAATTTAGAGTTTCAGTCCATCCATGCATAGTAGATCTCTTCTCTGTTCACAGAAGTTACAGTTTCAATTTACAGTGACAGTTGGTAGGACACCCAAATTGCAGGTCTTCCTGTGGTGTCCCATTCAGCTCTGTTCTGTCACTGCAGAAAGATTCAGGCCCTAAAGTCACTGTGGAGTCACGAATATCCATGAGCAAACTATAGTGGGTAAAATAGTGGCTGGTGTGCCACTTACACCATTACCCTTGTTTTTGATATTTAGCTAGGGGAAAAATATGCTTAAGCATGTTTTTCTGCCAGAAATTAAAAGTATACAGTAACCTATAGGTGTCTCAGCTTTAGATACTGGGACCATTGATTGCTCTTGGTCCAATCATGTAATTAATCTGACAAGTTCTGTAAGCTAATGAAATGAGAAAACATTGACTGATACTATTACTACTACTGATACTACTGACTCTATTTTTCAAGTTACTTAGAAATGACTAGGGATAAAAACAATACCATTGCTGAAGACTGTTTTAGTAGTACATATCATGGGAAGAACATCACCAGTTTTCCTGAACAGAGTTGCTCAACAGTGTGATTGCTACCTACCAGAGTTTTGGCTTTAATTGTTTTTTGGATTGTATTTAAAAAATTTTTGAAATTGTTCTACTTAACACAAGCATTTTGGAAAAAAACTGTTGCTACTGTAACTCTAAAAGACGTCATTTGATAAATTTGTAACTTTCACTAGGGCACTTTTTCATACATTTTTCATTGTCTTAAAAAAAAGTATGAAACTAAACAGAACACAATGCAGGGAAAAAACCTCTTAGAACTGCGAATTCTCTTCATTCCTGGAGGCATCGAAGTCCACTTGAACAAAAGCAGTGAACTTTCTCACAGCCTTGTTCAGCTGCTCAGGTCCCTGACAGCTGGATCACTTACTGACCCTTCCCTTTGTATGATTTCTTCTGGGTTGAAGTCTAAGTACTGCCACACTGAGCATTTTCCAAACGTAGGAGGACCAAGCAAGAGACAGACTTATCTTAGATTGACGACTAGATTGATGGTATGCAGCACAGAAGGTTCAAGCCCCATGCTTGCACGAAATAATTTGACAGATAGAAATATTTGCTTATAAATTGAAAGAGTAGGTAATAATAGTGGTTTTTATGATTACATTACATGATATTTTATGATTACACAGACTAATAGCTAGCAGATGGCAGTGTGTACATTTTACTTGTTTACTGAGATGATGGATAGCAGTGATTGAAAAACATTTTTTTCTTTGTTACATTACTCTGAAAGCTTGTAGTGGACAGGCAATTCAAAATATGAGTCAACGATAATTTGTGTCTACTCTGGATTTTTGGGAACATCCGTTATTCTGTTTCTTATTTTATTGGAGTCTTTTCGTCTTTCAATGATACTCTCTTCTTGGAAGGAGAAAATTTAAGTAAATATGTGCTATCCATAAAATTTACTTGCAACACCAAGCTTTTAAATGGGTGAATGTGTGCCTGACAGCCTGCATATACAAATAATATCTGTTTGTATGAAGAATAAATGGTGAGAGGCTTTTTTCACTGCTCCATTTCAATGTTTATCACATTACTCAAGCGTTTTGAAGAAAAGAGAGATGCTCTGTCTTTTGTTGGGGCACCTCAGCACAAATCTACATTGTTATATTGCATATTACCCAGATCGTTAAAGCTGTCCAGTCACAATAATAATTGCAATGTTTTTCATCCCTTCTGTTTAATTGGTATTGACTTACTGAAATTATCTATGGTTATGTTTTATATGTAGCTACTGTTCATGTTGTTTTTTGTTCTTTAGCATTATGGCTTCAGAATACTCCAGAAATATGAACTGAGTTGTTCCATGAATTCATAGGTTTAAAACCTGTTTTTCTTCTAGTTTTATCCCTATGTATTTTAGTCTCTAGTGTCAGACATCCAGTTCCCCATGAGGTTTCTGAAGATTACCAGTCCTTTCAGTCTCTCTCAGCAGTATAGGTGTGGGTATGGGACAGCAGGCTGGCTTGTGGTTTCAGCAGACAGTAATCTGAATTACGCTTAGCTTAGTAGGTTGCTGTCTCTCCAAGTGGAAAGGGAGGAATCTGTATTTTGTCTCAAAAGGTGCTGTGGTAGGTATCTAGTTTCTGAGAAACTTTAACCTGAGACAAAGCATTTTGTAAATTTGATACAACTGGGCCAACATGCTCAAACGTTGTTATGAGAAGACCAAACACAGCACTAGTTTCCTTGTAAAATCAGGCTAAAATAATCAGATCACACCAGGGAGTCTTTTCTCCTTAAAGAACTCAATAAGATAATGGATTTATTTTTTTTTTCTAGTAAAGAGGAAAGGAAATCATAGCAAGAAATACTGAGAGTGTGCAACTTGAAACATAATGTAAGAGTTTTTTTGGGTAAGAAAATTTACTCCTGTAAATTTGCATACGTATGACCTGGATGTACACTAGTAGCTGGAAGTTCAGTTTTGTTTCAATCACAGATGGATCTGCTGAGTCCCAGTAATTACATCCACTTTCGTCTCCCCTCTCTACCAAGATTTTCATCACTGTGAACAGACAATAGGCACAAGCTGGCAGCTTTAGTGATCTTATTTCTCATATTCCCTATCCCTTAGGTGTACTTTCTTTTTCTTGTCAGTAAATTATTTTTTTCCCCTCTATTTCTGGCTTTTTACCACGATGTGGTACATTGGGTGGCAAATACATGTGTCAACAATTATTGTCTTGCTCAGCTTCCTGCCTTTGACTAAATCTTTATTTAGCATTCTGTGTAAGACCCAAGCTTCACACCAGTGTGATAATACATTTTCTATCTCGTATTTGTGAAGATTAAATAAATATAAGTGGAAATGATGCCTTGCTTAGGTTGTAAAGTACAGAACAAGAAGCAGTAAAAATCTTGCTACCAAAAGCCAGAATGCTCCAAAACCCCATGATTTCTATGTGGAAACCTGAGTTCCGTCCCTGAATCATCACTGGTAAATGCTTGGAGTTGTCAGTATGGAAGGGAAACAGCAGGAGGAGACAAGGAGAAAGAGCAGAGCTCAGCTGGTGTCCTTTAATACTCACAGTTCTCTTACTATAGCAGAAAATAGGTACTTCATGTGACTGTTGGACTGTTGCATTGTAAATAGTTTTCAGGTCCGTGTGGGTTTGCGATTCATGGCCTAACACAAGCTGGATGCAGCTCCTGAGTGGGGAGATGTAGATCATGGTGTAACAAGTACCACTGCTGTCCCTGTGGTGCTGGCTGCATAGCAGCCCCATGGATCTGCACTGGCTGCAAGCTGGGAGTTCACCCATGGCTCAGCTGTTGTGGTAAAAAGAAGCTTTTGGCCCCTTCCAGGTGAGCTCTGGTAACTGGGAAACCATTTGCATGAATTTTGGTGTGGGATGAGGGGCAGGGATGCACAGGCATGAGAGAAGTGGAGGATCACAGGGTTACTGTTCTCAGGAGTACTGTGGCATTCTGGGCTCTTGTATTTGCACAAGGCTTCATAAACCAAGCATCATCCTGTTCCGGCAGTACACTGGCTGCTCTCTGGTTGGGAAGATGGCAGATTTTTGAGAATCCCAGAATTTAGTTGGAATGTAAATGATAAAACTGAACTATAGGTCTTGGAGAATACCTAGTATGTACAATTAACTGTAATTGCCTGGGTGGGTTTTTTTTGTGTTTTCATTTCAACATCCATTCTTAACGCAAAGGACTGCTAGATATCCTTAGTAAATTTCTGTAGCAAAATGTTAAATAATGGCTTTATAGAGTATGTGCTTGCTATATGTATATCAAAGCTGCAAATTTGCGTAGTCCTGATTTGTTAAAGGATTCAAATTCATTCCTTTGAAAAAGCTCACTTTTTTGTATGTGATTTTTGTGTTTTTAATGGTTCTCTTGTTGGGTGAGAAAAAAGAATTATGTTTTTTGTATGTGTATCTAAATAATGTCTTTGTGCTTTCATGGCCACGCATTTAATTCTACTTTTACACTATTGACACACCTCACATAAGTCACTCACAAGCCCCTGTAATACTTCCATCTGCACTACTCAATATTCACAAACTGAAGATTTGTTCGTATTAGGTAACAAATACTTCAGTTATTCCTCAGAAATGCTTCAAGAAATGTGCTGCAGCTTTGTTAGCAATTAACTTAGCATACAAGGTGGTATGATCATTGATCACATTGAAGAATTGATCCTCTATATTTTGAGAATATAACGAACTAACCACAGGCTGTCATAGCAAGCTCGCTATATTTATCTAGCCAGAGAAGTGTGAAGGAATTTAAGAAATCTATGGAACCTCTTAATTTACTGTTTCAGAACTTGTAACGTGTTTTCCCAGAAGCATGTTGTCCTGCAGGTGGCTTTATCAGCCAATGGAGCCCAGGATCTGGAAGGCAGTGCTGCTCTGCGGCCTCCCTTTTGGGCATGCACATGGCCAGTTTGGGGAGCAGTGGTCAGGTACCTGCATGTTTGCTGCTAGGGGTCTCCCAAGCATGGAGGTTCAGCTGTATTTCAGCATTAGAACAAGTAGATTTGTGTTTCTTGACAGAAATGGGCAGCTGTTTAGAGAAACGGGTTTCATAGTAACAATTTTTTGTCCTTGTCCTTTTGACCTTGTACTAGCCAATATAAATAAAATTTGTTACGGTATTTAGGGATTTTTTGCTTTTACTTCAGCTTCTAGAAAAGGCAACCTGTTTCCATGCTGTCTTCCATTCAATGGGCATGCTTTAGCTTGTCAACAGGGCTGAAGATGTATAAAAAATTGTGCTGCCCCATTGGTATTTTCATAGGGCGCTTGGTGAGACCCTTCCAGCTGATCCAGAATGACTGCTCATCAAACTTGCAAATCCTTGCTCCATGAGGACAGTTACAGCAGTGAAAGCAGGGGAGAATCAAGGTGTTTTTTTGTTTTGTTTTGTTTTTTAAAGCAAAAGCTTGCTGTCTCTTTTTTCAGCATTTCTAAATAAATAAATAAATAGCTATTTACTGCTTTACATATGACAATGTTCAAGTGCCCAATTCAATTTATAGTAAGTCGTTTCCTTACTTTTGGAATAGAAGTTATCCATTGTGTTCTGTTCCTTTGTCAAAAAGCTCCAGCTACTGTATCAGTGTTATTATAACACTATGAGACTCATATGTATAAAGGGACAGGAAGAAAATACAAAAAATTACAAGAGCGAATGTAGTTTGTATCTCCAGGAGACGTATTTTTTAGTTACAAAAAGACTTGGTCTTTTGTATATTATGCACTTCTAGTTACTTTTCGAAATTAGGGTCTGGTATTTTAAAGGAATTTGCATATTTATAGCTGGAGAATGAGAGAGTACAAAGTGTGTACGTGTACACGTGTTTATTTATTTATTACAAAAAAAAATCACTAAGGGAGAGGTAAAGGATTGGCATTGTACAAAAAAGTCTCAGAAAAAAAAAAAATATTAAGTTTCTGCCGCCATAGATCCACAAGAATGTAGGGAAAAACTGTTATAAAACTGTTATTGTTCTTTCCCTCACCTACCACTGCACTCCGTTGCCTTCCCTCCCCCGCTGCTAAATGCCACGCTTTGATATGCTGCTATATTTGTGTTAAAAAAGGAGCTTTGGTGTTCATGTTGTAGGTGGCAGTGGGACATGAGGAGGTGGCTTGCTCGAGGCCACAAAAAGCAAATCCTATTCCAGGAGCTGGCACTCCAAAAATCACTCAGTCTGCTTTGTTCATTCCCTGTCCTGTGAAAAGCTGTATCAAAAAAACAAATGGTGTCTATTTGTTCTATCAGTTTTCAGGGTGCAGGAAGGTGTGGAATAGTTATATTTAAAAAATAGAATACTCAGCTGAATGACTATTCCAAACTGTAAAACACCCACTGAAATATTGTGTACTTCCAGTCTGTCCCTTACAGCCACTATTGCACTTCTTCTGTTTATTTAAAAACAATTAAAGCATAATAAATAAACCCTGCTCTTTTTTTCCTTCCGCTTCAATAAAATGAGCGCCTGTGTTAGTTTAGATCAGTTACACTGTCGTGGGGAAGTTAGAGGGGGATCTGGCAACCCATATACTGTACCTCTTGAGTAAATTAGGTTTTTGATCATTTTGATAGGAGATGATTGTTTAAACATGACAATTAATTTGTGTTTTGTGTTCCCATGTATAAGCTTCAGAGAAAGTGTGTTACAGTGCATGCAGCTGAACTTACTTTAAATTTTCTTGACTATATATGTTTTTCTCTCTGCTTGAAGTCAAACATGCTAATATCACAGAATGGCAGGGACTGGAAGGGACCTCAGGAGATCATTGAGTCCAACCCCCCTGCTAAAGCGTGTTCCCTACAATAGGTCACATAGGTAGGCAGGCATCCAGATGGGTCTTGAATATCTCCAAAGAAGGAGACTGTACAACCTCTCTGGGCAGCCTGATCCAGTGCTTTGTCATCCTTATCATAAAGAAGTTATTCCGCATGTTAGTACGGAACTTCCTGTGTTCAAGTTTTAGGTCATTACTCCTTGCCCTATTGCTGTACAGCCCTGAGAAGAGCCTGGCCTCATCCTTTTGCCTCCCACCTCCCTTTAGATATTAATCAGATCCCCTAAATGCTCAATACTTTTGCAGCATGCTCACTACTTTTGCAGTGTGCTAACACAGCAGTTTGTGCAGGGAGGAGAATCTTGTTTTTTAATTATTCTTTATTTTAGAAGCTGCTGACGCTGACCATGCCTTTGTTTTAAAACATTACCAAGTTGGGGAAATTTAATATTTAATGCCTGACCTTCAACATGTAGCGTTGGAACATCTTGGTTGAAATCAGTGTTCCCAAGCAAGGAAAAATGCAATTCAATCTGGTTTTTATCAATAGTCTGTAAATAAATTTGGTAAAAGGACTTACTTTTAATGCTCTTTATCTTTCCATCTGATGCTATTCAGTTTATACAGTCTATGAAATATTAGAAACGTATAGTTTTACTTTATAACAAAAACATAGTAATCCTCAGATAATAAGCAGGCATTAGCTTTAAATGAGATAGTGAATGATGAAAAGATAGTATTCGAGGTTCTGACCATAAAGAAGAAATTCAGGTTGTCTTTGTTAGTCTATACGAATCAGTTTTAGAATGAAATAATCAAAGTAAAAGGTAGCCTAGTGCTTTGGTGTTACATCCTGATCTTAACCTGTGCTTGTGCTTGGAAGGGTTGTAACAAACTCACAGCACTGCTCAGCTGGTGCTGCATAACAGGTGGATGTGGACCAGGTCACTGTATATTTGACCACACTGTTGTGTTGTGGAAGGAACTTAACGGAGAAGAAAAGCACCAAGACTTATGCCTATGTTTAAACGTTCATGAGATTAGGTTTCTGATATCTACTGTAGTCTGTAAGGCAACTGGTGATGGGGCTGGCTGCTTCATGTGTCCCTTGTTGTTCTGTGTCCAGGGCAGTTGAGCCTCTGCTTGTTTCTTGCCAGGAGTGAGTGTGTTGGCAGCAGGATGTGGACTAGAAGCACGTGAAGAACGAGTATAACTTACCCTTACTGTGCTTGTCTTCTGACCACTCCGCTTGTGAGCAGACGTCTTAGTAATGAGCATAATGGAATTTTAGAATATCGTAAAAAGTAAGTTTAATTTGAATTAGTTTGATGGCTGCTGTGGCTAAAATCCTGAAGTGCTGCCTCTGCATCTCTGCCCGAACAAATCAATTCTGTAGCTTCTGGTTACTAGCCCAAAAGCCATGCGTGAATGTCAGAGAGGTGCAATGTAGTAAAATATATCCTTGTTCCTTTTGGTGCCATAGCATTATGTATCTAAAATAAAATATTTTAAAGGCGTACACACATTCTTCTGAGAGACAGATTTCTGCAAATCTGTCTCCATTTACTCTCATTAGAATTAAATCAGTACAATTGTTAACAGATGTCAGACTGTAATGTTTCTGGTGAAACAGATCATCTCTCCATTTCATAATACGAACATTTATGCTTACAGTCCGCATACTTCAACAACTGTGTCTGAAATGCCAGGTAGTAATGTTTATTATTTGGGGTCTCTGAATGCGTTACTTATATTTGGACAATAATTAATTGCACGTGCAGTTATTGAAGAAGATGCCCTACAGATTGTTCTCATTCCTTGGAAAATGCTGTCCTCCTTTTAGTCTATTTTATTTCCCTGTTGCTTGTTTCTCACTAACATATTTATTTTTCAGACCAGTTAGCCTCCCTCTGAATAGCTGAGACCTGTGAAGGGTGCCAGCCTACAACCGACATAACTGTGTGATATTGGAGCAGAATCATGTTATTATCAGCTTACCACTTTGTTTTGACAGGAAGCTTTCCATTAAAAACAAACGCCAAATGAGCTAAAATAATACAAATACCTGTGAAATGTCTCTGGCGATTCAAAAGGATTTTCAGTTAAAGCTTTCAGGATTGCAGTACGGTTGCTTTTCTTCTGCAAACAGCATTGTAAAGTGAAAGACGAACTGTATTTCAGGCAACTCACTTTGGCTTTCCGTACCACATTGACGCATGTGTGCACGCTTTTACTGGGATGGATAGAAATTAATGAGTTTCAGCCTCAGTTCCCTAAGTTGAACTCCTTCTCATCAGCATTTGAAATGTGTGCATGTGTAGCTTGGCACCTACAGTTCTCTGCTAACTTGCCTACTCCACATTCTGCACTGCTTGAGTGAAGTGAAGCCCTTTGCTGGTTAGAGCTGTGCCAAGCTGACTCCTGCTTGCCTCCAGCCCCATAGCCACTGGGCTGGCACAGGGGAGCAGGGTTTTAGCCCTGCTTGTTTTTAAAAAGTTCTGCAGGTCACTTGCCCTGAAGGCTTGCAGTGCTTGAGAGCACACTGTCTGGGCAGGTCATTTGGTTAGCAGTGAGACTGCACAAAGGCCATTGGCTCCTCTGGTTTGGCTGGGAGGTGTCTGAGTTACCTCCAGGTTTCCCCAGGCAGAGCCTGTTCATGGAAGAGGAAGCTTTTCAGTGTCTTGGTGGCTGGGAGACCCCC
>JAOWBP010002392.1:23976913-23988564 GCA_028571105.1 Tragopan temminckii | reverse complement strand
TACCCAGAATTGGAGCATTAACACTTTAACTCCCAG
Source organism: Tragopan temminckii (assembly GCA_028571105.1). NCBI lineage: Eukaryota > Metazoa > Chordata > Aves > Galliformes > Phasianidae > Tragopan > Tragopan temminckii. The sequence goes on along the minus strand of JAOWBP010002392.1, from coordinate 23,988,528 downwards.
TGCACTACATGATGTTATGATGTGGAATACTGAAAACAAACCAGAAAAAACAAAACCATGACACCATCCCCTCAAGGGATGAACATCAGTATATACCTCTTGCTTATGAGAATGAATTAGACACTGATGATAGGTATTTCATTTTGAAATGTTGCAACAATAAATGATTCTCAAGATTACATGGTAGAGCCTGCTCTCCTTTTGGCTTTTGGAACCAGTGTAATAACAGAACATCAGTCAAGTTAATAAAGTGCACCTTTATTATATATTCTGCATCTGCACATATGCTGCCAGCATATGATCAAAGACTGCAGCTGTTTCAGTTATATCACAGTCATTTCATAGACATAGCAGAGAGTTCCAGGGACAGCCCAGTCACCTTGCAGATGTACAGAGTTCCGTGCAACCTTATTAAATTGTACCTTGATGTTATATGAAACTTGTAGTACATCTATCAGGTATGAGGCATATGATTTCTGCATTAATCCTTTTAAAAATGTGTTGCCTCTGTCTTCTCTATAAATCCAGGTTTTTGTTCACACAATTTCAGAGTTCTGTGGTTGCGTATTTTATTTTTGAACTCTACTTGCTAAAAGAAAAGGATTATAATAGCTAAAATGACTGTGTTGTATCTTGCAGTCTCAGGCAGTGTGAAGACATTAATAAAATAATGAAAATTAAAATTATTATATTGTAAGCTGGAATGTTGAAGCATGTTTTTATAGCTGGCAACATGTTTTTATTTTACTTCATAGACTTCCACTTTATGTAAGGTAGTGAATTCTTACATTTACTATTACTAAGCTGGAATTTCACCTCATAATCTGGTATGTTTTAATAATACTTGATTGTTTTCTATATTATTGAGTTTCAATGTGAGAAACATCAGAGAGAGATCCTAGTAAACAAATGAGTTATGAATAACATGTTTTGTGAATTGGTTAATGTTGAGCGCAGAGTGTCTAACTGCTATATTGCAGCAACTGCTGCTTAGTTTGTCCTAAGTCCCATTTTTTTAGTTCCACCTTACCATTTAACAAGAAAAGTATGAATTTACCACTTAACTAAGTAATATAACAAATATATAAGCAACCAATTAATCAGAGATCTAAATCCTAGTATTCTTGCAGGTCATAATTGCTGAAGCAAAGTGACACACTTAAGAAAAAAAAAAAACAAAACAAGTTTGTTAAAGGTACAGCTCTAACAAAAAATACAACTATAATTCTTAACTGCTTGTCCTATACATATTCTTCACACTTTACAGATAAAGGAAGAATTATGTGTGCATTTGTTCTGATAATTTTCAGGGCATGTACAGGAAAAAAAAATAGACAGTAACACTAAAATATGTTAGGTGGGATAATAATCTATTATGGTAACAGTCAAATTGCTTGTCATGTCATGAAGGGTTATGCTTTAATTAAGCAATAAGGCATGACAGGGTGTGAATTACAATGTAATAATTCTTGTCTAGTGTATTGTTAGGCAAGAGGCCAAAGGCCCAGTGCCACTGAATGCTGCAGGAATGAATTGTTAAGCTGTAATTTAAACAATGCTATATCATTACAATAACTGTAAGAATATTACATTTTAAAATGATAAAGTTTCAAATTATAGTTTCTCTAGACATAGCTACTCCCATATTAAAATATTTTGTTGCAAATGCTATTAAGAAGAGTGATTTTTCTATTTATTATTGTACTTAGGTGACAGATTACAAAGATTATTGTTTTTGGGAGATCTGAAGGATGTTATTTTGCTATTATCTTTTCTAAAATAAACAGGAGACATGCAGCCTTGAGAAATTTGGAGCAAGTTTTCTCTAAAATCTTTCTTTTCACTGGACAGAATTAATGTGCAGTAATTAAAGTCAAAGCTTTGTGAAACTCCTCATTCCTGGGAGCCTTGCATTTACTGGAGGCTTTGTTATTATCTCTTTACATTTTGAAAGCATAATTTTTCTTTCCGTTCTTCCTTATTGGCACCTTTCCTGAAGACACCTCATTTGTAAAGCCCTTCAAATTAATCTCTTAGACCAATTGTTGAAAATACATATTGCATTTTCTATTTTTTTCTTAAACACTGAAGGAGAAGTCAATAGGAGGGGGATAAAAACACAGGAATGGTGAGCTCCTATTACATTTCTTTGCTACAAAGCATAAAATTGGAAATATTGTAAATAGTGAAAATGTTAAAAACAGTAAGTCATGGGTTCTGATATTTTTCCTGCATTTTCACTGTTTCCTTGATATACGCGTGTGTATTATCTGTGGGCCAATGTCGTAAAATAAGAGGCATTACTATCAGAGCAGCACTTGTATACACAATGTCAGAGGTGGATGGTAGTGATACTGCAGTAAAGATTAAATGTTCCCACCAGTATTTTATTACATTTTATTGCCATGTGGCAGATGACAGTAGAGGGGCAGTCTGACAAAATGGTGTCTAAAATAGAAGTGTGGATGAAGTAAAGATGCGTCGCTGAATTTCTCTTTGTGGGTGGGGTGGGGGGGGAAGAACAGTATTGTTCTCTTTGCACAGTTATCTCAATTTACATGTCTGGAACAATTCTCAACATGCTCCTTACCTTAACTGAGATGTGTACAATTTCCTTTTTGATAGGAATGAGAAGCATCATCCATTGGTATATTTTTTTATAGCTGAGACAAAGTGTTCTGAATAAAAGTTTCCTCTGTTGTCAGGTTCTAGAGCGCTAGATTAAAATACGGAGTTTTCATGATTTTTCCATTGCTTTTGTGGTAGTGATGTAAACCAGTGCAGCTTCCAGAAGCCACAGGTCTTCAGTATAGTGCTGTCTCTCATTGTATTCTGCAGTCTTTCATTTTCGTGTTCAATATGAAGAAGATTGTTGTCTAATTTACTACTGAAAATCAGGTATGGGATCAATTTGCATATTGTTGTTTTCTGCTTAGTTGATTGAATTTTGTTTTTCCCAAGTAAAATCATAATTTTCTTGTTCACTTAATCACGCTACAGTTACTACGCTTCTTTCAGTTTAGCAGTATTGACTATGGTTATATTAACAAACAATATTTAATACTTTCTTATATCATCTCTTCTGTACAATAGCATAGCAGCTGGAGGAGTAGTAGTAGTAATAATAGATCTCATGTAAGAAGAGGTACTGTTTAGGTCAGTACATGAACAAAGGGACTTTTTTCTATAATATTTGAAGTAAATTTTCCTTCAAAGGATTCTTTGTAACTTAAGTCTGTCATGTGATGGAGTTCACAGGGGGAAACAATTGGTTTTATTTCCACAACAGTTAAGTAGCTTCCTGTTCATTCTGAGCACAATTCATTTAAAATAAAATGTATTGCACTTCTGCTATGGTTTGACACAGCTTAGGAATTTGCGTTTGATTTCATAGTGATTAGGAGGGCATTTCAGCTTGTTCGCTTTTGGGAAACACTGGTCTTTAATGTGAAACTGCAGTCTGGATAGGTGTTCACACTAGATTACTCACCATTAAAACATTTATAATGCCTGTAGCTTTAACAAACTGTTTGTTTTTAGTTACTTGTTCCATTTTTTGTAATAAGCAAATTTGTTGAAGTACTCCATAACTTCTGCAAAACAAACAAACAAAAAAAAAAAAAAAAAGCACTGACAAAAACTGAGGGCCAAAGATAATAAACTGTCAGTTGAGGCTTCTCAGTTTTTCAAAATAGAAGTGCTTTTGAGATTTGATTAGCAATGACATATTATACGACAAAAGAAGAAAAAGGATTTAGAAATGGAAACTAAAAATAGTTGCGTAGTAATTTAATAACCTGGCAGATTTTATTCCATCTGTTAGGAAGAGCTTGAAAGCCATTTCCTGCTGCCACTCACACCGCAGAAGCTTCAGAGTTCAGAGATGGAATCAAATACCTGATGTGAAAATCTGCTATTATGATTCATATCCAAAGATTCATATCAATATCCTTGCCTAGAATATTGCACAGGGTTATTTAAAAAAGATGAAGTGAAGCTAAAAGTTCTGGATTATTATCTGTCTTATTGTTGATATCACACCTTGGGGTGAAAAAATGACTGAAAATATTCTTCCCTTGTGATTGGGGAGGAAAAAAAAAACCAAAGAAATTATTGAACCTATTCCATGTTACTGGACAACTTGAGAGAGCTGTTTTTTTAGAGGGTGTCCAGTTTTCAAATTCCATGAGCTTACTTTAAGGGTGACAGGATAGTATTATTTTGATCTGTGCTTTGTTGTCATCCAGATCTGAGAAGCAGACTGGAGGATGGCAGTGCATTGCCTCAAATTAGGTGAACAGAAGGTGTGAAGGGGAGCGTGTGGTGTAACCTTTATTTGAGGAAGTGACCTTCCTTCTCACCTTAAATTAGTACTGACTTGCACTGTGTTCTAACAGTGGGTTAGGTGGAACAACTCGTATGCATCTGCCTGTACCCGGTGAAAAAGCTAGAATCTTGGTTATTCCTAGATGATATTTCACAATTGTTTGATAGAGAACAAGATGACATTTGTTGTCTTTACTAACAGAAAATTTGTGAAGCTCCTGGTGATGTAAATCTAGATGACAGTATCAGATGACAAAGCTGCTCTGTACTTGGGAAGCAAGAATGTAGATGGAACTGGGATGTGGGTGAGTGGTAGAAGGTACAATTAGTGCTATAAATCCTTGGAAAGAAAGATGTGTCCTTGGCATTTGATCATTCAGGAACAGAATTCCAAGAGAGCACTGAAACTTCACTGTCAACTTGACAGTGTTTGTTTTTTTCTAAACTGACCAGAAGAAACCCTGATAAGTGTGTTTCTATCTGAAAATGTACAACTAATCTAGCTGTTAGATTAAATCTTCATGAAAAATTAAAAAGCTTATGTAATGTACTTGCCATCCATTCACACATACTTGCATGCTTTTTGCAAGTGTTAAAATTCTCTGTTGCAGGATTGTGTGTTTTTTTCACCTGAAATCACCTGTTAGAAGTGCAATTAAAATAGTTTGTTTTAATCATAATACAAAGAAATAGTGATAAATATAGCAGTAGTGTATTTTTTGTTGCTTTTTTTTTTTGGTGGTGCTTCGTAAGGGAATTTTGCTCCTTATTTTGGAGGAATGTTTTCAGGTACATGATAGAAGCAGCATAATTTTTAATTCAGTTCTGAGTACTGTAGGAGAGGCTGTTTAGCATCACATCAAGCCCTGGTTCTACAAGATGGACATTAGCGTAGATGTTTTCATAACTGGGCTTGAGCTCTGGATTTAAATCTTTTTGCTGCATTATTAATCCACTATGCTGTCTGCTCTGTCAGGATGTCCTTGTGTTCTACCCACTCCATGCAAAGCAGATATGATATTCACAAATACCAGTCAATTAGAATAGCACTGGTATTCATGATATTCATAAGCATAATAAACTCTCCTATAGAAAGTTTGACGCTAACATCTTCTATCATTACTTAAGATTAGCCTGCCGGAGTAATTAAAATTTAATAGTACTAGATTACTGTGCTAAAGCTACACAAATGGTGGGTTAATATGTTTTCATGTTAAAATCAATTTTTTCTCCCAGTGAATAGGCCTTGGACTTAATAAAACCAGCTGAAGCAAACCAATTTGTTAATGTGCAAAATCTGGTGTCTATGCTGTTTGGGCTGCTATGGAAGGATGCGTAACTAGCTGCAAAAAAATAGGTTGTGAAGAGTTGACCCATGTGTCTTTTAGACTTCAGGTAGAACAAAGCAGTCTCAAAAAATACATTCTTAAAACTAGCATGAAGACATATGGAACAGCAAAATTTGTAAGTTCATACAGAGTTTCATTATACAGATGAGATACAAGTGAAGGTTTAATTAGTTGGTGCTGATTTGTAGCAGAAGAGCTTAAGTTTGATCTTCCCTTTGTACAGGTCTTGTTTTAAGCATTCCTCCCCTCACCCTTTAACCCGGCATTAGCATTTAAACAGGTAAACCATTTGATGCAGTGTTTACTTTATTTTAGTGTAACCTAGTGGACACCAAACATGGCTTTTTTTTTTGCGTATGTATCTGTATTATACCAGAGATTTCTAGAAAGAGGTGAGAGATGAAAAATGCAGAATGTGAATACAAAAAAGAACCAGTTTTCTTGAAGGAAAATAATAATACTCCTAATGACGCAAAAGATATGGCAGTTTAAAAGTGATCTCAAGCACTGCATTTGTATTATTTAGCTAATCTCTTTCATTCCTTTTAACCATCTATCTGACAATTGATCGGATCAAACCAGATTTTAGCCTTTTCATTTACGAGCAAGGATTTTTACGTCTCTGACTGTGCTGTACACCTCAAGGTGGCCTGAACAGCCAGTAGGAGTAATAGGAGTGATTAAACCTTGTCACAGGGGGTTAGATGTGGTGTTTCTTCCCACGTGACAGGCTGTGACCGTCAAACAGCACTGAAGCAGAACAAATGACAGTGGCAGTTTGCTGCAAGCAGTGCTACTGTCAGAACTCCTGCTAGAAAGCTAAATGCAAGATATTCAGCCCAGGGAAGTTCCAAACAGACCATGCAAATTTTGGTTTCAGAAATTTCCCTGCAAATAAGTAGTGACATGCATTAACTGCGGAGTGATTGTAGTGTTATGTGAATGACTGTCCATTGTCTCATGCTGGCCATGAACGGTTTGTGGGTGATGCTGCTGATCAATTTATATCAGTGTTTAGCTGTTCCTGTTATATGAAATCTGCCTTGTTTTCAGGGAGCTGGCTTTCTAATATAATTAGAATGAGGGTTGTCATGGCTCTTTATGGACTCCATGTGTTTGTCAGTCTGAATAACTATGTATAGGATGCTTGAAAACCACATGCTTGACTGAGATCAGGATAAAATCACATGCTCAGACATACTATACAAGCTTTAATTTCTTAATAAAGATTTCTTAATAAAGAGAACTGTGCGAGGCTTCAAAACAGCGAATTTCGATTTTTTTTTAGCTTTCCATAAAAGGTAAAACCCAGGAAAATGAAACCCAAAATTCAGTCAGTTTCAAATACAGAATCTCAGATTTTTGTAATACAGCAAACTTGGAATATTTACAGAAGAAAACTAAACATCTTAGTAGTCCACGTGAGGGACTGCATAATATGAATATTTTTTATTGTATTTTAAACTGATTTTATAGTTTTTTATACCCAAGGGTAGGGCAATAGTGTGAATTTGTGTGTGTGCGTGTGTAGTTAAAGCATTAAAGGAGTCTGGAAAAAAACATTCCAAAGAGCCTCTATGAACTGAATAGAGAGCCAATATAGATGAGAATGTTTTCATTATTCAAATATACTTCCTTTGTAACTGAAGGGAAGTTATACTTACATTTCATAATACTTTCACATAAATAATAAAACTAATAAGTAATCCTGAATAAATTCTGCCTTGAAATTCTCAAGCTGTGGTTTGTTGCTACTAGTAATAAGGTTAGATAGAATTGTCTCACTTGGCTGTGGATTGTCAAGGAATTAAAGCTTAAAGCAATGTAGTTGAGGGTGCATTGGTGATGTCCCTTTCAGTGGGACTAAGCTCCTTCTTTCATACTTTGTTTAAAATTAGTTCTCAGTTGTACCTTTTCCATTTAGATGTTGTTTTAACTGTATTGTTCTGTATTTTTTTAGTTTTACAAATCTTTCCTAAAAAGATGGTTAGCAATGAGCCTTTAAACTTTTTTGCACACTTTTTTTTTTTTCCTGCTCTGTCTGGGTACTAAAGGCATAGAGCTTTACATGTGCTGTCCTATTTTTCACATATATTCACGCACTGTGACTACACTATCAGAAGTGTCTGTTTCAATTTTAAAATGAATGAGGAGAAATCTTGCCTTATTAAGGGAAGAATCACTGAAGCTTGCCTTAGATCTGATCATGTGCATCCAGTGTTCTGCATATTCTCCTTAAACTATTGGGCATGTTGCCTTCTGGCAGCTCCTGGACTGTGCTTGTCTGTTATATCCCAACCAGCAGCAGCTGCAATAACACCAGCAGAAATACTGATGTGACACTTCTCTTTCAATGCGGGGCATCTCTCTTACTCAACTTGTTGTCTTTCTGGTGAATTACGTAGGATTTGTCACAGGAGAGCGGTCTGTGCTGAAATCAGAGTTCAGTTGCTTGGATATACCTGCCCTTTCCCCAGTCCTTTAGTGCCTTTTTTTCTTGATGGAAGCTGAGACGCACTGGGAGGGAAGGATTTGTAGGCAAAAACTATATAGGGAGCATTGTTTCCATCTGGTGAATGTTGTGTGGTTCGCCAGAGAAAAGCTCAGGTCCATCTGTCTTTTCTGGGGATGTCAGAAGAAGATGCTCTCTAATAAATATTATTGATGTTCTGGGCAGCATAGGGAGTGGTATGAGGTGAAGTAGGATTTCTATCAAGCAGTAGTAAATTAGAAGTTGCCCTTAAAACACTATTTCAAATGCCAGAGTCTTTTCCTTTCACTTCTTTTCCCAGAATTTTGCAGACCTCAAAAAGGTTGACTAGTGGTTGACGTAATTCAGTCAGTGTGTATTGCTGAGCTAGGACTGCCTCAGAAATCAAGATGGGTTTACAAGAAAGCTACCTTAAATTCAAAAATGTTAATATCAACCTCAAGAAGATGAATTTATTTGCTTTATATTTTCTCTCCATGAAATTATCATCCAAAATATATGATTAGGCAGAGAAAACTATAGCTATAAAGCTATAAAATCTATCATTAGAGTAAAGGAAGCATCTCCTTCTTGAAGAGCAGTACAGAGTATCATCCTGGAACAGTGTTAATTTCTTTAAAACGTTGTAGGTTTAATAAAAAAAAAGTCGTCTACAGGAAGTGATGTCAATATCAGTATTAAATGGTTTTCAATTAGTAAATTTAAGTTAATAAAAGTGACAATGGCTATGTGTGGAGTAATCATGTTTAGAGAGCCCCTCAGCAGTTTCTTTGAAGGAAGTAAGTCATTAAAGTCATGATTTAGATGTCCTGTCTTGCTTACCCTCCACACAAGCAGTTAATACAAAGTGTTCCATTCTATTGTTACGAAAGAAAAAATATTTTTTTAAAGAAGAGCTGTAAATTAGGTTGTGCTGAAAGCATCCATTTTCTTGCCTCCATCACTGCCATCTCCCACTGTTTTCTTTGATATATGATTTGCAGACTACTATTATTATTTATGTGTTTTACAATTACTACAAATGACACCTCCCCTTCCTCAGCCCTAAGCCACAAATCTGAAATGAATAAATGCTGTTTATTGTGACAGTCTGCCTTTTGTCTGTGGAACAATGACAAACTACACCACTGACAGCCAGTTGCCGTTTTTAACTACTGCTCTCTAGCTCAGGCTTCAAGTGCTCTTCAAAACGTAACAATAGACAGTCTTGAATAAAATAAGTGAAAATTTATTGTTTGTTTAGCATGCTGAGACACTATTATCCAATACCTTGAGTAAACAAGAAGCATAAATGATGTAAGCACAATAGTTCTCTGCATGTCGTTGAGATTTATACAACTGCGGTCATTTCAGAATTAATGTATTAATGCCTTTTAGTGTTAATCATTTTGTGTTATTCATATACGGAATTGCCTTTTGACTGGAGTGAAGTGAGCGAGGGGAAATAACAGGAGCGCTTTTAATTATTTGTGTAACATAAGAACGTTTCTATTCACTCTGCCTGATCTCTTCAACAGAGCTATGGTAGCTTGCAATGACTTGATCTGTGTGAAATTTATGAACGTCTTCTGACCTGAAGCTAACAGGTTTTTAAGAAATGGTAGAAAGCCTTATTTAAGATCTAATTGTACCTAGCAGAGCAGATTTCATAAGTAACTCAGTTCTTCAAATTTAATTGCACCCCAGCTTCTATGTAAATGCAAACTTATATAAATATTCTCAGGGATTTATTTGGTGTCATTTTCCTTAAATTTCCCAAAAGAATTTCCACGTGAATGTAACTTTTCGTCTTGAAACCAGGTGCTCTTCTTTTTTAAATGCTGTATCTTCCCCTTACCCATACTTGCTGCACATACATACATGCATGCATGCACATGCTACTCTTCAATTATTGACATATAATTTTGTGGTTCATTTAATAATGGCAGAACCACGTCTAGTGTTAAATTAAGCCTTTATTCAGTGCATAAAGCTACACATGTTCTTTATCTGATCCAGATGATTTTCTTTTTTTTGTTATATAATAGCATCATGTAGGTGTTTTAAAATCTCAGTTTATTTGTGGTGCTGTAATATTTTCTTTCCTTTTTCTTAACAAATATCAAAAACAACAAAGAATATGAGCAAATTTCAGACCTCTGTAGGTGCTGAGAGCTTGTAGAAAATACATTTCTAAACAAAGTTTCACTTGGAACCTCAGATAATTTCATACATTAAAATCTGCAGTTACCTTTTTAATGCAAATATCAAATGAATAATTTGTCTTCTCCTCTTGGACTGCCTGTGTCTTCTTACTGTTTTTTTTCTCCTTTCATTTTCCCTTTGTCTCCAGTTTATTTCTTAAACTTCCTGTCTTTCTCCTTGCAGAAACACCTGGATATGTTCTCCATATATTTTTCTGCCTGTTCAACAAATAAATTTATTACTTCTGTTTTTATTTTCAAATACAAAGCCAAGTAGGGAGCAGGGTAGCTTCAGAGTGCACTGATTCTTGCTCTTGAAAAAGTCATTCTGCCAGGATTGCAATTTTTATAGCAATACTCAGAAAACTGTAGAAGAAAACCTGTGAAGAAATGTAATCTCATGTATCTCTTTCTATACTGTATAAAGATAACAAATATATATATTAATTACATATAACTATATAATATACAGAATATATAAGTTCATCTATGGATACAGAAAAGTGAAATGATAGCCTTCTATCTTTTGAACAGTTGGGAATAATTTTGAGAGTTTAAAAAATAATATTAATATATAGTCTAGCAATATAAGCCTGCAAGTTTTAATCTATCATATAGGTAGAAGGCCTTGGATGTATTTTGTGTGGATAAGAAGTTAGGGTTGCACTGAAGCCCTCTTCCCAAAGTCTCAGTGAGCACTAAACTGAAGAGAAAAGCTCTTCTAACACCATCTTTCTAGCCTACTAGGTTTTATGGTGTTGAGCAGCATGAAATTAATGAATGAATCGCGCAACATAACAATGCATGAAATCATGAATGGGCTTATATGTTTAGTAAGGAAAACCATTTTTTACATTTTCTCTTATGCAAAACTTTTCATCCCTTTTCATCCTCTTGTATTGCTTCTTTGCTGCCTAGATAAGTATCTATTTGAACAAACAGCCTTGTGCACATTCATGCAGCTGTAGTATCATTTCTGAAGATATAAACTATGATTTAGCATTTCATATAATACCTGGGTGATGGCCATTATCTAGCAATAATAAATAATTTGCCATCAGTGGTGCTATGCAAACATTAAAGAGCTCTTTTAGAATCTAGAGGTTAGTTAAGCTTTCAGCTAAACTAATAAATCATTTGTTTGTTTTAATTTTACTTTCACTGTGAATTTTAGTAAGTTAATTTAGAAGAGTTATTTTTTGAAGTATTTTAACTGACCCAGTTATTGATAGTTTTTAAAAAAAGAGAAAAAATGAATGTTTGCAA
>JAOWBP010002392.1:23961329-23976813 GCA_028571105.1 Tragopan temminckii | reverse complement strand
GAGTTATTTTTTGAAGTATTTTAACTGACCCAGTTATTGATAGTTTTTAAAAAAAGAGAAAAAATGAATGTTTGCAAGAGAAGAGTGGATTCTGGCGAACTCATAGTACAAAGCATGTAGCAACCGCTGCCTGTGATATCCAAGAATAAAACCTAAGGAACAAAAGTTCAGGATTAAATACAGGTTTACTATTATTTGAATGTATATAGATTGGCAAATACTAATAGCAAGGTCAGTAAAGACTTTGTAACAGGTACTTTACTGATTGTTAACACAGAAATGAGATTTCCCACTTGCTGGGAATTTTTGTCATCTATAACAAAAACTCCAAAAAAACAACTAGTTTGGCCACCAAATATTTGGCTTAAGCTTTCTTCAGGAGTGAAATGGTGAATTATAATTACCAGGCTTCACTTCTCTGATGTACTTATACACATTATATGCTATGTAGATATGATAGAGTTGCATCAATGTAAAACTTCATGAGTTACTATGATCTGATTACTTTTGCTATTTCTCAAACTTATGGAGAGCATATGGTTTCACACATGTACAAAAGGTTCAATCTGGGTTTAAACAGGCTTCAGTAGTGAAGCTGCTATTCAATGGAAATCATCTCAGTGAAACTGCTTACTCAGGATACATGTAGTCACTTGCAAAATAGCAGTCCTAGGGGATCCTTCCTTGAAAGCAGAAAGATTGGGTCCCTGTGTTATAGAAGAGCTGAGTCTCTTTCCTAGTACTCTTGCTCTGTCCTAGTTTGAAAAGCCATAGCTGTTCAGCTCTCCTCATCTTCTCTGTTCCCCTCTAGGTTAATTCACTGCGCTACTGGGCTGCATGGTATCAATGAATGAATCCTATTTTGAGTGACAATAAATTAATTGAAAAATAGATGTATATCACCATTTTTGGCAATCTAGATTTAGTATTCTAATCTAATAGAAAAGCTTTCATGCACTTATTACCTCTTAGTTACCTAAACGAAATCCTCATTTGTGAGAGTAGTACTGTGTCAATCATATAATACAATGCTGTTTATGCTTCGATTTGAAAACATGAAGCACATTTTCAGTTTTAAATTTCTCTTCTGTAAGTTTCCTTGGACCCTGGACTCGCTAGAGGTGTAAATTAGGAGGAGTAATAAGGGAACTGATTAGAAAACAAAACAACAGTCCATTAATTCGGACCTTTTGTGCTAATATGCCAATAACCATAAAATCATTTTCTTAAACTAGTTATTTGAATCCCATTTTTAGGTAGACTGTGTTGGTATACCCTGTGACAAGTTTCTCTGAGAATTTTCTTTTTCTTTTAACTTTTTTTTTTTGTCTGATATCATAAATACTTGCTCAGTGCTGACCTGTGGTTTTCATTTGTAGATTTTACTGAGACCTTAGCATGTAAATCAACAGCAAACAACAGCAGAAGAAAGGTAGGTACAGGATTTGACCTGTGACTACCAGACAGACTGATTTTGCTGCAACATTGCTTTGGTATCCTGTTAAGACCTCAACAAAAATGTGAAAAGCACTTTCTGAACTGGATGTAACTATAATTAACAGTCCTCAAGATGATATTAAAAGGAATGTCTCTTTCACCTATCCTAGTGTGAATGTGTTACAAATGAAATCTAAACTAGCACAGCAAAACAAAAATATATTATTGACAGGAGGAAAAAAAAAAGGAATCAAAACATAGCAGCCTTATAAAGTTTGTTGGGGATCTATTGCTAGCAGTTAATTTTACACGCAGAATATCAAAAGCTATTGCCTGAACAAACCACAAAGTTCATAAACCTTCTTGTTCAGTTCGCTGTTTGATATGATAACGTATGGAGCATACGTAATTTTCTTTAACTTTGACTGCTGTTGTTTGTTCTGTCTTTCCAAAGTGTGTCTTATTGCTAAATACCTTGTTTCTCTTAATAAATGTGAAAATCACTCACTAAATACTCCTGAAGGTTTTTGAAATAGTTTTCTTCTATTGGCAAGGCCATGCTTCCTGAATCTCTGCTAGAAAGAAAACATTCAAAACCGAAGTCCATATGCAGTCATTAAAAACTGAACTTAAGAAAATACATATTGAGGAAGCGCAATAAAAATATTTATCTACAGATATTCTTTTTTTGATTAGTTTTTCATCAGCATAAGAAGCCACAAAATACTCAAGATTATTTTTGCATTCCAGTACTGTCCTGAGTACTCAGGTGTTCTCCAAGCACAGGAGCAGCATAGAATTCCCAATGCAAAGAGATTTACAGATAAAAAATGAGGGATAAGAAGATTAGAACTAAAATATATGCCAATTTTGTAGAATATATAATGAAATCCCTATTAATATGTAACCTTGGCTAAGAAGTTTCAGCATGGATCTCTCAGTCTTTGCAGAGGATTTGAAAAATCTTTTTGGAGTAATTACATAAATATGCAAAGGAAATCTCTTAGTTTGTCCATGTTATCCAGCAGAAGCTTACTGAAAATGACAAAAGAAAAGTCTGGAAGAAAGCTAATAATTGCATCTCTCCAGAATATGCACTAGAATCGTTGCTAGACCTGAGAGAAGGGAGCATTTTTCTGAAGCGGAAATATTTGCCAGTAATTAACATTTATGTGCGCTACTGAAGAGTAAGGAGTGCTGTGAAGAACACCAAAAGAACCTAGCATATCCAGAGAATATATGTTTGGTTGTTGCTGAGGAAACTTGTCCTCCCTGAGTGGGAAACAGCAGACGCTGCAGTGAACAAATTACAGTCTCTTGCATGTGCTGGGGGATTCTGATTAGATGTAGCCTCTCAGGACAAAGATCTAGGCATCACTGCAGACAGCTCAATGAAGACATCTGCTTAAAATGTATCAGAGGTCAAAAAAGTGAATAATATTTAGGCTGGGTAGGGAATATTATGGAAAATATTACAACATTACATAAATTGATGTACATCCTTACCTTGTCTGTTAAATTCCATTTTGGTCTACTCTTCTGTGGAAATGATATAGAGGGCAAAAATGAAGGTTAAACAAGGGCATATATATTTTCTGTATTTTTTCTCTAGCTTAGAAGAGAGCAAAGTATAAAGGAATACATCATTCTGAATAGTAATCAAAATATCAACTACATGTTCCCCTTTTTCATTCCTAATAGAGATCAACTAAAGACATGTGTCTTTATGAAATGCGAGTCTTGTCCTTAGCACATACCAACTTTTGTTGCTTTAAATGTAAGATTTGTGATAAAGCGTTTAATTAAATTCTATTCATCTGGAAATAAGAATTGAGTATTTAGTACTAGCAGAATAATATAGATAAAGCTGAAAAACTTTGTTTTAAAATGTAATTGTGTCATTTGTTCTGTCTTAGAATTGCATCATTCCTTTGTGGTTTTAGTCAAACTGGAGAGTTAGAGGGTTTTTTTTCTGAAGTAATACACTGATATTTTTCACTGTTAAACAAACAGTTGTCTGCTGTTTTTTCTTTTCCCAAATTCATGACATCATGTCAGTAATTAAGTATTGTATTGTATTTTATAAGAAACTACTAGCTATGTGGGAAACCTTTTATCAAGTAAGGCTTGGATATGTGTTTTCTATAAGCAACAAAAGCTTTTGAAGAGGCGGAAGCAGGTGGAGATTAACTCTTTAGGATACTTATCTTGCATTCGCTCTGCATGCTGAGTGGAAATACTTTTAAAGATTGTGATGGCAGATCCTTCTTTGTTATCACAATGGACTAAAAGACAAACGCAGTAGTCAAATGATCTTGTCAAGCTTTTTTCCAAATATGATTCAAAGCGCTATAATACCATTAGCTAATAGTAATTTGAGCTGTTTAGTAAGTATGCACACATCTCACTTGTGTAGAGTGAAGACCTTAGGATGAGTAGGAATGCATGTTAGTTACCATAATGGCTGTTTGAACAAAGGATAAACATTATCAAATGATTTATTATGATGTGATAAAAGGAGAGAAGATGTTTATAGAGGGGAATAGAATCACAGTTATCTGGGCAATTAAACATCAGAACATAAAGCTGTGAAAAAATAAAAAAAGGCTCAGGGCTTGTCTTTCCATTTCCCTTGGTTTTCTTTATTTCTGTTTTTCCATTTTCTCCCTCCACATTTCTTCCTCTAATTTTCTAGAGTTATGATTTTGGCCAAGAAAAAATATTGATTCATCTTAATCTATTCCATATGTTATTGTGAAACTTATGAAACATGTGAAACAGTTACTTCAGTACTTTTACATACAATGCTCATTACTGTTTGATTCATTGTTTCTTACTTTCATGTTTGTTGTTTAATACATCTCTTCATTTTCTCTCTGGGAAAAAAATAATACAGTAAAGCCTTATAGCAAAAAGAGTAAAATCTAAATAATGTTTAGTTTCTAAAGTCTACACTGTAAATTTCTAACAAATATATTTGTTACCAAATGTAAATACATACCAGAAGGATAAGCTTAGGTGTGTTGTCCATTCCATTTTTGGAATATGAAATAACATTTTGCCAGGTTTCTTTGTTAAACTATAATTGTATTCTGAGTTATTTAATTTTTGGGGCTATTAAAAATTTTAAAAGGGCAAGAAGTAAGGTAATGAGCTTTTTGTTAAGTATGTTAGGAAAACAGAGTGTAACAGGTTTCTGGGCATGAGGAGTATTGGAAAAATATTGGAGACCAGAGATGTGCTGTCAACTTTCTGGTGAACCTTTATTCTGAATATAGTGAATTAAGTTAGAAGGCCATAAGTTAATCATTAGACATTATTTGAATATTGCAACTGCAGTAGTCCTTAAACATCAGGAATTAAAGCGGGCTAACAGCTTCATTGTGAGCAAAAGACAAAGCCATTGCAGTTTCATTTCTGAAGTTGAGTACGGATATCTATAAAAATTAGTTAAGGATTATTAGCTTAGTTACGTAATTATGTTGATATTTGAATCAGTCTCTTTTTCCATTGATTATTGCTGTGAAGCAGTAAGTATATATAAGGGGGCAAGCAGAAGTATAGACACAATCTGCATGATAATGACTTCCTTTTTCTCTTTGTAAGACAAGTGAATCAATCAATTATTCAATATGTTATGGTACTTTAGCTATTAAATATTAGTAAAAAATATTGTATGTGGTCTTAGTTTAAGGAATCAAGATTCCCTGTATAATCAGCTTAGATGCCTCACTAAAGTTAAAAACGCTTACATTCGTAGTACAACTCTTGCCAATCAAATACAGAAGGAGATCAAAAACCGATGTCTTAGTCCTGATAAAGCCCATCTTACTAACACCAGCTGTGCTATCTTCCTTCTGTTCTCTGATAATCCCCGTAAAATTTCACTGCTTTACCTAGTACTGTTGACGGGTTGCAGGCCCATATTTGCAAGAATTACCCAACTGATTATTTTATTTATTGACGTGGTAACTGATTGACCACGGACTCTAAAGCGTTAAAACTCTAAAATATAAAGCCTAGTTGATTCAAACACACATTAAAAATGAAATTGCTGTTTTCATCCATAGAACTCTTTATTTAATTCTTTCAAAACTCTTTTATTTTATCTGACATTCTGATTTTAAAATGATGGGTTTAAAACTGCGCTAAACATAATCTCTAGTTACTGTTGACAGGGAAGAGATTTCTTTACCGTCATCACATATATCATGTGCTTTCTACCTAAATACAGAATGAAACTATTTACTGAATAGTTCTGATTTTTTTTTTGTTATTTTTAAGTCTGATAGCAATAGGTGTTTTTTTTAACCTTGTATCTTTTCATCTTTTTTTAATCTAATGATCAGTTTTTCCTAATTACTAATTATGATTTCATTTCAAATTCATTTTTCCTAGTGTGCTTGTCTTGAAGCAGGTTTTGAGTTCATGAAATGCTTCCTACTAAAGAACCACACTATATTTTTTGTCTAGACTTTGCATCTAGCATGTGAAAATGAAACACTAGCAAGATGTAGTAATGAAGTCTGTGCTTTATTACTTACATGGCATGGAGAATGGTCATCTAGCTACCTATAAGATACTTTTTAGGAAACTAATTTATGCTTTAGAACTTTTATTGTTTTAGTAAGAATTTCACAGAGTGCAGGCAAGCAGAAAAATATCTTCAAAGTAACCAAGATTTTTCTCAAAGGAGTGGAACAGAGTTTATTGAAGATGAAAAAAATTCAAATATATTAAAAGTGACTCTCTGTGATAGAAATCTACTAAAGAATTACATGAAAGTGGTGGGAGAAATGTCTATACCATGTAATATTAAGCTGAAAAATAAGCTAAACCTCCAGCTCCCATTTATTTTACAGTTCCATGATCTCACTTTGCCAGTCGCAGGCTGTGTTGCTCTTGCACATGGGGCTGGAAGCCTTGTATGGTAAATCCTCCTCCCCTCCTTGATGTCTCTGTGCATTATCAGAGTAGAAATGCACACATACTACTCTGCATAATACAAGGCAGTAATATTTAACACAGAACTCCTGTGACATACACAAACCACTCATTTCTTGTTAATATGGAAACAGCAGAAAGTCTCTAGAGGGTTGTCCAACCTTATAATGAGAGCCCTGTGTTATGCACAGCTCTGCAGCCTCAGAAGTGGCCATGGATTCGTCCCCTGCTGTGAAATTTGGCT
The DNA here is from genome assembly GCA_028571105.1 of Tragopan temminckii. Taxonomy (NCBI): domain Eukaryota; kingdom Metazoa; phylum Chordata; class Aves; order Galliformes; family Phasianidae; genus Tragopan; species Tragopan temminckii. The sequence continues at coordinate 23,970,188 of JAOWBP010002392.1, read as the reverse complement.
GCTGCCTGAGGCCCTGTGGAAATCATGTTTCTTGCTGTGCCCAACCATGTGCAAGCCTCCCTGCTGAGAAAAGGAAGGAAATTCACTGAACTGCGTTCATCTCTTTCTCTCGCTGAGACAGAGAGAAAAGCATCTGCAGAGCAGTCTTTCCTTCCAATTTTTTTCTTCTGAAGAGGGAAGTAGGAGGGTGTCAGTATATTTCTGAGGATGTGCTGATTGTCAGTGAAGAACTTGATATCAGGAGGACAGTCATACTAGCAGGCACTACAAATTCAGTAGCTACCAACACATTGAAAGGGGGGGGAGGGGGCGGAAGCCTTGAATATTCTTTGCTTCTCAAGAGGTGCCAAGATCAGTGCAGGAGAAAAAAGGAGAGGTGTAATGTGAACCATATGTGTTATTGTTATGACCTGCCAAAATTAGTGGAACAGTAATAATCACATGACTTTATAGATTTTAATCTATTAAATCTCATCTACTTGATGCCTTTGCCCTTGCTTTTCACTTGGGAGACAAGGGTTCTGAGAGCTAGTGAAATGTAAGGGACCAATATTTTGAGAAAATATTTGGAAAAGTTTGGTGTTTAAAATCACAAATAAATTATACACTCAAAAAATTTTTGCTTCAAAGAGCATTTTATATGCTGCAGAACTGAAGTCTTCAGAAAATGACAAGCAAATAAAAAAACTTAGTTTCCCCCTAAACGTGTACAATCAAAGGTATTGGTCTTGAAGACTAAGTGTATTTCAGTTTGTTTGGTTCAGAGGCTGGAACAACAGTGAACTTGGAAAGATAACAAGAGCATTAGGAGAGTATAAGTGGGAAGTGTTCTTGAGAACACAACTGCTGGAGAGAAAAGGCAATTTTGTTTAGCTTTGATATTACCTATTAAAAACCTGGTAAGAGCTTGGCTTGCATAAATAGTGAGTGTGTTGATGTTAGTAGACCTATTAGAGCATATCATGATTTGAATTAGTCAAAAGAAAGATAAAACATTGCTGATAATGCCAATAGCAATGTTTTAATAAGCTAAGGAACGCTTTGTGCATTCTGGCAAAGATGTGCTTTTTTATTCGTTCAGCTGTGCTGCAGAAGTAGGGAAAAACAAGCACCAAGAGAAGACTGAAAAGAGCATGACTAGGAGTCTACAGCTGGAAAGTGATCCTTTGCAAATGAGGAGACTCAACTTGTTATGGAGGGAGAAAACAAGGTACTATGGAGATAGGCATGAAAGAGATGCGAGCTGAGAATTATCTTAGGCTGGAGGGAGAGGATCACAAGATAAGAATGCAGAAGTCAAAGTTACTTCTCAGTGATTTCAGCAAGGAGGAGGATTGTCTTAGGAATGTTATAAAGAAACAGAATCAAGGAAAAAAATAAACTTGAGATATAGCTCTTATCAGAAATTAGTGAGGAGAGCAATGTAATAAGGAGAACTGAGAATGAAAAGGGAATGAATTCAGTTTTAGAAATGCCTACTTTTTTTTTTTATTATTTAACCACACATTTAGTACTGAGAAACGTCTAGTACTGTCTGTATTTTATATATATACAGTTGCAGTATGGATGCTTTCAGTGTCAATGTTTTCTTTGTTTCTTTTGAGGACTATCTGTAGAGCAGAAAAAAGCATGTAGGCCATAAAAATATTACAAATAATTTCAGATTGGTTTGTCACAGTGCATATATACATGCATGTACGATTATGGCCATCTTAGGAAGAATATTATATTCTTAATGATTCTGCAGATATGGCGTATGACCTAGTTCCAGGCTGTTGAGTGATAACATTTGTGTGAATCCTATAGGATTCTGTATTGTGCTTGTAGTAAGGAGCTACTAGAAATTGTTTTGCTCCTACCAGACTGCTGGGAGCTTAAAAAAAATAAATAAATAACAAAGCAGCAAAACCTAGCTGCAGTTTATTTCATGTTATGTGAATAATAGTTGGAGTAGAACACAGAGCTTATATAATCAAACTGATTTTGAAAATCATGATATTTTCTAGTTTCTATGCGATTATTATATATTTCAATTGTTTCTTGTTATCTTTTCAAATCAAAAGTTGATGTGAAATTATTACTTAAATTCAAGAATTTGTCATCAACAAGATTAGCTTTTGTTCTGATAGGAAGAGAAACATGCACTATTTAAACTAACAGTTTTTGTGTCGTGATTCTGAAAGGATGAGGCAAACAGAAAGTGGACACAAAGAGTGCAGCTTACATAGAATAGCTAATTGCCTCAAAAATAGAGCTTAAAATATAAAGAAAAAATCTACTCTGATTGGCATTTGCACGAAAGGAGGCAAAAGCCACTTTTAAGTGTTGCTGAAATCCAGTAATTCTAGAGTATTTATTCACTTAATATTCAGTATTCTGTTTTTTTTTTTGTTTTGTTTTGTTTTGTTTTTACCTCCCTAGGGTCTACTTCATTTAGAGCACATAAACAAAAACACCCAACACCTTCTTCATTAGCACTTAAAACAGTGCATGTTTCATCACACCATTGTCATCTTAGCTGCAATATCTGGGTTATATTTTCTCTTTCTTTAAATTAAGTGTTACGGATGAATATTGGCTTCAAATACTACAGTGGCTTTTGTTTGTTTGTTTGTTTTTTCCTAGTTATTTAATATCTATTACTGTTAAGCTAGCTTTTTTTTTGTCTAGTTTTAAACTAATCTGTAAAATTATTTACGGCAGTTACATCCCTAGTGAATTTTTATTATCTCGGGGGATTCAGGGAGGTTCAGTTCAACTGCATAAGACACCAGGTGAAGGGCATTGTGTCATTGTGAACCTCATCTTTTCACAGCGTTCCATTTCAAATTTTGGTGAGAAATGAAGAACATTCTAAGTAACAGCATAGGCAGATAGTATGTTCTTTATTTGTGACTTTGGGAATAAATTGCAGTGTGGGAAAAGTGGCTGAAAATATGGGTAAAAGTCGAATGCAGGATTATTGTAGACCCTGTCAAAATAAATGGGAGAATATTTTTTTAGTATGTAATTAAATGTCAAGATTTGTGAGTTAATGGAATTTCTGTAGTCACATCAAGGTCAGACGAGCAATTACTGTTTATGAATTATCTGAAATCTTGTATAGCCTCTTCTAGCTAGTCTTAGAGCATCTATTTATATTAGACATCTTTGCCATTTCTGATGTTTCTCCCCCATCGTTTCTGTTAACAGCAGTATGGTGCATTTTGTCAATTCTGTACTTGTTTGCAAAACCTTCTTTTATTTCACTGAAGAGCTTGCAATTAGCCCACTTCTCCCTATTGAGAAGCATCTTTGTAATAACAGCCTTCCTGGCAGAGCTTTTGTTAGGCAGATTTTAAAATCAAGAGTCTACAAAGGTTGGGAAAAATCCAATCATACAAAAGTTCAACAAATCCCTTTCAAGGTCATATCAGTTAAGATTACGTAGATTTTCCACTTCAGCAAACATTAGAGTTCAGCATTTCTAGGGACATATTCAGAGGGCTAGAATTAATGAAATAAACCAATTCTTAACTGAAATTATTTGCTAAACTGAAAAAAAAGTCTGGAGTCCATTTTTTTTTGTTGTTGTTGTTTTTTTTGTTTTTTTTTTAAATGGTGTTACCTTTCTCCTGCATGTAGCCGCTTGTATCACTTTCTTTGAAGTTGCTGGCAGTGTTTGCTCTGACAGCCATTGGGTGTGAGAAGTATAAGGCTATAGCAAGCATCTCCATAGCATAATCCGACCAGGCACTGTTGGTCACTGATCCAGCTGCATGCAGCAGCTTAATAGTCAAAGGCCATGGTAATTCCCTCCTTCTGTCTTTTCTTTCTTCCAAGGCAAAATCTTCACCTGGTGTTTTTGATTCATGCATTCTAATTATGATGGCTGCCATCATCAGCCCTGTGGGTGACACTAGAAATTCTCTGAGCCAACAGCTTGTTAAGCGACCATGTCAGCCTGATTTTAGGGCCCATTTTGCAGTTCACCACAGGCCTATCTAAAAGCATCAGGAGTCTCGTCTAGCAGGACGGACTCATTGTCTTTCTAAATGTCTCCTTCTGATAAGCAGATCCAAATATGGTTCATTCACTGTGGATTTGAAGGCACAGTGGGGAACTTGGCTCACATAGTGGATACAACAAAATGCTTAATATTTTCACTTGGTATAGAGCTAAAGAACCCAATTTTCAATTCCAGGATAAAAACATTTACTCCCTGACTATGATCAAGAGTTTGAAATTTAAATCAGAAGTCTTCGAAAGCTATTCTAACTCTCAAAGGAGCAGGCTTTCCCATACTTAGTACAAAGAAGAAAATCCTGGGTTTGAGTCACACAGAATTCACACGATGACCAGAAACGTTCTTTGTTGCCTAAAGATATTGAAGAAAATTTTCTCTGAATAATTTTGTGTTAAGTATGTGATGCTAGTGGCTGTGAGGTTACTAACAGCCACGTGAATACTGCAGTCTGATCTGCCTTGCAAACATTATTTGTTTTTAAATAAGTGCTACAAATGCTTTACTACTACATATATTTCTTTTTAATGTTTTGGCTGACCCAAGCTTTGGCAGTAGGAGGCAATGAATATCTTTCAGCTGCAGGAAATGAGAATTTTACAAAAAGTATACTAATGTCGTTCTCTGTACTTAACTGCCTCTCTGATCTGCAAACTATTATTTCTTTCGGAAAGAAACATGACTAGTTTTTCTCACACTACATAGGCATGTTGTCATCAGAATTGATAGGAATTATAAACATCAGTTAAGAATAAAATGTGTTTTCCATTTCATGCTAATAAGTGTATTTGAGAGTGTATTAAAACGTGGCTGCATTGAAGTGCTGCAGCTTAGTTCATCTAAGAACTAGTAAAGACAGATATAAAAACAAGTAGCTGCACTTCCTGGTAGCTTAAATCAACAACTTTAATATCAACTTCACACAGTTTTTGTTCCGTAAGAACAAAATCAGTTACTTACAATGAGGTACAGAAAAGTGCCTATCTTGCAGAATTATCAGTTTGAACCAGTATGCATATGGGATGAGCTAATTTAAGAACTCCACAGGAAATTAGAGTGGGTCTTTTATTATCAACACCCATTTCCTAAATACTGTGTTGCTTTTGGCTTATATTCCATTGACCTATAATAATGATACTGGAGATTTATTTGATCCCTTTGTAAGTTGGCAAACTGGCAGCCATGCCTTTCTGTAAGCTCACTTGGGAAGATAACTGAAAAGCCCATTATATTGCAGAAAAATCTAGTAATTTGTAGCCTGTGTTCCCCTTAGTGATTGTGCTTTCATGTGTAACATGCTGTTGAAAAACTTATTCCCACTTATAGATTCTCGAAGGTTTTATAGGAAGAGGCCATTTCCAATATACATTATAATTGTGCTTTGGCTAATGTGTGACTCTTTCCATTTTTGAAGAGCACATTTTCTAAAGTAACCAAGAAACTGTGGCAAATCTATGCCTATGGCTGCACAAGACAAAAAGAAAAAAAGATACATACTCTATTGTGATACTTGGAGTCACCATTCACAAAATGTATGGATACCCCAAAATATTACATTTACCTGAACAGGCAGTTTTTCTGTTCTCTTTGTTTCCCATCCATTTTTTTCTTTTGTATGTGGAAGTTTTTTATCGTACTGTAAAAACCTGAGTTACAGCACAGGGTGAAAACTGTGTGAAGTTCGGTGTGGAACTAAGAAAAATAGAAAGCTATGTGAACTTGAAATAATGCATAAATGTCTAAAATTAGTAAAAGTAAACCAGATTGTTCAGGAAGCTAATACTATGAAATATTTTATGGGAGCAAAAATGTGGCAACAGGATAAGGATTCATGTACATTGCAGTGGCACAGAAGTGCCTGTGGAGAATTGTGTTGCATTTGCACCTGCTAATGTGTTTTGTTAACTCTCAGCTTTTTTGAATTATGATAATTCTGGTCTAGACAGGGCCTAACAGAGCAAAAACTTGAGTCCAGTATCTTTTTCCCTTTTTGATTACCTTGAAACATACGACATCTCTTCTTCTGAAAATATTTTGTATCATCATAAATATTTTCATATTGGAATTGAATATGTTAGCTCATAAACCCAAGATGAGACAGATAAAATACTTAAGCATTGAGATTTAAGGGTAGAGCAAGCAACTCAATGAACACTTGACAGAGATGTCCTTCATCCTAATAACAAGAGCAAGCACCACACTGATTATAAATGACATTTGTTCTTAACATGTTCAAACTCCTAAAACTTATATAGACAAGTCTAGTATTTTTCTATATTGCTTAATAGGAAGTATTGGTTATTATTTCAGTACCAGTGGGCAAGCCTTGTATGCTGTCAATCAAAGTATCCTGTCTGGACTTTGTTATCTCCCTTCATTCTTTCCAGCAGGCTGCAGACTGCTTTCAGGTCTCAGAAGATATAAGCCTTTCCTTTAAAAATAACCAGGAGCTTAGCAATGAATAGTACTGCTGCCTCAATTCCTTCCATTATAAAGTCCTGCCTAATGCTTTTCACTTTACTTTTCATTTCCTTTGTAGTGCTGAGATCTGGGAAAATTAACATCTATGGTGCTCCGTATTCGATCATATATTTGAGACTTGCAGCTTGCAGCATTCTCACATGATCTCTGCTATTAGTGAATGTAAAAACAGCTTCCACCCATCTCCCTCTTCCTATTTGCTGAACTAATAGATTAGTGGGAAAGATTTTCCATGCATAATGTGAAGAAATAGCAGCTTAGCTCAAGGATTTTTTGGTTTACCATAGGTCAGGGGAGAGGATGAGAATCCAGAAATTTTGTTATTTTTCCTTTACAACTTTCTGCCTGGGCATACGCATATAATATTATCCTCTTTCTGGCGAAGGTGCTGGGTATAAGCTGTTAGTTTCTTCTGTAGTCTGATCATAATGAAGTGGACAGCAAAACACACGCTGATTGTAAGTATGTAAGCATTGTATAGGAAAACTGGGACAAAAACTAACATGGTTCATTCATTCAGGTCGGTCATTGAAAGCTCTCTGTTACATCAGACTGTTAAACTTAAGGCTAATAAGGAGGTATCAAAGGAGATACTGAAGGACATCTCTATGGAAGCCCTAAGGGTAAAGTTCTTTATGCAACTGGATCAAAAGAAGCAATAGCTCTTTGCGGTACATCCAACTTTCTGGCAAAATACACAGCTAGCACAGATGAATCCATTTTATTATGAAGACAAATATTTTTACTATGTGCATGAGTTCAGTCTCTGACGTTGCCCGGGACTCTCACTTTATCTCATTCGTGCAAGTTACAAAATGCTTTGCTTTATGTTGCAGAGCAATCACACAGTCCACAAACTGGATATCTTTTGGTTATAACAAGATTGGAAGATGTGCACTTTACAGATCTACTCTCATGGAGCCCCACTCATTAGTTTGAGATATAGTTTCTTCTATTTTATGGGTTTTTTTTATAATAATAATAATAATAATTTTTTTTAACCCTGTTGGTGATTTAGCAACTACTGCTATAAATTGCAGGGAAAAGTAAAAGTGTCCTTGATGGGTCTCTCACCCATCAAGAAGAAATGTCTGAAGAAACTCATCTCTTTTCTCCTCTTCCGAGCTGAGAGGAAAATAGTTTAGCTCAGACTTTTAAGTTAGAGATGGTTTAGCAACATTCCTGAACAATCAGATGCTGCATGTGTTGTCTTTAAGTCCTAATACTGGTATTTCATTTGTAGAATGTATGTAACAAATAACATTTCAAAAGGATTCATAATAATGTTAGATATATTACTTGCAGTGAGAAAGGACCAAATAAATCCTACCTTTCCAAACATAAAACTCATTAAAAAGCAACTCATCAAAGATGTAAATGTAGCTGCATTACTGAGTTCTTTTTCTGAGTAGCATCAATTGCGCAAACTTTAAACTGTAATCCTCAAGGTTGGGTCTGATTAATAAAGCAAGTGAAAGCCTGCTGATTCTAAAGCAAAAAAGCAAATAAATACATGTTGCCATTTTCTGCAATAAAGTAATAAGCAGTTTAGAGTAAATGTGATTGGCATAAAATGATCTCAGAAATAATGTCAAATACACTCATGAAACAGCTTATTGATGTCAAATTGGCAAAATAGGATATCTTTTCAGCAAATTTATTCACTGTTTAAATCAGAGTTAGGGTGACAGATGTGGAAACAATTTATTCATGACAAAATTAAATTATGTCCTAACTAGTGACCAAATAGCAATATTTATTTAATCAAAGTGTGATCATTGTTTGACAGTTACTTTTTAAAACTTACATAAAATCAAATGGGTATTTGCACAATTGTAATAGGTGAGCTGTGCAAGCAATTGGAAGCTTATGCAGCTGTCCAAGGGGGTAAAGAACCAAGAAGAATTTGGCATATCAAATAATCGTAATACATACTTAACTAATGAAACTACTTAGGGTGAAATAGAACTATTTACATGTACAAGAAATCAGAGAGTTATATTTTACATCTCAAACTGGAGAATAAACTTATAAGAAACAGTGAAACTGGGAGTCACTGAAATTAGAATGTAGAAATGACTGTAGCAGTTAAGACAGTAGTTCCATCTAACCTAGTCATGATGGTACAGGCATGATAGTCATCAGCAGGAGTTGCTATGCATGCTTACACAGTGAAGAGCTATGCAGATACATGATAATTTCTCTAACATTATCTGAGGTACCAACTGTTTTAAGCTTGGAATCACAGGAAGATGGGTATAGTTGTTATTGATGGATCTTTCTTGTGTCTCTCCTTTCTACTTTTAAATCCACGTAGACTTTAAATATTTATGGCCTTCCTTGGCAAGGAACTCCACAAATATCTTCTCCTTTTG
>JAOWBP010002392.1:23885978-23961229 GCA_028571105.1 Tragopan temminckii | reverse complement strand
AGGAATTTAGCTCTCAGTTTCATTACTACTCCCTGCTTATGGTATTGTAAGAGAGAATGATCACTCTCTATCCACCATGTCAACCCTTCTTTTGATTTTATGGACTTCAGAAATCCACACAAATACATCTGTTAACGTGGATGGACCTTAGCCTATGTTATTCTTCTTCATTAAGCAGTGTTTTTATGCTTTTGTATGCACTATTGTAGCAAGATTCTGATTCTTTTTGAGATTTTTGAGTCTGGGAGATAGACAAAGTATTCAAGCTATGGCAAAGCAATATGCTAAGGGTACAATGAAAATGGTACAGTGATGATCAGTGATTTTATGCTATGTTCCTAATACTTAACTTTCAGACTACTGCTGGGCCTTAATGTAGCCTTCAGTAATGGATTTTTCTCAAAAATGATTTGGAAATCAATGTTCATTGTCTCATCTGGACCACCCCATACCTCTTGATCATGCATATGCTTCATAATTCTCACAGAAAGCATGAGTGCAAAGACAAATTGTCTTTGAAAAAAATAATGTGTCCTAAGAACTTATTTATTAGTTTCTCCTCAGACATTCATTCATAATACCATCCATCAGAATCTTTATTTGCCAAGCACAGACATCAAGCTTACAGCTCTGCAGTTCCTCAGATTTCCCCTCACTTCCCTCCTATCCTCTGGCACTAAGGTAGATTTAAGAAAAGGATTTTTTATCATCACTAAACAGTATAAATATAAAAAATGGTACACCATCACTAAGCATAGGCAATTAATCTCTGGTTCTTTTAAGAAACCCTGAGCGCGTATCATCTAGTCCTGGATGTTTACTGCCATTCATTTTTGTCAGTGTATTCTGTAATAGTTTCTCCAGTTCCTTTAACATCATATTGTCTTATGATTCTCTGTCAGATAGAGGTTGGGAAGAGACCATTCCTAGTTTCTTCCATAATGAATGCAGGAAGTGATTTAGTTTCTCTGGAATGACCTTAGCTTGTCTGAGAAGTCCTTATGTACTCCCCTCATCAGTTGACACTACAGAATCTCCAGCGTCTTTCTCCTGATAAATTATAAGAAAGATTTGTTGTTATTATTACTTATTTTAGTAGTTGTTTTTCAGACTTTTTTTGTAGACTTTTTGGTGATTCTTTTAGATTTAATCTGCCAGAGTTTGTTGTTCTTTCCATTTCTTCATTTTATCTCAAATACGTGAACAGCACTCCCTTCCTTGTAATAACCTCCTTAACCTTTTTTTGATTGGTAATATACACCTATTTTTTTTTCTTTAAAAAGTGGTATCTTTAAATCATTTCCATACTTTAATTTCCATGCCGTCTGCAGAGATTTGATTCTCTTAGTTGCCCTCTGTAACTTCTTTTCAATAAATGTCCTCATATTTATTCCTGAAATGTCTGGAAAACATAGTTCTTGAAATCTTCAAGATTAAGAAGGATACTGTCTCACAGTAGGAAGCATATATTGGACGTATTGCAGCATCATTTTCCATAATTTATGCTGACTGTGGTTATAATAACAGTGTTATTTTTATTTTTCAATTCTCTAACGGGAGAAATATTTTAGTCTGTACCAGAATAAATTTGTTTCCCACAAAAAACATTCCTGATTTTTGTCTTTAACTAGAAAGTTTTAAAGTCTGATCTGTTACTTCAGTGAAAGATCCCCAACGACAGAAAAATATTGGAATAGTTCATGCAGCATGTTGTCTAACAAAGGGAGCATTTCAGTTCTCCAGGTGAGATGTTTTAGTTCTAATAGCTTACACATGCTGTCTTGACACCAGGGCAGCCATTCCTTCCTTCGTTGTTAAATTATGGCACAAACATTTCTCATCGATTGCAATTTTACAGCCATTTCAAGGCTTGGCTTTGGCCCCATGGTTTCACTGTGCCTGTACAATTGAGGAGAATAGTTTCTGTGATGGGTAATATTACGGTCATTGTGATCCTGCAAGGCTCTACTGAAGGTGGGCAAGATGCATAAATGTCTGTGGTACTTTGACTGTTGCTGACAGATTTTTGTGAACTCCAAAGATATGAAGAATATGCTGTTTTCCTGGTTCCTTGCGGACTATGAAAAGATTTATACCTCTGCTATAAGGTTGATACTTAACTTCAAGAGGCAGGACACGTGCAGAGCTGTTTTGAATCGGACTGTCTGAGTTTATGACATCAAATAATCATCCTCTGATTGTTTGAAATCAAGAGCTAAGTAGCATTTTTCCACTCTTACAGTTTCGTAGGTAGGATTCTTTGATTGTGTGCTTTTGGCCCACAGAACTGAAATTCATTTAGTGTATTTTTGTGGCTACAAGATACCCACAAACTGCAAGTTTATGAAACCTGTTTCAAAGAGCATATACTTCTGTTTCTGCTTCTCCAAGTAGTACATAGGCTGAAGAGTAAAAAAAAAAAAAAAAAAAAAAAAAAGTGTATTTTTTCAGCATACTGAAGGTATGCCATTCTTATAGCTTTTTATCTGCATGGGCCACTGCCAAAGGCAGCGTAATTGACTGGAAGAACTGGTGGTGTGGTCTTGCTTGTTATAATTTTGGGACAAAATGTAAAATTTACACATACAAAATTCTGGCAGCTGGATACTTGGGTCAGTTGTCTAAATTGTTATTTTTCAAACTCCTGTCAATGTAAATTCCTTTTCTGGAAAGATGGTAATTGTTATATGTAGCATTTGCTGTGCTGCCTATATACATCACTTTTAATTCTCCGTAACCATCTCACAGATCATAGGCACATGAAGCTGTGAACATTCTTAGTTTGTTCCGACAAGGAAGGTCTTATATTGTGCCTATCTTTAATAGTTTAATCCTGTCTGGAAAGTCCAGGATTTAATTCAGGTTCAAATGGAAAAGTCACTAACCTGTAGCAGACATACTCCCGTTGGAGACGAAAAGAGTTGTCATTCTCTGTATGTCTTCAGTGAATTGACTGGAGCTAAAATCCTGCTTACAGTTCCAGTGTGAGCTTGTTGGGCTCCAGCATTTGCTTTGCTCACTCAACCAACTCCTCCACTTTCTTTCTAGACAACAGAGATTGGGTAATATTCTTCAAATTAAACTCATCTATGCCTGTAAAAGTGGGTGGGTAAACAAACATTCAGATCTATAGTTTCACATGAACTCCCCAAAGAATTGCTGCTTTAGGTTGCACGTTTTGTCTGGAGTCCTCTGTCTGTACTCTGAATTCAGACTTTTTTTTTTCCAGCTGTATTAGTCAGTTTGCTTACAGTTGTCTTCTTAACCAGTCCACTATTTTCATAAACTAAATTATATGATCTACAGAGTAGTTCTGAAAAACTTTTTGGTTTGATTCCAGAAAAACATATGAAAAAAAAAAAGTCATATGATGTCTCATGCGGGGATGCTGTACAGCTTTCTAGGGAAACTTTATTAATAAAAAAGAGATGTAGTTAGAAATAGAGTCTATAACTTATAAAATAGCAGCTTGGTCTTCGAAGTGGAGAGCTTTGCACCACATTACTACTGGCTTTCTCAGAGTTTTCTCACATTCAGGCACCTTCATCTTCAGGCTGTGCATACCCATGGCCTCACTGCCTACGTGTGTGCAGATATGCCCTGAACTTGTCTCTTTCCTCCGTCTTTTGCTGTCCTTCTTTTTCTCTCTTTGAAGATCAGACTATCCACTTTTTTTTAAATGAAGCATGAAATTCTCATTCTTGCTTAATCACTGAAAAAAGTGTACAGGGAATTTACAAATATAACAACTGTTGTGAGACTCATTTTTTCACTTTGTGTTTCTAATTCCTTTCAACCCTGTTAATGTTAATTGAAAGAGCAGGTATTCCTTTCTTTCATACGCATGAATATAGCCATACTTAACTTTTTGTGAGTATAGTTATTTGCTACTCTCTAAACAGACCTTGGTTTTCAAGCTGCTTTCCATACACTGCATTTTCTAGGTCACTGAGACCTCATTAGATATTTCAGAACTGTGTTTGCAGATTCCTAATACTTGTAAGCCTGAAGAAAGTATTCTGTCCAAATGCTGAGAAACAATCTCTAAGCTTCATTCATATGGCATGTAGTTTTTGACATTTTTCATTACGCATCAGTTTATCAGTAAAGCTGAAGAAAATGTCTAGCCAGAATGTTCATGGCTTTGCTAAAAAATAAAATCCCCAGATTATGACATTTTTCAGAAGGATTTGGACTAGAGTACTGCAGCTCAAAGTGAATACACTCTTAGATTGTTCATTAACATTTTTTGAGTTTTATTTATTTATATCTACGAGGTTTGATCAGTGAATTGTATTAGTACTGACCACATGTTTGGAATCAGTTTTCAGTGAAACATGTTAGATTATAAATCCAAGTTATAAACATATTTTGGGGGAGGTGGCAATTTTATAGCACTGTGGCTGCCCAAAATGTGACCTTACAAAAATGATGAAATTTATGTAATTTATGGGAGGCAATTTAATGGCTGAATTTTTTATGAACATCAAACTGAGACTACAGATTACTTTATGGATGTATCTAGTCCCTCTACACTTGCGACTACAGCATGTTCTCTATATTCAGGTTTTAAGCAAAGATGAAAAAGGATTAAACAAGGAGTCCCTGTAGCCATTCAACAGAGCTGGGTATTGTGTGTTCAAGAATGGCACCAGGAACCCCTGTGGGGAAGTGACGGGATGAGGCTAGGAAATCTTTGTGACTAACAGCATACAAAGTACGTTATTTTACTTCCTAATGTAAACAGATTCAAATTATCCATAGTGTAGCATTTCCCTTGGGAGCCACCTAAATATTTTAACAAGAGAATTGTAGAAATAGGACAGAAAATTTACTGTGCCTTCTAGTGTCCAACTACAGATAAAAACTGATCACAATTCTGTTGGTATCAAAGGTTTGCAGATAACAATTTCTAAGTTATGGCATGACACTGAAAACATAGCACATTGTAATAAGTTCTTGTGTTTTGGAGGCTGTCCATAGTACAATTACAGCTTTATCTCTTCATAGCACTGACTTTCATATGTATATGTAAATATAGAACAGATAATATTTATAGTACCTTGTATCATGGAAGAACAGAACTTACATATAATGTCACTGTTAAATGTTCTCTATCCATTTTGATGTGTAATTGTTTTTCTGATTACATAACATTAAGGTATTTTGGAAGCATAGTGCTAGCATAGTGCTAATTCACAGAGGTGTTTGGAGTATAGCGCTGCCTCATCAGCTGCAATTGAACTCATCAGGATGCTAACTAATTTAAACCGCATACATTTATAGGAATGAAAATATATATGAAGAATGTATATTTATATATAATATTTATGTTCTCAATACAGACAGAGAAATTTCTGTGTTGCAAATATTCTTTTATAAAAGTTTGTGTTTGGAAATACATTACCTGTTAAAAGCAGTGTGATCACCCAGTGCCAATTTGGAGCAAAATGCCTGTGATAAGTACTTAGTAGTACTTGCAAATTCATATATGTCACAAGAAGGAATGCTGGGTATTCTGGAGGTTTATTACTGGTGGAACGTAGCCATAATTCTGGATGCACATGTCTCTGAGCTTAGGAGAAGTTGGGATCATATCCAAACTCTGGGTGCGTAGGTCTTATATGAATATAAAATGCACAGATTGTATAGAAAGGAGAAAACGCTTTTGTAAACACAAATGGAAATCTCTATGAATCTCATCTTGGTTACACACAAGGGGGGTGTATTCTCCACTGAAGTCTAATGGGATGTGCATCGAGGGGAGAATAATATGCATCATTGCCTTGTTCGCTAACAGGTGAAGGGTAATATAGATGAAATTGGAGAACTAATGGGCAAGACAGTTTACATTAGCATATACAAGACAATTCCACATTTTGCAGCAAAGTAAAAGCAAAGTAGTAACATAAACCAAGGAAAGATTAAGTCTAAGACCTGCTGTCGATGTGATGAAAACAACTTGACATTTGAGTCTTTCAAGTGCTGGTTTATCACATGAGTGGCTCAAATGATTACTTTCTCTGTAGAGTCTAACAAAGAGAGAACCTGAAAGATCTTCACACCATATCAGGTACAGTGCAAAAGAAATGATGAACTGTGTGAATTTAGAAATATAGTGTGAAGTTGTGGTTGTTTTGCACATTTCTAGTAAGTGGTAGAAGAAAGTCACCTGTCTAAAAAACCAGGAGATTTTAATAATGTTGTTTGTTGCCGATAGATCAACTGATCAATTGACTGGTCAGTCAATTAATCAATCTTTAAAACCTCAACCAGTTCAAGCTCTTAAAATTAAGGTATAATCTAAGAACTTTTCCATTTTCTGATTTTCATTGTCTGATTGCTGTCAGGTTAATTTACAGATACAAATCAGACTGTTAGTCTCTTCAGCATCATGCAGGAGAGCTGACACTGCTGCTGCAGGGGAGGAGCAGCAGGTTACAGTGAACAGGTAGGGATGATTTAGGTGAAAGAGCCTGTAGCCACTCTCAGCAATTGTTTCAAATTCAGAACTATTTTTTTTTAGTTACTTGGAAAACATTCCTATTAGCCACAGAAATAAATAGCAGGTTGTTGTTGTTGTTGTTGTTTTTTAACTGAGTCATCAAACTTATGTCAATGATTGTTTGCTGCTGAGAGTTCCAGAGATCAGTACATATACGCTCTGCCTTTTGCTACAATATAAATGTAAGCATTTTTCCACTCCTCCATTTGAGGACAAATGCTCCTAAATGTGGCAATTGAAACACATACCATATGATGTTTTAAATGTGTTTCTGAAACTTTTTAATATTGTGAATGGATCTTTGATATCTACCATCTGGAGGAAAACATTTTCTTATCTTGTTCCTTTTTTTCTTTTTTTTTTTTTTTTTCCTTTTTTGCTTTTTTATGCACCAAAATATACTTGTAGCTATATTAAGAAAATACAGTATACAGTTCTAAATATGAAACAAACATACGTAACCCCAGTTTTACTACAAAAACCATTAGCTCCAGAAAGAAGAGGACCTTTAATGCAATTCTGATTTCTTCACAGTGTAGCTATGAACAGATAGTCACAAAGCTTTGCGCTGTTTATTAGAAATAACAGAAAAATACCCACATGGGGTTTTAATACTCAGTGTTATAAGCTAAGTGCAGTTTAGTCTTTTCCCCTGCAGGACTGTACACAGATTTGGAATCATCCATTTTATGTGTGTCCTCTAATAATTTGTTATGCTTTCTAAAGATCTCCTCTACTGGCAACAAGAAAAAAGAAATTCCTTGGTTGGACCAAAATGTTTATTGTGGTCACTGAATCATTGTTGTCTAAGGCTCCATAAAGTCATTAATCCTCTATGGAAGTGGATGACATCTGTATGTGTGATCGAAAATGTTGATCTGTATACTGGCAAAGCCCACATATTACATAATCATAATTCACACACATCCTTGAAATTGATATAATGGAAGTATAATGGAAGATACATACCCTGCTAAGACTGAATCTTTTGGTTATAGGGGGTCTGTTCTATAACTGCACTTCTGCATGCATTTTAAGAATTATTAAACAGTAAATTCTTTTATAGCATGAATTTTCAAGAAAATAAAGTACTCAAATTAGATTTTAATTTATGTAGATCTTACTGGATTACCATTACTATTAAAATGCCGATTAAAATGCTGTTAATGAAATCTAAGGGATATCTAAAAAAAAAAGACGTGAGTCTCAACCCTGTTTTAAACAAATTCAAATTTCCTTTTTTTTTGTTTTTCCTACTAACTTGATAAAATCGCTGTTGCTTAAGCTGTGGTAACCAAATTCTTGAAACAAAATCTCACTAAAAACGTTTATCATCTTTTATCTCTGTTTGTGATTATATCTGTTATTAATTGGTTGATTTTATTTATTTGTTGTTGTTGCACAAAGTTGTATGAGGATTGTTGTCATTATTTTGGGTAGCATTTCTATTGTATTTAAATTTTAGGCAATGAAAATGTTGTATCAAATGTAGGTTATGAAGAAAGGCTGTAATCTATATTCTGCACTCTTGCTAGCAGGCAGAGATATCACTGGGAAGTAATGCTGTGGAACAAAACTGAGCAATTGTTTTGCTCTGTAATACAGATCTGAAAGAGATGAAGATAAAAATTTGGTGTGCCAGGAAAAGCTTGGAGAAACAGTGAAGCTCACAAATTGTATTTTGTTTCTGGCTAAGCATTGTGGCAATACAGTTGTTAGTACTCATTTGGAGGACAACACATTTATACGGTTATGCACCTATTCATTTTTTCTCTGCTCACATATCCAAACCACTTTCATAGGAACTACTGAAGGGGATAGAATGGTATTTCCAGATTATCCTTTAATGCAGAGAAGAAATAATAAGTTTTTCAGACCTCTTTTAACTCCCTGATTGCAGCACCCATCTACTTTGACTGTTACTAGTACCAATCATAGTAAGCCTGATGTGCATAAAATAAATTCAACTTGTACAAGCAAAAGCAAGTTGTTATCGCTGTGCTTCACGAAGGTTATATTGGAGAGGATCCACTGTAGCTTCAGCCAATTTTTTTTTTTTGTACTGACTGGCTGACATCCCTGCTAATCTGGCTGCAGTACAAAAGTTCTACCTATTTCCACACAATTCAGATCAGAAGCAGCAAGCCCAGTCATGACGAGCAGCATGGGGCCTCTCAGGTGGGGTACAGCTGCCACAGGTACCTTCTTTCCATGTTGTTCTGTTGCTTTCAGAACTGATAGCACCTTTTCGTCAAAGGAAATTTGACAACCTATAGAGGAGGCTGAGAAAACATACATCTATTTAATGGATAGTGTTTTGCTTCCTTTCTGTAGTGTTCCAGGCTGCACAATTATACTAAATATACTTGTGTTTGCTTTGCTTGCATTCCTGTGGCACTGTCGACAAATGGAACAAGATGATCTGTATTTCCATTGAATTTTCTGGTTTCTTTAAACTACTACAACCCCTCATGTCTTGTATGTATGTAGAATAGCAGATGCATTCTACTCTGTGTTCAGTGGTGTCAGACATAAATTACACCACAGGTTTTCATTCTATGTTACAGAAGGAGCACATATTTAATAAAGGTAATTAACAAACATGGCGCACAAATTTCAGTAAAAATAGATTCTAGGTGTTTTAATTTTAGCTAACTAATTAAAAAAATAAACAATATTCAAGACAGAATTGTCAGAAATTTACAAACTTGATCTTGGGTTCTGAAATGAGTGTTATAAAGACAACTTTTTATGGGCAAAAATTGCACAGAGACCTGTCTTTGTGCAATTCATTGTAGGATAGCAGCTATAATCATTTAATCCTAGATTTTCATTTTTCCTTCATCTTTGTTATTTTCCATGTAGGAGACAAAACACGCTTTATCAGAGAAAACTCCAGACGGTTAAAACAGATGTACTAACTTGCCAAGGCAAATTCTGCCACACTGTATAGAAAGTATTGTATATGGTTATTATTACATGACAGCATATATAGTATCTGAATATATTATGACAATTAGCCACTCTCTGTGGAGTATTTCTGTACTTTCAGTTTCCAGAATTTCTGCATCGCAAATTAAAAAATGGGTTAAATCTTTGGTCAGCTTCTAAAACAGAGTTAATAAGAACACTTATCTGTAAATTATATCTATTGCTATATATTTTCAGTAAATGTTAATTGATGCTGCTTTTTATTTTAGAGACATATGGAAAAGGGGAATACTTAAAAATTGAGTATATGTTAAAAATTAATATATTGAGTGGAGAAAAAAAAGAGAACTAAAATAGCTGCATTGCAGAAAAAGTTATTTACATGTTAAGATCAGAAAACAAAATAGGAAACTATCATATTACAACTCTTTGATGGGGTAAAATTCACTTTTACAATTCTTCCACTTAAATTCTGATTGATACAGTTTTAAATAAATGTTTTCATATTAAGCCAGTCTGGCATGGAATTGCTTTAAAACATAAGAAACTAGAAAAACTTGTATGTTCACATCAAAGCTTATTTACCATAAGCTTAGCAGATACCAGTTTCTGAATCCACATTATTTGGCTCTTTGTTGTTTTATTAATCCTTTAGAAAGTAAAGTTAGCATTTTTACATTAACGAGTAGAAAGAGACATTCCCCAAAAAGCAGCCAACTGGAAATTATCATTAAAATGTAGTATGAGGGGCAGGGAAAAGGTAAGAGAAAGAACATGGAAATTCTAATTAGTCTTACTTAAATTTTTACACAGTGTTTCTCATCAATCAATGTAAATGTTAAACAATGTTGTATAATGACACTCTGCAAAATGATCACAGCAATAACAGAATCAGAGAGATTAATGTTTTGAATGTGTGAAACCCTTAAGAAAGCTGATAAATAGAGAAGGAGAAAACAGTTATCAGAAATTAAAAATACAAGACAGAAACTTGAACAAGATTCAAAGGTCAATTTAAAGCATGTTTTTAGGGAACTCTTTACCACATTTCTCATCCCACACAGAAAGAATCATCTTACAGGTTCTTTTTGTAATGTTTTACACATCTTTCTGAATATCAGTAGAAATGTCAAATCCTGCTTATACTTCAATAAGCAAGGAAAATGATAGCAAGGGGGGGAAAAAAGTTGCTATAAGCAAAAGAAGGAAAAAAAATAGCTTTAATGTCGTATTTACAAAGGTCCAGTAGTAGGTAGGTGTTTAGTACATGGAAAATATTGAGTCTGATAATATGGACTTGAATATGTGTGTTACCTTCTCTCTTCTTTCTCACCCTTTTTCATAATATTAGGGACATCCATATGGTACTTTGTGTGTTTTAAACTAGTTGTTGATTTCATGGTAATATTATAGAATTGTAAGATACTGCTTTCATGAGATAAAACCACTGCTTATGTAAATGTTGTTGTGGCTTAAGCTCTTTCTCTTTTCTATAATCAAGTCTGACCTTCTCTCACCTGGACAGAACTACAATTGAAACAACTCCTTTCTTCCTCTGCTATTGCAGTTTGGCAATATTTGAAAATAGTAATTAAATAGGTACTGGAGAGCCTAATAAGTATAACTCATAATCCTTACCCTATTAATAACTTTTGGTAGTTTTTATCTGTATAAAATAGCATGTGGATAATGTGCTAATAAGTCATATTAAAAGTAAAGAGAATGGTGCCCAGTGTAAAGGAAATTGATATTTTTAAGTTTGAAATAAATAGGCTAATGCCAAAAACATAGGTCAGTGGTCTTGCACAGATGCCAGTGTTCAAAGTTATTTGAGACCACAAGTATTTTAGTCATCTGAGTAACAATCCTAGCAAGGTGCAAAATCAACAAAACTCACAAACACTCTCATCCTTTTTATTGCTCTGAAATCTGACAGAGGCTGGCTTTTCTTTAAATATATTCCTAAACCAAGATAGAACTATGTAGAACAGAGAATCACTAAGTTGTGTCCCTCCATACGCTGCTACTCACTATATCTGTGCGGTATGATGATGAAGTTCCCAACAGCATTTGTGCTGCATAAAATATATCTGTGGAGAGGAAAACACACCTTGAGGTTCCAACATTCCATCTGCCTGAAGGATTCTCATAAATAATGCAGTGTTTTTGAAAGGACAATTTAAATAGTTTGTCTTCAATTTCCTTAATCTTAGATGCCATTCTTTCTGCTTCTTGATTGTCTCAATGAGCAAATCTTTTTTTTTTTTTTTTTTTTACTTTTATCATTTGTCTAAGGATACACACAGGTGGTCTCTCTATTTCTCTTGTCTATAGAGTCATTGCTGAAGGACAAAAGGTTTTCAAGGTGGAGGAAAAAAAAAAATTAATTTTAGTTATAGGTTCAATTTCAGGCTTTTTGGCTGTGACCACAGCCTTTTAATGGAAGTTATAGGTACACATCGAAGAAAATAGATGCTTAGGTATCTGTTTTGATTGGCTGAATCTCTTTAAATAATTTATATACGACTGTAATCACAATATTTCTTGTCTGATGAGCTTATATAACTTGATTCAGTGATGGGGAAAAAAACCAATAGGCTAAGTTGTTGATAGTAACTCCCAGGGAAAATATTCTATACTAAAGGATTGCTACTCTAAGTATTGGAAATCTTGAAATGTTACAAAAATTGAAATGATAAACCCACTGAAGGAAACTATTGCATGTAATCACCATAGTCTTTTTCTCACAGCTTGACTCTATGACAGCTTGATGGGTTTATTGCAGTTGGCATGGATTGCTTTGGCTGAACTAAATGGCAGCTATCTCACATGCCCTTGATTGTGCTCATATTAATCAGAGGCTTTTGAAGTGATGGCTTTTGTGTGTTTTTGAAGAACGATGCATTTTAAAAACTGGTATATTGATGCATTTTAAAATACAGGTATTGCAGTAAAACCTAGATTTCCAAAATGAAGTCCTACTGGGAAATATCTACTTCTTTCTTGAGTAGCATAAGGGCAAAGATTAGGTTACTTCTTTGTTACAATAGTATGAGTATTTGCTGTTTCAAAGAAGTGCACATGTTGTTCGTAAAGACCTTATTCTAAGTAAATTAACTCAATCAAATCTGGAGATCCTTAACACAGAAGTAGAGACTTATGGCAACTAAAATATATTGACTTCGATGACAGTTACATGGAGACTGGGGCTGTATTTAAAAGCCCCTGAATGGCACAGGCAAAGTCCATATAGCCAAAGAAGTATTTAATAAAATACTTCTTTTTCACTCAGTTTTGATCAAAACTTCTGCTGATACATAGGGAGAAGGTAGATAAATGGAACTTAGGCACTTCCCCATGAGAGCTGTTATATAAAGCAATTATGAAAAGAAAAGGTTCCTTTCAGTTACTTCTTATAAGTCAGATTTGCTTAGTGCTGTTTTTCATTGTCTAGTGGGTGATGTATGTAGTACCTCACAAAACAAGATGATCAGCCATCAATTAGATTAATTTCTCCCTGAAAATCTACCAGCTTGAGTTACTAATATTTACATATAATGTGTTCAGTATCTGAAGCTTTGTGTTATGCATAGGAAATCATGCTGGAAAAATTGTATTACATTGTCTTTTTGCTATAGCAAAGTTCCAAAATGGGCCTTAAATGTTTAGTTTAGTCTTGTTTAAACGTCTTAGATGATATAACATAATCTCATTGTGAAAAAACAAACAAACAAACAAAACTTCTCAATGTAGTGCAATACCTTATTCTGCCACCAGCCTCCTTGAGTCTAGCAGTGGTAGGACAAGGTGCTTTTGTCCACGTAAGCATCAATCAAAGAATGTCATTAACATAGTTTTCCTTCTCTTTGTCCTTTAGTCGATTCCATCTCGTACTGTTTTGCTCTAAAACACCTTTGAACGTGTTTGTTTCTCTTTAGGAAATTCATGCAGGGAGTAATTATGAGAAATGTCTCATTTCTTTTTCCTAAACTGTCCTTCTTTATGGCCTATGCCATTTGCAGCCCACTTATGGATTTTTCCCTTGTGCCTATTTTCCCCTTGCTTCTATTAGAGCACAAGAGGTGAAAGAATTTTTTCACCTCTTCACTTTGCTTGCACCTTCCTCAGCCACTCCTCTGTCCACATAGATAAATCAAGACTGTAGTGTTTTCATTCTTTTTCTTGTATATTCTTATCTGCAGGAATCTTTGTTGGAGATGTGTATCATGGGAGACTGGCCTAACGCTCCTCTGAGTTACAATTAGCCTTTAGTTAAAATTTAAATATGCAGTTGTATGGGATGTGCAATTAGATTTTGATCTCTCCAGTGCTTGAGTACGTTTCCTTCTCCGAAATCCCTCTAATTTGCAAAAAACTTAACCTGCAATGGAACAAATCTCTTTGCTAGTGTCATTTAGAATAATTCCAAATCTCTGAAGATAAGTCAAAATGCCTGTGTCTATCCTAGTACTGCTGACTGTTCACCAGCTTATCTGTGAGTCCATGTCCCCTGCTACTGAGGAGAATTGGTTACATTCTCCCTCACTAGAGGTCAAATCAAAGTGAGTTTTGTTAATTACTGCTCAGTATCAGAGCTGACAGTAGTAAAAATTAAACTGCCAGACAGAATCTAAGAGCAAGACAGAATAAGTAGTGAGCAACTGTCAATGGCAATTATGTCTAGGTTACAGCATCCATTTTATTAAAGGTTTTGGAGAAACCAGGGCAGGTCTTTAAGGGTTCAAAGATGATAATTACCTTTTTCCTCCCCTCCCTCCTCACACTTAGGAGATTTGGCTTGTTTTACGTTCCTTTTCACCTTCCCCTGAATTTTTCCCGCTTTCACTGAATCATCTATAAAATCAACTGAGACCATTGCTGGTGTCTGTGATCTATCTTTCTCATGTTCGAAATGAAAGTAGAAAGATTCTTCCACATTGCAGGCTATCACTACAACTCCTTTTGTCTCTGTTGAGACTTAGTTTTAAAACTGTATCTTCCTGTATAATGAAGTGAACTGGAATCCCTCCAGGAAGAAGACAGCCCCAACCTACTTAAGTGCAGGTTGTGTATTCTTAGTGGAACTTGTAATGTTGTGTCAGCAGAAATGGGTGTCACCTACTGCAGTATCAGCAGGCACCTTTCCTTTGGGAAAAAAAAAGAAAAATCTATTAATTAAGACAAATTAAATATTTAATTCCGAAAATTGTAATAAGGGTAACACAGTAAGGCATAACTAGGTGAATAAAAGTTATAGTAAAAGTTGTATCTGGACCTCCAGAATGACGTCGATTTGCAATGTTACATTTCTGGTGTTTTTTTCTCAAGGCTTCAAAAAGTGGAAACTTATTTTTTCTTTGTTCTTGTCTTCTTAATTACGTTTTTCTCCTTTTTTTTTTTTTCCCCTGTGTTGTTTTGTTTTGTTTTTTCATTTTTTTTTCTTTTTAATTTTTTTTTTTTTAATCAGTAATGTTTATGTCATCTGATTTGAAATGTGAAATCCAAAAAATCACCATTGCTTTCTGTAGGGCGTTCCACACTGCAGTGTATCTCCGAGTAGGAGATGTACTTCCTTTCTTTTCAGTTTGTTGAATGATTGGGCTATTGCCATTGGGCCGTGGAGTGTAAGACTGTTATTTTAACGTCACTCATAAGTTATTTGCATAAAAAGTAAAGAATTTCATAAAGAAGTTTCAACGCTATCTGCAGAATTCTAACACTTTTTCTGGGTTATATATTTTTATACGAAAATATGAAATCAGACCTCATCCATTACAAGCTTATTAACATATTCTGAATGGTACATCAATATTTTAAAATTCCATCATATTACTTCCTCCAATCTTCTCGAAATGTTGCTTTTGTCAGTAGTTTCTCTTGCTTTTCCCTTTCTATCACCTTTCTCCTTCATATGCTTCACTAGTTTCTTCTTTGTTTATGCCGATGTTTATTCTTCTGAGTTTTGACATTGAAGTTCAGTCAACTCCCAATTATTTGTTTATCTGAGTGGCAGATTGACCATATCAGAGACAAAATATTGTTTCCTTGTACGGCTGGTTCAGGATCAGCAGAGCATTATTAAGTGAAGGCACACTATCACAGGGCCATAAATGTATTGCCACTGAAAAGCCAGCACAAGTGGGTTTGGTTCTGGGAGCATGGTGCAGAGACTGCCAGGTAGTGCAGGAATAAGCCGTGGTCTTGCCAAGTTCATAAAATCCAGTACTGTGTTGTTCATACTGAACGTTGGCTGGCTTTAATAATGTTTGTTTGCCTTGCTTCTTCCCTTCCCAGTATTTTTCTAAATCTTTCTGTTATTCAGGATATTTCAGTTTTGAAAATGGGGAAGAAAAAAAAAAAAAACCCAAAACTTTCTCCTCTAATTCTTTGTAGTTCTTTTTCATATATACCTTCTTTACATCTGAGCTTTATATCCAGCTATGTTCATATTGCATTTTTATTCTGCCAGGCTCTCTCCTATGAGTCTTTTTCTTTTTTCAGCCTTTGTCAGGATGGTCTCACCAACATCTCACATTTAAGCTCTTCAGTATGCTGTCTTTGTCTAATAAGATTGTAAGTGTTATGGTTGGAAGGATATAGTCATTTATGCTTGTAAAGCACATTCTGACTTCCAGTATTTTATGTTTAATAAAATGTTCCATCTTTTGCCCTGTTTCTCCTGAAGGAAAGACTATAAAGACAGAATAAATACCGATCAGGCATTCTCTGTAGATTTATACCTACTCCTGTAAAGTACATCATGCTTATGAAACTTTTTCTTCTCCTGTTTTGTATTTTATTATTCATTTTACTTTTTGGATTTCTTTGAAACCAAATGTAAAATTTAATCCAATATAGATCAAAATCTTGAAACTGAAACATTGCCCCACTGCATTCAGTGTTTATTTTCTTAATTTTAGAAGTGCTGACATTTTAGTGAATTATCCTGTTGTGATTGCCTATCAGTATCCATGTGGACTAAATTTAGGTATAAGCATACGTGCACTAGTCATCATAAATTAACTTATCAGACTATCCCAAATTTCACCTTTGATTATAATAGTGAATTAACTCAATAGTTTGAATGTAAAAAGTGGTGTGGTTTTGTCATTTTTTTCATACGATACCTGAGAACTAGAGAGCATTTGGCATTATGCAGTATTATGGTCATTCATTTTTCATAAAATCACCAAAGAAGTCAGAGTACAGACACAATAAAAACCTTCCAGCTGTGTATCATCTGAATACAATGTCCTTACGAGTTTTCTGTGAACTGATTTGTATATAGTGTAATGACCTTTCATTAACTTCATTGTTGGGCATATTTACAGATCTTAGTAGCTTAATTTCACACATTTAGATTTCAGGAGAATCTAAATCTTTTATTGTCATGATGATTACAATTCTTATGGCTTCAGCATACCAATAACAATTGTCAGCTACTTCTAATAACCAAAACATTCCAAGTTGCTTGTTACAAGTTTAAAAGATGTTGTCTTGAAACGTGTTCTATGTATTTTATAGCCAGTTGAAACTGGCAAGTTTAATAATCCGTTGCCAAGGTTATTTAATAATAAAAAGAGATGTCTTGGTTGCCGCCCTTACTGCATCTTGTGTTTGCTCATTATCTGTAGCCATCAGTGTCACACCAGTGAAATGGTAAAAAAAGAGTAATACCATCTCAATATATTCTATTTTAACACTGCAGTTAAGTACAAAGACATGATCCAATGAACAAATTTGGGCATCTGTATGGCACGTAGCTCCAGAAACCAGACAGATTGCCTCTGATTTGCCAGTTTGAAAATGGCATAGCTTAGCAGGAAATGAGAGTTTTGTTACGATTATTGTGTAGTGAACTGCTTAATTCACTTCCTAATTGACAGGTTGTTATATCCACAAAAGCTAATGCCAAAATTAGCACTCTAATTTGCACTATTGGTAGAAACAGTGAGCATTGAATAGGGTGTACAGGCAGAGCTGTTGTCTTACCATCACAAATAGTTCAATGGCAACAATTATATATGCTGGTGGGAAATTGGGCTAGCTTTTTTCAAATGTGAACCACTCAAGGCTCAGGTTTTGAGGGCTGTCCATTTGGTGCCTTTCGTCAGAATTAATTAGGTTATAAATATAGATATGGAAATGAGATTTTTCATATGCTTGCAATTATTTTCATTGGTGGAGTCTGACCATTTGGATCTAAAATGGTTTGGGATTTGAGAAGAAGAAACTCTTTCACATTTAAAATAGTTTAAGGATTTCTGTCCTCCCTAAATAACAAACTGAGCAGCACACTTAATTTGTTGTTGTTGTTGTTGTTGTTTTCCCCAAGGGTTCTTTTTATTGCTTGACTGACCAGATTTATTCCACTACCATAATTTTAGAATTGTGGTGATCCAGTAACTATTGATAACATGTCTGTGATGAAAACTACTGCAAAGGGAAGAAAAAGCAAAGTAACTAGAAATGACTGAGTAACAAAATGTGTAATTTAGCCACTGGTAATGGACATTTTCAATAGGTTATGAAATTGCACTCAAACTTGTAGAAAATGTAAAGTAACGTATCTAACCTTACCGGTCCTTTTGGTGCTTGTCTTTCATCATAAGGTTAGCAAGAATTGAAATATAGGTCTTCCAGTTTTCTATTCCTTTACTATTTCACATACTCTGGGTTGCGGTGCAGGATCTAGTAAGCATGAGCATGCTCTTCTGGGAAATCTCTCTTAACTGAGCTGCTGATAATACAGACTTTTGTAGAACTCCAAGGAAACTGATAGATCAGAATTACGTTTTTGTTCAGCTCTCAGAAGTGATTATTTTTAAACATTATGAATGAACTGGATGAATTGCTACACACTTCCTCTGAAGAAAAAGGATGGTCCTTGTTTAGATGTATTTTCAATTACTATTTAAGAAAAACTATTTCCTATACTTTGTGTCTTTACTATGAGAGTGGTGAGGTGCTGGAACGGGCTGCCCAGAGAGGTTGTGGATGCCCTGTCCCTGGGGGTGTTCAACGCCAGATTGGATGGGGCCCTAGGCAACCTGGTCTAGTATTAAATGGGGAGGTTGGTGGCCTGCCTGTGGCAGGGGGGTTGGAGATTCATGATCCTTGAGGTCCCTTCCAACCTGGGCCATTCTGTGATTCTGTGTCTTAAAGTTGGCCTTAATTGTATGCCTACTGAGTATTACTTGTGAAGTTTGCAGCAGGAAGAGGCAATGAGTTGGTAAATCAGGATTATCTCTAGTTTAGTCTGTCTCATTTATATTTTAAGTCAGAATGAAATCACAACATTCAAAAAGATTATACCTGTACCTATGTACAGAGTCTTGCAATGCCAGTCCAGTCTGACCATAGATTCTCAGGCTTAGAACACGTGGGATTGGTGGCTTCAGCATGACTTCTGGAGGGGCCCTGCTCTTTCTGAGTAAAGCAGCTTGGCCAAACCATATTTTCAACCCTTCTTGATGTAACTTTGATTTCCCGATTATTTTTTTTTTCGGTGCTTCGTGAAGGAGAAAAAGGATGCAAAGGACTACATAAGGTAGCTCACTGCTTTATTTAAAACAAGTAGGATTGTCCAGTATAAAGCAATTAATACCTTATCTGCGAGGATTATTCCAGTTCTTTCTTCCCCTTCATACCACATGACAAACAAGAGCATCATCCTGGATCCCCAGTATGATTTTGGCTCCTCATTTGCTAATTCTAGTCTCTCTGTTTCCTTATGCCCAACAGCATTCCGCTTGCTTTCACTTTCCAACTGCTCTATTCCAGTCTCAGTGTCAACTATCTCATTTTAATGTAGTTATTTATTTGATGAGAGGAATAGGGAATATATTATTTTTGCAAGTCTGTGGGGTGTTTTTTCATTCAAATATCATTAACTAAGGTGCCAATTTTTGATATAGCCTCTTATGAAAATGTTAGCATCCTTGTTACACTTGTAATATTGCACAGTATGATAGGAAGTTCATCCCAGAGGATGAACAGCTGAATACTAGCATTAGAGAGAAACACTGCAGAAAGGGAATACTTTTCATTAATTCATAGTTGTTTAATGCAAAATCTAGGAGGCAAGGAAATTGTGAAATTGTGCTTTGCTGACACCCAAAAGAAAATGGGTCTTTTTTTTTCCTTTTCTTTTTTTTTCTTTTCTTTTTTTTCTTTTTTTTTTTTTTTTTAAGAAAAAAAGGACAGCTTAGGTTGTAAAAAGAATTGGATCAGCTAAAAATAAGAATCAGTCACATTTGAAAAAAATAGCCTTACTGTTGCTGAGTAGATTAATACCTATCTGACAGTGCAGTTCTGATCCACAGTTTGAGGAGCACAGATGCTGTTTACAGCTAGGCTATAAAAAATCAGTTTGTTTTGACTAGTAGAGAGGTCAAAGCTGAACAAAGCAAACATTAAACTTGCATAATATCTATGTTAAGTTATTACCACTCTTTTTCTTGTATAGGTTGTGTAGATATTTATATTTCATGTCCAATAGTGTAAGTTGCACATGCTGTATCTCATTTTGGCAGTATCATTGGTATAGATAAGCAGCCTCACCTGAATTACTGTGATAAGAAATTTGTTTTGTTTGAGTTGGAGCCTTTTACCTGAATGGGGATATGACTACAGTGTTGTAATTCTACATTTGCTTCCCTGAAGTCACAAGCTACTTGCTGAGTTGTAGTATAAAGCTTTAGTACAGTAAGCTTCCTGTGAGGTACCTCTAGGATGTTCAGAAAAAAAGAAACAGGATCCATATAAATTTGGGACTCTTCCCTTTGGGTAATGATGTGGCATTTTCAGTGTTAGGAGTGATTAAACAGTGTCCCACCGCCACAACCCCGTGCTCCCTCAGTCAGATTGCACTTACAATACTGAGTGCCTTGCGGTGATGGACTTTCTACCCTACAGTTGTGTCTTTGTTACACTGTCAAGCAGCTGGCTTTCTGTTAATTGTTGCTTCAGGTTTATTGATGACATGACAAGGCATGTGTAGGAGCAATCTAGCCACGAACTATTAGTAACACAAGAAGTCTACGCCGTTCAATACTTCAAATTTTAACAAAAAAAAGACCCATCTGCATGCCTTTCCATTTCATATGTACATATTTTTTTTCTGCAGCAAAACATTAATGTTCATATTATATAACTCCATATTATAACTCCAAAGGATTTTAAGAAGTAGAATTTCTTAGTAATGACCTATCTTTCAATGGACCCTGCAAAAATATCATAGCCACTCAATGCAGTACCAGTTTCAGGTATTAGTTCCACTGCCTACTACTTTTACCTTTTCTGGTTTAAGTTCATAAACCATAACCTCAAGTGTAGTTTAAATCAGTCTTTTTCTGGAAGTTCATAAATATGTATTTGATGCAAGGGATAGACTAGAACTCACTCCCAAGATGCTCTTCGGGCTAAGTGGGATCTCCTTAGGAACTGCTTCAAAGATCAATTCCTCTTCTCCATAAAAAATAAGTTTAAATTGTCTTCTATGAGCCTGCTGTTAGCAATTGTACTGTTACATTATGTATGATTCTTTGACTGCTCATTGCTTCAGCAAACTGCACAGCGCTCCATTAGTGATTTTCAATTTCATGCTAAGCTTTGCAATTTATTAGCATTGTTTAGGCTAATGTACTATTATTTTGCATATTTTATATCGTATTTCATTTGCTATTCATATGACCTAACAGTTAAGTATTGGGGATCAATAAGCCCTTTAAGTGTTTGCATATTCATATTAGTACAGTCACACAGGGAAATGACTCAGGCAGCCCAAGACACAACCAATTAGATCCAAGTTAAATTTTTTAGGGATTTTCAGTTTTCTCTCCAGTTTGCCCATAGATTTGTCTGTAGGTTTCTGAAGAATGATATAATGGCCAGGTTCACTTATCCATGAAAATAATTTGTTTTGGTAATAGTCCCCTAATTTTAGATACCTGAGCAGTGATAATGTGGATTCATTTTATGTTTATAAATACCAAGATTAAATTAAATGTCTATATCAGCTATTTTCAAGAAGCAGACACAAATTTTTAAATGAATTCACTTCATACATTTTAGAGTCACATTTCTTAAAATAAAGATGTTTAGAAAGCAGAAGTACTACAAAGAAAAATTTCTGACTGCATTAATAAAGTGGTTTGGAAAATGCATCTGTTAACATATCTGTACCAGAATTGATAAAACGTCATTACTTACAAGGAACAATGTTAATCACCTGATGGGTTCATTAGAGACAAGAAATTGGACTAAAATTTGGAATTTTCTTGAGGATGTGGATCCAGGCACTAATGACTTGTGTGGATCCAGACTCAGTAGACTATGGTATAATTAACATTTAAGAGAGTTATATTCCTGTTATCTTTTTGAACACTTGTCTTTCGTATGAAATTTAGCTTATGTAGTTTTTCAATACAGAACCAAAGATATAAGAAATTTTGGAAAAGATAAGATAGGTATTAGTTAATTACCTCTAGGTAACCTCAGAAGGTTCTACTACTTTACATGATTAAGATATTACATTTCAACTGCTAAAAATTCATCAGAGGATTTCCATTCATATTCAGCAAAGAAAAGAGTAAAAGACTAGTTTCAAACAGAAAGTTCATGTTTGCTTCATAATTTCATCATCCGCATAAAATATATGTTATTTTTTGTTAAAATCTTTAAAATCTTGAAAACTGTCTTGAATACTGTTTGTATTTAAAATCTATGCACTTACAATGGAAATAAGACATACTTTCTTGAACATATTTACCTTCAACCGAATCAGTGCTGTTCACTGACTTCCAGAAGCTATGTTACAAAGGAAAGCTTCACTTGGTCTGAAGCCCAGGAATTGCAGGAGGCAGATTCAGTTCCTCCATAGAATCACTAGGTGATTCCTGGGGTTTCAGGTGATTCCTGGGATTCAGGGTCCTCTGTGTCACCAGCTGTGGATAGCCCAGACTGCCGCAGAAGTGAGATCTGAAGATTCAGAACTATAAGACATGTTTCCATGTGACAGGAAAAAAGGCCTTCGCTTGTGGTTCAGCTAAGAAGTTTGCAACAAAAAAAAAAAAAAAAGCATCTACGCACAGAATATTTCTGTTTTATCATTCAAATGAAGTTACACTTAACTGTCTCAGGACAGTCATGTATAAACATACATGTTCACACACATAGCTGTAGAAATACACAGATAGAAAAGCTCGGTATCTGTAATGTGAAGACATATGTTCTTTAGTTCTTAATTTATAGACAATGTACTGGATCACTTTTCTGCCCCATATATTTCCTATAATTGTATAACGGAATCTAACTGGCATTTAATGACATTAATGGTAAGACCTCTGACTTTCCTTTTTTCCCATGTCTTTCCCTCAATCAGAGCTTCTTGGCATGCCAGTGGCTTCTTTCTCTGTCAACATATGGAGAAGTTAGAGCTCTTTTCTAAGCTCCCCTCTCTGACACGCATAACTTTCATTTTACCCATCTGGATTTGCAGTGATTGCTCATAAACACCCAGGACATTTTCTTCCCAGGCCAATGTATGGAGACTAGGAATGTGAAGAAATTTCCACCTAATCTAGCTGTTTCTAGTGTTGCAGAGTGCCAAAACTCACTCAAGACATCTAATGAAAAGATTATTTCCCAAGGGCAGTTTTTTTCATGGTATTGTCTAAACTGAAGATAAACTAAAGACTGTGGAACAGCATAATTAAAATAGAAATAAAGTTCCAATTTACAAAACATTTGTTTTCATACTTTCTCAAAATGTAGGAATGGCTTTAGCAGCGAGAGCTGGGGCTTTGTCAAAATCCATAAAGAGTTACAACTGCTAAGGCTATCACAATAATTGTATTTGCAATAAACTCTCAGGTTAGACAGGGCATAGTTAAATGTGTCAATATTTGGAGATCTGTGCAGATCTGCAGTGATTAAAGATCTGCTTTAAAGGATTAGTTTGTGTTGGGTTTTTTTTGCTTTTCCTTTTGCTGAAAATTATACACGTGTGTATAACGGTGGGTCAAGCAGATACAGACTATTAAGAATGAAAAAGTAATGCAGGCGTCTGTGCTGAGAGATAAATGGTTGTGGTTCACAGCACTAACAATCTCTGCTGATGCAGCTGGTGGAGATCGTAAACCCCATGATGAAAATATCTCCATATCCATATTATGATGCTCTAAAGCACTGCAGGCACAGATGGCAGAACTTGTAAGTTCTCTCAGAAACATAGTTATGGTTCACAACATTTTCAGATTCTTCTGAAAGAGCAAGTATAGCTTGTAAGCCCTGAGGAGAAGTTGATGGCACTTATAAACTATGCCAGTTCAGGTGGCAGACCTCGTAGACACTGGGAGAAAAAATAACTGTGATTCACAATGCCTGTCAGAGAAGTGCAAAGCTCTGATGACGCAGTCAGCAAAGCAGAGTTTTGGCATGTTTATTTCAGGATGGCATATGAAAAAGAAAAGGGGGGGAGTGGGGGAGAGGAGGGGAAGGAAAAGGAAAGGGAAAAAAAAAAAAAAACAGAGGGGGAGGGAATGGGAAAAAAAAAGAAAAGAGGAAAAAGCCCTACGTAGTAAAGTGCCTTATATTTCTGGCTAGCCATCTCGAGATTAAAAATTAAATCTGTCTTCCTAGAACTCACGTGTCAGTCCTAGACAGCCTCATTAGTTCTTCTTGTATCTTTAACAGCGTGTTCACTGTAACACTGTAAAAAAAAAAAAAAAAAAAGTTTTACTATGCTATGCAAAACAGAGCTACATAAGATGTGAATGAAAAAAACAGTGCCCTGTAATTAAGTATTCTCATCTGAATACCTTGTTTAGAGAGAAATACACGGAAATTTGAGCAACTCTGGGGAAAAAAAAAAAAAAACACAAAAAACAGTCCATACCAAAGCCCATTCATTTGTTCCAGAATTTATTCAGAAACCTACTGTTGATTTCACTATGAACTGAATAGGATTTGTAATGAGATGACCTACAAATTTAAGTACCCATAATTTTTCCTTTCTTCCATATAGTCGTTTCATCTTTGGGAACAGTTCTATAATCATTTCCTTTTTAATTATTGAGGTAATATTCTGATGTGAATAGATATTTAAAACTGTACTGATTAAGATGAGTAACTGAGTCACTAGTAATTGCTGGTGTGTTGAGCAAGTTCAGAGGACTATTGAAGACAGAAATGTGTAAAAACCACTGGAAAAAAGCAGGGAAGAGCCTCTGAGACGTGCAGTATTGCTCTGCCAACCAGACTTTACTGCTTGAGTGTTACCCAAGAGCAGATGCCTACCAGTTGGAAGCTCAGAGGCAGGAACCGTTGTGTGTGATGTGAGAAGAGTCATTTCAGTACTCTAGTCTTGAGTACCTAGAGAGATGTGAAAATTAAGTAGCTGGGTTTTAGAAAGTGTAACATTGTTATTTGCTATGCTAAAATAAATAGATGCTTATTTTAATAAGAATATGTGTAAAAATGCATTTTATGAGTTTCTGTTGTTATTTAAAATACACGTAACTGCTTTTGTGGACTGTCCTATTGAACTTTGCCCTTCAGTTAATAAGACACAAGCAGATATGAAGTAAATTTTGCTGGTTTTCTTCTGTGTGTGAACTTAGCATGTTACAAATGCTTTCTTGTGGCCAAGAAAGCACTGAAGATAATAAAAGCACTTTCAATCACTTTTTAAAATAAACAAAACGGTCACTTGCCATAATTATTTACAATTGAAAAACAATTGGGGGGGAGAGGGAAAAAAGAAAACATTATCTTTTGGTGGAAAATATAAAAGTGTGAAAATGTAAGCCATAAGTTATACTTAGAAGTATTACCACAGTGCTGAAATTAAGAGCAAAGGGAAGAGAATCATTTAAGTGTTCAAAATGAATTTCTAGATTTTAAGTAAGATCTTCTTGTCAGGGAACTGAACATTTCAAAAGATGGATATGAAAAATTACTAGCAGGTAGAAAACAATTCCAGATTTCTAAAATATGTTATTTTCTGTATGAGATGGAAATATCATTCTTCTGTTTTCTCAACATGGACACAACCTTACATGTTGTTAGAAAGATGTCATGAGACTTAGGATGTATTTCATCATTCTCTCTTCAGATTTGCTGCACTATTTATGAAAAATTAAGGATAATGTGACAGATGCTTGATGGATGAGGCCTTCCATATTTGTATTCTAGGGGATGAGATTGTGTCTGTATTCGCAGGTAGCAGGTATATAGAGCACATCCTGGTCTACACTTGTGTCTGCCATAAAGGAAGGCAATTGAATAACCTCCTTTCCCCTTCTGACAGAAAACTATTTTCAGAATAAATATGCATCTAAAAGCTGTGCCTCTCTGGGCTTCACTAAAAGATGTTCGGAGCATTGGTATTGTGTTTTTGTATAACATATGCAAAAACAAGGCTGAGGAAGATTTCTTAGTCCTTTTCTCTGTGACAATAAAACTCAAATGCGGCACAGAATTATTGAAGCAGTTTGGAAAGGAATTAACTAGAAGAGTAAGAATTTAATCTCTGCTGTTATTTTAGCTACTAATGTATAACCTGAATGAACTGATAGCGGACTAAATGCATTAGCAGCATTTAAATATATTCTTGTCCTGTGCTTGTACTTCAGTTTTTGCTCTCAAACAAATATAGCTTTGCATTCATTCTCTGAAAGACACTTTTATCCTTTAATTTCTACTCTTCAATAAAATGTCTTCATATATTGTTCTCATATAAATCTATGATATTATTAAGAGCTAGAGAAAAATAAAAAGCTGCTTGAATTCCCATCTTTCTGGTAAAATATCTTCACATATTGTTTTCATATGAATGTGCTGTTTTAAGGGCCAATGCAAAAAATAAAAAATAAAAAAAAATTTGCTCTTATTTCCCAAGGCAGTGTTCAGGATTTCATGAAAATTTCAGTTGAGATACTACGTAATACTTCTGAAGTATAGCTGAAATACAAATTAATATATTTCTGTAAAAAAAAAAAAAAAAAAAAACACACATGATCATATTGAATAATTTTCCTTTCTCATATATGTGGAAATTGAGGTCCAAGAAGGTTGAATGGCATGTGCAATGCATAGTCAAAACATTTAAGTCAAATTGTTGCAACGTATTTCCAAACATTCCTTTGATGCTCCAGAGGAAATACTTGTAAATGGAAATGGCTCTTCTTACTGAGTCCTCTTCCTATGATAGTCACTACCCTCAACTGCAAAAGATCTCCAGGGGAAAAGATTAATTAGGTTTCAATTATGCTGCAGAAAAATGTACTTTACTTACTTACAGTCTGGAAAGCATTGTGGTGTTTCTCTAATGTGTTTAAAAATTCAAAAATATTTTTAAAAGCCACTTAAAAAGTCAAGCCAAACTCAGGCTAATGGAACAGGGTGTCGTCCTTGAAAGTGATTTATTTGCTATTCTTCGGCCCTCACGTTATGCAGATATTGTCTGAATTTTCTGTGAATGATTATTGAAATTTTTCAAGTAGATTGATCAAATTTGTTGATAGATGTAGAGGATTATTTCTGCAGCTGTGCATGTGGCTTGTAATAAGAAATCAGCTTCCAAATATGGTTTGTTAGGAGAGTGCTCTCGTATTATTTTTGGTTCTGTATATAAAGTTTTTCTTTACCTCATCATTGTATTAGCACTTGCATTTTCTCAAAACATCAGATATTTCAGTATTTTTCTCAGAAAAAAAATAGAGCATCTCAAATATGTGTTGTGTTAGCTGGAACAATACATTTTTATGATGTTAAAAAAAGACACTGCTTTTTTTTTTTTTCGTGGGATTTCAGTTTATCAGTATAAAATATTATTTTGGTTTTAAAAAAAAAGATGTTTGGAGATTATATTTAAACATCTTCTTGTACATCTTCTCTTAAGTAAAAGCATATGTGAAACGTGAAAAACTAGATTTTTTTTAAGATTATCTCAAAGAAAAATTGACTATTCAGTTGAACAATACAGCATTGAGATTATATTTGCATGGAGATTTATTTTATTTATCAGTGAAGAATGCACCCAGAGTTTACAAGCATGACTTAGCATCTGTGTTTTAAACTGGTCTTCTTCAAACTTCTCCACAAGGCTTGGCTGAACTGTGTGTGAAAGTGTCTTCCTAGAAAACCAACTCTTCCCAATAAATACCCCTTTATTTCTCAGTTCTTGTTGTGGCTTGAAGCCTTTCTCCTTCAACAGTTTCATGTCTGTATTATTCACCTTACCCAAGGGCTTGCATCAAGCTCTCCCTGTTCATCTGATATGCCTGACATTATTGGAATCTTAAATTATTGTTCAAGTGACAGAGCTGAAGTTCAAAACCTCTCAGTCTCTGAGAGAGGTCAACACACTGGTATGTAA
This sequence comes from Tragopan temminckii, assembly GCA_028571105.1. Classification (NCBI taxonomy): domain Eukaryota; kingdom Metazoa; phylum Chordata; class Aves; order Galliformes; family Phasianidae; genus Tragopan; species Tragopan temminckii. The sequence goes on along the minus strand of JAOWBP010002392.1, from coordinate 23,933,411 downwards.
AACCAGTGCAGAGACATTGAGTGTTTTTGATTTGTTTTAAGTAGGTCTCTAATCTCTGCAGATAATGAGTGTGCATTTGTCACAGAAATTTGTTTCCAGCCTAGATCACAAGATGTTAGACAAGAATTTTGTTCTGTCATAAAGAAGGGAAAGACATTTATTACTCCTTTATTAAATCCTAAGCTTGTTTACTTTAATAGTTAGCGGTGAATGCCTGGTTCATTTCCAAGCAGCCTGAAATTGTAGCCAGAGAAACTTTAATCATTAGTAGAAACAATGCACCCCTTTTATATATATATATAATTTTTATTTTATTTTATTTTATTTAATAAAAAGACTCTTAGATTTCATTATCAATAACTGTATCCCAGAGGGGGCTGAGTAATCTCACTGCTAACTGAAACAGTAAGTGGAAGGTTGGAAGGAATGGCTGCACAAAGCAAGTGATCTTCCTGAAAGAGGCAGCTTACTTGGGCCATTTAGCACCTTTTGGTTATGCATTCAGGTTATTCATTACCTGGAACTCTAGGATAGAGCTCACCCAGTTCAAGTGGGTCAATTTATGAAGGCTTTCCAAGATCTTAAAAATGAAAGAAGTACACTACAACTTTTTTTTACTGTAGACTTCAGTGAAAAATACTGCACCATTGGCAGCACTTGAAGACTCACTGCAGCCCCTCCACTTTTAGAAAAGCTGAAAAAAATCATTCACAGTTTTCATGAAAATGGCCACCCAAAAAATCTAGCTAAGATTGATGCCACTGTTAGCAGTACTGAGCAGCTTTCTGTTCTTAGCACAGAGAACTATTTATTTTTATTACATCATCATAGAAATTTCCTACTAAATGCTCAGAGAGCTTACATTTGCTCTGTCTCACTTCTCACTACAGGAAAGGCAGCTGACCCTTCCTGCCCGTCCCCCTCAGTGTCCAGTGCCCTGCTACCAAAATGCCTTCCATGTGACACGTCCCCAGATTGCACAGTGTCTGGTTCACTCTTTTAACCACTGACATTTCTCTGGATGTTCTGTAGACTACTAGCACGCATGAATCCCATACAAAATTAAGATGATAAAAAGCATTCTTTTATGCAGCTAAATTTGATTACTGCAATACAATTTTTGGAGCGTTGCTGCACGCACTCCTGTACATGAAGCTCTGCACTGCTTGCCAGCACGCTAGCCCTGTCTCCCTCCCCCGAAATATAGGAACTGAGATCCAGTTATGCCTTTTGGAATCTGGAAGCAGAGAGAAAAAAGTAACATGACACTATATATTAAAGCCATTGTGCTTGTACACACAGCATCCTCCCTTCAGGATGACCTACTGACTTTTCTTAGCGTCCAGGCTACTTACATCTCTTGAATAGTAACAAAGAAAAATGTAATTTAATATATGCAATAAGAGGAAGAAGGCTTGACAACAGGATAGATGTACTGTGAGTCTGTTTATCAGCAGTTATTACACAATTATTATCTGTTACTCCAAGAACTTTTAAAAAGTAAATAATAGTTGTAGATTTAAAGATATAATTGTTTAAAACCTTAAGGTCTTAAGTAAAAACATAGAAAAATCTTGCTCTTGTTTTAGCCAGAAAGCGTTCAAGAAAGTTGCTTTGTCATGGCTGTCTATTTTCCTGTTGTTTTAGGGCCAGAAGAAGGGTGTACGTCTTTGTAATTTAGATTTTGTGCCGAAGTTTTTGAAATAGTGTATTGGAATTGAGCCCACAGAATGATATATATTTTCTGGAAACAGGACAGCTCAGAAACTACAGATCAAAGGAAGATGTTCTTCCTTATCTGAAATATGAGCCTGCTGTTTGGAAATTGAAAATGGAAAAGAGGGAAAGAGAATTTTGGTGATGATGTGAGGTCTACCAGGCCGTTGTTAGAATATTTTTAATACTGTGTTTGGGTCAGTGGAACCAGCTCCTATTGCAAAAGACATTCCTCAAAACCAAATGCCATAAAAATTCTGCAGAAAACAAAGACAGGTGTTCAGTCCATCTGCTTTAGGCATCTAATTTAAGGTGTATGTGCAAGTTAGGCTCACTGAGCTTTCTCCATAGTAGGGAGAGGGAGGATTCTCTTGTGCTGCCTGAAGCGTCATGCTCTGTGCTGCACTGTGCCACAGCCTGGCTCCTTCTGTGAGCTGCCTGCAGAACCGCAGAACTTGGCACTACAGTTAGAATCCCAGTATTAAATGCATAAATTAAGTGGTAGAAATAGGAAAAAAAAAAAAAAAAAAAAAAAAAAAAAAAGACTTGGTGGCTTAGTTTGTATGCATGTTGTACGCGTATATATGTTAGCCTTTTAATTACAACTGGCATAATGGTAGCTGTGTTGACTTGGAGTTTGTTTTGTTGTTCTTGTTTTGTACAGAAAAAGACATGTCATTATAGCACGTTTTTCAAACACAACATACTTTAAAATATAGTGCCTTTCCATTGTGCTAGCAGAAAAAGAAACAAACCAAAAATCATGGAGCTACTGTTGATATTTAATAACACAGAAAGAAGGTAATATACATTTTTTAATGGGTTTAGTAGAGTTAATATGAGCTTCTTTGACAGATTGCTTTACCCAGCAAGTTATTTTGTTCCAGAGCATACTGGCAAATTATTCTGAACCATCTGATAGGAAAATTTTCATTTAAATGTTCTAGGGATAAAATTGTCACCTTTTTCTAGGGAAAAATCTTTGTAAAAAAATATTCTATTACAGTCCTAGCTGATTTTTATTTGATTAGAACTACCTTATTGATTATTTTACTGTTGGAAGCATTTATAAATGTTCTTAGAAATACATTTTAAAATCACAGCTTGTGCTTCTCTTCCTCATATACCCAGGCTGTGTGACATCAGGAACACTACATTGATAAATTGCTGATGGCATGATGATTATGGAAATGGTCATCGACTTATCATCAGTCACAATTTATTTCGAATCGGTGTTCGCTGTTTGCAGCAGAAAAAGAAGTTTTATCAAAAGCCTTGTTGAGCATCATCTGCAATGCATGAATGAAAGCACTGATAGACCGTGTGGCCTCAGGCAGCCCAGAGTAGTTGGAAGATCACTGGGTTACCACATACTCATAGGGAAACTATTGGCAAAACACGTTAATTTAAGAACCAGCAAATGTGCCAAATGCAAAATTTCTCTCTAGACACAGAGAATCTCTTTTTCTTCCCACTCAATTGGCAATAAATGATAGTGCATGAATTTAATTTGCTATTAAATTGCAAGTAAATTGTTGCTGAATCATGACATAATGGTATTTTATATCTCTAAAACAATTTTTGTAGCAGGAAATACAATTTGTACATTTTTTGCAGAGACAATGTAGTGTTTCATTATTTCTTTCCAACACATTTAATAATTGTAGTAATTTTAGGTAAGTGAAGCCCAAGTAAATGACTCCCTGTGGTATTACTGCTTTCTATTTTTCTAATTTCTAGTTCTTCACCATTTGCAAAGGATTATCTACATATGAAGCTATGATTAAATACCCTATGTAAAGATTATTCTTTTAAATGTGGGGAGGGGAGCCTTGAGACGTCATTTTCTTCATATTTGTCAGTGAATAACACTTGAATTCAGCTGCTCTGGACCCTCTCCAGCCAATCTTCAGAATTAGCTTTGAAGAAAAATAACTTGTTATTTCAAGGAGGAAGATTCTATCTCACTTTAACTGGTATCTAAATTCCCATTTCTTTAGCAGCTGTACAAAGGTACAGGAGATGTCCAGAAAAAAACCTAAGTGACAAAGTTGCTACTCTGCTCAGAACTTCTCCAGTTGTGCAGCAATGCATCTTTCCTATATGCTTAATGTAAAATAGACATGGAAAAGACAAATGGGCAAAAGGATGAACTAATGAGGAGAAACATATAGAATGTGGAATCAAGTCACTAAGAATTAAAACAAACAAACAACAACAACAAAAAATCATTGTCATAAGTCCTTTAATAGTTTTCCTGAGTATTTGTCTTATTCACAAACAGTTTGCCAGTGAATGTAAACCACATTCATGTTCTTTGTGTTTATTATTAAAAAAATAAAAAGAAAATCATGGGTTTATTTAAATTTTACTTAATAATACTAATTACTTAGAATTTATTACAAATTGAGTATTTTTACTATAATTGTTCCTAATAAAAAAAGAAAGCAATTAAATTGAGCAGTTTTCTTGGAGCAAAGATTGGTAAGGAGCTTATCCATTTACTTTCTTCTCAACATTCCAGTATTATGTCTTAAGTAATGAATTTTCATTTCATACATAACTTAAGGTCTGTATAGGTAACATTGTTATTGAGATGGTAGAGATAATTTGAAATTATGATTTCTTTATTTAAATATGTTTACTTGAACTTCCCTAAAAAAAAGTACAAATTTTAATTGAAATATCTTCTTTAGAAATCTAGGGATGTAGCTCTTTTCTGAAAAGTTCACCGTAAATATCTGTGTAGTTAGAAGGTTTGAACATAAGAATATATTGAGAAGAAAATATAGTTTTTGTTCTTCATATGTCTCTCACCCTTTTCTGACCTCTGCTTTGACTTCATGGCTAACCTGCTATCTGACAGCTTGGGAGGAAAGACAGCGGAAACAGTTCATTATAGCACTCATCAGTATAAACAGTCATAAGCTATCTGCATCATTATACTTGGAACAAAAAATCTGTAATCATAAAAAATTATGTACATTCAGTTCCAAGCTTTGCCTCTTTGAAGGTATCTGAGAATGTGTGACAGAAGTTCTGATAACAAACTATGGAGTGAAACCTCTGATTCTGTTCGGTTTTGTGCTTGTCTGGAAAACAGTTATATGTCTCCTTTTCTATGGGGAAACTCAAAATACCAGTATGCTTAGGAAAAATCCAGCTCTCGCTTAAACATTCACTAGCACGTGTTAAACTTAGAGAACGGAAAAATAATGCCAATCAGAAAGGAAAATGCTTTAAGATTTAGATAAAATCCCTGTTCATTTCAAGGTTTACATGGGTTTCTACAACATTTTAATAATGACATTCTTAGATATCTCTGAATGGTTATTTTTGTTTCCAGCCTGTTAGAAATTGTCTCTTCCTTCCAGATGAAGAACAAGACATTCTGTGCATTCGTTATCCTCAATTAAATTGCATTACTGCAAGGAGATCTTTCTATAAGAGAACAAAAATGTAGATAACAGCAGATGTGCCTGGAGCTTTATGAACGTAATCATTGAAAATACATTTCTATCATAAACACTGTTGTGATATCATGACAGCTCTTTTCACCCAATAAATCCCTGCTAAATAAATAAATAAATAAATAAATAAATAAATAAGGAAGTATTGAAGGACCTGGAGGAAATTCTGGAGGCTCTCAGCAATCCACTTGGGACTTGGTTGTCACTATTCATTTCATGTAGAAGGAACTCAAATATTTCAGTAGCTCTCTTTAAAAGAGATGATTTACCTGTTTTTTTCAGTAATATAGTATCAGTTGCAATAAATATTGACTGAGGCTTAAATTGTAGTATATTATTCTTCCATGAAAGGGAAAAATGTTAATTAGATATTACAAAGAGCATGTCCTTTATCAAGGAAATGATAATAGTACATTCCCAAAGCAAAAAGTATATGTAATCATACCATCGCTTGCATCACTTGAAATATGCATGTGTCTTATTTAATGGCATTAAAAGAAATAAAGGAAAAAGAAGGCAAAGAAAGAAGAAAGTTTTCCAGTACAGAGGACACAAAAATTTGGCTACTGGCACGTTTCTGGTTTTGTAAACACAGTCAGGAAAAGAAACAGTGGATCTCACAACACTCTTATAAACAACAATAGCATGACTCAAAAAGAGTTTTAGATGAGAAGATTCCACAGAAATAGATTACTTACACAAAAGTTTTGCCTTCTTATTCTAAGTCTTTGCTTACAGACAAAATCCCATACTTTGCTATTGTGTGGTCTGGTGTGCATATCTTATAGGACAGTTCTGTTGTGAATGTATATTTGCTTTTGTAATGAGAAATGATATCTAAATGATATCTCTCACTGTCAGTGGTTAAAAGACCTCAGGAAGGAATCCTCCTGATTCCTTTCTGTACCTGCTCCGAAGAATGAGCTCTAGAGCAGGTGGGTTACTCTAGCATGTCAAATGGAGTATGCAGAAAACAGCATGGGAACTTCTTTCTTACTGAGTTTGTTGAATTGGGTGAAAAATGAACATTTTTGATTGATTAAATATATCTATTTAAGTCTTTCTAGAGACCTTTTGTTGACCTGAATGAAATGTGAGTCAAGTCTTGAAAAACTTATTTTACTTGGAAACACCCAGTGATTTCCTGCATTCTAGCCATTCCCCAAACCACTCAGAAATTGAGCAGCTGCACTTTATTAGTCCTTTCATTCTGGTATTCCGACTAGACCCAGAAAAATCTTTTCAGTGGTGCGGTCCAGAGGTAATAATAAATAGGTGATTCAAGCAAGAGGCTACAAAGAGATCTTTAGGCACAATGTTATTATTATATAAAGAAGAAGAAACTAAAGTATTGTTGCAGATGAGCGTGCAAAAGCAGTGTAGGTTAAGGGAGATCCCAAGACTGTTGTCTTCTCTGAAGGCCTCTATATTAAGACTTCTGTTTATATCAGGAGTGTGCTTTTGAGTTAAATCTCCTCATCAGTCCCACCTGCTGTTCAGATTTGATTCATAGTCAGTAGCTATTCAGAATGACTGGAATATATTAAAACAAAGCTGTAAGGTGCACCGAAGTGCTCGTGAGGCACCCATCCATAGTAGGCACTCAGTGCATGGAATCAGCCTACAGCAACTTCTGAGATCTGCCTCTTCCATGAAATGTCTACTGCAGACATTTGGCCCTGAGCACCAACAGTTTGACTTTGCAGTTTAACTCCTATTGGTCAACTTTAATTGCTGGAGATACACATAGCCTTTAACAGCAGCTGAAGCAATGTTCCCTTGATACATACAGTAATAGATTTCTTTGGCTGCTTTGAATTGCCTCCTACATCAGTGAGCACAACATCTACTTTTCTGAATCAAGTTGCTGCCATGTGGCTTTCATCCATCACATAGTCCAAAACAAACATCAGTGAAAGATGTCTAGAAGAGAAGAGTATGTGAGTCAAGTAATGTGCAGAATGCTACATGAGTATGAAGCATAATGCTCCCTATCTATGATAAAAAGTAGCTTTGTAAAATTGAGTAAAACTGGTGTAAAAAATTTCATCCCATTTGCTACAAGCTTAAAGTATCACCATGTGATGTAGAATTTATTTTTTCTCTTTTTTTGCTTAATCTGGATATGTTCATCAGTAATGCAGTTCTGCTACCATGTCTGAATCATGAAGCTATCTCATCAATGAATCATCTGTGCAATGTAATAATGCCTGATTTGTTATCAGAACATGAGCGAAAACATTCTGTTGCCTTTCAAGACTTTGCAATGTCACTTACATTGTTTATCTGCTAATATAAATATATGAACTGAAGCAATACAAGACACTAAAGTGCTGAACATGCACCCAAAAATCCAAAAAGTGGTATGAACTAGTTAGAATGTATGCTGTATATGACAGCAATTACTAGTCTCAATACCAGATTAAATGTATTTATTATATATGATAACCATTTAGTATTACATACATTTTTATTTTTACAATGAAGGATCAGTATTCTATTTCAGAGATTGTGGAATCTCCTCTGGAGATGTTCAAAATCCACCTGGATGCTTTCCTGTGCAACTTATTGTAGGTAACCTGCTTCAGCTGGGGGGGGGGAGGGGGGGTTGTGAAATCAATGATTTCTAGAGGTCCACTTCCAACTTCTAAATTCAGTAATTTGTTTATCTTACACAACTTTTGGTAGTTAGCCAGGGACACAAGTGTATTTAGGAATGTTAGAAAGGTCTACAAACCTTTTTTTATTGCCAGAAAACTCTTTCGTAAAGAGGTGCCTTTGAGAAGGTGCTATTGTATACGTATCTTAAACATGAGATAATTCTCAAATGAGACATTACAGCATGTGTTCAAGTATAAAAATAAAGGAAACAGCCATCAGAAATCATGGCACTGCATACCATCCTCTACGGACATTATTTGCTACGTAGGTATTATCAGGTATTTGCATACCTGAGTGGATGCAGCTGTCTGAATTTCAGCAATCATTCTTAACGAACAATCTGACCAACCTGTCAGCCACTTAGCTGCATGATTAGCAGCAACAACCACGAGGCTCAAATTTCAGGAGTAATAAACAGCAACTCAAACTGACACACAGAAAACTGGAAAAATTAAAATAGTTTTTCTGTTGCTCAGGCAGATTATTTTCTATCCTTGCAAATATGAGTCAGGTGGCTTAGCCAAGAGTGCTTTATTGAAAGGAGAAACAAAAAAAAACAGCGGGGAAACTCTGCAACATACAGTATCTAATTACTTTGTCCCCACTGTAGACCCATAACTGTTTACTTCTTAGTTTGGTTCCTTGGTGAAGTAAGTGCTAGGCCAGCTGGCCGCTTCCTACTTCCTGCAGAAAACCTCTCCCACTGTTGTAGTTCATAACTCTTATGGCTTGGTCTCCTATCCAGCCAGTTAGCAAGTCCTTACCTGAGATACTGATGATCTTGCTAGCCGTGCTGTTCTGCTTTGCATGCAAACAGACTCTGTTAATTTCTTTTTGCTCTTAAAAAATAAAATAAAAAGCGTAAGTACTGACTCACTCGCAGAAGACTTCTTAAGCAGACTCTTCTGCCCATCCTTCTTACCATGTTTTTCACATCTTTTGCCATTCAACTTTGGGAGCTGCTTCACTCAGGCATACTAAGGCTTAGTTGGTAAGATACTTATGCACTGTTACAGTCACAGTACTTTCCTTTTTCATTTCAATGTGCATTTGGTCAAACCATTACTGGTAAGCCTAATGTTTCAGGCTCAGCTTTATTTTCATGTATGAGTGTTTTTGTCTCCTTCCTGTCATGGAAAGGTAAAGCATTCTTCCCCATAGTAGTTCTTGAAGTTCCTTTTAATTTTTTGTACTGCAAGATGAAAATATCTGGTTTTATTGTCCTGGAAAAAAAAAAAACTGCAGTGACTGAAAAATACTGTATTCATTTTACATTAGAATAATGAAGCCATTTAAGATATATATGTCAAGTTTTATGATTATATGCAATGGTAAAACATATTTCCATTGTATAGAACCAAATAATAATTCATATTTTACTGCTGAAAGATAAATTTTGAATGATGTAAGGATCATTGGAATGATACTTTAATAACCTAAAAGGGACTCGTGGTATTTTGAAAGTACATGCCAAATTACAGGAGTGAGTATTGTCCTTATCATGAACTATTCACAGCAAATGTGACAGCCTTTCTGGGAAAACAGTTGAGGACATCTGAACTGAGAAGAAGCAATATTTGCTATCACTTCATGTTGCAGCAAAGCCTCTCTTGGGTGCATGCCATTTTAAAATTGCAGACTCATGCAGCCCTCTATTTTTCTTTAAAGTGGGTGCATATACGTCTAATCACCAGAATGCTTCATGCAACATGGCAAGGTTGGAACAACTACCTGTAGTATATTAAAAGGTCTTTTAAGCAAAGTGACTTTGCAAAACAGAATTCTTCACATGACTATTAAGGTACAGTCTGCTTGCTTCAACTTCCAATCTAAATGTAATGTTTGAGATTGATTTGGGCACAATGCCACTGCTTAATTTACTTTGGCTTGATTTTTATTTTTTTTTTCCACCTTTCTTCTGGCTTCACCCTTTGCTCAAGCGAAAGAAAGTATTTAACACAGTAGCTTGCCCTTCAGAAGGGAAAGATAAAGTGAATTGTCAGAGATGTGTTTTCAGTCCACATGTTGCACAACTATACGGCGATTCTTCAGAGGCTGATAATGAGAAACAGGCAATTCAACGGCAAGTACAACTGAGGGATTTGCAGTAGCAGGAGGTTTCTGAAATGCATATGATTGTAAATGAGTATTGAGATAATACATTCTACTGGGTGATAACTCTATTCATTTATCTGCATAGTGTTTTGTAAATCTTCTAAGTTTTTATAAGTTTTTAACTATTTTATGAGGTTTGCAGATACTGCAAACTTCCATGTAAAATTCATAATAAAATGATTTCTGTGAGGCAGCAATGCCTTCTAGGTCTGTTTATCAGAGCATTTTAGTTAGACTTTTACAAAGGAGCCTTTTTGTTTTCACATAATTTTCAAGTTGTCATGCTAGGGATTATGTATGTATGAGTGTCTTTGTTTTTCAGCTGACTTCAGAGGTTTAAATACCATTTGAGGATTCATCTACCTGTGGCTTACTCTATAAAATATATAGCCTTACATAGAAACAAAATATATTTTGAACAGTATCATTAGTATTCGCTTACCCTTAGTGGAATACTTAAAGTTTTTAAAATTTAATAAATAGTGCATTCAAGAGATCCTGAGATAAAGTACCTACTAAATATATTGCAAATATCATTGTTGCCTGCCTTGATTGTCAGATTTGAATTTCCCAGTGCAAAAAGCAGTTGATAATGTAACATTTTTTCTGGGTGGGTTGTAAACAAAGCCCTGCTAATACTATTGTGATCATATGTGTCAAATAAAACCTTTTCCACCCTCCAAGAATAATAGTTTAATAGTCTTTAGAGCCATATAATTTTGTCCAGAGCTATTAGTGGCACTTTATGTCATATAGTCATCAAATGTATTTCTATGAAAGAGAAAAGAATAAATATTTCATGGTTACAGCTTTTGAAGAACACTCTGTCTTTCAATCTTGGGCAGTCTTTCAACATATGTGCCAATCAGAAGTCTTTAGCAGATGCAAAATGCATCTTGTCTCCTTGTCAGTGAAGAATGTAAAGATCGCAGGATGTATCTGAAATATTCATCACATAGACAAAAATCTGAGCAGCATGAGGAATCACTGAGCCCAGTAATCACTACTTATCCGTTTATCCTTCCGTCCTCATAACTGGCCCTAAAAAGGTGAGGAGTGATTAGTCACACTATTTTGGTTATGTAATGTATCTTGACAGTCAATGACAGTATATAACATTGTGACCTCACACTTTTCGCCATACTGCTTTCTTAGCTCTGGATATGGTATTAGGATACCTCTGAATGAAATAATGCTTACTTATTCTTCTAGTTACAAGCTTTCGCAGTTGTTTTTACTTTTTTGTTTGTTTGTTTGTTTGTTTCCTAAATAACTCTATCTTTATAGCACATCTCTGGAAGAATGTTGCTGATGTTTACTGTATTCAGGCTTCATTCATGGTATAAAGTAGGATGGATTGCTGCAGACTGTTAGAGTAGATCATACATGGTCTTTTCCTGTTATTCTAGCTCTCAGTTAAAGCCAAGGCTGATATAATCAATTGTAACTCCAGTGTAGTAGTATCTAGTCAAATCAAATCTGCTTTTGGCCTGTTACCATGTGAGAGGTTTTCTGTGCACCATGCCCTTTGAATGAACCTGTGACCTTCTGCTGCAATCGGGCTAGCCACTCCATCACCGGGCACTGCTGGAAGCTATTAAATCTTGTGTTGCTTTATCTCAGTTAAATGTGGTTAAGTGAAAGGACATTACTTTAACTGGCTGCTTTGGCAATGGAATTTTGCAAAGCACTAGTTCACAGCATTTCAGCCCTAACACTGCATTCTGAAAAGTTGCGAAAATTGAAGCTTTAGAAAGAATTAAACCTTTGATTAAATGCATTAGGTTTTTTTTCAGAAAGAAAAGAAAGGTTGAGTTCTCTTTCTGTACTTCAATTTCTACTCTTGTAATGGTATTTTAATGTCTTTTTTAGGTCTATTCACATTCTTTAGAATATGAAATTTCTTCATAGAGGTGAAAGCAATGCATTTTTAACAAAAACATTGTTCATTCTATTATATTACCGATTTATCATTACTAAGACAATGATACAGAAACATGGAAAACTGGAAATAGATGCAGAAAGAATGCTGAAACATCTTTAATGAAAACTACCCATGAAAAATGAACCATTGAGATCATGAATATAGGAAAATTATGTACATGTGGAAACTGACATATTCAAATTTCTAAATTGTTTTCCTGAACTCTGATTTATCAACTGAAGGCAGACAAGTTTCTCTAGCCTTTTTTTTTTTTTTTTTTTTTTTTTCATTTAAAAGAAGAAACCATGAAGTACAGAAGTTTGTCATAAATACAGCAAAGACAGATCTTAAGGTTTTTTTCATGGCGTATCTGTTTGTCTATCAGTAACATGAGAACCTGCAAACACCTTGCCTGATCATTTCTATGCTTTCCAGAAGTATTCTTAGCCTAGTGTTTGTTTCATTTAATTGAAAACTGGAAGATTTGAAAGACTTGGTTAAGAACAGCTACCCATTGACTGCAATTTTCTGCAGATACTTAGAGAAAAGCAGGATGTTCTATGGGGCAGGTGTAAATTTCTATCGTGACTGTTGAAAGTGAAGGTGTAGGATAACAAGGAAGCAGCGGGTAAGACAGTTGTCATGAAAAGCTCATTATACACTCCATGTCACCCTCCTCGGTAGGTCCACATTACCTATCCCCTGTCTATGCACAATCCTCCCCCTTGCATGTGCAAAAGCCCCTGCTAAGTCACTCAGCTGCCAGCAGGTAGCAGTGGAAGTAGATTTCTGTGTCGCTTGGTCTCATTGGGCATAACGCCCAACCTGCAGAAGCAACGCTGTGTGCTAACTTGCAGCAATTTACAGTTTTACGGCTTTCCTGCTATGATAATTTTCCTTCGTGATATTTGAAAACCTGTAACAGCCATTTGTGGCTGTAACCTAATATGCCATCTAAGAAAAAATTCCTGTGCTCGGTTAAGTGAAGCTACATGGTGTAACACATTTATTGGAAATGCATTAATATCCATGTTGAATTTAAATGGGGTGATTAGCTTTGCTAATATCTGGTTCTTTAATATCTAAAATTCTTATTAGACACTGCTTCTGTTGAACCCAATGGAGATGAGATAGGAGTTTGTTAGGAAACAAAAAGTACTATTCAAGAGGTTCTTTTCCATTATGGCAAACAGAAAAGACACTTTAAAAAGTAACTGAACATTACTGACTATAGATGCACTAAATTTTATACTTACTTACAAGTCTCAAATGATCCCTTTAGTGTTTCATCATGCAGTCCATGAATGTCTGACTGCATGATTTACCAATACAAGTGAGTTCTGATAAAGTGATTCGGTGTTTTCCTTATTGATTTAAGTAGGAGTGACACTAATCAGTGCTTGATTAAATCTTTTAACACCAGAAAAAAAGGAAATACTTTCCTTCTGTTCCTATTTGAGAGAAAAGGTTTCTCATCACTGCATCAGCCTTGATCTCTGGCAAAAAAAGAAATCCAGTCACCGTACTTTCCCTCCACTTGGTTTCTAGTTTGTCTACCTAATGAAATGAGATGGATCTGTACCACTCCAAGTGTCTGTGCATCTGTCAGTCTAGTCTCAAAGGAGAAAAAGGTCCCTTGCATCTAGTGCTTAGGAGTGTCCGCTATTCTTGGTACTCTTATACATCTACTGTATTTTGGGGGTAATATATTGTTATTCTCCTTGTGTCACAGAGGGAAGAAAAATGCTGTGTGGATTTGGTATTAATCTTTGCATGGAAAACTTAAAAAGACCAAGCAGCTTTTCTGGTCTTGTGATCTGTAAAGATTCTCAGTGTAGATTACTCAGCCCATATTCAGCATCTTCTGTTATTAATCACAGAAGCGCAGAGCTAGAAGAACCTGAAGAAGTCATCTAGCCAACACTGTTGTTCAAAAGAGTCAGCTATATCTTTGTCATTGATAGACATCTTCGTAGTTGACCTGCAGTACAGCAAACACCATGATCTTCCCATGCAGCCTGTTGCTAATGTTTTCCAATAGAATTTCTCTTTTTCTAATGACAGAGCAAACCCTTTCTTACTGCACTTTAACTGCATTGTATCTGGTTCTATTCATTCTATGATATGAAGAATAGGGTTTCTTTTCCCCTGCTAGGAAAAGCATTTTCAGTTTTGAAAGCCTCGCTTCAGTTTTCCCCCTCCCTCCCTTTCTTTCTTTCTTTCTTTTTGGCTAAACGATCCCAATCTTATCAGTCTTTGCTGGTAGATCATACATTCTAGATTTGTCTTTGTATTCTGAAGTATTTCCAATTAGATTCCTTTGCTTTGTGTAAGGCATTTAACACACTTGAGCGAACTTGAATTCTGAGCAGATCATAAGTAAAATATCTGGTATCTTGTCTGTCATACTGTTGTTCATATATCCCCGTTCTGTCATTTACCTTTTTCACATAATAAGGTTGTTGGTATATTCATTGCTAACTCATCTCTTTCTGCCTTATCTCTGAACTCCTTTTGTGAATAATTATGACATATTAATTGATCTCCATCCATATTTGTGCAGTGGAGTATACCTGCCTGTCTGTAATACTTCCTACCTGTCCTTATTGCAGTCATTCTATTTTTTCCAGCCCACTCTTCAATCTATAAGACACGTAACTGAATTTTAATCTTGCTCCCCGAGATACTTACAGTCCTTCCAGCTTTGCGGTGTCTTCAGATTTAATAAGCACGCTCTCTTGTCCTTTACTCAACAGCACTGGTCTTAGGATTGAGAGGTTGAAACTAAGTAGACTGGACTATTTTATTCTTTCTTTTTAAAAATAGCAATCCATTCACTCTTTTTCAGTCTTCCAGCATCTCATCTGTCCTCCATAATTTTTCAAAGACCGCTAAGCCTTCTGAGCCTACTTAATCAGCTAAGTCCCCTAAGATGAATGAAGTTTATCAGCACAGATGATCTGAGAATATCTATGTTATTTAAGCACTATGTAACCTTTCCTCTTCCTATTACATTGTGAGATCTTATCTCTTTTTTGCTGGTATTAATTGTCTGCTTTCACTTGATCTTTTAGTGAAAGCTAATGCAAAAGAGCTATTAATTTTTTTCAGTTTTTACTATGTTATGACTCTACAGATCATCCTCACTGTTGAGTAATAAACCAACATTTTCCTTTGTTTTCCATATATAAACACATAACAGGAAGAAATCTGAGTTACCATTTCCAGACAAACTGCAAGTGATGACATCATAGTCGTTACATATAGGCATCCATGTGGGATCTCAGTTGTTGGATTACTTGCTCCCACTCTTCCTGTTGAAAGGCTGTTTCAAAGCCTGATGACTGTGATAGCCAGATCCTTCTACGTTCCTGTCAAAATTTGCTTTTTACTCCTTCATACTGGTGGCTCGCAATTGCCCTGTGCTTGATTGATTTATCCAGAAGTTCTTTTTTTTGAGTCTGACAGCCTTATGGCACAAATTTTTGTTCTAGCACCTAAGTAAATTTAGCCTCAAAGGAATGTTTTAAAGCACTGTCATCTGTTGTATTAAAAATGAATATGCAACAGGTGATTGTATTAAAAGTCTATTGACTGTTAACAGTAGATAAATAGATCAATTATTAATAAATGAAATAAATTTAAAACTAATTTCAATATTTTTATGCAGATTTCAGAAATACAGAGATATCCTTTTGTGGGACAGACTCCTAATTTTCACCAGTGGAATGCTTCTTTAAATAATGATTTGACAATGTTGTTTAATGTAACCTTGAGAGTGTATTGTCAAAAAATACAATTAACTTATAGTGTAGGATGTTCAGACTTAGGTTATTGACATAGGAGGTTATACTCTTCATGTATAGTAGAGATCAAGGCAAGTACTGAAAATGAGCCTATTACTTGCAAGAATTGCTAACAGACTACTCTGTGGTTTTTTGTAGAGCTTCGTATTTTCACAAATGGGTAGGCTTGGGCACCTCAGTGGAGAATAGAAGATCACTTACAAGAAATCATTTCAAAAACTGTGTTTCACTCCTTGAAAATAAGGTCCAAGTTGGCATGCAGGGATTAAAGCTTCATGCTGTTTGAGAGCAAAGAAATGGCTAGACAATACCATTACCTGCAGTAAAATTAAATTGACCTGTGTTACCAATTTGCTGGCTACTGGGATGAAACAACATTTGCTCTAAAATTTTCTTTTAACAGCTAAGAAATCATTGGGAAAACAGGTTTGTTTTTTTTTGTTTTGTTTTTGTTTGTTTTTTTTTCTCAGCATATTGCTACAAATTGTAGTGCAGTAACATGTGAAAGTGCAGAAATAACAATAATCTCAGATTATTTTTTTTTTCTAATAAGTTGTGAGAACCATGCAATTACATATGTACTAAATGTGCATTTGCTTCCATGTTCCTGGCTACTTCTACTCTGTGATTCTGCTGTGGTTTAGTAAGGCATTCATCCAGCCTCCTCCCTCTGTGCTGCTCAGATATCTCAGGTACACCAGGATTATGAGAAGCCCCAGGGAGCTCCAGGAGATGCCTTGGATTTGCAGCCCACTGGAGCATCCAGGGACATTTTCCCCTGTTCCATGGCTGGCGAGTTATGTTAGCTTCTGAGGAAGGAAGGCCAGATCCTTTTCTTTTTTTTCTGTTTAGGCAGCAGAAAGGCAAAAGAAATGAAATTGCAGCTGACTCTTAAGAATTCAGGGAAGTCTGAATTCTATATTTCAAGTAATTATATCTGGAAGTGGAACTATAAATCTAACTGAAGTAATTCCAGATAAAAGCAAAATTAAAAGATGAATTTGAAAACCTAGAGACTGCTCCTGTTTCTCATTTTTTAAATCATATGGTCTAGAGTTCCATTCAGCTTCAGCTAAGTGCATGTCACAGTGCCAAAAAAACTTCAAGCGATAATTTGTAAAAGCCACTTGCTATAAAAGAAATACTGTGCATGAATGAACAATGTTTATAAATCTGTAGTAACTCAGCCAAGTCAAAACAGATTTACAACACAGAAAGTCAGGAACATTTGTAACTTATGTGTCAAATTATGGATTTTAAAAAATGTATGTAAAAAAAAAAAAACAACCACCTTTTTCCCAGTGGAAATCTAGAACTACTCAAAGACCAATCCAAACTTTCTAAGTACAATAAATATGCATTTCTCCCCTCATTTTTGTGTTTTTGAAAGTATTATTTTTCAACAAAACAAAAAGGCTATGTTTTGTCACAGATGTTTTGAATTTCCTAAAGAAAGTTTATCTGACAACAAAATGTACCAAATCAGTTGTTCAAGACTGTCATAAATTCTGTAACTATTATTGGTTCACCTTTAGAAGATAGGATGTAAGTGGAATTTTTCAGGTCTAGTAAGTTATCTGAGTCACATGGTCATGGCTTTTTTCCTGAGAGTTTGGGTAAATGGTTTCCTCTCATAAACACAGTTACAGAGAAAGAAGGACAAAGGTTAGAAGCTTGAGTGTGGCGTGCTTCTCACCTCAGTCTGAAAATTGATAGTAATGGCAAAAAAAGCAAATGTGACAGTGAACTAATTGTCGTATTGGTAACAGGTGGGCCACCTCAAATTCTGTATATCCAGAAGCATTAATCACATATGTTTGTTTGAAAGCTCTCTTTGTGTGAAGTTTTGTTCCTAAGTGTGCTGTTTTAACAGCGTACCGTCTTTGATTATGGCTCCTCCAGGTAGCTAGCAAAAAGTAACGGAAGGCAGTATTTGATTTTTTGTGGTTTGGTTATAATTGGAATGAGATTTAATTGGCACTGCTTTTTTCATGTACGGTTTTGAGGCACTGCTGGAAGGAACATATCTGATTTAGAATTTGGTGTGACTGGTTGAAGAGCGATCTGGATGGTCAGCAAAATGCCAAGACTCAAGTGTGTCTTACCATGAGTTGCAGGGATGGATGTGGCTTCAGAGATGGACAGAGCACAAAGATCCAGTGTATTCAAGTCTGGCAAAAATTCTCAATCTTACAGCTAGTAATTGCAAAGCTTATTTTTAAAAGTTTGTGGGTAATAAGCTGTATATCCGTTACCTCTGTTATTCTGATCTAGCAATGCAGATAAAGTGACAAGTGTTTCATGATAATTTTATCCACATTCATCTTTTTATCTTTTATTTTTTCGTTTTTAATACGTCTAATGCAAGAGCTGAGTGCCTCATAATCTGCTTCCTGTAAACCTGAAAGTGGGGTATTACAAGAAGCAGTGTCCTTGGGCAATTTTGGAATAAAAATAAATAAATCGGCAGTGTGAAAACTTTAGTAGAAAGACCATATGTTTTCAAGGACTTCCTCAGTCATGCTGTTTCCTTTTCAAGGTAAGCTGGTATATTCTGACTCCCTAGGTTGTGGTACTGCAACGTTAGGAAAACCCTTTGTGGTGGGCATCTGTTCAGCTGTAGGTCATACAACTGAAAGGTATTCTAGACTCCAACACATCAAGTAGTTATTCCTTTACAATTTGACTCCAGATTAATCTGTTTAATATAGTTGCCAATAACTTTTTTTATTTCAACTTGCTCATGGCAATTCTGCTCTAAAGATGTGTTCATATTTATATTACTGAGGAGAAGAGTTTATTAGATTGAAAACAGTGAAGAAGTTGATTTTATTCAGATTTATTTTAAGAAGTTAAAAGCAGTGTGGTTTACAAACTGCAGTGATTATCAGTTTATTCCCCAAGTGTGAAATATTTACATTGAGTATAAGTATTAAATATTGCTATTTAATTAACAAAAATTGAGAAATTACAAAAAAAAAAAAAACCTAACTTGTTTTAAAAAGCTAAAGATATCAACAAAGCTAGTAAAAAAAAAAAAAAAAGATTTTTGCTATAAAATGTGGAATCAAAATATGAAATTAAAGTGCAACCCTATTGCCTGCTATAATATGCTGTAGAAGTTCCCTACTGCATTTCCTTCCTATAGCTATTGCTTTAGACTTGCCCTTCCAAGAAAGATCCGAGAGCAGAGAGGCTTCAAATAAAAATGAAAAATGAATTATCTTCTTTTAATTTGTAAACTTATGTCAACACAACATGAAAATGAATTAGGAAGTAGTTTGAAAGGCCCTACAATACTTATTTTATTCAATTACATATTTTTCATAGCTGTTGTCTTTTCTTAAGTGAGGAACATATACAGTAGATAATTAACTCCATTAAGGTTCGTATTTGTATGTCAGATATGCCAATTTCAGAAAACGAATTTCACAAGTTTTAAATTAACATGTTCTACACAGTTTTTCAATGTATGCAGTCTAATCTATTGACACAATATATACAGTCTGTATGCAAAAAAAAAAAAACCACAGGTAAGCCATATTAGCACTGAATTTGTTTATAAATATTATTTTCAATTCTTGTTTCATTCCCAAACTCAGCATCACCAAGACATTCCCGTTCTGTTGTATTGTGGGGGACTTTTTATTATTATTATTTTTTAATTTTTTTAATTATTATTATTGTTGGTTTGTTTTATACTTGACATTCTTCTCAGTAACGGACTTACAGTGAATGCACTTTTCAGTGACAGAGAGATTGCTCCCTTGAGCCAACAACATAAAAGAAATCTAGAAACCAGAAATAAATGGAGTTACTACCAAAAAGTACTTTGACTAGTCAGCACGCTGAATACTCTTTGAATACTTTACTGCACTTTCTCACACCATCTCCTGCAATAAAATGGGGTTGAATGGTTTATGTTTATGTAGTTTTTTCTGCTGCCTACCAATAGTCGTGCATGATGTTTTATATTACTTCATGTTGTAGGCATAATGTAACATGACACATCCTAATGTTAAAGGCATGCAGTAATAACAAGCTACTGCAACACAGACAGGGAAACCACCTACATGGATATAATCAGGCAGATGCTAGCTTACTCTGTCTAGTCTTAAACCGATGGGACGTGAGCCAGCTCTAGTCTGGAAACCACATAAATGTGTTAGTGTGGAGATTTCAGCAGAGATGAAGGGGCTGCAAATCAGAACCATCTTTTGTCCGTCAGGAGTGGGGTCAGGCTAATCAAACTTAGCTCTGCAAACATGTTGCTGTCATTACTGTTTCTGTATGTAGTTATTTTCATTACTGATATGCAGTCTGCATTTTCTATTCACGTTTATCAACTTCCTTATTCCATGTTTTAAATCAGATACTTAATGAAAATCCTGTTTTACATTAGTTTCTCTCTAGCTTTGTATTTTAAAGGCTATGAAGCCTTGTAAATGACTTTATGAAAATGAGTACAGACTCTCGCCCTTCTTTTCAACATCATTATTATCTTTGCACCAACTCTTGCATGCTAAAGAATAGTCCTAATAATAATAAAAGAAAATAAGAGTAGTGTGCCAAGTGGTATTCTCTGGAAATAAATTTTAAAATATTAACAATATTACTTTCAAATTTGTATGAACAGTACAGTAAAATACCAAGTTAGCAATTCTTGTGGCTGTTTACTACTTTTGATTCCTCTCACTTCCGTCTCTGCTGACTATTTCAAAGAGGAGATCAAACCTACGTATCTTTGTGGCCCTGGTACTTTCTCCTCTATCTCTCCTTCACTCCTTCACCTATATCAAATGCTTTATTTTATCTTTTAAAGACTCCACTTGTCCCAGTAAATTCAGGTACCATTGCCTTTTAACCTTATGTAGACACAGTTGTACCTTTTTCTCTCTCTTCAGTTTCTTTCTTTTCCTGTTCCCCACATTATAATAATGGTCTCAGCAAAAGGAGAGTAAAATCTCAGATACTTCTGTCAGTCTCCTTCCTCACACAATACCCTTTTGACTCTCCCCTTTATACTCTTGCCTTTTGTCAATGGCTCACTCAGTGGTGTTTTCTTCACCCTTATTTCACAGGATCAAAAGAGTGTACCTTTCTCTCCTCTATTTGCCCCAGCCTGTTTTACTTCTGGAGTTTCACGAACCTTTCTCTTCCATTCCTTTAACCTCAGTTAATTCTGCATTTTTCTGCCTTATTTTCTGTCATCCTTAAATTGCCAAAAGGCTAGCTCCTCATTCATTCCCTGTCTCCACAGATATGAACTCCACTCGGATACACTTCCCACTCACTCAGGTTTATAACCTGGCTCTTAGCCCTCTCTTTGAGATGAGAATCCTGTACACTTTCTGGTCTACCAAGGACAAAGTCTTCTGTTAGTAGACAGATAACCAAGAGACATATACCTTACTAACTGGCAGGTGATAAACCCTTAAAAAAATATAGCAAACAAGATTTGCAAACGCAGTTCTTCCCAGTTCTGAGCTGCTAAGAAGTTCCTAATTCAGTGGCTGTCCATTGCCCTTGCTGTTTCCTAGGACATTTGCATCCATAAGTGGCAGAGGTTCCTTCCAAAAATTTGGTCCATCTCCTTTTTCTCATTTTAGAAGAGTCTGTAAGCTGACTAAAAGAATAATCCCAGTATATTTTTCTCCTTCTCTATAGAACCATGTAAGAAATTCTAGTTTATGCTCTTCCAGTCAGAAAATGTAGAGGCCAAGTTTTTGGTACTGTGTTCACAGGCATATAATGAAGTTAACTGAGTTAAAGTCAACTGGAGTAGGGAATAAGCATAGATAAGAGGATAGATATGTTTGCAATTGGAGCCTTTGGTTGCCTTTGGTTTGCATTCAATGGAATCCTTGAACAATAATATAACATAACTTAATACAGGAATTTTTAAATCCTGAATACTTGCCTTACTTTTAACTGGTTCAATTATTTGAAATTTTTTTTTTTTTTTTTTTTTTTTACAGAGTTTGCTTTCTTTTCATAGGGTGTTGTTATATGGATTTATAAGGTTGTATTCTGAGATTAACAATGCAATTGAAATAAAACGCTGTGTTGGGGCACAGTTGCTCTATATGTATAATAGACAGTTAATTGATTTTTTTTTTCACCTCTAGGAAACACACAGTGCAATAAAATGCCTGTAGACTAAACACAGTTCTTAGAAATCAAAAAGAAAATAAGGATCAATCCCATCCATTCCAACTGTGGCTTAGAGAGACAATTTTGCAAAGTTCTTAAGGCTCTCTTTTAACACCATGGGTCTCCTGGTTGTGTTGCTTAGACTCCCCGCAATCATGCTCTCGTTTACGGGCCCAACATGACTGATTTCACCAGAAAAGTTATCCATTATTGGATGGCAGGAGATAAACCCATCAAAAGGTGTAACAAACAAATAAGAACTTATTTGAAGAGTGGCATTATCCTATTTCTGTCAGGAAGTGTGAGCAAATAGCCAAGAGTTTATCGTATTTATGAAGAGGAAGGCTATTTGGAAAAAGATTTTTTTTTTTCTTCTTTTACTGCTGTCTATTTAATCTGGAGCTGCAGCAGTGGATATGCTATTTTATAAATGGTAAGCTTTATCAGGAATACGGTAAAGCATTTTACTGAGTTATCCTCTTCATATCAGTGATATGAAGCTAGAAGAGTGGAAATTCTTTTCCCCTCTAGTTTCCAACAACACCTGCCAGTATTTGCAGCCACAAATAGATAAATACAGGCAAATAAAAATAAACAAATAAAACATGCATACATGTTAGGCAAAATATTTGTCCTCTTTTTTAATGTATATGTTATTACAAGTCACAGATATTTTTGCCAATGGCTCGGGTTGGAAGGGACCTCAAGGATCATGAAGTTCCAACCACCCTGCCACAGGCAGGACTGCTAGATCCCACGCTAGACCAGGTTGCACAGGGCCCCATCCAACCTGACCTTGAACACCTCCAGGTATGGAGGTAATAGCAGAGTTTCAGAAATAACAGCTAAATAAAGATGTAGGTAACTTTTAAGCTTTCTATTTAAAATACTTGAAAATCCTCTGCTTTTAACCCATACAGATTCAAGAAATCATTTTATTATCTGTTTGTTATTTCACCAAAGTTTATGTTTTTTTGTAAGCAAAAGGGGCTCAAAGCCTCCCAGAATAAAGTGATCTCCTTTACCACCAGTTATATTATATTGATCATAAAATAATCTTCTCATTCTGTACTTGTGATTTATATACCTTGCCTTGTCCCAGTCGTAATCCTGTTTATATATTTTATTGTTAAATCATCATGATCTTGATGCCTATTTTGAATGTTCCACATATATGTTCCTTTAAATGAGAGCTGATGATACAATCAGCAGGAGTTTCTTTCTCTTTGTGTGACTACAGAACAAGATGAAGTCTGGAATTCAGAGGCTTCAAAGGAGTCCCTGTATGTTCCAAGGGTACCTGCAGTTCTTCTTTCTGAATTGCAAGACTAGTTTTGTTATGATAGTTTCTAAAATCCAGGCCATTCTTTATAGGCAGTACACATGTATGTATAACTGAATGGCCTTCAGCTTATGAACATGGCCTTAGAAAGTGTATCTGCTTCTACTACGTGCCCTCTGCAGAGTTTTGATCATGTTTGCTGAGTCCTTATGTCTCCTGTTTGTATAAACGACTGTAATGTGGAGGAAGCGAGGATATAAGTGAAATTATAGTTAATTATAATAATGCTTAGCGGCTCTTCTAAGTTCTGCCAGCTGAGACAGGCAAAATGAAAACAGTAACCAGAAAAATGTAGGCAGCTTACTTCCAGCCTTCCTCAGGAATGTCTGTGAAAGACTGTCCAGAAGAGCACTCCTAGGATCTCTTTCATCGAGGTTACACTTGTAGCTGCTCACAGGTTTCTCACCGAAGCTACAATTCAGAGTCTCTACCAATTTGGCAAGGGTTAGAATGCACTTTATTTGAGGAAACTCAAAGCAAGAGATGTGAGTGAAACACAACTCACAGTGCAGGTGGTGACTGTGACTGTGTTCAGTTTGCGGTGAGTTAGTTTGAGATGTAGCCTTGCTGAACACTGATCACTCTACTGAAACTAGGAAGCTTGTAGAAAATTGCAAATACTGATATTTTTCTATATGAATGTACTGACTATCAGTACCTGACAGAGTAATTTCTCACCACAGTCTGGATAGAGTAGATGATTCAATATCAGCATCAGTGAGCTGTAAATGCTAGGGTGGACTATTAAAACTAGTGAAAAAGTCTGGTATTTTCACCTAGTATTCATGTTCTTTCTATACCTCACTTTCTCTATTTGGCCTAGTCAAATTTTCAATGATTTTATCTGTAAGAATTTAAATTTCATAAAATTGTAATAGCTGAATCGTTCACGTATTTGTAAAAAATCTAAGTCAGATATACTCACAGCAGTAATGCTAGAGAAAAATGTGTGCAATTTGTTGTAAGGGAGCTGTACTTTCCATCTTCACTCGATTCCTCATTTACCTGGTACTTGTTCAGAAGTAGCATGCCTGTTTTGAAATACTATGCAGCAATTTTATTCCTTGATATATCTTATCCACTGCTCCTAAAAGACAGTAAATTAGATTTATATATAACATTTACTTATTACGTGGTAACTTTAATATTACGTATGTAATACATATTTTGCTACATAATGTCTGATGGGTTAGAAGAAAGTAGAGCTGTGAGAGACAAGTCTGATTAAATTCTGCAGTCAATCTGCATTGTACTGAAGGATATAATTTTTTGAGAACTTATGCATAATGAAAACTGTAGGTTTGGTGCTTTTCATACTATCCATAGGATGGATGGGAAAAAAAAAATCTACAAACGATAGCTAGAGATGCTACAAAACAGGTAGGGAAAACTTTACTGCAAAAGAGGGATCTTTTCAAGTTCTTTGTATAGATGAGATCTGGACAGCAACAGAAAGTGTTAGATAGCTTGTGTTTGAACATAGAATGTTTAAAAGGGTAACAGGAGGCCTTGTGCAAACATTTTAAGATCCTGTCTCCCGACTTTCTTACTCTATTTGTGATCATAGCTTTACACTTTGTTACACTGTGTGCCATGAAGACTTCAGAAGATTCTTCATGTGCTTGAAGTTTCAGCCAATATTATATTTTACAAAGAGAAAATAATTGTACAAATATATGCAGCTCTCCTGGTTATGTCTGTTCTCTCTATCTGTTCAACAAGTGAAACACATGGAATCATAGAGTTGTTTGTGTCAGAAGAGACTTTTAAGATCATCCTGTTCCAACCCCCTGTTCTATTCAGGAACACTGCCCACTAGACCACATTGCTTGAAGCCCCATCCAGCCTGACCTTGAATGCTTTCAGGGAGGGGCATCCACAACCTATCTGGGAAACTTGTTCCAGTATCTCACCACTCTCACAGAAAAGAGTTCCTTTTGGATATATAGTCTAAATCTACCCTCTTCCAATTTAAAACCATTTCTCCTTGTCCTGTTGCTCCATGCCGTTATAAAAAGTCCCTCCCCAGCTTTCCTGTAGACCCCTTTGAGTACTGGAATCCATCAAATTCAATTTTCTCCATATTTAAGTAGATTTGAGTCCTATTTTCTAAACAATGCATTTCAAATTAGTTCAGGATAAAAGCTAGCTTTTCCCACAAGAGTAACTAATTTCACAATCCCTATATGTAAATCTCATCAGTAAGGCAGTAGGTCTTAGAGATGGATAGGGCTTCTCCTGTGTGTAACTGCATAATTGACTGTTTCAGACAGATGCACACATAAACATATACCATCTTTTTCCAAAAGAAAAATAAAACAAAATAAATATTTGAAGGGATATAGTTAACCTGAAATCCTGTTGCTATCTGGAAAATGTCTGACAAGAGCAAACAGTGCCTAACTATTTAATAGTGAAGTGAAGAGGTGAAAATAACTGCACCCAATCATGTCAGTTACCTGAAGATGAATAAGTGAAAGATTGAGACTCCCTTCCTGCAGTGCCACCAATTTATAAGGATAGTAGGTTTGGCTGAAACAATAACAGGCTCTTAGAAAGGCTAGAGAAGTGGCTTTGTTTGTTGAGATCCTTTTAAATTCAGTGAGGAATACTCATGTCTGAAGGTATGCTTCACTGGCTATTGTGTGGATCGTTATCTGTCTCAGGGATATTCACAGAACCCATGCACTAATCCCAAGGAAATACCATTGTTTTTTACTTAATTAACAATTTGTATTAAGTCTTGTAACTGTCTAGTAACCAACTTTGTCCCCATAAGGACTTTCTGCCTTCTCAATGAGAAATCATTTTGAATTATTTATACATACGAATGAAGCCCCTGGCCTTTGTGTGTGAATAATGGATTTTTGTACCCGTATGCCTAGATTTATCCCACACTCTCTGGGTTCTGGCCAGAAATATTTTCCATTCCTATAGGTGCTGGAGATGCTTTTTAATAGTGTGCATCATAGAGGAGGCATCATTTCTATTCTAGTGTCCTGCATTTTAAAATGTAAAGCTTGGGATAAATAAACACATGCATGGAGTGACATAACAATGCACTGTATCTAGATCCTGTGAATTCCACAGATTACCAATTAAATAATTTAATACTGAAATTTTAGACTGGGCAATATTTTCTTTGGTTAAGACAGCGGTTTTCTGATTAATGTTTTTAATTTTAAGCAATGTCTAATACACAGAATAATAAAAGTGACAGTTCAGCTTATAGTGAGTTAAGGATGTTTCTGAGAATACACAAGAGGTTTTTAAGAGACTTCCAAAGTTTATGTTTACAGAACAGAAGCTCACAAATTAACCCAAATACGGTTTCCTCGTATTTTATAGTGTTAGCATAATTCTCATTTTAATAACCTCAGCTCTTTGTCTTTGAATAGTGCTTATACTTGTAAGGTTGTATTCTAGTTAAAATAGTAAGATAACAGAAAGAATAAAATAGTATTTGCAATTGACTGCAGGGATAATGAGGAGAAAGCAGCATTGTTAATGATACAATTTCAAGAAAGTTAATAGGAAAAATAACATATACTTAAAAAACGTAAGGAGCTCATCATGCACACCACTTTTTTAAACTCCCACAACCTTGGCATTGTCTAAGTGGTGTTATCCTTCACACACAGACATCAACTGTCCCTGTTTGGAGCTGGCTTATACATTTACCTTCCAACCCATTTTTTGTCCATATCTGATGCAGAGGATCTCTGTTCAGTCATGTGGAGCACAGCGTTGTTCTCAAGTATTAATCACAGCCTTTTTGTCCATCCAATTCCAAGCAAGTGAACTGAATCTCCTGCAGTACAAAGAAGTCTCTTAAAACCAGTTGTCCAGTAAAATTGCTCTGTTTAATACCATTAGGTTTACAAAACCAGCTTTTCTGATATTCATCCTTTCTCAGAAGAGTTCACAAACAATGTCAGGAAACAATAGCCAGTGTCAGTGGAGACTGCACCTTGTGCAAGAAGAGTGGATGGCAGCCTCCATCCCTGTGCAGAGGTAAACATAAATAAACACCCACTGTGTTTTTTCTATTTTCTCTGGCTGACCTCCACTGTTGTAGCTGAGCTTTCCTCTTGTGATATTTGCCAGGTTATATAAAAAAAGATGTGCCTCCTGGCTGAAATGATGAAACTTAAAGCCTATTCTCAGGCTGTGGAAACCTGACGGATGTGAAACAGCTGGCGGTCTGTGGCTGGGCTCCGAAAGGAAGTCTGATAGATGCAATTTGTGCTATGCTTAAAAGTAAAAGATGAAATTTTTCTGCTTTAGACTGATGCATAGAAATCTGCACAATGTAGTTTTGCTGATTCAAACATTTTTAAGAACATGTATAGAGGTGACTTATTGGAGTGGAACATTAAAATTAAGTATTTCCTGGTAAATCAAACTGTCATAGAAAGGGAGCAATATGTAGAAAAAGTATAATATTTTTGCCTTTTCAATATCTTGCATTTGAGGTAGCCTATGTTGCAAATAACTGAGGTATGCAGATTTCACCAGGAAAAAGAAAAGTTGAAAGAAAGTTACAGGGGAAAGAAAAGAAAAGTGCAATGTTTGATAGGAAGAAGACAGAAACTGGAAGTTTCTCAGGCAGCCAAGAATGGTGAGGTCGCAAAAGCAACCAGTGAAGTGTCATCACTGACAACAGACAGCAGGCACAAAAGCCAAGAGAAGATAGTGTTTAGATGCCAAAGATACAAGTGACATAGTACTGGCTGTTGGTTTAGCTAACAAGTGATAAACTGCTTTCTTGTAAGATTGATTTCATAGAAGAAAGGGAGTAGCTTATCTGGGGTACGCTAGAAATGAAAAGCTTAGACAACTTTAAGGGTAGCTAATGATTGATGAATTAAGTGGGGCATAGGTAAGCTATTGTTCTTAGGTGGGGGGAATATTGATAGCAAAGAGAGAAATATCAGTTAGTGAATCAAAGGTCATGGAAGAAAAAAGAAGAAAATTAATGTTAATTTATTCTGAGAATATTTCCAAATATTCAGATGGGGAACAGGAAGGTTGGAAATATAGAATTCTTGACCAATATATGTACATCCCTGGACATAGAAAATTGTGACTGCGTAAGATCAGGGATCTGCTAAAGTCATGTCCAAAATTTTCAACTTTGCTTGAGGAACACAAAAACATGCAGAAAAAATTTGTCAGAATTCAACAGAGCATCCTAATGATCTTGTAAATAGAAGGTTTTTTAGAAGTGTTGAGACAGGAAAGAGAATAAACTTGCAGCAGAAACTTGAGAATACTGACTTCAAAGCTCAGTAAAGTGACCTTATTTTTTTTCCTAGACAGAATATAATTGCGGTTTAACACCAATGAAATTGATGAATAGAGATTTACAGTGAATTTTGTGTCAGTTATAGACAGAGCTAGAGCTGAATATTTATTCAGTACATTCAAATAAGTGAGTTCTGCATGTGTGTATATATTTAGCAAATTTAATTAAGGGCTGATATTTAAGTAGGCACTACATTAGACCATAGTTAAAATCATTCATGCCTCAAAACTTTTAGAAAGCATTTACATACTGATTTAGAGTACAGCTGCAGAATATTCTTTGTCAGAATAGTCTTAAAAATAGGATTGTGTTGAAAGTTAAATATCTTTAAAATATAATGTACTTATTCTTTCTTGTTCAGTCAGCACAAATTGATTGATAAATAGTCATATTCATTCATAGTCACAAAATCTCAAAAAGTTCTGTAACCCACACACATATTAAAGGACGAGGGGATCCCACGTGGAAATACAAAGTACTGCTTAACTTCATGATCTGCGATATCTTTTTGGCCAGGTCTAATCCTGTAGAAATTTCAGCTCACTGGAATTTTCAAGTTTGATTTTGCACTTATTCATAATAATCTCACTCTTTTGGATGCAGGAAGTTTATCAGTCTTCAAACCTACTAATTTTCCCTACTTCCCTTGAAAAAATGTAATCCTATAGGCAAACTTGAGTACAACCACATCCGTCATTCAGCAGAGCCATTCTGTGACTTGCACAGTAGTTTCCTCTGGATAACTGCATTTTAATTGAGTTCTATCAATGTTTTATCAGGGGCTTACACTGTTTCAAACAGTGGACACCCAGGAAAGAGTTGTTGTCACCCTTACTAGTAGGAAAGAAACCTTGGTGGGATGAATAGGTTCTCTGTCTCTAAAAGCATGACACCAGATTCAGGTCCAGCAGTATTTCTACCTTATGGATTCTGTGTGTCATCATGCTGCATATTCTTGAGGGGACATGAGTAGGGTCTGCTTCTTCTGTCTAGCTGTCTGACTTCATGAAACATGTAGGAGTGTCTTGAGAGCTTTATCTTTCAGTCAGATGGGGTGAAAGTTGGCAGCAAGTTCTGAAGTTACCAGTTGGATACTAGAAGAAAAGTATATAAATGGCATAATAAGAAACAAACAAACAAACAAAAAACAACAACAACAAAAAAAAACCACGTTATTCCTTATGATTTCTTTCATGAGCACATAGTTCATAAATTCATTT
This sequence comes from Tragopan temminckii, assembly GCA_028571105.1. Taxonomy (NCBI): domain Eukaryota; kingdom Metazoa; phylum Chordata; class Aves; order Galliformes; family Phasianidae; genus Tragopan; species Tragopan temminckii. The sequence goes on along the minus strand of JAOWBP010002392.1, from coordinate 23,903,696 downwards.
AGAATATTTTTTGCGTACATTTATATGATCTCTGTTTCTTAATGGAAAAAAAATTGTCTTCAATGTTATCTGTACCCTGACTGCTCTTTGCGTGTGGTTGTTTATAGCTTTATCTAACTTTCAAGTGTTGCATTTGTTTTTTGTAATAAAACACAAAATGGTATATTCCCATTTTCTAGCTTCATAGGTATCACATAGCTGAAAATGTACAGGTACTACTAGAGTCCTACATACATTTATATATATCTTTCACGAATTATGTAAGGTATTGTTTATATATGCTTTTCTAAAATTCTAGGATGTTATTCAGGATAGCTTAACTGAAGAGATTTGCCTGTCTGCAGGACTGTTTAAATGGCAGAGTCTGAAGTGCTCCTTCCTGCTACTCATTCTTTCCATCATCCCATCACACACTTAAGACATTCTGAGGGACATGAGGCAGAATGGCAGGGGACTTTATATCCCTAGATGTCTTGCGAAGATTGAGCAGAGAGCAGTATTGTGAAATCCAAAGGGAAGAGCTAATCGGTATGCTAAAATATGTAATATGAAATTCAGCTAAAAATGAACATGTGTCATCTAAAAAGGCATAGTAATGATCTGTGTACATGTAAGTGTGGGCAGTTTAAACACAGGCTAGCAGATTGAACATTGATTGCTGGGAATACAGAACACATTCTCATTTGTATTGTTTGATTGAGAATCGTTATTACTTTGCCTGTAATTGCCATAATTTATCACTTTGTTAAAATTTGCCAGAAATATACTATTTGCCTATAGTTCCATTCTAACAGAGCATAATTAATTATGTTCTTTGCTAGGTTGCTAATTGCCTTTAACATACATTTAACTATAAAAAATAATAATAATAATTCAAAGAAAATAGAAAAATAACAATTTCTTAAACTTTTTATATCAGCTATAGTTCTCATTTTATAGCTTGATTATTGGTAAAAATGGTAGATTATGTCTTTGTAAATGATAAGGGAAGTATTCTTATGTTTCTATATACTTGAGTCTATTTCAGAAGTTCATAACCAGGTAAATTGTAGTGGATGAAGCAACAGCATATAAGTTTGTTTACTAACAAAAAATCCTGATAAAAGTATCGATAAATCTTAGTCTTACCACTTCAGAAATACAATCTTTGTTGTCCTGAATCTAAGGGAAGGAAGGCTCCAACCTTGGCATGACACGACTTACTCATACAATGCTTGTTTACAACACTGTTGGATCTGTGGTTTTACCCTTTCTGGTGAATGGGTCTTGCTGCAGTTATAGTGAATACAAAACACTAAATAGTTTTTCAGTGCAACAGTGTGAAATGAAAGTCACTGTATGATTTCATCTAGACATAAAACTTAAAATGTAATTTATAACACTGTGCTTGTAGGAGGAACCAAGAAATACTTAAAGCAGTAGAAAATCATAACATCAACATACAGTTCATTTTACTGAACTCAGCTGTCTCTAGAAATTGTGTTTCATAATCAGGTAGTTATAATCCAATATATACTTGTATATGTATATGAATATATGTATGTATGTGTACATTTTGAGACATACAGGTTGGAATAAGCAGAGTCTAGCTGGTCTAGATTTAGTCTGGTATGTATCAGTAATTAGTTTGCATTACAGGCATTTTTTAGTTATTACTAAGAAGGGATGTGGCAAGAGAGCCAGTCAGCAATGTCATCTGTTTTTGAATAGCTTAAAAGTACCAAAAACATGTGTATGTACTTTTTTAAAAAAAATAAAAATAAATAAATAAGTGAGAGCAATGCTAATTGGAGAAAATAGTTTAATGGACTTATAAATGGATACGAACAAACTGTTCCTCAAAGATGATTGCAGCTCGCTTAGGATTCAGAATGCCATCCCATTTTCATTCTCAGTATGAATTGAGATTCTACTGTAGAGTACATAAATGATTTTCTTCGGCTTTTTAAAAGGCAGCGTGTATTAATATTTTAAACTGAAGTAATTGCTTCTTGTTCAGCAATGGGTTTCATTTATGAGTGTTTATCCTTGGCAAATGGAAAGTATGGTTAATCTAAGTTAAAAATGAGTTCTTTAAATAGCTCTAATTACATTCTGTTTATATTTGTACATTTTAGACACTTAAGATTTAATCGGTAGCAGTTCTAAGAAACCATAATGTTTATTAGCTGGTTTTAAATTATTGTTATGGACGTGGTTCAATGAGAAAATAAATGGTGATTTGTCTACTATAATGCATAGTAAATAAAAGATGGACCAACATTGAACAGAGAAATTATATATTATATCATTTGACTTTTATATTAGAAACATACAGATAGAAAGAATACTTGAAGAGAAAAAAAAAAAAAAAAAGGAAAGAAACAGATTCCATTTCTCATTTCACTTGAACAGATTCTTTGGAATTTTGTGTGTCTGCTTGTTTAAATCAAAAATTTGGAATATTGTTCTTTCGACTTTTTTTTTGCATCAGTCTTAACTGTTAGTAGTTTGATACTGACACTTTCTTAAAAGCTTTTACCAGTGTGTTCCTAGTCATACCTTGTAAACTAGATTTACAGCACCAACTGAACTTACTGCTAGGTATTATACACTATGGAAGGGATTAGGTATAAAATTGCTTTTTTATTATCTTGCATATACACCAGTACAAGAAAGAAAATGAGTTCTTAGATAACCAGATTTTTTATTATTACTATTTTTTTATTTTTATTTTTTTGCAAGGAACTGTTCAAAAACAGTAGGAGGACATAACACCAAGTGTACAGTACAACAAAATGCTAATCTCAAATCTTTGCTTACTTAGACCTGTCTAGTTAGTCCTTGAGGGCTGACTCAAAACAAATTATCTTGGGTTGATTGTTAATAATATTTAATGAGACCCTTTTTAAAAATAAACTATCAAAATATTTTTAAATCGGTTAATTTTCAGCGCAGAACTACAATATATTGAATGTTGAAAGGCAGAAAAAAAAATCAGTTCTTTCAACTAACAAGAGATGATTTCAAAATGAAAATGAATGTGGATTATACTGGTATAGTGGATCTCTAGGTGCTCTGGGTAGAATTTGACTGTTCAGGGTAATATTGCAACCAAAATCAACCTTGAGCAAGATTCCCTGGTTGGCTATGCAGTGTTCCTGTGATTTCAGGCTCGGAAGAGCCTATTTTAGTACGTGTTTGCATGGCAGTTCTCTGAAACATTGTATTCGGGATTATCAGGGTATCCTGCCAAGAAACGCGTGACGTGCTCTGCATTATCCCCAGGAGATAGAGGTGAGTAGGGAGGATATGCCAGCTCTGGATCCGCAGAGTTCTTCCGTAAGGGGATCTTTAGCAGTTATTGGAGCTATATTTGTCAATTTTAAGTAGATTAAAAAGATATGCCTTTTTTAATGTAACTGATTCTAAAGAAGGAAGTGGTAACGTATATTTGTTTAATGTTTTCAATCCAGCTTTTGTGGAAACAGTCTTGCAGAAATCTTATGCATTTGTTTCTGTCTGCTTTCCCCCTTCAGTAATGCAGTAACTTTGAAGCATAACGGTTTCAAATAAATTTGACAGGGTCTAGAGGTCCCAGAAATAATTATGTTCATACAAGCTCCATGAAAAGAGAATGTATATAACCTCTGAGTGCCCTTTCAGGGAGAAAACAGGTGACTGGAAATCAATCTCTGTTAGACACTGGAGAATCCATATGGGAAGAAAAGCATTGGACACATCCTAAGTGTAAGAAAACCTCTGGAGTTTCACCTTCTTAAGCATCTGAATCAACCACAAGTCACATTCACATGGAAAAACATTTTGTAGTTTGTTGAGACTTCAAAGTTAGTATTCTAGGAACATTTAGAGGGAATGAATACATGTGAATTGATTTTAAGAAGTAATTATTAATTCCAAGCTATTCATTGATGATATTGAAAGCATTATGTGAAATTCCCAACTTTTACAATTTGTGGAATGATTCTTCTTCCATTGCAGTTGTGCTGTGTGTTCAGATTTTAAATGAAATAGCTCTCCTCCTTGTCAAGCTTATTTGATCCAAAAAATTAACAAGGTTTAATAAAATCTCACTTTGAATTAGTTGATTAAAGCTGAGTCTGTTAAAGTATGTGATTTCCCTCTGCGGTTCAGATAATCTTCTTTTCTTATCTGATCTGGAGTTGTTGAAGGCCTTATGGAGATTTCTAAGTAACTAGTAGAATAAAAAATTAATTTACACAAATCTATTTTCCTTTCATTTCCCATAATAAAGTGGTAAAATTCTGATTATATAGTAGGATTTGCCTTTGTATATGTGAGTAATCTTGATTTTCTTACTGGATGACTGTGGCCTGGTTTTGTCTTCTGTTAAAAGAAGTGCTCCTGGAAGGTTAAGTAATGTAACTTTAGATATTTGTGGATTCTTTATTTTCTTTCTCAGAAAAGATTAATAAAGCACAGTATTACTGAAATGGTTGGGGTGTGCCCTCTCTTCTTGTAAAGAGAGATTTTTTGCTTAAAACGAAGAGGAAAATTTGGTCAGGTTTCCTTTACAAAGCTGATACCTGTAGTACAGTTGGAAGAGCTTAGCTTTGTTCTTGTAAGTAAATATTCATGGAATATGAAGACATTGTGTATGCTTGGTAAATTTGTTGAATCTGGATGCCAACTCTGTAAAACAGATGTCAACATCTCCCATACATGAATGTCTTAGCCTTGCTCAAGCCTTATTTAGAAGTGCATTTCCTCCTACCTGAGAATTCAGAATTTTTCTCCATTATAGTGAAAGTAAAAACTTCCCAACTTTCAAGAAAGACATGGGATTTGAGAGATTTGACCCACAGAAAGCATCCCCTTGCTAAGGGTAGGTCCTAGCCAATGAATTGCTGAACACTAACCCCGTCTTCCCTATATTCATGGTCTTCCAGAAGTGCCTGGTTTTAGCCACTGCTGGAGGCAAAGGACTGGGCTAGTTTAAGCACTGATTTAAGGCATTGCACCTGATTTTACATTATGTGTTGTGGTCAGTGTCTCCAAGTCTGTCTTTTTAAATTTTGCTTTCTATACGAGTCTAATGAGATACTTTCCAGACCTGCTTACAGAAGATTAAACCAGAACTAAACCTAGTGGAAATGCCTGAAAGTGAAGTTCTTTGTTCTCTTTGGTCTCTCTCTGTCTATCAGGTTGGAACTGTTCTATTTTGTATAAACAGTAATCTACCATTGTAAAGAGGAAAACTGTTTGCTTTAATGGGTCTAGGATTCTGCTGAGGTATTTGATCTGATTTAAGGAGAAAGAGGACTTGTCATATGATTGTCCCAGTCACTGGTCCTCTTCATGGTTTTAACAATCAGTTCAATTCATGGAAATTTTCTGGTTGGCTTTATGTCATGTTTCACAGTACTGGTGATAGTTGTTTTTCCCAACACAGCCAAAGTACAGTTTTCAAAGCCTTAGAAGAAGCATAAAATCACTTGTGCTCTATTCTCATTTTGTCAGGAAAAGTGATAAAGAAATTATTATGATTGAAGTTCTTATCTCTAGGCAAACATACGTGGAGACAAGGAAATTTCCTGAATCTTCTGAAAATATTGTAGAGAGGTGCCGCTGCACTTTTTTTAGGAAGGCATGTTGGTGGCCTTGTGAAAAAAGGAGAGATGTCAAAGAACTCAGAACTGAGACCTATATGCCATTATGGTTAATATCTGTAAAAATCCTGCGTGTATGTAAAATAAACAGGCCCAAACTAAAGAATTTCAACATTTAAAATGTTATTCCGTCTCTCTGTGTATTTTTAGCTAATATGTATTGAATCTCATCTAGACAGGGATATGTTTTTAAATTGTAATTGCATTATTCTCCTTTATATTTACATTTTAGAACAAATTCTATTTACCTAAGGTACAGACTACCAACTAGATTCCATATTGACTCACGTGATGACACTCTACTGTGCTGATGTGCATCTTTGACCTCCCTTGAAAGTAGAGTTAGCCTACTATAGATTTTGCACAGAAAATCAAATAGATTTAAATTTATTCATATGCCCTATGAATCTGGTGATGTTTTCCTCTTTTGTTTTGCAAACATGACATTTGCTTTCCAGTCCCCCAGCTTGAATAGATTTTGCAGTTTGAGAAAAAAAGGGAGGAAAATGATAGCAACCCTTAATGCTTCTTTGACTTTTTTTCCCACTTTTCATTTAAACTGTGCTATAGAATCGTTCATCACTGGGATTAGAAATTACTGAAAACTCTTCGTTTTGACTGAATGGACTCTTCTATGTCAGAGTTATTTACCTTTTAAACTAGTTAATTGCATCCAGTTATTATTCCTCATCATATTTTCCTGCATTCTTAAAATTCAGAGTGAAGAATGTTCTAAGACAAAGACTTGTTTTCAGCATTTTATAAAGCTGCTCATATAGCGTGTCAATAACATCACAGCAGGTGAAGGTCCCATATGATTTCATTATTCAGGAGACCTTCTTTTATATGTGATTAATTCCAGGACCCATTTAATCCACCGCATTATGATGGTCAATTGGGGACATCTGTGCTGATGAAAATGACTTTTGATTGTACCTAGATGGCTTTTACATGCGGTACTCCATGCCGGTTCACTTTCCAGTTCAATGTGAGATAAAATCAAGTCCATTTGCTGGATGGGGCTTCCTTTTTTTCCTAGCTAGATAATCAGCATTTATATGTCTTATATTGAATTATCTGGTTTGTAATCTCTGAACCAGGAGTATACATAGATAACTGAAGTATTTTGCTTTTAAAAATTAGATAGTGACATTTTGATGTTATTATCACTTTTTCAATGGTATTAAAATGTTATCTCCGCAGTAATAAACAAGTCATCCATTGTGTTGATACTGGTTCACATTAACATGTACAGGTGCACGACAATAGGTGCTCTGGCTGGAGAATTTAGTGGATTCTATGTTCCTCACTTCCTAAACACTGAAATTCACTTTTCAAGCTGATTTCCAGTGTGTTTACCATGTTGGTGTGAATTGAATTGCTATCACGGTCAAAAGTTGGATTGTGGGATGACTGTTAGGATTAAGGTTTGGATGACTACAGGATAGAATGGTGCATTCCATCTTAACAGATAGGCTCAGCAGATAGCACTCTAAAAAAGGGGAAAAAAAAAGATTCAAACACAATTTTGAGCTATTAGTAGTTGTCACATTTTTTCCCAAAAATATTCTTACAGTCTCTCAGGCTTCTAAACAAATAATAATTCTGTCTGCCATCCTGTGCGGAGATAAGATAAGAAAGGAAGAAGAGAGAGTAGAGAGAGCTTTATGATATCTATTTAAAATGTATTTGTAAGGTTACATTATTATTTATTTAATATATTTTACAGTTAAAAAATTGTGAAAATATAAACACTCGCGTTTGGGATAAAAGCTGAACATTTTCTGAGCGTTTTCTGAATGCTCAGACAAATCTGTTAGGTGTCTTTTTTTTAGCTGATATTAGTGGGTTGAAAGTCTATAATTAAAAGTAAGAATTCATTGTCAAATATGATTAATAGTTCTTTCCAAGTCTTTATTGTGCACATATACACTGTGTTATAGTAAACTGAGATGCATCATGACATGCCAATATCTAGATTGCAGTTGTTGATGGTTAATTATCTAAATTTTATTGTGTCTTACGTGTATACAAAAATAGATAATATCTGGAATCTCTTCATACCCCTGCCTTTGTTGTTCATACTCTCAAATCAATCTCTTAATGTTAACAGGACAACAGCAATTCCAGGTCCTATCACCATAGTCTGTACTGTATCACTTAGATATGCCGTGTGTACTGATAGAGTTCAACGCATGAGACAAATAACATAGTTCTTAATTAGTCATCAGATTTCTGCAGTTGTGAAAAGCAGTATTGCTCTAAAAAAATACGAACACTTGCTGAAAGGTCACCTATTAACAACCATATTGAAAAAAGAGGAATCAATCCTTCAAAAAAAAGTGCAAAAGGAAGAAAAAGTACAACAGATTTAGTTCAGAACACTTTTTTAAAAATGCTTATTCCTTAAGTAGTAAAATAGATTATGTGTATCAGATATTATTTTGTACTGTGAAATGTTGTTAGAAAACAACATTCTTTGCAGTGAATCTGCAACTGGCTGGAAAGCATTTAAAATCATTGTTTTCTTTATTAAAATAGGAGAATGTAACATTGTGCACAGCTTTCTTATCACCATACATTTGTTTCAATCATAGCGTTTAGGAACAAAACAAAAAAAAACAATATTCAGCAGTCCTGTTACTTATGGTCGATGCTTAAGCTATGATCAGGAAACTCCTTTGCCTTCAGTTCATCCCAGTAAGTGACTAGATAGTTTCCATGAACAGGAGTCAGAAAAACATGACCGTAGTTTTTTGGCACCTAGGAATTTGAATGAAAAGAATGATATGAAGGAATTTCCAGGAACAACCTGGGCCTCCCTCTGGATTTCTTTGCATCTCCAATCACACTCTTTCTAGGTTTTAGCAATCATATGTCTATCCTATCTGAAGGTTTGAACAAATCCTTATGTCAATCTCTGAACAAGCTGAAAGCCAAAAAGAGCATCTCTTCGTTGCTCTTCTGAATTGCTTCACAAGCCATTGTCTTTTTAGCCTTATGCTTAACTCAACAATTTTTTTCTGTTAAAACAATTCAGCAGGTACTGGTTGTATTTTGGCAGGGAAAACATTGCCCAAGGTCCAGCTTTTCATTCCACTGTCTGGTTTACTGATACCACTTTTTAACTGTCAATGACAATTATGTCTTAGTTACATTAAGATGATGAAAGTATCTTAGAAGATGCTGGCTTAAGAACCATGAAGTGTTCAATGTTCTAAAATTCCCCTTTTGGTCTCTCATACAGAACCTGGGAATCAAGGAAATTCAAGGAAAGTAAGCTATTTAAAGAAAAGATCAATTTTTACTTTAAAGACAGGATGTGATGCATAAATAAAGGGCAATGTAATGCAGACTATATTGAAGACTCGCATGTTAGATTGTATGGAATTCATGTATTTTAGGATTAAGTTGATAACAATGAAAACAAAACCAAAAGGTAGAGTAGGTGTTCATGTTTAAAATTGAAAATGCGCTTCCAAGAATGCTAATAGGAAAAAAAAAAGCCATAAAGAACAGTCTTTTTGAAATAAATTCAGAAAGTAAGTTTCAAAAGAGTTTATGGGACATCTGCAGATCAGAACTTTCATCATGAAAATAGGCTGAATGCCAGTTCAGAATGCAGTTCAGAAATCTTATTTTACCACTAATACAAAATTATCCTAATTCATTATCAAATTTAAATTATCCCACTGTAATGAATAAACCTCAAAGACAATTCAAGTTGTTCAGGTCAGAAACCAGATCCATTTCACAGCTAGTCTGCAACAGCAGGCTTTTTGCCTTTCTTTTTTAAAATATTTCTTCTGATAGTCTTTTTACCTACAATGTTTCTTGGTCATCTTATTTTCTTTTACTATAATTAAGGTAAGCTGCATAATTCTTCCCAACAGTTGTCCCTGATATTTCCAAGGTAATAACAGGCATTATCTTATTCCATTTCTTCATATAGCTGTATATGGATTCTTATGTTATCTGAAGTGCAGTAGTGGATGAAGGACTTCTCAAAGGCTGTAGACTAATTGAGAGGTCCCCAGACCTGTATCATTCTGTTGCTTCACTCTAAAGATAAATTCTTCACCAAGACTGAGGATTTGCCTTGGTGAGAGTGAACATTTTATAGCTATCTCCTCTCTGCAGTCCATCACCTCAAATCAACATTTTGCTTTCTTAATCTCTACTCTTCAAGACTTTCCCTTCAGGATATTGGCTGTGTCTCTGTCTCAGACTAAACTCTCCTTTTCTGTCTCCTGAACACTGACTTAGCCATTAGCCATACGTTATGATCTACCCTAATCATTCAATGCACATTTAATGTTCAGACACCGAATGTATCTCACAGACAAGTCAGGTTTAAACAACACATCAAATGATATTGTTTCTACACAATGAAATTATCTTAACTTTTTCTAAAAGTCTTCACTTTTTACTAATGGCATTATAAACAACAGTGCAAGTTAACAGCTAGACTAATCTGTTTCTCTGATTTTTTAAAAACATTAATATGTCCGTTATTATAAAATGAATAACAAATTTTTGTTCCAAAAATTAAAATTGAGTCATCCATTTCACAAATAGTAGCATGGGAGTTTTGGATACAATTACAATTTTCTTTAATTAAAAACCATAAGTTTGTCAATAACTGAAGTATCTGTGTGCTTATAGATTTCCATTATCTATACAACTGTGGATGTTTTCCTGAATGGTTTCATTTCATACAATTAGGAGTATATTTGTATGGTCAACCTTAGCCTTGTGTGATCTGAAAAGAATGGAAAGTTAAAGTAATGCATGATTGTTTTTGAACATTCAGAATGAACTTATTTTCCTTTGTTGGTTATTTGTCCACCAAAAGTCTTGAGTGAGGAAAACCCATTTAGTTTATTGCCACTTTACATAAGTTTTTAATTACTTATCTCAGTATTAAACAAAAACCTAGGGACAACACGTCACCTTCATATCAGACCCCTCTCCTTCCTCCCTCCTCTACTTCAGTCCTTTGTGTCTCATATTGCTTCCCTCAAAGGATCTTCCCTTGCTCAGGTGTCTCCTGCCCCTAGCATTTGCCATACTTTCTTAAAATATGTTTTCACAAGGCTGTCATATGCCCCTGAGATGCTTTAGCATTTGTTGGGGCAGTTTTGTCCATGGAAGGGCCGGGTGCATGATTGCCTCTGGCCCTCTCCCATGCAGGTTATTCTGCAAGCCCCAAACACCAAAGCTCTGCTTGTTACACCCAACACTGCATTTTAATCTCTTTATAAAGGTCTCATTGTTAAAGGCTTGCAATAGTTTATTCCATCTTTGTCACAGTTTTTGCAAGAGAAGAGATAGCCTTGTGGTAAGAAAATAGTTAGAATGGTGATCTTCATAAAGTCTGGTTTTACTTAACACGCTTCTGTAATTTTAAGTCTTAAGTTTCCAAATCCAATCTATGTTTCCAAATCCAAATATATGTCTCTCACAAGCTACAGAAGTCAGACTTGTGTTTCTATTATTCCTCACCTCATTGACTAACATAGCAAGTCAAGTATATTAAGTATTTCCTGTAGTTTACTTGTTCTGCTACTTGGTGGGTTCACAAACGTGGGATTTGTTTTTCTGTTACCACTGTGGTTCTGCAGACTTCATGGCAGTCACTGCTTAATGATGTTTTCACACATCATTCGTTGTTTAAACGATTGAGACAAACATAGCATTTAAATATGGCATGACACACATTTCCCCAAGGCAAGACTGTACCTGTGAACCCATGCTTTCAGGATTTTGGTTTACGAGTAACACATTAAGTAGAGATTCTACCCAGCTGCTGTGCTGATATTATAAGAGGTTGTCTTTTTAAATGATTGTCTTGTGTTGTGAATAGCATGTCTCTGTAGGTGATTTCCTGTTTGGCAGCTGTTCATAATATTTTTAACTATAGTTTCCATCAAGCCAGCAACTCTATCATTTCCACATCCCCAGATTAATAGATTCTCCTCCTGATCCTTGTAGGGTATCCTAGAGCAATATAGTAACTCCAGTGGCAGGACAATGAGACAGGTGGAGAGGCAGACCTTATTCAATATGCAAATAAAAATTTTCCTTGTTAGTTGATCAGTACAAACAGTAATTACAATGTGAAAACCTAGCTGGCTGCATAGATTAACAGTGTGAATATATTCTTTAACTAGGCTATTTAGGATGTTGTTTAGGACCAAAGAGAGGTCTGGTGCTCCTGGCAGTTAGGATTTCTTTGAGGCAGGTCAGTATGATGTGTAAGGTACCACTTTGTGCCCAAAAGCAAGGCTGTTGCAAGGCCAGTGAAGTCTTTAAGACTTCTCAAAACTAAAGAGGTCTATAGAAAGCAAGTGTGTATTTTGTATTTCTTTATGCTAGTGTAATATTAAAAACTTTGAAAATAGTATTTTATATAATAACTCATACAATTTGTAATACATCTTCATTCTATCTTCTGTTAATGTTCTAAAAGCATCTACATCCTACATAAATGATTTTCGCTCTGTGTGTGGAAATCCTTGAGTCAAGTACAAGTCTTTTCCAAAACTCAGTTTGATCTTTGATTAGTGGGGATAGGGGAATGGAAGGGGACAATTTCATTTGGATGATTTTTATAAAATTGAACAGTGCAGTCATAAAATGAACAAAAATCAATTTTTGTTGTGTTTATTCGTCAGCATTTTTATTATGTATTGCTTTGGTTTTCTCATACAAATGAATCGTAAAAACTGTAAAACGTAAAGTACAGGACAAGGAGCTTTGGTGAGTATTGTATAGAGCTCAGACTGTAAAGTAGGAATCATGGTCTGAATGTGTGCCTAAGGTGGTAAGAAGCTTTGGAATAGTAAACTGGTATCATGGTCAAACATCTGTGACAGCCACAGAGCAGTTTCAGTGCACAGGTTTTTGAACACTCTGAACTGAGCTCAGCACAGTATCAGTAAGTAATTATCAAGTCTGGCACTAGTCACCACTCCTTTCAGTTCTAGACATACTGTTGTGCCAGGTGAGTGTGATGTCTCACTACTGCTTGTTTTAAGCATTTTTTTCTTGGAGGAAGTTGTGCCATGTGCCTCTTTACTGGGCACAGAAACTTGCATGCTTTAGTTTCTCTCCCTCTTCCCCACACAGGGTATAGCCTTCCCCTTTGAGAAGGAGAATTTATGAGGAAATTTATGAATGACAGTTAAGGGTGGCATGTGTCTTTTATGCTTGTAGTACACGCTATTATATGCTGCGCTTTATTGGTCCTCCCCAGCCCCACTGGATATTCTGAGGTGTACAGCCTTTTTCCAGAAAGTCTGAAGGATTTGAAAGTTGGAAGCCTAAAGGTGTAAAGAAACCAAGGCAGGCAATATAGTCAGTGTAACTAGAAATGCTTGAGAGGCAGAAAGAAAATAATGAGGAAAGATGTCAGTTGCTAAAGAAAACTTTCTCCTGCCATCCTTCCCAGGTGAGGTAGTGAATCCTTTCATGTTACCTGCAAAGATGAATTCTAAATATTTGGCATATTAGAATATGAACAGATATGCTACTTCTCCAGGAAGCTGCAGGCCAGTTACACAGCAAGGAGCAAACAAGAAACAAGCTGAGAGCGTGAGATTCCTGCTGGGAAGAATCGTGCATGTCACTCACTCTGGACCTAGTCCACCACACTGTGAAAAGGTAGTAAGAGATGCAGTTTCCTTGAAATAGGATTCAAGAGTTGCTATCTCTGGCTACCCCATAAGAACTTTGTAAAGAGATTAGAGATTACACAAAGACAGTAGAGTCCTGCACAAAAGGATGCATAGATATGATTGTTCACTGTTGTCATTATCTCTTTTCTAAAGGGCAGTTCTTGATTTGAAAGATGTTGTGGCAATTTATGAAATAAGGAAAGGCTTTCATACTTTATTATAGACTGTGTCAGGTATATCTGTCAACAAGACTTGTACAGTAACCATTTCTGTAGATCTAAGTTCATCATATCCTCCATATCAGAAATGCCTGTAGTCTAGACAGCTACTGATCGTATCCAGTTTGAGTTTCAAGCTGCCCTTTTAGTACTGAGAGGGCTGAGATCCTCCAGACCATAATAGATTCGTAGGTGACTTTTTGCTCCTTGGAATTCTTGGCTTAATTGCAGAAAAAAGAACTCCTGTTAGTAGTGTCCAGCTTTCTGGACAGTATCAGTATGAACTTCCAAAATAATTAAGACTGTCTTAGGAAAGTAGAGTGAAACCACTTGCAGGGGATCTGTTAGGTCCCATCTTGAAGAGATGATTGAGCACCTGGTGAAGGGCTGTGTCTAGCCCAGGGAGCACAGGCAGATTGTTTGCACCTGTGCTCCATAGATGACCAAAAGGGGTAGACACAGGGTGGAGCACCCCTGTGCTCATATAAGGGCCAGTCAACAAAAGAAAAATATTGCTGGGACCAGAGCTGCTTTTTGAGAATGAGTGTTACATAGCTACAGAGCCCCTTTTCCAATCAGGTGCTTTGGATGCTCTTTTCTTTATATGACTATTGGTGTACTCACAAATACTTTGCCTAGTATTGCGCAGAACCTGTCAGATGCAATTTTGCTTCTTCATGAGCAGAACACCACTGAAAACAGCCTACTGTCTCTTCCTCTGCTGTGCCAGAGTTAATCACTCTTCTGAGGAAACTGGTTTAATGAAAACAGTGAGAGCAAGTGAATCATTGGAGACTTCTTGCATTCTAATTCTACTCGCATCTTTCTCTTGGCAAGTGGCCTTTTATTTCAAGGGTGATTAAACTGAAATTGTGTCAGGGTGGACACTGAAGAACAGTGCTTAAGTTCCCATTTTGTCCCTTTCAAAGACTCATGTTGGGAGATCTGTTTACAATAAGAAATACCTCATCTTGTACAACTGACAGGAGAATGTTCTTTCATGAAGAAAGGGTTTGGTATGCATTATTTCTTAATGGAAAAAAGAGGGAGGAAAAAAAAGAAAGATAGTGCCCATCCATGAGTCTTAATATCTTGAATATGTTCATTTGAAAGTCACATTAGATTTTTAGGTCTTAATCTGGTATTTTGGTTGTACAGCCCATTGTCAGTGTGGAATTGTACATTTATGTCTTTCTGTTTTGTGCAGACACTTGGTTGATCCACTATTTCTTGAGGAAAAAATCTGTTAATTTAGTTAAAATCAATTTCTACCTATAAAAATCTATTGTATGCCCAAGTGAGAATTCACAGAAATATGGTTAGACTCTGGTAGTCAAGAACTTGATATTCTCTAAGGGAACTACAAACATCAAATATTATCAGCAAATTTCAGATGAGTGTTGATTTCAGTGAGAATACTATGTGAAGAGAGGTGAGGAGGATCCTATCAGAGAGCTCACTGAACTGGCAAGAGTGAAGCCTGTGTATTAGAAGGTTTGACTTATGAATGGTTGAAGCCAAGTTCTTCTTGGTGGTGCATAGCAATAGGACAAGAAGTAATGGCCTAAAACTCAAACATAGGAAGTTCTGTACAAATATGCAGGAGAGCTTCTTTATGGTAAGGGTGACGTAGCACTGGATCAGGCTGTCCAGGGAATTTTTGGAAATTCCTTCTATGGAGATAGACAAGACCTATCTGGATATCAACCTGTGCAATCTGTTGCAGGCAACCTGCTGTAGCAGGGACTTGGACTTGATGATCTTTTGAGGTCCCTGTGATTTGGTGATTCTGTGATGCTGGTGAGCTTCCTCCAAAAATCCCTGTTTTTGTTCCTGAAAAGTAAGACATTTTAAATCCAACAGGCTTAGACAATCAAGCCAAAGAAATGGAACATGCTATCACAGTGTTTCCTCTGCCATTGTTATTTGTGGTGATTTTTAGACTGTTAGATATGACTTGTGATGCTGTGAGTTGTACTGCAGCAAATAACAGTACATCCATGTTGTGTATTTTCAGCACTTGCATGTTTTAGTCCTCATAAGAGCCATCACTTTCACTAGCAGTTAGTGCTGAAGATTATTTGCGCTGCTATTAGAGAAGCATCACCTTTCTGAATGTGTATAGCAGAATCTGCAGTTGTAGTTTAAAGTAACTTTCCTACCACCTTAGGAATGTAAAAATAAACACTACTTATTCCTGTTCTTTTTACATATTTAATATTGTGGGAAAAGGTTTTGCAACAAATGAAGCAAACTGTTTAAAATGATCCCACCACTTCTCAGCAGTTTTTAGTGCCTTTACACTAACTTAATGAATTATCTAACAGCAGAAAACATTTCATGACTACCAGTTGTTTCCTGTGTGTGCACTTAAAGTCAAGTTGCAAATTAATTGATTCTGGTGATCTCAACTTAGTATTTTATAACAGGAAGTGTATTGCTGCATGTGACACATCTTGACACAGTGGGCAGCCTGTTCTCCAAACAGGTTCAGAACCAACTAAGCGTAGAAACTTTTTTTCCATGAAATAATGAGAAATAGATGCATTTAAATAAAGAAGAATGTTTGCTAAGGAGTGGAGAAGGTTTCACAATGTCTGTGATATCTTAACCTTACCAGAAGAAAGAGGTTTCCATACAACCGGGATTTCTCTTTGTGATGATTGTTCAGGAAAACGCTGGCATCAGTGTCTGTTGATTACTTTCAGAAATATGTATATTTTTTAATTGGTGTTTGTCCAGTTTCTTTTGCTAGCAAGAGGAGTTATGTAGAAAACCGCTTCTTGTTAGTTATAACAACTTCCCTGCGAATGTCATTCCAATACAGTGTCTAGCCATAAGGATACAGAGGTCTCACCAGGTGGAAGACATGACAGAGCACCAAGGTCTAGTTATGTATATATAACCAATTATCTGTAGCTACTCACTATTTCAACATAATTGGATCAACAGTGTGTTTTCTTTAAGAATGGAATAATTCCTACTGCTAGTTTGTGGCTACACTTCTAAGCAAGACACAAGCCTGGTATATAATGCAACTTCAGAGCAAGCTGAAATGTGAGGCATTTTTATAGTTCGGTATCTGTTATTATAGATTACATTTAATGTATGCTCTTATTATTTTTGTGATATGCTGGAACATAAGCAATACAATTGAAGACAGTCTCTTTAGCGGTGAATTAGGACCATGTTGCATGAAGATATTGACTTCTGGGCAAAAAAATGCTTTATTTCCATTTTAACACATAAAGACTGAGCTTTCCCTCCAAATTTAAAGCTACCTAGCAAATAGAGTTAAATGAAAAATTTTGTAGTGTCAGGAAATTTTTCATTGTAGACTGACTGCTCTCAATTAAATGAGGTAGGAATAACATAAAGTTATATGTAAAAGTTGTGTTGTTGTTTTTTTTTTTAATATATGACATAGACAACAAACTGTAAGTGCTTAATGTGTATGTTTGAGAAGGGATAATTTATTCTATTTGGATGAGAGGAGCTACATGTCCATTTATTAGGATTATTGTTGTCTTCTTTTTCTTGAAATCGTTGTAAGCATGGAAATCAGAAAATGTCCACAGACTAGAAGAAAAATGTTGCGACTCAATATACAACAGCTGTGTGGTATTGTGCCCCTTTCCACTGCCTTATTTGATCATCTAAAGAAAAACCTAGACAGGATCTTGGATCTAAAAACACTGAATTCTTTTTTTTTTTTTTTTTTTTTCTGTTGTGTTCATATGATGATATTCATTTTAGAAAGAGTTGATTTCGTTTTTCTGTTGCATTCACATTAATGTAGCTGGATGCGTTCCCACGTGTTCCATCTACATTCAGTGAGAACTGTGGTGATCATGCGTGTTTTTTTAAACCTTCCAATTGATGAAATTCAAAATTCTAGAATTCATTTTTCTATTTTCTTAATCGATAGCAATAAAAATTCAAGCTAACACTGTAGATCAATCAGAGCTGACACTTTAGAACAGAAAAGCAGTACCTAGCTTTATTCCCGCAGTCGCTGTTATTCATTATGTTAACTGGAATTGCTTTTGTACTTGAGTTGGTTTTAGTGGTGTATTGCCAAGGACAATCAAGAGGATTAAGAGTAAGAATATGGGTTCGCAACGCAGCCATAGATTTGTGCCAAAGTGAGTTTGGCTGTGAAGATTTGAGTTTATATTACCTTGTATTGTC
>JAOWBP010002392.1:23821626-23885878 GCA_028571105.1 Tragopan temminckii | reverse complement strand
AATCTCAAATATAAGGCTGTAAGATTCTCATTCTTTTACTATAATGATCTTTTTCTTTTCTAAAATACTCTAAGAAGCGCTTTAAATAATGATTTTTATTTAAGCTTAAAAAATAAAGTGGGAAGCACTAATATTTATCCATAATGTGTGTATACTATTTTAGAAATATCACTCTTCAATATTGTTATGAGTGAATGGCTAGTTTTCTCTTGATGGTAGGTTCAGCGTTGTTTGTGAGCTCAGTATAAGTGAAGGTGAATTGACAAAACACTGCTCTAAGATTTCAGTATACATCCTTTCCTGAGCAGTGCCATCGGCTGAAGTGGTTCCTTGCTGTCTCACATTCTGTCCTCAGCACCAGGCGAGAGTACGTACAAAATGCTGATAGCAATACAAGTGCTTACTAGAGTTGCTAGGCTTTTGTATTTATTTACACAAATGTAATTAAACAGTGTGCAACACAGAGGAGAATTAAGTCCTGTGGCCTTAACAGCAAAATTGGTTTATGCTGACGTAACTAATTTTAAGTGATGCAAGGCCAATAGAAACTGTATGAGGAAAAATGTAAGTTCATATTTGCTTTGAATAGTCTTTAGCAAACTGTTGTAAGTGTAAAGGATTCAACAGGAAAAAATGTTAATAGAACACAAATTTGATAAATCATACCATTAGGAAGCAGAAGCCTTAAAAGAACATGATTACAGCATTTTTAAGGAAAATATAAAGAAGTTGTATCTGTTATTATATCATGGAAACGAGATTTCATAGTAGTATGGCTTGTAGCAGAACAAGACTAAAATTGCTCAGGTAACCTCCCCTGATACTGAGAACCGTATCAGGAATTTTGAGTAGCTCTGCTGATGGTTGATGCTTCTGTGCCTCAGAACTTCATCAGCTTGTAATCAGCTGTGGCTTTCATTCAGTTCTGAGCCTTGTTCCTTGCGTTTCTCACTTTGGATGCGATGGCTCTGTCAACAATTCCTATTTGACACTGGTTCTGTTTGAGGAAATTGCTTGTAGGGGCCTTCTCTTTTGTCACTAAACATGTCAATGAAGCACGATGTTATCCTTTCCCTTTTCCAATTATTTTTTCACCACTGAAACCTGGGCAAAGATTCTGAGATAAAATGTGAATGCTGATGCATTTCGCCCATAACTATATGATTCTGTTAGAAAGCTGTACGCACTGTTGAATATTGCCAACATATGACAAGTATCAGAAGAGGCTTAGCTGGATTTCAGCTAGAAAGCACGCATTAGCCAAGGTCACAGAATAAACATAAGGAAAACTTTCAGAAGAAAAACATGAAAATTAACATAGAAAAGCACACTGGATTTTGATACAGCACACCTTAACTCTCTCAGTGCTACCTTGTAATATCATCTTCTCACAATGGCATGGGGCTATTTCAAGTCCTTCAAGTGATCTTAACAATGCAGCTTGTACACAACAGTGCACCTGTTTGTTAGGGTTCTGCAGTAATGGGCATTTCTGTATGTGTGCTATTAGATACAGCAAACGTGCAGCAAGAAAAGGGAACTTGTTAACCCTTATAGAATACATATGCATGACACATCTCAAGTGTTAAATTCTCATTGGTATCTATTGTACTGGACAGAATATTAAGCTACAAAGGCTGTAAACATTGCTCAGTTACACTCAACAGTCTATTTAATTTAGTACAAAAACAGTATTAAAATCTACTCTATTTTAGAGAACAGTTAAGAAAAAATGAATTCATTTTTACTTTTAAAATCTTCACCATTTCTCTGAGGATATGCATAATTTATTCCTCCTTACAAAGTGAGCTAGGTGGTCTTTTTTGCAGAACTTGTTCTGTTCAAGATGTATCAAAAATATGGATACAAACATGCAGCCTGGAAGCAGATACCTGTTCTTTTTAGATTTATTTTTAATTCTATTATTAGTCTGTTAGAAAGCTTTTGGTCTGCTAGAAAGACAACTAAGAAATCTGAACTTCAGAAGGTTCATAGTGTGAGCAGATACAGAGTATATCATGAATCATGGAGAAAGCCAGGAATGGAAGGGGGAAATCTCAAGGAGAGTTCTAAAAACTTCTTGATGTTAAACAGATATATTGTGCTTAAGATTAAGCCTTAGGGAGCTGGATTTTTAAGTCAGGATACAGAAATTCTGTTTTACTTTTATTGTGACTCTTGGGTGTGATTAAAATGTTTCTCTGCATAGGAAAAAGTGAGATTACAGATGGGTAAAAATATAACTCTAATCCACCACTTATACCTTGATACAACCTCTTATGAAGATAAGGGCTGAACTGAGATCATAGAATGGTTTGTGATGGAAAGGACCCTTTAGATCATCCAGTTCCAACTCCCCTGCTATAGGCAGGGACACTTCCCATAGACCAGGCTCAAAGCCCCATCCAGCTTGGCCTTGAATGCTTCCAGGGAGGGGGCATCCACAACCTCACTGGGCAACCTGTTCCAGCGTCTCACCACCCTCACAGTAAAGAATTTCTTCCAAATATATAGTCTAAATCTACCCTCTTTCAATTTAAAACCATTTCCCCTTTCCTGTTGCTACATGCCCTTATAAAAAGTCCCTCCCCAGCTTTCCTGTAGGCCCCTTTGGGTGCCGGAAGGCTGTGATAAGTTCCCCCCCAGAGCCTTTTCTTCTCCAGGTTGAAGAGCTCCAGCCTGCTCAGCCTGTCCCTATAAGGGTGTGCTCCAGCCCTCTGATCATCTTCATGGCCCTCCTCTGGATTTGCTCAAACAGCTCCATGTCCTTCTTGTGTTGGCAGCCCCAGAACTGGATGCAGTAATCTGGGTGGGGTCTCATGAGAGCAGAGACAGAATCACCTCTCTCAGTCTTCTGGTCATGCTTCTCTTGATGCAACCCAGGATATGGTTGGTTTTCTGGGCTGCAAACACACACTGCTTTCTCTCGTTGAATCTTTTGTCAACTGACACTCCCAAATCCTTCTCAGGGCTTGCTCTCAAGCCATTCTTTGCCCAGCCTGTATCTGATTGCTTTGACCCAGGAGCAGGACCTTGCATTTGGCCTTGATGTACTTGATGAGGTTGGCATGGCTCTACCTCTCAAGCCTGTCCAGGTCCCTCGGCATGGCATTCTATCCTTCTGGCATGTCAACTGCACCACTCTGCTTGGTGTTGTCTACAAACTTGTTGAGGCTGCACTTGAACTCACTGTCCACATCTACAGAGATGTTAATTAACTGATCCTTTAGGAACGCCACTTGCCATCAGTCTCCACATTTAGCCATTGACTCTGAGTGCAACCATCCAGCCAATTCCTTATCCAGTGAGTGATCCATCCATCAAATTCTTTTTTTCTCCAATTTAGTGACCAGGATGTCATGCAGGACAGTGTCAAATGATTTGCACGAGTGCAAGTGGATGATGTCAGATGCTGAAGAATAATAATCTGCAGATCTTCTCTATGTGGCTTATGGTGACTGGAGACAGGATGAGGGGAAATGGCCTCAAGTTGCGCTAGGGTAACTTTAGGTTGGATATCAGGAAAAATTTCTTTACAGAAATTGATGTTAAGCACTGGAATAGGCTTCCCAGGGAGATGGTTGAGTCACCATCCCTGAATGTGTTTAAAAATCGTTTGGATGTGGTGCTCAGGGACATGATTTAGCGGAGGGTTGTTTGAGTTAGGGTAGTGTGATTAGGTTGCAGTTGGACTTGATGATCTTTAAGGTCTTTTCCAATCTGAGCGATACTATGATTCTATTATACTCATTACATTATTACTTCAACAGAAGGTAGAAATGCAGAAGTTTGTACAGTTACCTGTATTTTGGGGCCCACCTATTTCTTCTCTCAGAAGTATTTTTATAATCTAATTGACCACAGATAGTATTATCTCTTTCTCTTAGAACAGTGAAAGCCAGAGTCATAACTGATGGCAGATGGTTTGTATTTCCCTTTTATAACAACTTTCACAAATTACCTGTTCTCCAAAGAATCTCTCTGGATTTTTAGAAATCTCTCATATACAGTTACTCTGTTTGGAATTAACAGCAGTTCTGTGTAGCAGCTGCTTTATGCACTAGTGTAACAAATTCAGAATCAAAATTGGTTTCAAGCTATCATTTATTTAGGCTTTTTTCAGCATTAGTGCCTTTAATACATTGATTACAGTATTCCTAATAATTTTCCTTCATTATTGGGAAGTGCAATGGAAGTGCTGAAGTTTGAAATAAAATACCCTTTTTACATATTGTATGCACATTTCTCAGGAATATTATAAAAAATGTTACAGTAGAGAAGTCTAAATATAAATTTGAAGAAATAAGAATAAAATCTGGTGACCCTTGAAGAACTAAAGATAGAAGTGCCGTAATAAAGACACAAGAGACTGAACTCCTGCGTGTTGTAAAGTTTTCCTATACACTTGTAGGCAAACCTCTTTGTCTGTATTTCCACCAGCCTTCGGAAAACAGAGGTACTAATTACTATTTTATTCTTGCTGTTTACTTAACCAGGCTTACCAGATGCATTGGGGGGGGGGAACAAAAAAACCTGTTTTTCCATCATCTCCTGGCTTATTTCTACACTAGCTTTTCTTTGTTTTCCAATTGCAGAAGACAAATATAGGTCCTGCAGGTCTACCAGCTGCAGAAAAAGAAGTTTGTCTCCCTCTTTCCAGGAGGCCAGTTTGACAACAATTTTAATCACTTTACAACCCACAGTATGCTATTAGTTGGGGAATGGAACATAGATCTGAATTAAATAAAATGCCACTCATAGTCAGAAGTCCTCTGGAGCTGTTACCATTACAATAAGTTATTTTTATTACTGCTTGAAAGTATTGATTTATGAGCACACAATAAATCCAAAGAATAGGCACATTTATAACAGAAGACAGAAGTATGAGGAAAAAAAGAAATATGAATTCCTTCGTGTTCTATTTTTTAGAATAGACAAGGAATAAAAGAAAATACATACTGTAGAAGTGAAGTGATAGGTGTAGTAACTACCACTAAGAAAGCAGCTTCATATAAAAGCTGCTGGAAAACATTTGTATTTAAGTTCTTAACTGACAAATCATATTTAAAGACAAATATCCTTTATCTTTGATACAGTTTAAGAGAAGTCTTCAGCTTGGTTTCCTCCTTACACTTTAGTGCTTTGTCAGCACAGAATTCAGTCCTAGCCACATATCAAGGTGAATTCTGCTTTACACTCAACAATGTTAGTTCTGTTCTTCTAGCAGTATCCTGAATAGCTATTGGTTTTACATGGTGCTATAATTAAAAAGATTGGCATGGATGGGATGGTGCTACAATTGGAAAGATTGGCGCAGATGAGAAGATATTACAAAAGGAATCATCTCCAAAGATCTAGCCTCGCAGAAGGGACTCCACAAGGGAGAGATATCCAACCAGAGATCCTTACCCAGTGGCAGTCAGCCCTTAAATGTGGTCGAGGAGAGGTGAAGCCCAGGCTCCACCCCTTCCAGTCACACAGGTGAATTGCCTTCATCTGTGCTCCCGTGGCTGACTTAGTCTTTGCCTCAGGTGATCAATCAGTGGTTCAAGCCGTGACTCAGCAATTCTCATGCACATGGAAATTATGAAGACCATATATTCATTACTGACTAGATGTTAACAAATGCTCAGCGTGCATTTTTAACTGTATGCAGCAAGTCCTCTATGAGAGATGCACTGACGCTACCATTTTACAAGTCAGAAAGATGAAATGCAAAACGTGTAAGTTATTAAAGCATTTATTAGCAGGACACAGCTGTTCTTTATGGGTAGTTGTTAGTAGGGGGTGCTACTTGATTTCTACCAGCTTTTCTAGTGATAATTATAGTATAAAAGGCTGACCTAGCACGCAGAGTAGGTAATTTATCACTTCAAGGTGGAAATATAGATTTTTCTTTGCCATTGTTTTCTGACAGTTCTCACTTTCATACAAACATACAACTAACCTCTTTTTTGTGGACTGTTCCATTTCTCAGTTGGAAAATAGGTGAACTTCCAAATACTTTTTCACTGTCTGTTAACAGTTCAGAAATAAATATTCTAACACCATACTGTGTATTCACAACAGTGAAATGAAAAGATTGAAGTCATTTTTATTATTAAAAAAAAAAAAAATTAGTAGTTGCTTAGGTATCCTAAAACGTAATTTTGATGAAATAAAAATAAGTTGTCTTAAAACATTAAAATTTAAACAAAAAATCTAAAGAAAATTTGGAAGAAAGTGAAGTTTCAAGCTGTATTTCTAATGTTCTTAGAACACAGACATGAGTTCTTCACGTCTTCCAGGTCTTCGGGGGGACAAAAAAAAAAAAAAAGAAAGAAAGCATTGTGGGAAACTCTTTGCTGGTGACGTTGACAGTTTTAGAAGAAATAATTTGGTTCCAGTGCTGTGCTTTTAGCCTGATGCTCTTTCCCTGACATTGGTAAAATTCTTTGCCAAATACCATGAAGTTTTGAGTGCAGCTGAAGCCTTTGAAGGTTTTAGTGGGACTTAAGTAGTGCTGTAGTCCTTATGCTGGCTCACAGCCTGGGGTGAATTTCACATTTGATGGCAACAGCTGTGCATCTATCAGGTTTCTGAAATGTGCAAGGAGGGCAGAACAGGGTGCTGTGGCCCACAAGCAGCTGATAAGAGCTGGGGAAGCTGAACTGCTTCATGTGAAGCAGGACTACTGAGTAACAAGCACCAGATGGATTTTTCTGTTTGTTTCTGACTCTTGGCCCTCCTCATTCAGGAAGCTTCAGAGCTTTCCTGGCGGTTTTTTTTTTTTTTTTTTTTTTTTGTCATTTTTGGAGGGCACATTTCTGCTGTGTAGATCACCTTTGTTATAGCCCCAGAATTATGAGCTCTGCTGCTTGTTTCTTTTTTTGCTTTTAGTATCTCTCTGGCTAGTTTCGATTACCTGGTGACTGTGGCAGCTGGTGGTCATCCTTTGGGATTTTGAAAGCACACAGATTATGAGGAAATGTATTTGTAAATAATAAAAAAACCTTAAATACTGGCATGTTTTGAATATTAGAAAATCAAGAAATTACTTCTCTGAAGTAATAAGCAGACATTTTAAACCATGCTGAGGTTGTCTGTCTCACAGAAGACATGCCATCTTATCTTTGTTACTCTTAGGTGGATAGTCAGCTTAATACTTTTAAATATTTGTTCTTTAAAAGGCTTTTAGAGAATGCACCATGAGCAAAGCTGAGATTTTTCCCTGCTTGCTAGAATATTTAAAAATAAGGACAAGGGAACAATGTTTTTGAATGTTTAATGTAACTACATTTTGCCTAAAGTTGAATAATGTTTTCTTTATGTGTGGATATTTTGGCATTTGGATACTGAGAGACCTAGTGATCCAGCCAAGAAAAGGCGCAATCAGGTTTACCAACTGCTTTGAGAGTTGTCAGGATTTGGTTACCTCTATGAAAGACTGCTAAGATTCTTCTTAGTGGGTCATACCCTCTCAACGCTAGCAATATAATCTAACTCTATCCCAGGGCTGGAAGGAAGGGGAAGGTGTTGGTGCTGCTCCGTGTTGCTCCTTCTCACTGTGCAGTAAGCAGAGGCTACATCTTTTGCCATATTGTCTTCTACACCTTGTCTTCAGTGCAAGTAAATTCGGAAGACCCCAGCTGGTCTCTGAGGTAGAGAAATTGAAAGCACAGGGAAGGAAGTGAAGCAGAATCTGGTACCACGTGGTTGTAACAAGTCTGCAAAATAGCATGAATATTTATTTCATGTACTGATCTCTATTTCAAACAGCAGTGAACTCTTTCTCTACAGCTGATTAAATTAAAAAAGAAGAAAAGAGGGAGAGAAAAGAGGTACAAGCAGGAAGTTTTATTTTTAAGTGGATTTCTATTCTGTCAATTACTTTGTTATCAACATACCTCTTTCTGTCTGCTCATCAACATATACTGGAATCAGAGTGCCTTCCTGAAAAATTGCTCTAGTTTCTATCTGAAAAAGAAAGCCATATCTGTACTGCAGTGAATATCTCTATAAAAAGAAGTTGTCTGTGAATTCCACTGTCTCAACCTCTGTATGCTGGAAATCAAAAACTCAATGAAGTGTGGTAGGAATGGAGTAGTCCCCCACTGCTTTAAGGCATCTTAGATGCAGACTTAGTCATTCCTGAACTCCTCTTTCTTTCCTGGTAAACTGTTTCAGATCCACCTTTAAGGTCAACTGACCCACATTTCTGTATATAGTTCCTTTTCTGTTGTGTCTTATGATTTTATCACTGGGACATTTTGACTGCCAGTAAAATACTCCTCATGGCCACTCCACATATTTTTCTCACTCTCACCCCCTTCATTTTTCTCTGATCCTCACAAAGTATCTTGGATTCCCTTTAATCCTTTCTCGGTTTTCTGAACTCTATTTTGATCTTCCACCAGCTCCCTTGTGCCATTCCCATTCTGTCAGCTCGCCTAGAGAACATTTCTCTCTTACTCTCATGCTTTCCCTCCTCCTTGCTCTATTACTCCTTCACTTTCGCATAATGTACCTGATTTTCTCCAGGTTTCTCAAGGTTTCTGTTTCTTTTTTTTTTTTTTCCAATGTACACCATCAGTTCTGCTCTAATTCTAAATATTTATATATATATACATTTGCAAGACTGGCAGCAGTAAATTCATTTTGTTGCGGACATTTTCTGTGGGTACATATCAGAAGAGGCATTTAAACAAGAGCTATATATTTGATCAAAACATAATTAATTAATTTAGGTTGCAAAAGGAAATTTCCTGCTGTCTTGCTTTTTGCTATATTTCTGATTATATCACTTGTATGTAGAAACTGGAAATAAAAAAAGTAAAAATCTTGAATCACTTGAAATCGTGTGAGTACTGAATGGGAGGAACTTTGAACTTCAGGTTTTCTATTTTCTATTCTATTTTCTATTTCTATTTCTATTTTCCAGGACAAAAATTTGATTTTGATTAAAATGTAATATTTCATGTTTAACTTTCTGCTTATATTGTCTGAAAATATGTTTGCTTAAAAAATATGTTTTTATTCTTGAATTCTGTCTTCAGTGCCAATCTTGACATATGAGGGCTGCTCTGAAAGCAGTGCCTCCTATTTTATGATGTTGGTCCACGATGTCAGAGACTGATACTGGTGGTAGGACAGTAGAGGTCAAATTTTCCCACCAGTGTTTCATTACATGGTGTTGCCATATGGCAGATAGCACCAGAGAGACAGACTGACAGAATGGTGCGTGACATGGAAGTGCATATGAAGCAAAGGTGTGTCATTGAATTCCTCCATGGAGAAAGAAATGGCACCCAGTGACATTCATCGATGCTTGCTGAAGTTTCTGAAGACAAAACAGTGGGTGTGAGCACAGTGGGGCAGTGGGTGGTGCATTTTAGCAGTAGTGGCAGCTACAGTGGGTCACCTCTCCTGGTGCAGACTGTGAGCATAGCATGCAGGCTTCTGTTCATTGCTGGTGATGGCTATGTTGAAAAATAGTCTTTTTTAGCTGAGAATTTGCTCTATCAATTTGTGTTATCATGGTCTTTGTATCTGTTGTAGTTTCAGTGAAAAAAAAAAAAAAGGATGCATTACTTTTGGAGTGATCAGTGTAAATGCAGACAAGAAAAACTGTCTAACTACACTGATGGAATCCAGTCACTTACAGGAAAATACTATAGTTTCTGTGGCTTAGAATACCAAAATATTTACTCAGAGAAAAAAAATTTTCTAAGACACAGTTCTGATGGAGTCTTTTCTCAATGGCTGCTTGATGGATAAAGTGATGGTTCATAAAAATACTTGAAAAATAGAAAATATTGATACTGCTATTCAACAGAAAATATATTAGATATTCTACTGAAATGCAGTAGAGACAAATAGGAATAGGAGGTTGAGAACTGAATTGAAGGACAAGATGAGGGAAATGTTCTTGGAGTTGGGAAAGAAGATAAAGAGAACAGTCTTTATGAATGCATTGTTATGTGCAAGATTGTGGATAAACAATCTCTAGTTCTTCCTAATAAGCATAAGTGACAACTAAATAAAAAACAGGATTTGAGTTTCTCAGTTTTGATTCTTGTCACTCTCTTATTTCAGCTTTGCAGTGTCTTGTAGCGTTGGGTTGGTTTTTTTAGGTACCTTGCTCCAGTACTTTTAATCAAACTAACCTCCCTGTTGTCTAGCTTCATACATCCTTGAGCACTACAGTTTTTTTTTCTATCTTTTGTCTTTATTCTGGTCTTGAAAAGTAGTATATTATCTGTTGTTTATTGTATTTTAATATGATCTATAGTGTCATCTCAAATGCAGACCTAAATTTATGAATGTATGCTTCATTTCTAGTGCATATTACCTCTGTATTTTGCAAATCCATGTTTTAAGTGAAATTTCTGTTCTAGTGGTAAAGAGAACTGTGAGACAAAACGCTTCATATAAACACCAGTCTAATGGTACAAGTAGCCTTTAGTATATTCTTTCTCTTTTTTTTTTCTGACCATAAAATCGAGTCAACTTTAAAAAAAATAAAATAAAATAAATTTCCTTGACTTCTTGTAGTTATGAACAGGTACCTCTGTGTGGAATACCTGAACATCTGCAGATTTATAGGTATTTGGTGTATATAACAATTTTCTCACTGTTTGGCCAGTGCACTTCTAAGTGTCTCTAAAGCAAAGTTCGTATGTTACTACTTTTTCTGGTGATGAAAGAAACCAGAAATTTGTTTGGGGGTGGGAACAACAGACCAGGAGAAACAACTTGCTTTCTGTGCACTTTAAAACTAGTTCTTCTTTGCCTTTTCAGACCAAGTTCATTTTTTCTGTTGTGGTTGATGGGTGTTTGGTTCAACAACAGTCCTCCATTTTGTTCGTCAGTGTATCATTTCATTCACTGTCATGGTTTGAGATTCCTTGGATAACTAACAGATTGCTCAGATTTCTTTTCATTGTTTGTGGTAAAAAAGGAGGATACAGAAGCAAGGAAAACAGAGAAGACTTAAAAGCAGGCAGCCAGCTCCATTCCTAATAAATTTGATTAATGTTTTGAGAAATCAGGCTTTTTTTTTTTCTTTTTTTTCAAATAAGATGTTCACTCAAGTAATATAGTAGCTTTCTACTTGATTCAAGTGTTTTACAAATTGTCCTATATGTGTTCCAAAAACACAGACTGTATTAAGAACATGCATGCTTTGTTAGTATGGGACAACTGCCATAACTAACGCAGGAGTTAAGGAATAGAAAACATTAGAGCTGCTCTGAAAATAATGCTTTCTATTTTGTTACTTTGACCCACGATGTTAGAGGCCATTGTTGGTGGTACAGCTGTAGAGGTTGAACCTTCCCACCAATATTCCATTACATGTTGTTGCTGTGTGACAGATGGCAGCAGAGAGACAGTCTGACTGAATGTTGTCTGTTATGGAAGTGCATAAGAAGCAGTGCTGTGTCACTGAATTCCTCCATGCAGAAAAAATGGCACCCACTGACGTGCACTGATGTTTGCTGAACTTTTCTGGAGGCCAAACAGTGGATGTGAGCACAGTGAGGTGGTGGGTGGTGCATTTCAGCAGTGGTCACAGTGGGTCACCTCCACTGGTACAGATTGTTATGTACACAGCATGCAGGCTGTTGTTCATCACTGGTGAAAATGCATAGCTGTTGGTGGTGGCTATGGTGAAAGTTAGTATTTTTTAGCTGAGAATTTTGCTCTATCAATTAGTGTTATTGTGCTCCTTATGTCCGCTGTAGTTTCCATGGAAAAAAATAAGAGGCTTCACTTTCAGATCAACCCATTTACAAACTGATCTGTGGGCATTTATATTGGGTGTCTTAAGGCAAAAATGTGTTTATTTTCAGAGAAAAAAACAAACCTGACTGATGCCAGTCCTGGACATACTGGGACTGAGACACTTTAAATGCAAATAGAACTACTGAATATTTAAATAACTTATAAATAAAGAACTGCTATTTTTTATCGTGATGTAGAAATACCTCATTTCTTTCAGTTTCCTTACAACAAAATATTCCCTGAGCAAGTTTTTTTTTTTTTTTTTTGCAGTATTAAGTGGTCTTTGGATTCGTGTAAGTCTTTAAGCTTGCTCTGCTCTTAGAAGTACTAGAAATATCAGAGATTCGCCCTTCATTTTGGCCATAGGTAATAAAAAATGTGGAATGCTTGGAATATCTGCAAATAATTATTATTAGATGATGTTACTAATATTGCAAAAAGCCTAAAAATGTATACTTTTATCTTTAAATATTTTGAATTTCATCTGGTTTGAGATTAAAACATAACCTTTTGTGATTTTTGGCTTTCAGACATTTCAGTGTTTCCCATCTTATTGTTCCTTTGCTAATTTTTAAGAAAAGTAACAGTGCGTATTCCTTAATGTCTAAAAATGAGAATTCTGCCACATTTTTCTTTTGCGGAGAGCTCAGTTTAAACGTTAGGGCTGTAAAAGTCTAGTTGTATGTCCTCAAGCTTGATTTGTGTGATGCAGGGATAACAAAGTGAAAGTGGTGATGGATAGCCAGCACCTGTATTGAGATCACTGTCTTTGAAGCTAACCCACGGAACTCTCAATTCACAGTTAGTTATAACCCTCTGCCATGTGACCAGTGAGGGGGCATTATCTTAATTGCACTGACCCAAAAATTGGTACTTTTTGCCTTTTTTTCTTTTAGTAGCCTATTATGTTATGTATACTTGCACAATCTTGACAGTAGTCTAGAATTCTCAGAGACTGGGAGATCTTTCTGGCATATTCCTTCTCCACACAATAAGTTATATCTGTGTGTATATATGTATGTTACTTCTAGTGTTTTAAGTAGGCTTTAAAATAGTTGGAAAAGGAGTAATAGATGAATTATCCCATTAGTGCAACTGAGGTTATTACTAGTTCACAAATATTGAAACTAGCACTGATGGAGATAAATGGATTTTTCGTAATTTAATAATGCAAATCACACAAACAGTAAGGACCTGCAATTATTGACAATAGAGTGACGTGAATTTTAGCACAGAACGTAAATTCAATAACATTATTTTCCTCTGGATTTCATAAGATGACATTGCTAAATATTACCTCAGTTTTTATTTTGCATTACTTCAGTTACTCTATGTATTTTTAAACCTTTGTGCCAAGTTGTTCTTGCAGTCAGCCCAGCCCTATGTCATTAGCCATGAGTCGCTTTGCAGTTGAATGCCAAAGCAGTGTCAGCATTCTATTTTAATATTGTGTGATTCCAGTTGGCATAGTATTTATGTGAATTAGTGTCATTTAGTCCTTCCTTGGGTTCTCTAATAATACTTTTCTTATTGGAGATTGAGGTTGCTTCATATTGGAAGACTGCACAGTAACTGTTTCTTTTAGAAATATTTAGTAAATTCTGGTACATCTAAAACACAAGTCACAAACTGATTTTTGTAGACATCTCCATTAGGCTGAAGTAATAGGAAAAAAAACTTGGGAAGACAAAAGTCAGTGTTTTTATAACCTGTATGTCTAAGCTGGTAAAGTAGATTGTTTTGAACATAGTGTAAATGACCCTCTATGTCCAAATTTCTACTGTGTGGCTTCATTAAAGTACATAAATTACTAAAACTGTCAGAGATGGCGTTAAGTACTCAATAAAAGTAGACTTAATGCAATTAATAGCAATTAAAATTACACTTTTATGATGTCAGCCACCAGTACTGTGAAGACATAATTGTCTGTAAGGACTTCTGTACCATATTTATCCTCTAAAACTGTCCAATTTATGTGAAAAAATGCCAAAAACATATCCCAAATGGGTACTATTATCTTCTTGGATTTTTAAAAGTGATCTGTCTTTATCCAGCCTGTGCACATTAAGCTAATTTACTTTAATTAGTTTTTTCCTCATTATCTTAATAGGCATGTTGATAAGGATTTCTTTTTGTGGTGGTGGTGGTTTCTTCTTTTCTTTCCCTGACTACAAATGTTAAAACTTTACTCCATAAGTGTCTTTTTAAGAGATTGCTGCCTTGAATCCTGTACTTGGCTCTTCCTTGTTCATATGCCCTCTTCCATCCAGTTGTCAATTATAAATGTAGCGAATGATACTAACTCTAGTGTTTTTTGGAAATGTAAAGCAGCTGTGCTTTGGTTAGTTAATTGGTAGTTAAATAGGAAAGAATGACATTTTTGTCTGTGCTGTAACAAAGGAGTTTACTGTGGTCAAAATAAATTAACTAATTCCTAGAACAGTTGCTTATGTCTCTAATAGGCACATAATAGAATGTCCTTGAAAAAATGCCAGAATTTTCAGGCTATATTAACAATTAAAATTAATGTTATAATCAATAGATTGATGTCTGACTTTAAGTTCTAAGCTCAACCTTCTAACTTAAATATGTACAGTTAAGTGCTACGCCTTGCTTTGTAATTGATACAGAGAGACAAGCTCCTAATTTAGGTCTTTGGAATTTCCATGGGGTCACTCTACTGACTACATAATTGAGTTTCTGGTCCATCTTTGCTGAGCTACCTGAAGTTTAGATACTTTGTCAGAGGAGCTTTCTATATTCTGTTTTCTTTTCTGAGATGTCCTCTGTTGATTGGAAAAAGTTTGTAAAGGTCAGTCCAGTGTCTTGAATGCAGCTCTGCTTTTAAATTCTGCAAACTTTCATATTGTGAAATGTGAGATGTCAAACAATTAGAATTGTTTTATCAAATTGAAGTGTAATTTGCTCCTTGCTTTTCCAAATGCAGTTCAGTCTTGGTGTGAGTGGCTTGTTTACACTAAGCAATACATTAAAAAGAAAAAAAAAAGTATTTATGTTACAGATGGAGAGTTCAATTTTAAACCACCATCACCACACATGCTTTCTTTCTTAGTGTTGATAACCCCAAAAGATGGTCTGAATAGCAGTACATAGATTAGCGAGTACTGTTTGAAAACTCAGAAACAGTCATGTATGTATTTTAAAGTTATGCAAATCTGTAGAGCTGAAAAAATGTTCAGGACGTTTCAGAGATTTCAACTTGTATTTTTTATGAAATCCCTCTAAAAAATCACTGAACTTAATATTTGAGGAGGGAAAAAACAATAACAAAACAATGCTGATTCGTGCGAGAGTGAAAGGTGTCCAGTCTTGTTCAGACACCATTACAGTACATTGAATTCATTCCTATTCTTAAGAATTTCCATAAATCTGAAGAATAGCCAAGACTGATGTCCTTTTGCGTAACTGATGAAGAATTTTTATGAGAATGGAATTATTTATATAATGAAAATATTGTGATTAAATATGATTACAAAGAATTTTTAGGGATTAAAATATTTGTATGAGGCAAAGGTAAAAGACTTTCTACAGCTTTTTTTTTTTTTTTTTTTTTTTTTCTTCGTACAGTACAGTACTGGTGACTTTCCATTACATTGCATTTACTTAGTTCTTCATAATGCCATGGTCTACCATGGTGTTTTTTCGTATCACTTATGTTTTCTGCTAGAGAGAAGAACCTGACTATCTTGCAGGCAGTTGAAATCAGCCTACAATCCTAATCCACAAGTCCCGGTTCAAGAGATGTTTTTTCTTTGCTTGAACTTGATTCAGTAAACTTCTCCAACTTTTCTTTTGCTTGGAGCAGAATGTATTTACATGGATAAGACCCAATAACCTTTTGACTGACATAATAAAATGTAAACACTGAGTTAGACATAATGGAATGGACAATTGAAAGTGATGACATCAAGAAATATGTTAACGTTAGAAAATATGTCTCAGAGTTTCCTTAAGGAACCAATAGCATTCCAAGGGTAATGGCATAGGGAGCTGCCACAATTCCAGGTGGTAACTTAATTTCTAGATAGCATCCAAATCTACCTCTAAAAGTTCAATGTTTTTGCATATTTAAAATCTTCCTTGAATTTAGCTTTTTAGCATTGTAAAATACTTTCCTTCATTGGCTGACTTTCTGTGGCTTATGGCAATGTTGCAAACTGAAATAGGTTTCAGAAATATTATAACTTTGGAAAAGCCACTAGTGGATATATAATTGCTATATACTTAAAATGAATTCAGTATTTCCTTGTGTGACACAATCATGCATACACATGTACACAGAGAACGTAACAAATGTTTCTCAAGGAAGTAGGCTGAACATATGCACAAAGAAGCACTGGGGTGTTAATGACACTTTCTATTTCTAGAAGAATAAGGTTTTGTTTATAGTCTTGTGTTATCTATGTAAACTTCATCTTATTTCTATTAGACCAGGCCTCAAGGTCATCCCTTGATTCCTGTATGATGCAACAGTCCTCCTCTGCTTACCTTGTGTCATCAAAAAATGTTGTCAGCATCCTCCTACTATTTGTCTGCCAAGATCAGTAATGAAAATATTAA
This sequence comes from Tragopan temminckii, assembly GCA_028571105.1. Lineage (NCBI taxonomy): Eukaryota > Metazoa > Chordata > Aves > Galliformes > Phasianidae > Tragopan > Tragopan temminckii. The sequence goes on along the minus strand of JAOWBP010002392.1, from coordinate 23,869,534 downwards.
ATAACATCACTAAAAATTCAGGCTCCGAGAAACTCTTTGTCTGGCTTTCAGCACTACCGGCATGTATCTCATCTTCATCAATTCCTTACCTATCTATCCTCTCTTATCTTGAGCTTAGTTAATGTGGCACTGCATCAGTTTACTAATGACGATGGATGAGAGCTAATGTGTCTCCTATACACAGGAAGAAAACAGACATTTTTACAGAAACATGGTTTACTTTTGATACAGAAGTTGCAAACACCTTGAGTCAAATTTGTTTGAAATGTCTAAAGAGCGAGTGCAAGAAAAGAAGTGTTTTTGGCCAATACTTCCCTGTGTAAACCCTTCCAGCACATGGAAATTTATCGCTTGACATCTTTTTATATCAGAGGGCAATTTGTGGCTGTTATGTTGCATAGGTATGAAGGAATCCCATAAGTTTTTAAAATTATTAATGATGGTCACTTGCATCATCTCGTGACAATGGCTCAAACAATTCTATTGCATTTTTGTTAAGGAAACCTTTGCATTTGTTTATTAGAACTTGTCTGATGATAGTTCAGTTGAAAGTTCCCTATTCTAATATTACAGTAATTAAATTTTCCTGTATGTATTTATGTAGACATCTAATAATATACTTCATCAGATATCTCTTTTTCGTGCTAGAAAACTCTGGTCTATTCCAGTGTCTCCTGTTATGGAATGCCATTGGAATCCCTCCATGTTCTTCCTACCTTTTCCTCTTATTTTGTAGGCCTAAGGCACTTTTTTTTTTTTTCCTTAACTAACATAAACAGATATAACATACATCCATAACAAACATAAATAAATAAATAAATAAATAAGGAATGGTAAGTAATTAAGTGTTCCTCATGAATACACAGTGGATGTCTGGTATAAAAATTTCCTGTCCAGCTTTCTTTCATAATTTCTAACACGCTAAAGCTGCTTTTTTGATTGAGATTGGAAGCTAGTATTTTTAAAGAGCTATACTTCAAGGTTAGCAAATTTAGAATCCTTTTTTTTTTTTTTTTTTTTGTATGCCATGGAAAAAAGTATTTATTCCTTTGCAGACTGTGTTGTGTTTATTGCCAGTGAGTTTCCCCTCATTCCTATTCTATGAACCTTCCCCAGCTGTTAATTCACTCTCTGGTGTAGAAGCTCATCAGAGATGACTGTTGAATTATAATTATATGTTTCTGAAGAAATCCCCAAGACTTTTCTAGTAAAGGAGATCACTCTGCAGCACCTTTTAAAGTTATCTTTTATTAACAATATTGAGACAAGGCAAATTACAGTAATGTAAAATTGCAATCTTGGTGCTGCAATTTTAGGCACTTCGTATAGCATAAGTAATCTTCATTTGCTTGCTTTTTTATGTGTCTCTTTTGTTTGTTCTTAAAAGTTGTGAAGTCACATTTTCAAAACTTCTCAGCTACTTGTATGTACGTACGTAGTACGTTTGTACATAGTATATCTGTTCACATAGTTCAGATTAGTAGAAAAACTTCTATTAACGTCAGTGGAGGATCAGACTGATAATGGAAGTGTGATATCTTTCAGAAAGGAGAATTTGAATGACTCACTCTGTCATTTATGTCACAGCACAATCATTGTTTTCTTTTAAAGCTATCACAAGTCTAAATGCACATAGAAGATTCATACAGCAACTGAGTTCTTATTTTATTCTTACATCCTTCTGTTGTGTGGTGGTTGTTTCTTTTTTCGTGAGTTAAAAAAACCAAGAACCAGGAAGACAAGGCATGTGAGGAGCAGCTGAGACCCCTTGGTTTGTTCAGCCCAGAGCAGATGAGGCTGAGGGGAGGCCTCAGGGCTGCCTACAGCTCCTCACAGGGAACAGTGACAGGGCCCAAAAGAGTGGCATGGAGCTGTGTCAGGGAAGGGTCAGGTGAGGGTATGGAAAGGTTCTTCACTAGAGGGTGCTGGGCATTGAACAGATTCTACAGAGCAAATCTCCAAGCTGCTGGAGATTTAAAGACAGCATTCCATTTTCTGTGCTCCTCTGTGGAAACAGGAGTAGAACTTGGAGATTCTTGTGATTCCCTTTCAAAATATTCTATGAGTATAAATTACCTTTTGATACAGAAGTATCTATCTTATCTGCATGAGGAAAACTGTAAGGTATAGAAAGGTATAAAAAGTTTCACTATCTACTATAACATAGTTCATTGATGGTGCAAGGGTTACTTTGAGCTAATAGAAACTGCCTCGTTGACTGTAATTGTTAGCAGTATATGTTGTGTATACCTTAGTGCACAGACACCTATTCTAGGTTTATAATATAATGTATATAATATAATGTGCATAACCACTAAAGACCTTAGCTAAAAATCCTTTGAAACGTTGTTTTCCCACATTTAAGCTGAACTAGTTAATCGTGATTAAAACCCAAGAGCATTGGTATGTTGGAGTAAATGAAGATAGTCACTGGTGCAAACCACGAGGCAAGTGAAGACTGCAGCCTATCTCAGGTGGCAGTTACTGTTGATTTTTGCGCTTTTCTCTTCTGATGGATCACACATGCATAACTTGCTGTCAGTTTCCTCTAATTATCGTAGATCATCCTCATGATTTGCCACTTGTAACCTAATATATTATGATAGCTGAAGTAATATATCCTGGTTATAATTGGTTGCCCACTAGTGATGTGGGTAATGGATCTCTCCTGCGAAACACAAACAGTAACTAGACGCACAGCATGCAGGTGAGTTAAGTACCCACACTACCCAGGAATCAGCAGGTATTCTTCATGACTTAGTCTCCAGACATATTTTCTGGAAGCTCAGCATATCTCTAATTGCAATTATATTTTGTGTCCATCTTGCCTCAGATCCTAGGAAAGGGGTTTCTGTGCATAAATATTTAAATATGAAAGTAAAAGGTGATACCAAGCATATTTCTGCAGACTGAAAGAAATATATCTGGCGGAGGTTTTTTTCACAGAATTCCCGTTTCTATGAATGGAGTTCGTTTCAAGGATAATTCATGTCCCAACCTGTAAAATCAAATCAAATCTTTAAACTGAAAACTGTGAGTCACATTTTGATGTGGCAAGTCTTCATATAGTATGTTTCGTTCAGCATAATCAATAGCATTAATAAATCAGTGGATTGACTGAATTCCAAAAGGATGGTAGGTTCTCACACAATAAATTGATTTTTGTTTTCTCTGTGTGAACGCAGAAACACTGTAGTTAAGTGCACAGTTGGCATAATATTGACTTTTTTCCCAATATTTAGTCTGAGTGGTCAAGGTTGACAAGGGCAATTATAACCCACCAGTATGTGTCAGTAGCTGTATTTCTCTAAGGTGCTCATTTTCCCCAAAAGGCTTCTTGTTCTTTAAGGCCTACTCTCTTTTCAGTTCTGCTAAAAACTTCCAAAATCAACTGGAGACAAAATTTACATCCCCTCAAAGTACTATTAAAGAGCTTGTTCAAAAATATGTATGCTTGCAGCAAATGTTTGCGGATCAGCTTATGTTTTTTAAATACTTGGTTTGGTTTCTTTCAGTAAATCCAGTTATGGCTGTTGCAGAGCAAACTGTCAAAACCTTTAAAGTCTTAGCCCCTCTTTTCTCATCCTAGCTGTTTTACACCTTTCTAAAAAGACTTCAAAAAAGAAAAGTGCAAAGAACATTGCATCCAAAACCACATGCTGGTTTAGCCTGAGGTGGTTATCTTTAGTTTTAGTGAACATGGTCCAATTTGACTTTGCATATTTGAAAACTAAGTCAGAATTGGTTATTACTTTTCTTATATCCATTGGAGAAAATCTTTGAAAGGAATAAATTGCATTCTATTCAGTTCATTTTTATTTGAGGCTCTTTGTGACTTCAAAAATGTGTAACACAAAAGCAGTTTTCACAGAATTTTCTGCTCAAATTATAACTTACTAATATTAACCTGATCATCTACAAGACAGTGATTTTATTTTCTGAAAACTTACAAAGTTGTAGGAAATATATGGCACATAAGTTAAATGATATGGAGGTTATCTACAGTGAGCTTTTAAGGATTTCCTGTGTTGCAATTAATTACATTTAATTGGCACTATTAAGAATAGGTAAGTAGATAACAAAAAGGTAATACAAAGAGAAAACAGAGTAACTAGACAGTTTTTTTTAGGGTTTTGGGAGGGGAACAGGAGAGTCTGACACTTTAGAATAACGTTCAAGAGTTTGACTAAACTTCTGTATGTTCCTATGTCTGATTAAGACATGGAAAAAAAATCTATGTACTTCTTTCAGTGATTCTTTTTTTTTTTTTTTTTCCCCCCAGCTGGGTTGAGGGGGCAAAAACTGCTTACTGAATGTTGCTGGCTTGGGATGGAATTAGAGTTGTAAAGGTCTTTGAGTTGCAGAACATTCATTTTCAGCATCTTGTTGGCTCTTGTTAAAGTACTGCTTTTGATGGGCCAGAATTTAATCTCAAAACTGATTAAAATAGTAATTATTTGATTCATCAGTGAAGAAATAGAGTTCCTTTAAAGGCTACACTCCATTTAATTAACAATAATTTGAGACTTCAGTCAGTACAGATCTGAATACTAACATTATTTAACAACTGGCTTTCAAATACGTTAGGTTTCTTGGGAACTGACAGAATTTATCTTGCTCAGCATTCAGGAGCAGCCTACAGTGGAAAGCTCTTTGCCACAACATTCAGTGCAAATCAGCTATCCTCAGCTTTATGTGAATGGTTCACCGTGATGTAAGCACATATAATCAAGGAAGGGTCAGGAAAAAAGAAACCTGTTAAAAATAGTTTGTGCAAAAAGAAAAACAATAACAAAAAACAATAACTCAAAATAAATGTAAAGTTATATCTTTATATTTCTAAAATTGTCTTCATAGCAACAGTCATAATTTGCCTTTTCAAAAACATTTATATTGATACTTTTGTATGTACAGCCTTGCTAGATATTGTGCATTTTTCATACCAATTATATTCCGTGTAAACAGAAAAAGAAAAAAAAATTCTGTGTAAGGAATGAATTCATGTTGTAAAGATAAGGCATACTGTTGATTTATATTTTGTTGAAAAGTGAGTAGTTGTGCAGAAAGCTGGATAGTCTTGATCACAAGAATTTAAGTAATTAAGTATTAGTTATATTAATTTTACTGGAATTAAGTATTCCAGTCCCTTTAAACTCTTATCTTTACCCCTGTTTTTCTTACTTGCTTTACTTTTTCTTTCTATGAACAAAATTCTTTGGGACAATTTGTTTTTCTGCTTGTATTTAGTAGTGATCTTTGTGTATGATACAGTGTCAAGAAGCTGAAGAAGTTGTATAGTAGGGGTGAATGTGAAATTGCTAGAACAGTAATTCTATCATGCAATTTCTGCTTACAAGTAGTCTAAGCAAGGCCAGGTTTGCTATGAAATGGGATGAACAGTGCTCCAATTATTAAACATTTTGAACATATGTTATGCATTTTATCACAGAGATTATTGATCTTTAATGTTACTTACTGCTTTTTCTATGATACCAATTATTTAGAGCACATATGACAGGTAACTGGCATCTTTATAGCTGTGAGGTTGCATCTCAGCAGGTTTTATCAGTAATACTGTGAACATGAAAATAGTATGTAAAGAATCTGTTCAATGGAAAATGGTATCACTGACACAGAAAACACAAGAAAAAATTGGGGGGGAATAAATGTTGCTTGAGAAGCATGAGTCCATAGTTTCTAAGTAACATTTGTGACATTTTAATTTTAAAATGTGTCATTTTCCAGGGCTCGCTCTTTTTTTTTTTTTTTTCTAACTTAAAATCAGAAGCTCTAGTGGTGGCTATGCCTCACGGCTAATGACCAGGTGAATTAACAGCATGTTGAGGTTCTGTGGATATCGCAGAGATATATTCTTACTGCGACTAAATTTAAAAAAAAAAAAAGGTGCTTACATAGGAGATAAATCTGTACTGCTAAGTGACTGTTACATTATAGTTGCACTGTTGAATTTCACTGTGATTAAGTTGTAAAATATTGTATTTGTATAGTGTGTAATCTTTGTCACACAAGCAATCAGGCATGGACCAGTTACTTATATAGTTGTAGTTAAAATATAATTATTTATACAGTCATAAAACTATACATAAGGACATAGGTTTATAAAAATATAGTTATATAAGAAGCTATTTTTTTAATTATATTATTTCACTTTTTAAATGAGTGGTACTCAGGTGGATTTGCTTGGGACCAAGAAGTCTGTCCTCACTGTTCCTTTCAGCTGTAGACAGTTGTATACACCAACATTACTGTGGTCATTTCAAAAATTTCTCTTTCTGGTTCTTTGGATCTTTGGGACTGTGTTAGTGGATCACTGCTTACAGTGGCAATCTATGAACTTCATTCTTTCATTCTGAATGAGCCTAGCATTGTTTGTTCTCCATTGCACTGCATCTCTTGGCTGCTTCTAATTCACTTGTTACCAGTCACTTTAGATCAATTGTGCCAATGATCCAACTCAGTGAACTAGTAAATAAAAATGCCCTACATGGTCTTTGGCTCCAAACTCTTTCCAGCTGTGCTTAGGGATGTGGCTCAAATACAGTCTTCAAGAGTGCAATTCACATAAGTAGCCAGGGTGCTTCTCTGAGTTGGTGGTAAAAGTCTAGTCCTATCCAATCTGTTCAGTATAAATTCTACTGAAATCCTGTTTGGCGAGTGTAATTCTGCAAGAAGCAACTTACCTGATTTGTTTCTATATCACCAATAGCCATTTGTCTACTACGTATAGTATCTGCTATGCATTATGCTAGCTCCTTCTCAGTGTGCTAACACTGGATTCATTGCTTCTTAGTTTTCAACAGTCCTTTCCATCTCCAGGTGGAGATAACAGGTTTCTATGAAAAGAAGTTCTCTACCCATTTTTCCTATTCCAATATATAAATGACCTTTCCTGGTCAGTGTCCTGTAACAGAAATCTATTTTTTGGCATGCAAGTTATATTTACCCAGTTCAAATCAGAATGCTATTTCTCATGGATGTTAACATGGAAATATAATAAATCATGTTCCAAGTATACACAGCTTTAAAATTGAAAGGGAAATAGAATGTACTGGATTATTTCAGTGTTTTGTCTGGCAGGCAGCAATGAAGTTTTATCAGCTTTTTTGGGCCACTTATACCTTAAGTAGAAGTGGTGTCTTTTCCTGCTATGTTTTCCATTTTCTCTGTGGGATGGATGGTTATGTAAATATTTCACTGATTTTGTGGGATGCTGAAAAAAAAATTGGTTTCTCTGTTGGACTACTGAAAGCAGATTCAGTTTTCTAAATGTATGTCTCTTGTCCTCAATGGATTTTGGACTTATGGGAGACCAAAAACCTCCAGGAAAGGCAACTACTGCCAGGCAACTTTGTTGTTGGCATGTTGTTTGGGCTAGGGCTGTCATAAATGACTTTTCAGTGTCAGCTTTCAGAAACTAGTTAGGACTAGTTAGAGGAAATTACAATTTTCTTGTTGCAGATTGGCAATTTATACATCCTATAAATATTTCCCTTTTCTTAAATCAGTAGTACTTTTCAAGGTGCTAATATTCTTGTTCCAGATCTGCAAGAGTTTGTGCATGAGCTGAACTACTTAAAATTAAGCTTTTGAATTTTCAAATCTCTTGTTCACAGCCCCTCTGCTGAATTTTACATTTCCTCTTAAAACCAGCAGACTGAATGCTCAGACTTATTCCAGTGAAATTGTGGAGTTCCATATCTGAGCAGATGTTGGATGAGCCTCTATTGCTGTATATTAGTTTTTCACTGGCTGCTATTTTCAGTTCTCCTTCCCAAGTTTCTGAGGGCTGCACTCTTTGATCATGCTCCAGTAAATTATGATCAGAGCATCAAAGGGAGTTAAGTATGTTGACAGTGAACGTCACTTAGCTTGACATTCAGTGTGCCATGCTATGAATATATTCCAAACTATGACTGAACTGAATCGGCATTGTTAGGCACCTAGAAAATGGAATCACAATGTGAAGAATTTTGGGCGCAGGGTCTTCTAAACCTAGGAATAAGAAACATTGAAGAGAGCATAGTTATAAGAATTCCTGCATGACTGAAATTTGTGAAGTCACCACTTGGAACTCATTAGCCCAGCCTCCAGTGGTGGAAGATAAAATTCCTGCAACTTAAAATGCATGCAGAAAACTTAAGGATGGAACTGAAGATAATTACCATAGATCTTTACATGTCAGCATTTCAGATTTGCCTTCTAGCTTGTCTTGGGTTCAGAATTCCTGAAGTAGGCTACCATATGATCCATTAGTGCATGGATTCTGATTACACGAATATGAATGATTGGATGCTCAGGAAATCAGATACAAGCCTGATTACTTTGTTTTTGTACTTAGAACTAAAAGATGAAATGCAAATACTGTACTACTGGAACTTCTGTATGAACCGGAGGACTTGATGTTTTTGATGACCTCCAATTAAGCAAAAAGCTGTTCTATACAGTCCCATAATTTTCATTTTCCCCAATCTTAAAAAGAAATTTGTATCCACAAAAAATGAAATTAAATAATATGAGATACCTCTAAATAGAATTTTCTTATATTTAGTGATATGAAATCCAGCTTTTCAAATGGTATAGATCAGTGACTTGACAAGTGATCACTGTGCATTAAAGCATTGTTAATATTGAGGCTTTGTTTTTTTCACTATCTTGACCCTGTAATTCCTATGTTCATCTTTTAGCATAGAAGTTTATTTAACTTTTATACTGACTGCACAGTCAGGCTATTTATTCATTTTATGTCCATATAAAATTTTTCTTCAGTTACAGTCCAAGGCCCAAACTTAGGGAGACTTTCGTCAGTGAAGAATTTTCACTGAAATTTACTATCTGATTTCATATTTGCAGATACCATGGGAAATGTCTTTTGCAGTTCAGGTAGAACCTGGATGCACAGATCCAATATTCACTCACTTTTTTTCAGAACGTAGAGCATCGATATTGTGACTTAATGTAGAGTGTATACTTGTTTTCCCCGAAGTTAAAAATAGTGTGCTGATCATACTTCTTAATCTCTGCCTATCAGAAGTTTGAAGCCAGTGTTAGGAATGACTTTTCTGGTAGTGTGCCCATTAGTTGGATCACATTGACCCTACTTCTGATTCTTTGATCAACATCTACCTTTAAAACAAGAAAGAAGAAAAAATCCTTTACACTTCACCTATTTGGCTTGAAAGAAATTAAGTATATATGTATATTTAGTGCTTATTCACACTGCATTTTTTTTTTAAATGCTGGAAGTTCAGTGAAATGAAAGCAAAGCATGTTGTGATGGAAAAAGTATTTACATAAGTACAGGAAGTGTGCATTTCTTCATATTCTATGTCATATGTTGTCACTGTCACATGCAAAGTGTCAGCATTACTAAAAGCTCAAATAAAAAAAAAAAATAGACTGTTTGGATCCCTGTTTGGAGAGAAGTTCTAGATGCAAGTAGTAGTTGTGGAGTTTGAGGCAATCCAGCGTGAATGTAATTGGAATGTTAGAAATAAAAAAATGAAGCATGATTTTTCAGATGCTATTGTTCTAGGCAAAGGTTTTGTTCTGCATATCCCCTTAATTTATCAATGCTACTTTTTATATGTGAAATACTCCAAATTCCTGATTATTAAAACAGAAAATCATTTTATAGTTAACTTTAGAACACTACAAGCTTGTAATATGTATGAAAAAATGCTTTCTGAAAATAGCCCTTTTTATATATTCTAAGTGCTATTGGTTATGTTTTTCTTTAAAAACAGTCAGTATCATTCCCATATGCTTCATGCATATTACTTTTGAGTATGTTGGCTTTGCAAAGCTGTGGGAGGATAATTTATCGTGTTTACTGATACATAATACATCAATGAAATTGCTAAGGTGCCGTTGAAAACTCACTGTCTGTGCTAAAGCTGGGAAGACCTATATCTTAAATTTTATGTTAAATGCTCAGGATTCCTGATCAGTTTTCCACTGTAGTAGAAAGGAAAGAACCTTTTCATATGTGATCTGAAGAAACCAAATGTGAAATTAAATGGGTAGAATGAACATAGATGCCCAAAACAACATTTTTAGAACTAGTATTCAACATGCAATCAAAATTTCCATGCAATCTAAACAAATAAATTTGTCTTATAACATGTCAGTCCAGTAGCAGCTATAATAAATATTGTGAGATCTGCATCTCACTTATAGATGTTAAGAAAGATAAACAATTAAGGAATGCATTGTATATCACAAGTCAAAGAGGGGAAAAAATGTACAGAAAAATAAAATCTAATATTCTGCTTTAATAGTTACTGTGGCATTTTGTAATAATAATTTAACAGTTTTTAAGATGCATGATGACCTTATTCATCATAATCTATCTTATTTGCAGATTCCTGGCTCATCTGAGACTCACCAGCATAACACCAGATAGAAAGCTGAAGGTAAGATGAAACATCTGACAGCTTCAATCTGTAATGGGATCCATATATTGCATTGGTGATTTCTAAATGACACACAGTTATCTAGCTGACAGAATAGAGCATAACTACAAAATTACAAGAGGCCAGTATGTGCTCAGTATGCAATGCCCTATTGACTTAACCCATTCTCAATAATTTATACTGCTGTATCTAATTTACTATTGTTGCAATAACAGCGTAGGTCAACATAAAAAAAAAAAAAAAAAAAAAAAAGAAAGAAAGAAAAAAAAAAAAGGGATAACTGGGTGTAGTGTTAACTTTAACTTATGTGAGTATTTTATCCAGGAAAAAAGATCTAGGTTGATAAAGTTTTCTTTCTCTATGCTTTACCATGTTACCAGTAAGTCTTTTTAAGAGTATAACATAATTGAATAAATAATGAAATTCTCAAAAAGAGCTTTTAACTCTCTTGTGAGAGTTCTCCTCTTTAGATTAATAGCTTGAAAATGCCATTTGTATCCAGGACCTAAACTCAAATGAAAGTATGTCAGGAGACTATCATATCTCTGTAATGGTAGCTGTTGGTGCCCCCTCAGAAGTGTTTATATTTGGCAGTGTTCTGGTTGTAACCAAATATTAGTCGGTCTGATCAGTACTTGCGTAGCAACTGTATTGAATCAATTAAGTACCTGGTTATTTTTTTCTTTAGTTATAGCTGAGTGTTTTTTTTTCTCAATGGTAGCTGAAGTCGGGTCTTTTAAAGCTTATGAACCTCACAAAAAGGGTTCGTGTAAAACTGTATTCGGCATCTTGTGACACCAAATGGGAAGTGTGTTCTGTATGACTACAAAGGTTTTGTACAGCTATCAAATGCATGTTCTGCTCATTAATGTTTGTACAGTATCCTGCCTTAAAAGAGCTACAGTTTCCCAGAGCAAGTCATTCAGAATTCGACTACACTCTTCAAGTTTAATGGGTTGAGCTCTTTGAGTTCCCTACCTCCTCCTGATTGATGGTTTGTTTCTTCTTTTAATACAAAATTCAGTAAAATTTCCAACAGTGAAAATGGTCTTTTAATTATAAAACACCAGCGTGTGGGAGTGATTCAATTTACACATCAGAAAAGTTCAGTTACTTGACCATAATTTATTTTTGTGCTGATCATTTACAGACCACAGATTCTTTTCTTTTTTTTTTTTTTTTAACTCTCTCCCCTTCTCACTTGCTCTATGTGTAAAAGAATAAAAGTCTCAGTAACCTGGAAAAGGCTTTAGATGTTGTATTGCATGATCATCGGAACTGGACTTCATTATCAGGATTTTTTTACAAGCTTTTCCTCTTTTTCATCTTCTAGCTGTGTTGTCATATTTAATTTAAATGTGTTCTGTAATTGCTGAGTAATGCAGTTTTTTCTTGAATCTGACAAAGGAGGGTAGAGTAATTGATCTCATTCGTGGAACTGTGAGAATTAGAGGTATTGGCTAGAAAATATAAACGTGCAGTTCTAGTGTTGCACACAGTGTAAGTGACTTCTATAACTTTTTTTCAGGATGCTGCTCAAGCACTTAATCTAGTCTCTAGGAGGAGGATAACATGGCTCCATCTTAATAAATTAATAAGTAATAGGAGTAATTAATGCTAAAAGAAATATCTGGGTGAACTAGGAAGTTTCAGTGTACTTTCTCTATGCAATATTATTCTTTATTGTTTCATTTTCAGAGCACAACTTAAGACTTGCATTGTTTTGTATAGAAGCTTCTAATGACAAATAATTGTCAGACAATAAAAAATTAGAATACTATTTAATGGATTTAAAATACAAATACTTAAATATATGCTCTTATATCTATTTTCTTTCTAATCAAATACAGTTTGTGAACCTAGCTGAGAGTTATCAGAATTCTCTTTCTAGAATGAAGAAAGTAACTGTAGTTGATAGGGATATATATATATATATCATTTATTCAAAGTTGTACATATAAATCTAACATTTAGCTGAGTACCTAACAATATTTCTTGGTTGTCTATTTGCAATACACACACAAAGGCTATATGAATGCTATGGAAATACACTTTTGCTATTTCTTTGACTCTTGAACATGTAATTTAGTCTGTTTTTCAGAAGGGCTGTATGAATGCCAGTTAAAAAAAAAAAAAGTCAAATTACTGTGAGTGATTTCTTCACATTCTGCTCAGCTATTTGAAAGGTGTTTCTCCTTTCTACCCAGAACTAAGCGTTAAGACCATATTGCTAACTTGACTTAGTGTTTTGTAGTGTTTGTAAGTTTTTGTAGTATCTGTACCTGCTGCTAAACGTTTGCATATACTTTTATGTAGAAACAGAAATATATTCCCGGATTGGATTTATGATATGAAACTAACATATGCTCATAAAACTAACCAATACAAAATGTTACCTTCCATTGCCCATTTAGTCATTACAGGCTATAATTAGATTTGTGTGATTTAACAATATTGAATTGGCTCTACCTCAGCTTTTTGCTAAGTCACCTATACCCTCCTGGGCTCATGTCAGTAAAGGGAACAATTCAGAGCTCAATGGACAGAATTGTTTAAGACCAGAAAATACAGTAACGGATTTTTCCAGGTCCTGTTTAAGGTTCATACAGACATGCCTCTTAAAATCAAAGTACACTCGACATTTATTTCCAGGAGCTAATGTTTAAAATTCTGTATGATCTCAGATGTATGCCTATCACCTGACTGGTATGTTCTGCTAAGTGAATGTTCACATACATGATCTCACAAGTGTTCACACAAAAGATACATTTTACTCTTCCTGTACAAAAAAAAAAAAAACAACCAACCAACCAAAACAAAACAAAACAAAAAAAAAGCATTGGTTGTTTTTTTCTTTTTTTTCTTTTTTTTTTTTCTTTTTTTCCAATACAATTATTAATCAAGCCCCTCTGTTCCTGTACATCAGTATTCCTGAAGCCTGTCCAGAAAAATGCAACTTAATTTGTGTTATATGCATTTTTGGACATCTATAGAATGTTTTGTTTAGTAGTAAGGGTTTATGGTGACTTGAGTCTCTCCTCTAGTATTTGTTTTTTTTTTTTCCAAAAGTAGAAAACTTCTGTTTCTATGCCCTTCTGAATAGTGCACATCTCTCTTGTGTGCAGTAGCTCTAAATGGCATAGAACTGCCTAAAGAGAAAGGATTGCTGTTTAGCAACTTGAATAGTTCTGGGAGGATGGATTAAGGCCAAGGTTCTCCTCTCTTAGTAGAATACCACAATGTTCTGATTTGCTTGTCAAGGGAAATTTCTCTGTCTTGAGCATTCTTGGCCATCGGGAATTTGGTGTACCCCCAGTGTACAGCCTCTTTAAAGTCCCTTTTTGAGATGTGTTAATTTATGAGTTCAGTGTCTGAAGTCAATTAATACAGTACCTGTTAGTTTCTAGTTTGTTATCTTCATAATCAGCATTATACTGTTAATGAGAAGTGGTCAGAGCTGTTTGATTAGAAATTAGTTCCATTTTATCAGGTCATTAAGCAGTTCCCGAGCATATCTACCTTAACCTGTTTAACAGCAGCATAAATGAAGAGATGCCTCCTTTGTAAACCTTAGATGTCCTCAGGTGCAAAGTAACTGCTAAAAGATTATTTTGCCACATGAACAAGATCCTGAGTCTCCTGGGATTCCAGCAGAAAGTGGAAGTTAGCCTTACTCTTGAGCCCCAGTGCAACCTGCTGGCATGTGCACAGCATGAGATAAGCGGTAGAGCTCAGGCTTTGTTTCATCTAGGTAAGGCTGACCTTACATATCAAGGGATTCAGCATGAAATATTCTGGGTGTTCTGAAAAATATATAAGCATTCTTTTCCTGGAAGGCTGAAAATTTACCTTTGTCCTTAGGAACAATTTGTGTGTTTATTGGTTGAATTCTCCTGTGGAGTATTTGTGGGCAAAATCAGGAACTCCCTTTTAGAGAAGCAGAGCAATGGGAAAAACACTGTGCCTAGGGAGGTGCAACATCTGTTACATCCAGGATTTTCAGTGCTAACTGTTAAGACACAGTATTGTAGAACTTGCTTTTAGTTCTGGAGTTTTTTGGAATTGACACATATGTTGTTCACTCCATGATAAGAGAATAAATATCATAGGTGATAAATTCTAGAAGACACTGCCATTTCTGGTCTGTAAAATTTTATACTAACTTGGTATTAGAAAAATAGTGTTTTACTTTCTGTGTAGAAACCCAGTTTCTTTTGCCAAGAAAAATATTTGCTATGACATAGAAATTGGGTTTTCTCAGATATTGTGGATATAACTGAACTAGTAAGGTCATGTTTTCTGAATAGTGCATTAGATGAAAAAGAACAGGAACTCCTTTAAAAGAAGATTCTTTTGTTCCCCATGTTTGTGTATACTGTTTGTCACTCGCATGCCAAAATAGAAGGGGAAATAAAAATCAAAGATTTTATTTGTTTCTTGAGCATAATAATAAATAATGTTGACAGTTTCTCTCTTGCAGCGTGGTAATGACATGTCTAGAAGTAGTACAGCAGATGCTTTGAGTTGCCATGAGTTTTGCAGCCTTTTCATTTTAAGATGCTCAATTATTCTTGAACCACTGCGCTATTGTTTCAAAGAACATTTTGTTACTTCCCTTCAGAAACCCTTTCTCATGGTTTATTATGGTTCGTTGAACTACTTTTTAAGGCTTATTTGTGGTAGAATTCGTACCATAATTTTTATACTTAGTCTTTTGAATCCATCTAACCTGAATAGCTCAAGGGAGATAAATCAGGAAGCATAGAAATCAAGAAAATGCGAAGCTGGTACTTGAAGCTGAACCAGAAGCAAGTGTAACTCAATTTGTCAGTGAGAATTTCTAGTGAGAGAACAAAGAACTTGATTTTTATTCTTTTTAACATTCTGTCTTTTTTTTGTGAGAAAGCTGTGATTTGTGCACTTTCTGTGTACAATAAGAAACAACATTTGAGTGGCAGATTTTTGCTGGGTCTATGTAGATTCAACTGCATGTATAAGAAGGGATGTGATTTCCTGAAAGGAAGATTTGACCTCAAGATCTACTGTGATGTGCTTTCAAAGAGGTTTAAGAGACATTTCCTTTAATGAATAGGGATATTTTAATGCATTCTCTTCTGAGCAGATGGCAAACTGGTCTCAGATTCAATTGTCATCCAAACCCTTTTCTCCAGCATATGACAGGTACCAAGAAGAAGCAGTGGTCTGGCTCATTGTGCTTCAGACTACTGTACAAATCATATTTTTCCACAGAACTAATTTTTACACCATAGTAAGACAGAAAAAGATGAACAAACTCTGTATGAGTGTCAATGAGATGGTAATTGACCTGATCATCTTTTAATGGGGGGAAAAAAGGTCAGGTCATTTGGATGATACAAGCCAATGAACCGGGTAAAACTCATTACAAAATTGGGAACTGGTTGGTTATACATAGAGATTCTGAGAATTGTTCAGTAGTATATAAATTAATGGTAAGTAAATGTGGATGCAGAAAACGGATGTAGGATATGTGCTTCATGTTAAAATTTTAATTCCATTGATAATGGCTGTGTCAGAGCCTATAAAAACAGTGCAAAATATGTTTCATTTATTCACTTGCTATCAATCACACAGGTTGTGCTGTTTTACATAAACGTAGAGATCCTCAGCAGGGTCCTGCTGAATTTTGGAAAAGTCACCAACAACTACAGTTCCATCTGTGTAAAGCTGAATGTGAAGCCTGAGATGTACCATATACAAATCAATCCCAGTTTGTTTTTTCAACGAAACTTTAGTATGTAGTATTTCACATCTCTTTTACCAGAATCAGTGTGAACTATGCTGTGTTTTTATTCATTTGAGTTTTTGAAAAAGAAAAAAAAGTGATTGCTTTTCTCTAATTTGCTTTAAACAATTGACAAAGGTACTTATGTATTTAATTATTGAAATTGAACACGATGTAAGAGGCAGTGCAAGCTACCTTACACAAATATTTAAAAGATAGGGTAACAGTGTCTTAATCCAGGAGCTCCAGGTGAGACCTTCCAGGTATTCCTATTGCTGACTACATATTTATAGTGTGGAAAAAAGTCTAATCTCAGCTGTAGGTGCTGAGAATTACATGTCATTTTCCTTAGAGCAATAAATATTCTTTTGTCTGTCTAGATTTTTCCATATGTTTTGCACATTAATTCCTAACAGTGCTGCTCTATGTCACTAAAATATCAAAATCTAATCAGTCAGATGGCAATAAATGGAAAAAAAAAATAGAAATTCATGGCAAAGATTAGTGATGACTAAAAGTGGTTTATGGGTCCTAGTGGGATTCCTCCTTTTTTAACAACAAAGTGCAGAGAGAAAGAATATGCACAGCTTACTTTGTCTTCCTACTTCTTTTGATCTGAAAGAACAATCAGATAAGGCTGATTTCTGAAGACAGTTCAGAATGAACATATTTCAGTTGCCCCCAGTGATAACCATCATTGTCAACAGGAGGCATTGCAGGTACTGACACTAGAGCCCTAAATGTTCAGATACTGAACATTTTATCTTTTATTTTAAAAACTACTGCTGGGAACTCTCTTTATAGAATGCAATGGATGATGAGTATTTAGAAGAAGAATGAACCCTGAAGGAGAATAAAGCGCAAGCCTCAGAGATTGTCAGTGAACACCAGAAGGACAGAAAAATTTAAGGTTAAAGTGGAGAATTTTGTACACAGAAAATCTGAAGCAGTGGAAAATGGAAGAAAAAAAACTCAGGACTTACAGGCTACAAAAATAAAAGAATTTAGGGGCCCTGGCCACAGTATGTATTTGTCCAGTTCAGTGCATCACTTTGCACTCTGTTAGATTTCAGGAAAAGTAGTACTTTTTCATAGGAAATGCTCAAAATCGGAATATATTGGAGTGCTAATAATAAAAAATGAGATTTGGATTAATTTAGTGCATATCTAACATTCTTAATCTGTGGAATTCTAATAAATGCCATTAGTCCCTTCAGTTCACAACTGTTAATTTTTTGGCATATTGTGATGAGTTACACTTTACATAACTCTTGTAAATTGTAAACATATTTAAGCATTCTGTAGTGTATTGAGAAAGCGGATTGCTTACAAATGTATATACTAACATTTTTCAGATGTAAAGGTATTTATGTCCTGAATGCTGTGCAACACTGATGATCCTCTTTAAAGCTAGCAGTTACTCTGTTTATCGTTGTCTAAGTTAGTAACTGCTAGCTCAATACACTCCAAAGCTAGCATGAAGTATGCTACTATCACTCCTAATATCACATCAAGGATAACTAAATTTGAATGAGAAGATGTAAATGAATTCATAATCTTAGGTTTTTAGTGTGCTTATGACTATCACTGCAGCTTAAAAATGTGCCTGGAAAATTGCATATTATTTCTTGTCTAGCCCCTCTTCAAATAGTTTGTTCTGGTCACCATACACAGATAAGACATTTAAACACATTGACTGCTGTCCTCATTTTACAACATTATCACTGCTGTTTTCTTGTGTTTTAGATGAAGTTCTTCATCTCTTTTTTCTTCTATTCATAAATGAGGCAGAGATGGTCAGCATCAGAGCTCTTGAAGATCCTGAATAATAGGAGCTCCATTGCTGTACGTGTGCCCCTAGCATCTAATCAGGCTTGAATATCAGGTGGTACATCTTGTAGCTCAGTAGGTTTTTCCTGGGTGCTTTTGAAGGTCCTAGACTCTGAGGAGGCTCATAGGTAAAGGTCTTTTCTTCCTCACCTACAATATATGTAGCTTTGTTTCTTGACACTTCAACCAGTTTCTATTGTGTGAGGAGTACATGTGTTTTTAAAACACATCAGTATGTCTCTTTGTCTTTGCTATAACTTTAGCCACTCTTGAGGCCAGCTGCACAGTTTCCTTAGTGTACAGGAATGCATCCTTCACCCCCACCCCTGGGTTTCCTTAGCTGGTAAGTCACTGTCAGTTCTTCTGCCCAGCAGGGAAAATGTGATGCCATCTCTGTTCCATATATTTCTCAAAACAGGTGAAGGTCTTCCCAGGCAAGGAAAAGGCAAGGCCAGTAAAGTCAAGAAGCACTAAATGACTTTTGGGTGACCCCCTGTGTATGCTTCTGACATTCTTTTTCCTCAGCACCCAGCAATAGTGTCCGTGAGATAATATTCTAGGAGTTTTACATGAAGAGCTTTACATAATATGAACATAATTACTTTGCACACTGCTCCAAAATGTTGCATTGGTGACAGGTGTGAAATATGACTTCTCAGTTAGATAACATCAGTCAATATCTTCAAATGGAAAAGTAATGTTCTATGTGAAAAAAAAATAAATAAATCACTTTGACTTACTGTATTTTGCTAAATAGTTTCTACATAGATATATGAAGGCAATTGAAAAGCTGTATAAAACTCATGTATTGCACATGTCTGTAAACTGTAAGATAGATGCTCTATTACATAGACTTAATTTTGTGATGGTAAAACACATGCTAAACACAGAGGCACTTAAACTGTAAAGCCAATGTGAATGTCCTCTTTACACAAATGTGATTTTTAGCCAGCTGTACTCTCCAGAACTTTGATTTGTGTATATTGGGCAGATAAGCATGGCCATCACTCTGCAGTCCCCTTCTATCAAACATGTGCTATTAGGTAGTTGGAGATTGAAACCATACAGCCAGCTTGCGTGAAACTAGAGAGCTCCATCTTACATTTGAAGTAGGTAGAACAAAAACCTGATGCAGAAGGCAGAAATATTTTTCCCATATGTTTTCCCCCAAGAAATATAAAAGCTCCCTTTATACTTCATGTAGCAAGTTTTTGTCAATGACACTGATCTAAAAGACCACCTTGCTGACTTTTGTTTCACAATGACTGGAAAAATCTACACGTCAGTTCTATTTTTTATGTAAAGCTACACAGTGTTGACAGATTCTGTAGTCCTTCTATGACAGGACAGTATGAAAACCTTTCTTTCCGTGCCTACCGAAGAAATCATTGGGGTTAAATGACAGGGCTCTACCAGTGATTTTTCTGTCACAGAGAACTGTAAATTGCAGCCTGTCTCCAGGATAGTGTTTAGACACATTCTGAGATTAATGGTTTTGCATAGACACTTTGGACTTCAAATGATTTTGAGATAAGCTCCATCAAGAAGATTCTCCCAGTCTGAACTCAACTGAAAGTGCTTTGTGTTTCAGTGACGTTTATACAAAACTTTGTTGGTACAAACCAGACAGTATGTTATAAAATGAAATGACATCTCTTATGTTCCATACTACAGAAAATTTTCACCTCCAGCTTAACTCTTTGTGACAGATTTTATTTTTCTTATATAGTAGCTCTTAACAGTTTTCAATAACAGACAGCAATGAGGCATTATATTTACATGATTGAAAAGCCTGTACTTTTCCCTTGAAGGCACATAGCTGGCAAGGAATGTCAGCATCTTAAATGAGAGAAGAGGAATAACATTCTTACCTTAATTAAGGTATAAGAGCCTAAGAAAGCATCTCAGTTTGGGAATGTACTAATTCATTCACTTTTCCAAACCTCAGCAGATAATTTGTGTTCTTCAGTAATCAGTGAGATAATGCAGGAATAGTGACAGGACAAATATAATAGACTTATTTTAATGTAATTGAAAGACAAGTGTTTATCAAAAAACAAAGTAAATATAGATGTGCATTTTACATATATTCAGTAGTTGCCTGATTTGAAAAAAAAAAAAAAGAGAGAGAGAGAAAGAAAGCATCTATATTTTTATCAATCAGTTTTCAGATTTTCTGAACATGTACCAAAAATGGTATGGTTTCTGGAGAATTTTGCATGGGCAGATGCAAAAGCGGTGTCAGAAACATGTAAGAACCAGTGTAACAAGAGTGTGAAATGCTGTGTCTTTGTTATCAGTAACCCATAGTTAGCATACCCCGCCTCTGTCAGGGTGTATAAGGGCTAGGAGGGACAATCACTTCTTACTGACCAAATGCACTCCATGCACCTTGTGGCCTCCCTATAGGCTGCAAGCTGAAATTGGAATTTTCCTCTCAGGAGACACCAGATAGGTTCTCTGTTCACGTTAGCATTGGTGCTATTTTTTGACCTCAAGTTTCAAGAGTTGTATTATACAATACAATGAGAATTAAAAGGTCTTTTCAGGAGAGAAAAAAAAAAAAATAGCAGAACTTGTTGTTTTACAAATGATATACTTAGAATTGTTCAGACATTTATAGAAGCATCTTCATGATTTTTTAATTTCAGTGTTTAAGCATTACATACAATATTTGTGAATCTCGCTTGTAGTATTTGAGGCTGAAACATTGATTGTGATATACAGAAAACTAAGGTGAAAACAGAGATGGATTTGAACAGCAGGTCACAAGTTTATGAACGTAATGTAACCCAACAATAAGTGATTTCTGAGCAGGGAGCTCCTTCCATAAAATTCCATAGCAAATGTAGTGTCTTCAGTCAACCTGAATGTGATTGGAACAGTCCCTGCACCTCCCACAGGTAAAGAAGTTATAAACTGGCCACTGCCACTAACGTAGCTTTAACATCTGAAATTGGAAGGGCCAGAGTCCACCAGGAGAATGCATGAAAATTCCCACTTCTGGTAGCAAACCAACTGAGACTCTACTCATAGTGACTACATACCTCAGACTGATGGTTATTAGCAGCCATATTCTTTAGAAGTCATTAAAATAAAGTGTCTACGCTTCAGTGATGTTGAACATGTCATTTTGACAGAAAGGTGAGGACATCTTTCAGGAGCCAGTTTTGTGTTACTCAGTGTGCTGGATTCCCTCCTTCAGAAATTGAATTGTTATAATGAGGCAGACTACTACTGTTTTCAGTCACTGAATGCTGGATAGACATGGAAGTATTTAAAAATAAATAAAAGGTAATCCAAACCCCCATGTTAGATGTTAATGTCAAAAACGTTTCCATTATAATAGTTAAACTTGTATGTTTTAAGACAGGTATGGAATACTCTTGCCAATTTTTTAAGAACCAGAGCCAAGGTTTATAAAAAATAGGATAAACAAATAAAAGTATGTAGAAAGCCTATTCTGAATGTAATTAGTACATGCCACTTGCAAATGTCAGCAGTTATTTTTAGTGGAGAGCATTTGTAAGATCTGGCAGAGAGCTCTTGAAATGTCGGGAGGATAAGAGGAAGTGTAGCACAAGCCAGATACGTATACTAATGTGTTAGAGGCTTGTAATAGTGAGTCCATCCTTTCTCCTTTTTCTTTTTTTGAAAGTCAGGATGGAGCTGTCTTGAAGCCAACCTCATAGATCCATCATAGTTCCCTTCCAATGTCATAGGTATTGAGTGAACGCAACAAAATGACTTGAATTTTGGAAACAAGCACTAGTTACATATGGTTTGAAGAAACAGGCTTTTTCTTCCTCTTTCCTTGCTCGTAAACAGATTGATATTGTTTAAAAGTATATTGTACTCAACTTTAATAAAGGTGTGTTACACTTATTAGATGTATTAATCAGCAAAGTAGAAAGTATACATATTACTGTCTATATGAATACACATTCAAGCCTCACTGAAAATAATAGAGGGAAAGAGCAGTTCTTTAACAGTGCTGTTCACAAGGTCATTAACTGTGCTGTTCAATGCTGTTGTCCTATCACTTGACACAGGAATAAATGTACACTTGTCGTGTGTACTCTGTTTTCACAGTGAAAGGTGGATTAGGTTTGTATAAAGCAATACTTCACGTATATCCTTCTCATGCACATTGCTACTTTTCTCCTCTCTCATTAATAATCTTTATACATCTCAGCTTCTGTGTAACTAGGAAATATACTGAGTCTTTACTGTTGCAAAACTTTGTATCTATTAGGATTCCATTTTTTAACATGGTTTTTCTTTTGTGCATAATGGAGTAATGCTTTTATCTTGCATCTTTTATATTTTGCATTGGATTTAATATCTCCAAGTCCAAGCATGATATTTTCACTTGGAAGTTTGTAGGTTTTTTTCTATATTGGTTTTTGGATTTCTAGTTCATGCTGTAAAGTTGTGTGCCTTACATGCTGATCAGAGCTGGTGTCTTTGCATCAGAACTCAGTCCCATGGAAATAATACAATTTTAAGGTCTCTTTGGGAGTACCCCAAACTTTGGCTTCAGTAGGAAAAGAAAGCTTACCATCCCTTTCCTATTATCTTGTCATTAATTATTGGGCAGAGGAAGTATGTCTCTATGGAGCAAACTAGTTTTGAATAATTTTAGAAATGTTACATACTTTTGCTTCCTTAGTTCGTAGAAAATGTTATTTTTATTCTTTAAAAGTATATCATGTTATACAAAATTACATTGAGATTTGGAGATAAAATGGACCTCTCAGGTACACAAATGGCACTCTAGTACCCAAGGTACATCCCAGTCGTCTTCTGTGGCAGTGCATATTCTGAAAAATGAAAATAAAGGATTTATTTATTCGAATAAAGCATTGTAAAATATGCATTAAGGATTTGTTGTGTATTAGAGCTATACTCTTCACCTGAATCCACTGAGAACCTAAAGCAAGATAAAAGAATTTAAGATATGAAGCGTACTGAGTAGATCTAGTTACCAGGAAGGATGGACAGGAAAGCATCACTTATCAAAGCATGTTGTCCTAGTAAATAAATTAGAGGAGGTTAATTAAGGGGGATACAAGTGATAGAAGGCATCACATGGTATTCATACAAAGGCAGAATTTGTTCTCCAAAAAAAAGCTGAGTAGGTCATGATTGCAAAATACAAATATTTGCAAGATAGGCTTATAGGCTTTTGTGATGTGAATATGAATGTGTTGTTATGAGGAACTGGGAGGCTTAGAGATAAGAATTTCTTCTTTTTCTGCCCAATGTATCTTTCCTAATTTAACTTGAGTTATAAACATACCTTAGAATCAATAGCAATCAATCTGAACAAAAGGTATTGTTATCCTCGATAGAAAAGTTCCTGGAGACATTTTTAATACCCAAGTTTGCAGAATTTTTAGAGTGCCACATTATAATTTAGCAGATTGGTTTTCAAGGCACTTGGCCAACAGCTAATCTTTGAACCTAATAGAACAATAACATCGCTGTTCCGTTTGCTTCTCAGCACAGTGGGT
This sequence comes from Tragopan temminckii, assembly GCA_028571105.1. Lineage (NCBI taxonomy): Eukaryota > Metazoa > Chordata > Aves > Galliformes > Phasianidae > Tragopan > Tragopan temminckii. The sequence goes on along the minus strand of JAOWBP010002392.1, from coordinate 23,845,991 downwards.
ATACATTGCCGACATGCAGAATACTTGGCTTTTCTTCTCAGGGAGTTCTGACACTGCTAATAACTTGGTAACAAAACAATTAAATATGAATATAATGTTATTTAGCTTGTCAAGCAAAAGGCACACAGGATCATTTTAACTCCCAAAAGAATCAGGATTGTAAAAGTGTCTGAGAATGCACTTGTTCAGCCCACTTGCCTGCTGTGGCTACTCATGGCAGTCTTTATTACAATTCTATTTTTGTTGTTTTTGAGGAACTAGAAAAATTTTGTTCAAGAAAATGTAATAGACAGTAGACTGGTTCCTTCTAAGATGTCAGATACCTACTTTATCATAGCAAGAAAGTGACAGTCAATTTAAACCAGAATTTATTGGGAACATTAAGAGCTGGAAGGACTTTGGCTAATCACTGTAATGTCGCCCACAAATGGTAAATGAAAGCATGAGGAAATTGAGTTAACACAAGTTAAAAGTTCAAATACTTACTGAATTATATTAAAAAAACCTATGACCTAATTAAATTATCTGAACCTGTTCATTTCAGTCTGTCCTGTTATACTTGTAAATACATATGATAGTATTTTCTTAGATGCAGAACAGTTGACAGGTTTAGCATGCATCAGACAAAAAGCCGGTGAATGAGATCAAAGGATGAATTATTTATTAATGTGCAATATTCTGAATAGTTGTACTTAATGGTAAGGAGAGTTTTGCACTGAGCTTGTTTATATCCTTCATACTTGTAATTAAAAAAAATCAGAGTTATCTCAGCTACAGTACGTGGATAAAAAATTGCATGTTGCTTTGCTCTTTTCTTTATAGAGTTTGTAGGGAAAAATCTAGAGAGGCTGAAGTAGGAAGCAATGCACATGGACATGTATTGCAGATATGTTGATATACCTTAAAATTGTGAAAGGTGTATTGATGGTTTATGCACAATTACTCTACTCCACAAAGACCATTTTTAGATGTCTAGATTTTATCGTAATATATAACATCTAAAATAATAGTTTTGGGGTTTGTGTTATCTCAATGGAATCATCTTTCAATTATTTTTTCCTCCTTTAACTTAAAAGAATAGAAATACTTTGCCAATATAACTAACAAATTTCCTGCAATCTCTCTATCTTACAGTTTCAAGGCTTATTGAAAATACAGTGGTTAAGGAAACATTGTAGAGTTTTTGCTTTATGCTTTCTGCATAAGAATTTGTATTTGAAAACAACAGGTGGAGCTTCACGTGTTTATGAGAACTTTGATTCAGTCGTCAGATAGCATTAGGCATAGGCAGCAGCTTTCTTACTTTGAGCAGCTCAGGGGACTATTTCAGGATAAAAAAAAAATCTGGATAGTAAACAGCGGAAATATTTGCAATTTGAAGCCTTCTCGATTCTGTACGCTTGCTAGCTTTGTGTCCCTGAAATGAATAAAATCACAGGAATTCCATGGAGGATACCACTTAATGCTTTGGCTAGCCCTGCAGTACAGAACCACCATCTGAATACCTTTTCCTGGAAAAGTAAATGTTAGCACTGTACCAGAGTTCTCCTTGTCACCTAACACACAAATGTATAAGGGGAGTTATTGGTCATGCAGAGGAAATAGAAGGTTTTCAGCTTTGGCAAAAATAGGTGATGATGTGTCTGTAAGTAGAGAACAAAATGTCATTTTAGCAGTTGTCAAGATTTGATGGCTCCCATCTGAAATTTTAAATTTTATTTCATCTTAAGAATGAATTCTTCTCTCTAGTCTTTACTTAGAAGAGCAATTAATTTTTGGAGAGAAATGCCATGTCACACCTTAGTTTCTAAGTGCTTGTGAGGGTAAACAGTTGAACACAAACAGAACTTTTTTCCTGCCATCAGAAAAAGAATTATTTTATGAAATGAGAGGTCCTGTCCACTTCTATTTAGTACTTAGAAGTGTTTGACTACAAAAAGAAAGAAAAAGGCAGCATTGGTTGATTTTATTGCCGACGTGAAGATTAGAGTCAATAAATGATGTCAGTTTGGCTCAAGTAAGGGGTGAAAATTCACAAAATCATAGAATGGCTTGGGTTGGAAGAGGATCATCAAGTTGGATGATCAAGAGGATCATCAGGCAGAGCTGCCAGCCACTAGATCAAGTACTGGATCAGATTGCCCAGGGCCCATCCAACCCAGCCTTAAACACCTCCAGGGACAGGGCATCCACAACCTCTCTGGGCAACCTGTTCCAGCACTATATCACCTTTTCAGTGAAAATTTTCGCACTGACATCTAATCTAAATCTTCCCTCATTTTGTTTAAAACTGTTCTCCGTTGTTCTAATCAGTATGTACCTATGTAAAAACTTGATTTCCCTCCTGTGTTTAATCTCACTTTGTATACTGGAAGGCTTTAATAAGGTCTCCCATGGCCGCCTTCAGTCTGAACAAGCCCAGCTCCTTAAGCCTGTCTTCAGAGAAGAGGTGGTTCAACCCTCTGATCATCTTAGCAACCTTCCTCTGGACCCTCTCCCAGAGCTTTTCCCTAAAGATTAGTTTATCACTAGGATTTTGGCAAAGAAAAAAAAAAAGCATTAAGCTTTTCTTTTTCTCTCCAAATATTTGATACTTTTATATTTCCCTATTGAAGTTTCTTTTTTAAGTTATCAAAGGTAATTTGAAAGATGCAACAGTAATTTCACTGTGTAGCAAAGACCAGTTAGTTTTGCTACTGCTGTGCACAACCACCAGCCACCCACAGTGCCACCACTAGCCTTTACGAATGCCACACTTTGGCGTGTGTGTGTGACTTGAAGCCAGCTGCAGGAAAGCCTCTAACAGCAAATACGTGTTTACTTCTTGTAAATGCTGAAACATCCTTATTTAAAATTGAAATATTTGTACATATTTTCCCTCTTGAAATTGATAAAATCTCACCAATTTCTCAATCAAATGTGAATGGAAGATAAAAGTCTCTGCAAACCTGAGACTAGCTTAGGAAGCCCATTACAGTCCACCAAGATAACAAATCCTAGAGTAACTTTCAAATCGCTCAGCATAAAAGCATGAAAGTCTATTCAAGAGAGGGATCTTTTTTCTTTTCCATTCAGTCTGAATGCAAGGGGCTGTTCCCAATGAATGAGAAAGAGAAAAGAATTATATGTTATGATTCTGAAGTGCGTTCTAAAATTCCAGCATCTGTAACAGGTAATCTAATTCCTTTCACTTAAGCTGCGAGCTGCGAGACCTTGGTGATGAATGCCACGTCTCTCCCAGTCCTTATCCACCTCCCTGTTAAGTTCACCGCTAGTGAAAATTCCATTGAAACAAATGCTCTTGCACCGATGTAACGCTTGTCTATTGCACCAAAATAATAGGCCCTAAAACTCAAAATTCCTTTCGTGGCTCACAAGTGAAAATAGTTACTGCTTTTTGAAACATTTTGAGGAAGATGTTTGGGGCTATTTTAATGGGATTTCCTGAGTTCTTTTAACTTCCTGCTTTTTCCTTTAAAACATCCAGGAGCTTGTCTAAATACCTTTCCCTCCTACCTCACTGGTATTTGTGCTATAAATCTTTGCACTTTCATCACATTATGCAATTGCTTTTGCTCTTGTGAATCCCACATACTACAGAAAAAATGTTTTCTAATATATAGCTTGTATTAAAGCAATAGGATATAGTATGTCACGTTTCTTATGAGTAAATTCTAATAATGGCTTACATAAAAATGAGACTATCTCTTTCTCTTAGCTTTGAATTTAAAAAGTATTGCAGTATCTATAAGTATCTCTGATGGCTGCGTAGACATTCATCATACTAAATTGATTTGCCATGCCTGAACAAGCTTGAACAATATGAAATTTTAAAGATATTGCTGTAAAACCCATTCTTTAATTTTACTAAAATAATGAAAAGCATATTTTACTTTAGTTTACAAAACATTGAAATGCTAATTCATATGAAGTGTTTATATTCTTCACATATTGTTGTATGTGGTATTAAAAGCTGTTCCTCTTTTTTTTTTTTTTTTTTTCATTTCACTTTCAGTTGTTTCTATTCTGTTTTTCAATAGGGATTTCTAAAATGCATGGACTTGTTGTAATTTTATCAAAGTTTCTAGCCATTACCATCAGCTTAGACTTTCTGCTAGAGGACTATAGGTTACTGTGCATTGTCTACTATGAGTTAAATAAGAATATTTCTTGTCAACCAGCAATGGGGAAACAAGTAGTAATTTCCAAATACAGGATCTAGTGTGTTCAGATAATGGATTAAGTTAAAATAAGGAAACTACATTGCAAACCTGAGGTAGACCCCTGTTATTAATAAATAAAAAGTAACATAAGTAGAACCAAGCAAACAAAATTTTTTCTTGTAGTTGTTAAGTTACTGCACTCTGTTATTTATGAAAATCAAATTATAGCAAACCATGAATACTGCTTATTAATTTTCGGTCTGCAATTTAGTCACCTTTCTGCACCCTTGCGTTATCCGAAGCTAAACATTCAAGCTTCTCTTTGTGTTTCCATTTTTTTCAGCAGCAAAACTTTTCGTTTTAAAAATTACTGTTTAGGACCACTGTAATAATACTGAGGAGCACAGTGGGTTTGATATGACAACTTTCTTTTCGCAGATTGCTTATTTTCTCTTTGTAGTAAAGCAGATTTACATGCAATGTCAGATTGGTTTTGGTGGGTTTCCAGCTACGTACCATGTTATTTCCACAATCACCATTCAATATATTTAAGTAAATGACTGCTCTCAGTTACTTGATTTTAGAGCTAGCTTTAGGGGTTTATTCCCTATTTTAGTGCAGTGCTACTGAGATCTTTGAGACACCTGAGCATCACCATTTTTGTATTTGTCAATTGATGTGTATGGAAGAGGTGTTTGGTTTTTCCAAAGTTTATCTAGCACATAAAAGTATCTTTTACATTGGTTTTTCACAGAAACTATACAATTAACTATCCGTCCTGATCTGGGAACTTCTGTGAGAACACTCATGGCATTTGGCTAGTAAATTCAATTAGTTAGCTGTAGTGACAGGAATGCAGAGCATTGCGTAATGCAAGGATCAGCCTGCTTTACAAAGACAAGAATTCAGTCTGTGATGCTGCTGTGCACAAATTTTTCTGACAGATATATATCCTTCTGTTGCTTTGAATAGGACTTCTTGTGAGCATTTGTGTAACTAGAATCGTAGCAAATAAACTGGAAGCTTTTTAAGTATAGGAACTGTATTACTGATATCTAAATGAATTTTATTTTTATTTTAAATACATTGATGGCTTTTAAAATAAATTATTTTTATGTAGTAAATAGTGGGTTTATGCTGTCACTCTCAGACCATGAAGCCTGAAGACATGTTACTGAAACAAAGTTCCTTGTCAAGTAGAGTGACACTTAATGCAGAATTATAATGTTTTACAGAGTTTATTGAATCCTTAATAATGAGTATATATTTCTTTAAGCAGAGGAGCTCTTTGTCCTGCAAGTTCTTAGCATGTTCTAAACCAGTATGCTGCGGCTGAAGATGAAATTAGTATTAATGATGAATGCCAAGTTTGGTGATGCTCATTCTTTCCCCAGCCCTCTACAAGCAAAATCCATTAGTATAGATAGATCAGCATTAAAAAACAGGAAGGACAGAACAGCTCTCAGTGCAGGGACACTTTTTGCACGACCTTTGATATGATAAGCTTGTGCTTGGTCATTGTGATGCCTCGAGTTGACCTATGCAGATGTTAACTCTGATGGAGCCATAGAGAAATGTTATCGGTGCTTCATGTGCAACTTCAGTGTTTCAAACTGCTGAGCTTTTGAGGAAAGAAGCACTGAGCTTTTCTGCTTCTGTGTCATAACACTGATTACAAAAGGGTTTCATTCAGGGATCTTAAATATAAATCTATTGAAAATTGATTTCAGGGTGATTAAGAAAAAGGTGCAAGTTATTGCTTTTTATTAAAAATTAGTGCTTTTAATATGCTGTGCTATTCACAATTGACTCAGGATCCAACTCATTTCTGGATATCCACCAGAAGAATGAATTTGGATTTTTAAGGCTCAACATAGTCCCAGCAGATTTTGACATCTAAAGAATTACTCATCTCCAGATCAAGTTTGTCCCTCTAAACACTGAGAAATTGCTTAGGGATTAAAAACACTGAGAATGCTAAATTCTCAATGCACTGCAGTTCTTCTGAGAACGCTGATGCATGAGTTTTGAGAGCTGCAGAAATTTCAAAACAATCTTATTTCAGATAACAGTTTTTTTGTTTGTTTGTTTGTTTCTAAAGCCTAAATATAGTTATTGTTGCTTTAATTCCACTTAATGATTAGACAAGTGTGACTTTTAGTGTAGCTTTTTTGTCTGCCATTCTTTAAAGCTTGTATCTGGATACATGGCCAAGCAGAGAAGATGTAAATGATTAGCCATGTCCCAAATAAAGTGATAAAAGCATGCTTGTATTTTACAGTGTGACATAAGTAATTGACCACACTACTGTATGGCCAGTATATTAATTCTACAAATCGCAATTGCCACTTGTTGCTTGCAAAGCCATTAACTGATGTAAAAGAAGTCTGGAACAATGCACATACCATTTTTTAAGTGATTTTAAAATGATCTTTCTTCGGATCAGAAGGCAGGGTGCAGTGAGCAAAACAGCAGGGCCAAGCATGACCTCCTGACTCTGTACTCAGTGCGCCAGCCTTACTCCTTTCCCAGAACTGTTTCAGATGTACAACTGCTCTAACAATTTTGAATGCATGCATTTCTATTTGTGCTCTTTTGAGCATGTGCTTTTCATGTACAGCTCTGTATCTGTGTCTTTATTCAACATAGAAATGTACACAATATTGGTCTGAGATTGAATGGCCTTTGAAAATGCTGTGCTCCAACATATTCCCAAGTTTTCCAGGAACTGCATTCCTGGTTTCATCTAAGTTCTGACCTGAGAGAGCTTTTATTTCCACCACTGCTGAGTCTCCTCCCTGACAAGTGCCACAACCACTCCTATTCCCAGCACTAATATTCTCAGTTATTGTGGGGAAATATGGACATGATCATCATCATCCAGATTGCAGTGAAAACTTCAACTGTGACCTTCTGGGTCACAGGGGAAGAATCCTACTCTGTTAGTAACAATGAATCTGTCGCTAGGCAATAGCTGGGGTTTGAAATTTCCTTGTGTGTATTCTCATCTTATACATAATTAATGCCACTTTTTCTTGTTTCCCGTCCTTTTTTTGCCAGTACTTCTGTTTACTTCAGTATCTGGACTCTAGCTGTCTGCTCTGGCTAGCTGGTGGATTCTGCTGTTGGGAGACTCAACTTCCCCCAGGACATTCTGCTGCTCCTGGAGTACCACCTGTGTGGTGGGAGGAAGGGCAGTGCTCTTCTCTGGGTTGAGTCAACAAGAGCTGGGCTAAATATTTTCCAAATGGAAAGACTTATTGATATCTTTATTAATATCTTTTGGGGGTGAATCTGATCTGAATTTCAAAAAGCTGGCTTCAGATCTAAAGGAAAGAAGTGAAATGTCATTAACGTTGATCAAGTGAGAATCAGATGAAGCTGTGTATACCGTATGACTTTCCATTCTATTCCTATCTGCTGAAAAACCTAGGCATGCTGTAGAGCTGAATATATACATCAAACAAAAAGAACTTCTTTGTTAATTTTAAGGTATTTCAAATTAAAACCATGTTAACTTCAGGAACTCTACATCAAGAGAAGAACTTCTCAATATTTCTCTCTGAACTGTTTCTTTTATCTGCAATCTGCTCACTTTTATGACCAGAAAAAATTAATCAGCAATTCAGTCAATCACGTCTAGATGGTATTTTGTGAGTCACATGGCAGGAACAGGAGTGCAAAGATTCATTCAGAATGCCTTGAGAAAGGTTATTCTTCACTGAGTGTTTTCTGATGTATCTAAACCTCACTATTGTCTTGTTCTCAGTGAGAGTACCAGATGTTACCTTAGTAATTTAGAGGCCTGAAACATTTTAAGCAAATATTGGCAGAGGGAAAAGGAAGGACACTAGTAGTAATCAAGAAAAGGACCGTAAAGCAGCTCTGATCTCTTTTAGTTTATCTTATTTTTATTTCCTTGGGTATACAAAAGGTAGAGCCCCTACTTAACCATAAATTTATGCTTAGCAAAGCTCTTTGTTAATGGAACGCAGGCAAGGGTTACTGGGCTCTCTGGCCTCAGGGAGATCCATGCCAGCACTGAGGGAAGCTGCCACTGAGACACACTGCCACTCTGCAAACATTCTCCACAAGGAAGTTGTTTCTCATAAGCTTTGTTTTACAATGAGCAACGTAATGATGTAGAAGTACATTAGCTGACAGGTTTGTAATCTTCACATATATGGAAAACATCAAAAATGTTACTAGGGTTTATAACTTTTTACTTGTCTCTAACCTCATTCCTTATTTTACAAAACACGAATCCTTTTTCTTCTCTTTGCATTATTTTTTTTAGTAAGTACAGCAATTTATCATCTTTTAAGCTGAAAAAGACAGTTTTCTTTCAGTGAAAGTACACTGCAGGTTCTTTGAATGAGGACGTGTCAATGGTAGTACAGCTGTCCTACCATGGTGAAGTCACCTTGGTAACATGCTTAGTTTCCATCAGCCGTAGATCCTTTTTCATTCCTGAACCTAGCTGCAGCTAGTTTTTGAATGCAGTCCACTGTGGCGTGAGACCAGCTGTCTCTCCATTCATTTAAGTTAAATCTGTATTTCACCTCGTGCCTCCAATTTGTTTTGTTGTCATATCTCAGCTAACTCATGCAAGTACTGCTGTGGCCTTATTTGAAAAGAAGATGTGTTTCCACAGTTATTCTTTTTAAGCTCGTACATCTAACGATGTTTTCTGAGTCTAATAAGGGTCTTGTAGTTCAGTAGGAACTTTCAGTATTTTAGTCATGGTCTAAAATCTGCTTCAGTCTGCCCAATGCTACAAGGAATAGATATAGTGGAAGAAGGGTCTTGGTATGTGAAAGGTTGGAGGACTGCATTAATGAGCATGTGTTGAGTGTACAGCAATACAGTATTTCTTAACTGGGAAATTAGTAGGGCATTATAGGAGGCCTGATTAAAAGAAAGAAAGGATGTCACTAAATTTTTCTTATTGAGTAATAATGCAGAGCAAATACCAATTGACTTCTCCCAGATCAGCCTTCCTAAGAACCTACAGAAAGGTGGGAGCTAATACATCCATGCTCTTATTTTTAACTGCAGAGATTAGATGTTACTCCAGGCATATAGCTGAAGTGTTTTGACTCCATGTACAATATTCTTAGGCAAAGGGTAGGAAATCCAAAGGTAATTGGTAAGAAAAACTGTACTGATGATTTTATATAACAGGGAAAATACACTGTTCTTTTCTGACCTCAGCCAAGGGTGACTTCTTTGCTTGACAACTATCGATTTTTTTTTATAAACAAAGATTAAAACTGTATCTGCAAAGAGGTCCTATTCAGATTGGCATCTTTGTGTGAGGAAAGAGCTCCTATTTCACATACCCTGGGCATATTTTTTTTCTGATTCAGAGAGATAGTGTAGACTCTGAAATTTGAATCTTTTGTATATAACCTGCAAATGCATTTCAAGCAACTTTTTTGCAATAAATGAGAGCAGTTACAAACAAATGACTGAATATTTGTAACAAAAAAGTGGTAATATCAGCAAAACAAGTACATCAGGCATCCTGAGATATTAGTGGAAGACTCTAAATGTTTTTTCAAAAAGCATCTTTTGCATTCTGTGTTATAAGCTGTGATCTTTCCTGTCTGAATCGTGTAAATCACCATGTTTTCAGATGAAAAAAAATAAAATACTGATTTTAAAGCTAAGGAGAACCTTTCGAATGGCATTTAACTATCATATGCAAGTCACAAGAGTTGTAAATATTCCTTCTTACCTGCGGCTCTTTAAGTAATTACACTCGAAGGAAATCCAGTTGTGTAGCAGATGAGCACTGGAAGGTGGTTTCACTGCAGTCCCTACTTGGTTGAGCTTGTTTGTTGGTTTTTTTTTTTTTTCTCACTTTGGAAAAAGCTTTGTGTTTTGTTTGACTCTCAGTGATATAAAGATAGCACTGTTTTAGCTGGTGAGCCTGGCTTTTGGAGCTTATCTCCTCAAACAGCTTCCAAAATGCTCTTCACTATGTTCAATAGCACTGGTAATAATCTAAAGGGAGAGAATGTTATTATATGGAATTGGTTTGCCTTGGATGTGCAACTTAAACCTTTAAGGAAGTTTCCTGGAACATAATCTCTTTTGCATACATGCTGATAAGAGTTCCAAAACCTCTCATCATGTCCATTTGAGAAACCCAGGTACTGTTGTGGTGTTGGCTTAATATTGGTTCCCCGTCAGTACAGTGTTAGATAAGTTTTAATAACCCAAGGCACTTAAAAATGGTAGCCTCTAATCAAATTCAGTCACAATGAGATGCATTCTACTCTATTTTACATTTGTGTGAAATTAATTGTTGAATAATCATTATTAGGAAAAAAAAAAAAAAAAGTTTCTAGCGTAAATGCTGACACTGCTTTAATCGTAGTATCATAAATGCAGCATGTGCAACAAGATAAACCAAAGGAGATCAGACATTCCCGTTAGAGCTTAGCTGTGTGCCAGATACAGGGATGGATGGGGAGGTGGGTAGGTACGTAGGTAGATAAGAGTAAAAGAGTATTAAATTAAATACACGTGCTAATGAAGCAGGGAAAGTGTATGCATTTAACAGCTGTTCATTTTTCATTCACATGATTGTGTAAACACACAGAATAATGGTACCTGACAAAGAGCTAAGAGGAAGGTTAACATCCAGTGCGAGGTGGAGTGTTTAATGGATGAACTTAAAAGCAGATAACAATACAGCATCCCATGTATACTTTCATAATTGTGCGTTCCTCCAGAGATAATGGATATCATTATCAGCGGCGCCTGTCCTAAGAAACTTGGCAAGGTTATGATTGTTTGTTACAGCTTTGGTTATATTAACATACACATTAATATTTATAAATATTTGATGTCATGTTAATTTTTCATATAAGATGATTTATGTAATGCTGCTGTGCCCTGTTAGAGGGCATTTGCAGTGTGCTTCAGAAGAAAACAGAATTGATGCATGTTCTTTAAGAGGACTTGCCTGCGTATTACAGAGCTCACAGTGCATTATTCTGGAGAATAGTGATTTAAAGATAAATCATCTGAATTGCAGATACACTCCATTAACATTTTAAATAAAACATAAAGAAAAGACCACAGTAAAAATAGGATAATATTAGCGTGTGTTTCTTTCCCTAAATAGCAAGAAATATAGTGTTAAACTCCTTGGTTTGACCTACATTCCAAGACCTTTTTGTTACATTGGGGAAAATGAGTAATTACTTTCATGACCTAGTTGTAGAAATTTGGGGGGAAATATTACAACAGCTTTCTAAGTAGTTACTGAGGGTAGAATAGTTATAATCATAGATGTATATACATTACATGTGTATACCTTTTGATGAGGGAGCTTACTACATAGTTTACTACAAATCCATCCACAGAGAAACATTAAACTTAGCGTTGCCTGAAACAGTAAATATGACTTTGAGCTTAGATGAAAAATGGTAAAGATCTAGGTAACTGTCATTCAGCTTCACTATTTCTCACTAATAATAGGAAAACAATTGCTAATCATTGGAGTTTGTGAAATAGTGAATAAGCAAGCAAACACAACACACAAATAGCATATTGCAAAGTGTAGTTTATTTGACAAATGTAGTTTAGTTTGAATTATTTGTAATGCTTCATATTTGCAGAAGAACCTCTTATGGTGTATTTTGCACTGCAGCACATTGCTTGCTAAATCGTTGGGAAATAGGCAAGACTGCTTTTTGTGCATTACCACAGACCTGCAAGTGAAAATTAAATAGCTTTTAGTGCAGCAGTATCACATCTTGTCTATAATACGCATATATTCTTCTGTAGAGAGGTACGCTATTAATCCATTCTTTTTACTTTTTTATCCATGGATCATGAAGCTAAACTTAAGGAGTGAACTGTAACTGGCTCTGTCTCAGACTTCATGCATTACATCAGGCCACTTCTGTGTAAGAGATGTCTCTTAATTTCACTTTCTGTGTTACAAGTCTACTACTTGCACATGTGTTTTAATCTAGTTGTGTGGACTCTGTAGCCTCTAGAGAGGCTGTGATCCTAGAAAGCAACTCATCGCTTCTTAAGTGTCTGACTAGGAAATGTTGGTCATGTCTTTCCATTCCTTGAGTGAAAACAAGGTGAGAAAAACTCAGACTGCTGCGTGGAAAACTTTTTGTGATAATGCAGATGAGCTTCTAGAACTGAGGGTGTGCAGAGAATTGCATTGCTCTGCTAGCACAGGGAAGTAGTCAGTTCTGAGACCGGCCAGTCCCAAGGCTCCTGTACTAACACACCAGCTCTCTTCCCACTGGAGTGTTTGCTGACCTAGTGGCACCGACCGTGTTATTTGCCTGGCAGCTCCTAACAGCTGGGGAGTGGTTGTTGCAGTTTAATTAATCACAAACCTATAGTAGAGTTTAATATCTTGTGGTCAACAATGTAACTAACTGAAGCGCAGCCCATAAAAGCAGTATACAGGTCCATTTCCCTGGAAAAATCATAATAATAAATTGTAAAGGTTTATCTGGATAGAGATTCTTTTAAAAAATGTCTTTACAGATTCCAGATTGAATTATTAGAATATATTATCCATGAAACTTCACTGGAAAATATTTCACATGGCCTCTACCTGTAGTCAGGTGTCATTCAAGGTTGCTGAATTTCTGGCTAGCCTTGGTTATCCAAACACCCACCTTTAGTTGCTGCGAAGTCTTTGGGCTTAAGTCAGCTTTTTTGACTTTTGATGGCTGTTGGGATTTCACGTTATTTCATAGATGTGAATAAATAACGTCTCTTGACTTTGGGGCATCTGCTTTTTAGATGTTCCCTCCACGGGTCCTGTGAGATACAGGTACATTCTTAAAAAGTGTATCTGTAACACTACGCACTCTTATGCTTTCAGGAATAATGTTTTGCTGACTGTGTGATTAGATTTGGGTTAAACTTAGAATCTCTAAAATCGTTGCCACAAAATTGGATCAGAGCAATGAGTGTTGTGTAAGAACCTGTGCTATGGACCAGCTGCTCTAAGTGTGAGGACTAGAGAATGAAGTATACAAGGATTTAGGCTACTGCTTCTTAAGTCGTCTTTTCAATTTTCAGTACCAAATGAGAATTTCATCAGAGTTAACTACCGTGGAAGGGGAGGGCGAGGAGAAATTACATAGAATCTCTGAGTTGGAACATGATTAAGTAGCCGTACAATGTGGTAACTGAAACGACAGAGCACATTAATAGGGCTTCACTGTAGGAAATACCAGTATGGGCAGCAGATGCTGACAATGAGAAGAAATTGCAAAGTTGTACAAAATATAAGCACCTATTGTCTCATGAAAACCTTAGAATAAATGTAATAGTTTCTAATGGGCAGATTAATTTTGTGCAGGATTTTTAAAAATAAATGTTTATTAGCCCAACTATGTGTTGATAGTATTATTGGGAGCATATTTCAAACAAAATGCAAATAGAAGGCAAAGTCAAGACAAATATTTCTATTTTTTTATTGCACCCAAACCCACAGTTGTTCTTAGTCACATATTTTATTGATGATATCTTAATGTTTCACTGGAAAGAATATGTATGAGCAACACTTTCTATTAACTTTCATTGCCCGAGTTGTGAGAAATTCAGATAAACAAATATCATATAATGACAAGTATATGAATAATTAGAGGTAAAAATTCTAAGTAAATCTTGAGTTTTATTAATACTGAAGGGAGACATTCAGAATATATGTTTGTATGGCTTAGAGCGTTTTAAGCTTCCGAGTGCTTAAAGCCTGCATGAAGGGTGGCTGTAGCTGTGCACTGGCAAGGAGAGGAGCCAAGGAAGGATGACTTACATGTATTTGTCTATGAGAGCATGTAGAAACAAACATCCTGAAATGACCATGCCTTGAAGTAAGCCAGCAATCAGTTAACTGCTCATTGCGGGTTTAGAAAACTCATACATGTCAAGAGCATTTATTGAGAATTCCTTTTCCGTAGCTTTCTTTTCTGACATGTCATTGGGAAGGAGGTGGAATAGTAAAGACCAGGTAGGAGTAGAAGAGGCAGGATGTTCTGGAGAAAAGAAAGCAACATGAGCAGTTGAATGATGCTATCAGAGTGCTTATTCTGTAATATAGAAGTTGCTAATCAATGGCATGGGCGGCAGGGAATTTTCTCAGGAGGAAATGTCCTCTTGAGAACCTACCTGACCAAAGAATGGTCTCGAACCAATCCTTACTTAACCAAATGAAATGTAATGTAAAGTTAACAAGACATCCTCGGTATCTGCGAGAACCTTTGTCAACAGATCCAAGTGCTGGTTGAAGTACTGAAAGGAGGCAATTATTGTAAAAAATAGCAATACTTTTTTTAAGCAAGGAGTGATTTTAAATATTCATTTTAATAAAATATTCTTGTAAATAGAAATACTGCAATTGCTTGTACTCAGTACAAATCAAAGTAAAATAAAATGCAAGTAAAATATTTAACATTTCATTACAAAATGGTAATATATACTTTAAAAATACACAAGCACAAGTTATTAATGCATTGATGGAAAGGCATCCAGCTATAAGTGACATTTCTATACAACAGAACAACAAAGAAAGGTGACTAATTCCTTCCCACTGACTTTACAGAGAAAAAAAAAAAATAAAACAAAAACACTGGAGTAGGAAAGATATCCAGTAGAGCTTTTTCAACATAAAGAACAAATCTAAATCTTTACACTGCTCAACTTTTTAATAGAGTTTTCTTGAGTGTTTTTTAAAAGCTGTTGCTAGAAGATTGGGTAATGAGGATAAAGTGAAATCAGTAAAGCCGTGCAATTTAATTTTCAAATTCTCAGCTAACTCTTCTGTCTCTCTAACTTTTCTCAAGCTGACTCTTCTCTCAAGCTGACTTTTTAAAAAAATTCTAAATGAATTCTAAAAATTCTAAATTTTTTTATCAGCCTAAGAAACAGATTTTCTAACAAATAGTGAATATTATTCAGATCCTTGCTTCTTAGCCTGGTAATTATGTTTTTACAAGCTATACTACATAGGGTGTGGAAATTTGTATGTAAGTGGGAGGGAGCAGAGTTTTAACAGCCTTCCAAATAGTGCGAAAATCAGTCTGTGTGTTAGTGATGACAAGAAGCACGTCCTCCAGTCCTTTCAATTACTTGTGCATAGAGCTGTAGACAAGTGCTTGACATCCTGGGTAACCACGGCTAATCAAAGGAAGTCCCATAATGAAACTGAAAACCTCCCATTTCAGTTCCTTCACACAGCTGTAACTGTAATGGCAAAGTAACAATCTAGCCACTTAAAACTGTTTCCTGTGTTTGGCACAAATGAGGCAGGAGGATCAGGAGAATAAAAAATAATAGAACAGAGAGGGAGGTCAATGATGCACATTTTCTACAATCAGCTGCTAGTGTTTTGAACAATCGGTTAGACGCATTTATTCTTGTTTTGCAACCTCATAAGCACTGTTGTTATTTTTCCTTTTGTTCACTTGGCTGTTCCTTCAGACACTTTCCCAATGATACAGAAAATGTTTCCTTTTATTTTCTAATTTTTACCGATTGTCAAATTAGACCAAGGAGCATTGCGACTGTCAGCCATGTGAGCATACAGCATGTTCTCCTGGAAGCTTATGTCAAAGTAGTGAGGGTGCATCAGTTACATCAGGTCTTTGAAACAGTAATTTATGTGATAGTTTGTTGAGCTAAGTTACCAAGTGGCTTTTAGAGAAAGTATGAAGTGATATCAGGCAAACAGAGCAGTCTCACAGCTATCTTTCTGCTCTGCCCTCAATGCTTGGCACAGCTAAGTGAGAACACAGTCTAAATAGAAGCATTAAAACCAACTATTTTTGAATATGATGTTCAAAAAAATCCGACTCTTTCCCTGGAGCAGTTTCTTTTCATTTCACTGAGATTTCAGTTTAAGAATGAGACCTTCTGAAAATATAATCTGAACTAAGCGTTTCCTACTTAAAAATTGCAGGAATTTCATTCCATTCATTCTGTCTGGTTTCTGAAAGGACACTTGATGATGAGCGATGGACTTCACAATAAAAAGGTTTTTCTTTTCCCATTGTAGTCTGTCTGCTGTTCGCAGCGCAGTCACATTTTTCTTAGTCGATGCCCACACATCTCCTGTGGGCAATTAATGTGCAAAACTGAAAGGAAAATATTGTATGTGCAAGGGCATTGAGAAAAATGTGAAGGCGGCCCAAGCTGTGGAAAAGCTCATAGTCTAGGGAAGGTGGGGTTGGGACAGATGTGTGTGCACTGGAACAGAGGGAGTACGCCAGGGAAAGCTAGAGGAGTGCTCAGTGGTCTCACACAGCTCAAAGGAAGAGAAAGAGAGGGCTGCTTCAAGCAGCACTGCAACAGGCGTGGAGGGGGTTAATGAGAGGGGGGGCAGAAGGGGGGAATCTGTTTGCTAATGCAGACCTTTTTTTCGTGTCAAAATGATCAGTCTTGTTTCACTTCCAGTCACTTAACTTTTTTAGCATTTTGCCTTCAAGTGTTACTTCCCTTAAAAGAACATTTCAGAACTGAAAGTTGATGTTGCTTATTTTATTTACTATTCCAACGTATTCAAAAATGGAGTGTTGCACTTTCAATCTGACTTCTTCATATAAAAGAAACTGATATCTTAAACAGAATAGGAAATTAGAGGTATTTTCCTTCTCAGTAATCCTCAGAGAAACTAGCTACAAATGGTACAAATATATTAGTAGTTAAAAGTCTATCAATCAAAGGGTAAAATGTATACTGGAGACAGCATGTTTATCCATGTAATTCATTTCTGTGTTTTGCGATCTTTTGTTTGGAAACTATAAGAGGAAAGCTGAAGCAGTGTTAGAATTTGAAAACTGTGTTCTACAAGAAAGAAAGTAGCAAAATGTGTGATGTCTCCAGTACTATTTCTGTGGTGGCACATCATTGAATTGAACCATCTGAGGCAAATTTTCACTCATACAACTTCCTCACGCAGATTGGCCTCCCATAAAACTGAACACAGAGTTGTACTGAACGGTTTTTCTTTAAAACCCTTTTTCTTTAGTTAAAGATACGAGTACAGCCTTGCAGTGAATCATCAAGCTAAAGATAGTTTGGGAACCTTGCTCATCACCTGAAGAACTGAACAATTTCTTTTCCTCTGCCCCAGAGGTTTTTATACAGTTCTGGGCAAGACCTTAAGCCCACATGTCCCTAGTTGGCTTTACTTCTGTGGTAGGAATTCATTAGAAATGTTGTCAGTGCTTCATGGTGCAGTGCTCTCTGTCCTCAACATGCTTGTGTATTCCAGATCAGGCACCTCAAATTTTAGAACTTCAATTCTGAGTCTCAATAGGCTTATTTACAATATAAAATAAGGAGTCATTCCCCGAGTACCACAGAAATGCCTGTGACAAAATTAATAATGTCCTTACTCAGTGCATCATTCTAGTGGCATGCAGTAAGGAAGAGAGGGCAAATTCTATAGACTGTGGGAGACAAAAAAAAAATAGCAGTGATTAACTGCCTTCCCTTTAAATAAGGCTGTTTGCTAGAAAAGCTAAGTATTTGATCACTGAATATGGCATCCCTGCATCAAACAGCAGGATACTGAATCACAGTTACATGGCAGCCTTGATTATTGGTGACATTCACTAATTTTTGATGGTTTGATGTAGCAACTTCATTGCTTTTTGCTATCACTTTTCATTTTAATATGTAACAGTAAGTATATGCATTAAAATAATCTGATTTTTACAAGAGGATTAACACATGCAAAGTACTACTTACAGAAAACATAGAAAAATGAGAAATACTATCAGCGTAGACATGGAAGCTATTATCTAATTACAAAAGGAAGTGGTGTGTGAATTTGATTATTGCCAATGTTGTTACTTATTTGTATTGCCGTGCCTTCTACGAGCACTCAGACTGCAAGAGCTTTCAGACTCCCTGCATTAGATGCAGCCTAAATGGAAAAGACCTTTCCTGCTTCCAGAGAACTTACTGTCTAAGCATAAAACAGAAACACAACAGCAGTGCAGCTAATGGTGGCACACTGAAGTGATCAGCACAATAGAAGTGACCTCAGCACAATCACAAATGCTGTCTGAGATCACAGGAAAGAACATCTCCAAGAAGCAGCTAGGAAGCTAGAAGCTAGAAGCAAGATAGTTCAGTGATTTTTTTTTCTACCAAGGATTTCTTCGAAGTGTCAGAGAAATCATGGAAAAAGATGCATTTCAAAAGTTAAGAATTGGCAAGAGTGGTTGGCATCATATGTGAGCCTGACATGGGTGTTGAGCTTCTGACAGTAAGGAAGAGATAACTGGCAGGATGGGAAAGGGCAATGGGAAAATCCTGAAAATGAAGGCAAGGAGTTGAAGTTCCACAACAGAGCGGAGAAAGGCTGCCAGAAGTACACGGCATCACCCTGCTGCCTGCAGTGGCCAAAGTGGCAGCCTGTAAAAACCAAACCTTTGCAGAGTGCTCTGAAAAGTTGTGAGCCACATACAACTAAGTCAAGATATACATATGTATGTTTTACTTTCTATGGTAGAATTCCTTTTGACAGACGTAGCAAGATTGTTCCGTAGTTATTTTGAGAACTATTAATTCTATAATGGAAAAACATAAATGCAATTGAAACTCTAATTTTGCCAACACATGAGCAGTAGATTGCTGCTGCTGCTGCTTTATGATTTTCCATTTATTTATGATTAGTGAATAAACACTAATGCTGTATTTTCAAAGTGTGAATATACAGTTTCACTTGTTTTTTTCTGCTAAGTGTTTCAGAAAGAGCTCTGTGTTTTAGAAAGCTTCCATAAAGGTCTATATTATAAATTGAAACTGTTTAGAAGTAGTTCCTTTTTCTGTTTCACCTTGTTCCAAGTCCTGTCCCCAAAGTGGCGTGTCAGCTTTTCTTTGAGTCAGCAAATGTTAGAGTTGATATTAATGCTGAACTGGGGTTTAAGTTTCCTAGGATCAGAACTTTTTTGTCTGGATTCAGTGTTTTGCTGTGAAATCAGTGGTCTGATGATAATTTTAGCTTTTAAAAAATATCACTGTTATTCATATTGTATTGTAAGTTTTGATGAATACACTATTTCTGATCTAGTTTTGATCAAACATAATTCAGGAGAGGTAATGAAGAGTCAGACGTGCTGTGTGCAATTACGCTGCTGTGAAATCAGCAACACAAATGCGGCACTGATGCAGCTGAGAATTAAAAAGTGAAGATAATAAAGGTGAAAGTGATTTTATTTTGTTTTTCATCCTATGTTCTATTTCAGTTCTCTATATTTTAATTCTTGGGGAGTGGGGGGGGGGAGAACAAAAAACTTTTGTATCCAGAAGCTGTGGGTGTTTTAATAATCACCTTATCTAATACACACAGTACTCAATGTATAGCTGATTGAAAACAAAAACAGAAGTCTGAATGCATATGATGGAAAGGACTGCAGCAGTCCAAATTGATGTCAGTGCCAAATTTGTCTCTCTCCACTGTTGGAGGTTGTCCAGTGCTGAGGTAAGATGTGTGAAAAGTACAGGGTTCCACTCAAGCTGCTACATTTTTGCACACACATACTAAAGCACATTGTTCCAAATAAAAGATGAATATAATAGACTCCAAATTTAGGTCACTGTAAGTTCCTGAAATAAATTATGTACAGGACTTCCATTTGAGGATGGAATTATCAGTTACACAATTCTTTTTGTGTGTAATTATCACTGAAGACTTTTGGAGTTTTCCATATGCATCTTCTTGTGATTTAAGAAACCTATGAATTCAATTTATTTTGTTACAGTTTAAAAATAAAAACAAAAACAACAATTCTTAACATGTTATGATCTTTTCTCAAGCCAGAAAAATAAGTACATTTGAAAAGAAAAGCACTGGAAATACAGAATGAAAATAACCTGTATACCTTAAGTATCTTAAGGGTTATGTTTTGTGGGTGTTTTGTTTTGTTTTGTTTTGTTTTGCAAAGGAGTTTGAATCCAGTGAAGTTGTTATAAGAATGTCAATATTAGCTTCTGAGATAACATTTCTGATTGCTCCATTTGTGTATATGAGTGCTTGCTTACTGTGTCCCTTCCTCGTTTTCCCTAAATGGAAATCTCTCTAGAGAAGAACAGCTTTCTGCATTGTATTTTTTGAAACTTTGCAAAAGGTGATGCGTGCTTGTTCCCTCTTCCTCAGGTTGTGATGTGGTACATTAGGAGAACTCTTGATTATTTTGTCATAGTAGGGCTGGCCTTGTGCTTGGTGGATTAAAAGGGGATTTGTACCTAATAAGGTGATAGTTACTGTGCTTTCTTTCATCTTCACATCTGAGAACCTGGACAGTGCCATGGCTGTAGAGCTGACATATTCTTTATCTGCGTGATTGCCCACGTTTAGTCCATGTAATCATTACTTCTACAGAAAACTCATAGTTCCTCTGTTCTGCATTTCTCTCCCTGCTAGTGAAGATTGTCTTGAACTTTCAGGAAAGCAGCAAAGAGATATTCCATCACTATTGTTTCAGCTGACAAAAGCTGGACAGTTGTATTCAGTCTGTATGATTGCTTCCCTTGTTGTTTTGGCCTCTGGTCTAATCGTTCCCAGCTTGTTCAGCTCCACAAGGAGTGCCCCCAAAGTCTGGAGGAAGGGAAAAGATACAGCTCTCTTCTACACTAGTATCTTTCTTCTTCCCAGATTCCTCCATTGTCAAATTGATCTGCTTTTCAAAAAAAAAAAAGAGGACCCCCTAAGTCATTAACAGCATGTGGGGCTCCACATATGATTATCCTAGCGTACACAGTTAGTACCATACCAATATGGGAAATTAGCATTTTCAACTCATGCTGTTTCTTTCACGCAAGAAACTTGGTTTGAAAGCCTATCAGCCTCCAGTTTCAACAAACAAAATTTAAAAAATAAAAATAAAAAAAATCTTTCACTAAGAAGTTGCATTCCATTGCCATGGAAACCCATGATAACCCTACAAATAGGGTTCATGTAGGAAATAATATGTAAAAACACAGGTCCGAAACCAATTGGACTTGTGTATGTTGTTCCTTAATAAGACTGCACCATGCTACAGCTATCTTACTCTAAATGAAATCTGAGAATACAAAAGAAGCGGGGATTGTAAAAAGCAGTTATATTCTTTGATTATCTGCTGTCATGGGAAATAGGAATCAAGCTTCCAAATACACTGTTCCTTTCTTAGGCTTCTCCACCAGGTATGTCAGGGAAACGTTTCCATAAAAAATGAAAATAGCACTTGGCAAGAAAGGTGAATATATGTATGTTTATTCACTTCAGTTTCATAAAGAAGCATTGGAATATCCAAAGCTTTTGTGAAACTGGTGGAAACAAGCACTCCATCTTGAGGCTGGAAAGATCCAAGAACGTTGTGAGTTAAACCGGTATTTCTATAATATGAAGTTCTATAGTATGTGTGTGTGTACACAGAGGCTGTAGCCCCATGGTGAATGTAGCACACACCTTTGTTAGACTTACTAATCCAGCTCTTCTGAGACAAGTTCTGTGATTGCAAACCTCTGAGCCACTTCAAAGAGCTGCTCTTTTAAAAAGTATCAAAGACATGCTGGAAATAAAGCTCTGTCCTCTGAACAGAGAACAGTACCTATCCCATGGTCCTAAAGTAAGTAACTGCCGACTATTGTATGGAGTAGGCAATATTTAGGGCAAGACAAGTACGTAGTTCAGCGTTTGCAGTCCCGTAGCATGCCAAGGCCCTTGTAACTGTCAGAAGGAGAGCTCCTTCTGTCAGATAGAAACCGACTCTTGCTGCTGGCTCTGACTGCCACGCTGCCTATCAGGAACCAGGAATGCTGCTTACCATGCACTTAGAAAGTACATGACCACAGAAAAAGTATTCTTTACCCTCACGCAGATAGAGGCAAACCGAATTTTGAAAGGTTATTTACGATTTTCCTATAGAAGGAGCATAAGCTGTTACGAGTACTTTTTTTAAATTATTTATTTATCTTTTTTTCTGTAGAGTATGTGCTTTACTCAAAATACCATAGCTTCTGCAATGGCACTCATTTAGAACAGTCTGCTCACCTCCGTCGTGACTTTACTGTTTGCTGTATGTATCAGTAAAGCCAATGAGCCACGGCGTCGCCTGCTTTTGTTTCTGGAAGACAAGGCACCAGTATGAGTCTTTAATATAAATGCATATTTGTTATTAACAACACATTAGAAAAGATATTTTGGGATCTCGTGGTGCAGCTTTTCTCTGCTAGGGCAAAGTGATTAGACTGAAATTTTCTATTTGCAGGAAAGACCGTATCACCCAATTTCCCTGTAAATATCCTCAGCCACTATTTATTCTTAGGCTTCTACAATTATGCCATATATGATTTGATTATTGGGGTTGGCAGAACCATGGCTAATGGAATCAGTATCATGGCTACAGCAAGCTTTGTGCATTCTCACTGCCAGTTTTCTGCATAACTACACTTATGTCACTCAAGCTGCACAGGGGTACTCTAACAATTAATTGTAAACCAGGGGGAAACTTTTAATGGACCTCTTCTTGAGATCTTGTGTTAAAAAAAGAAAAGTTCCCATGAGTGAAGTATAAGTTAGCTTTTCCAGGGGGAAAAAAGGAATGAATTACATTTCTCTTCTTGTCCTTTAAATGAATAGCGTAGTTTGGGTGAAATTATCGGGCAATTGCATGCCTTTTATGCAGATAATGCTATTTGATGAAAGCGGTGTTTTGATCTGCTGAGGATAATACAGATCCAGGGTTGGATTCATTGGTGAGAGTAAAGCTGTCTTCTGTGATAACTTCATCTCAGCATGAGGTCAGACGGGGAAAACTGGGATGGGGGATTAAAAAATGACACAGTCGGAGCAGTATTCAGTTCCCTGCTGTGCTCCTGGCTGCACACTATAGCTTATGTTTCTGATCTGTTATGGTATTGTCTGCTTTTCTCTCCCAGAGCAGAAAGAGATTGCTTAAAACTTTTCTTTTTTCAGCTAGAGGGATTAGTTCGGTGCAGCTTTTTTAATTAAAGAAACTGTATCTTTTTCAGTGTAATTTAAGGCTGTACAAGAAGGCCATCAGCATTCATAACTTAGCTCTGTTACCTGCCACAAAGCCGAGCCGTTCCTCTTGCGCTCTGGGCAAGACATCACCAGGCAGAGTTCGGAGGGTTAAAAATTGATCGTTGGCTCTGCGATTGGAAAAATCCAGTTGGCCGTTATCTCCCAAAAGTTTTTAGGCAGCTTTGCCGTTAGTTTATCAGGGCTTTCTTAAAAAACATCTCTGTGACATCAGGAAAGGGGAGAAAAAATAGTCTGCTATGTGAAAATAGACCTAAGCGTGTTTTCTCCTCTAAAAAATATAAAAATACCCTCAAGTATAAAAATGGCAACTATTGGAAATGTCTCTGAGAAACAAGCAACTTCTTTAGATCCGCGTTTAGTTTTGCTCTAATGATTATCCAAAAATATAACTGGTACCTTCATTAATTGGGAATAGTGCGTTAATAATTTGCAGGTGTTTGAGATACATAGCAATGGTCAGCATGTGTTTGCATCTGTAAGCATAGTTTGTGCATACATTTATGTATCTATATATATACGCCTGGATGCATCTCTATACAGACGCATGTAAGAATATACACACACACACACACATATATATTTTTTTTTTCAGCTCCAAGAGTTGAATTTACAGCTCCATTTATCCAAGATTAATGGCTAAAACCTTCAAATGTTTCAAATAAGGCCCATATGGTGATCACTTTACAAAGCATACAGGGACTGTGCTTAGGTTGCAACATACACATTTCCAACTAAATTCCATGCCAGATCAATTAGAAACAGTTCTCCTGAGCAGACAGGAACAAACACAGATTGTTACCACTATACTGCCTGAACTCTTATCTTCCAGGAATGAAAGCACTCATCTTGAATACGACATATTTTACTGGGAACAGTCTAAGGAAGTTGTAAATGCAATAATATTTTAATGAAGTCTCATTTTAGGTGCATCAGACCAATGCAGGTAACACCAAAGTTACCAAACCAAAACACCAGATCACCATCCCTCATTAGAGCTTTGAGTTAGACGTGCATTTCCCAGGCTGCATTTATTAGTGGTGTCTTCTGCTTGGAGAAGTTCATGGCAGGGAGAGGGGAAAAGAAAAGAAACAGACAAACAGAAAAGCGCACTTGGTGTGTGCTTTCCTCATTCTGTGCGTTTCTTC
>JAOWBP010002392.1:23776135-23821526 GCA_028571105.1 Tragopan temminckii | reverse complement strand
CCCTTCCTTCCTTCCTTCCTTCCTTGTTGTGTGGTTTCTTTTTTTTTTTTTTTTTTTTTTTTTAGCAAAGCATGCGCATTATGCTCTTTGGTTTCTAAGAGTTCAGACCATTGGGCTATAAAGTTCCATCTATTCCTATTATCTGTTCTGACAGTAGAGGAGTGTCAGTAACTTATAGGATAAGTTCTGACTAAGCTGTTATATCTCAAGAGTAATGTGCTAATGCCTTTGTTTAAATCTGTTGAATTGCAATCATGTGTTTAGGTGCAGTATCCCATTACTGCATATAACTTTATACGAATTCAGGCATCTGTTTTCACAGAGTCATTTCCAGGATCAGATCCAAAGCTGTTGAATCACAACTTAAGAAACATTAGTAGCTGTTGCATTTGTCATAAATACCGTGTTTTCAGCACCTTGCGGAACTCACACAAAAGCCTGTTCTCTGTCCTGAGGTTGCCATTCAGCTAGAATTGTGTTTATATTCACGTACCTTCTATCCTCATAGCATCTAGATACTCATCTTATCTGGAGCTGCCATGTCCCAGTATGGTGGGCAGAATAACAAGCATGTAGAAAAGAAAGATTTTATTTACATAGAGTTTGCAAGCCTCATTCTCATAATTCTAAAAGAGGTTGTTTAATAAGTACATGAGCAGCCAGAGACTATGCTATTCCCAGTCTACAAAGCTGAACAAATAAGCAGTTCTCCTTTCTCTAAAGAAACATTTTGAAACATATGTGTATTGACTTTTCTAAGCTTCAAACAGTGCTACAGCCATTTAGGCCTGACATAGTAGGATAGGTGCTTGAATCTGAGGAAAAAATAGCAAATGAGCCAATTTTTCACGATAACAAAATTAGTTTTATTTTCCTAGGAAATTTCCATTCTTGGTAGTCTAATTTTAAAAGATAAATCATTTTATTCAGGAAAAGTGAAAAAGTTTAATTTTCAAAGTAATCTGCTAGCAAGGCAAGGAACGCAAACAGGTTTCTCTTGCACATTTTGGTATTTCCGCGATACTCTGAAACTAGTGCAGAATTTAATAATCTCAGAAATGATCATTGGACTACAGAAAATGGGCTACATTTCAGAAAGATTTAAGGAACGCTTGCTGATCTTCTGCCACTATCACTTACTAAGAACTAAAATATTTAATTGCTTATTTTATTTAGCTTTTACCAGAACAAAAAACTCTTCCCATCAGAATGTGCATGCCAGTACATATTATGAATGATGTGCCTGACTGATAAGGGTCAAGCAATTTATAAATTGATGGTTAAAAGTGAAATGTGAAAAAAAAACCTGTCAAAAATACAAGCTGAAGTGAGTTGAATCTTCACCTGCCAAGGTTGGATGCATTGAATTTTAAATAGCATTTTAGTATTATGTTAAGAGCTATTCTCTGTTTTTGTTTTATTACAAGCTGCAAGCTGGTGTGCTTTTATACTTCTTGAAATTGTTAGTCATAAGATAGCGTGGACCTGGCCCTCTAGCCTCATCTTTTTATTGCCTTCTTTACAGATTCATTCTATGTAGCACAAGCTAAAAGGGCAGATGCATTATCTGGGAAGTTTTCCAGATTCAAGGTACTTAACACTGAATACATTTGATGTATGCATTGTGGGATCTTGTTAGCCTGTCATAAAAATGCACCAGTGCTGAACATGTATTCTGAGTCCACGCATGATGGCATGCAGCTTGGCCTACTTCTCATTCATTTAGTTCCTGATCTAATGAGGGGTTTTTATTTATTCATTTATTTATTTATTTATTTATTTTTACAGAAGTAACATATTCAGAATTTGTGAGTCATAGGAGTTTATGTAGGTTTAAGCTTGCACATTTTCTATTAAACAGTGCTGCTGTTGAGTAGGCTTATGGGCGATTATAAGATCATCTTGAATTCTGAATATGTTGCCAGAACTTAGTGCTCTCTGTCTTCTAGCATCTTAATAGCTGTTGGAAAATAAGTTGAGAAAGAAAATATTTCCAATCACATGAATGACCTGAAGTTATTCTTCCACTATTCTTCAAAAGAAAAGGAGATTCAAAGGCATTCAGGTCTGGATGACTAATGGAAATTATTTTATCAGTGATTCAGTAACTGAAATGAGGAATTTAAGATGCAGTCGTGATCTAGATATGATCACTGATCTTACAAACAGGATTTTGAAGTAGGACTAAGTAGCACACTTCATGTTCACCCTATATACTTTAATTTGATATTGTTGAGGTTCTTCAGAAATTTTAAAGAAATTGTTTTGAGTACTTTTATATAGTTTTGTGCTGTTGACAGTAATTCAGTGGATGTGAACAGAAGGAGCAGACTGAGTACAAAGTCCCGATGATACCAAATTTAAAGACAAGAAAGATTTACTTTTAAAGCTGCTGTCAGGACAGGCTGAGGAAAGTGGGCTTCTGGAGGCTGAAGGATAGATGGTTTTGAGGAAATCAAGCCACCTGTTGGTATCTATAGGATGGTTAATGTGTGGGAAGACGGAATCAGGCTCCTCACAGAAGACAGATCATAAAGTGAAGCTGGATAGATTCTGACCAGTTAAAAGCTAGTTTCT
This sequence comes from Tragopan temminckii, assembly GCA_028571105.1. Lineage (NCBI taxonomy): Eukaryota > Metazoa > Chordata > Aves > Galliformes > Phasianidae > Tragopan > Tragopan temminckii. Next base: position 23,818,949 of record JAOWBP010002392.1, on the reverse strand, counting down.
TCTACAATGATAATTAGGTTTTGCACCCAGAGGGGGCCATGGGAGCTCTGTCCTGGGTGATTCTCAAGGCCCAACTGGACAAAGTCCTGAGCAACTCTGTGTCGTCTGGCCCCACTTCCAGCAGGAGGCTGGAATGTGGACCTCCTGAGCTCCTTTCCCACTTAAATGATGCTGTAATCCCATGGTGCTTGAAAGTGTGGGGACATAATAAGGGCAAGTAGAAATGTAACAGTCCAGGTCTTCAGAGACTCGGTTCATCATTCCGTCGATAGGCATTATTGTTTTGTATACAAAGGAATCTGTAAGTGATGAGAAACTGTTTTCATACTGATTTTTTAATGTTTGCACATTTGAGAATAAGATTTTCCTATTCTGCTGTGCATGATATAGCACATTTATTTAAATGTGGTGGATTTTACTGTGCATTCATGTTCTTTGCTTCCTTCATGTGTGATGATTCCCCTTATTAAGAAATGAAGATAAATTTTTTATTTAGGTGCAGCTCAACAATCAAAGTGAACATTAAAAATTCTGAAAGTGACTTAAATTGAAATGTGAAAAGAGTTCTATTTATAGCTACTTAAGATTATTATCTTTTGGTCGATTTTTTTAATAAACAACGGAGAGAAATCTGGTATAAAATATCTCAAAGTCAGCATTTTTTTCTGTGCCGTAAGAACATCTGAAATTACCTCATTTTCCTAGTTCTGTAACTGGCAGTCATAGATGGTAATGGGAATTAAAGATCTTTAACTGTCTAAATTATTGCCATTAAGACTTTCTCATCCTTCATTCTCATGGTCTCTGGGTATTTTCAAGACCTTTTTCTACTGCAGGTTGTATTGTACTCACTGTGTATACCTACCTTGTGTCCTGAGGGCAAAAGGAAAATGGAAGGCTATATGGACCTTCTGTAGCCCTCCCCCTAACCTCTATATCACCATGAACACCCACCAGATTCTTTGCAATGTCCTTTCTGCCTCCATTTCCACATGTTAGCTGCAGTATTCATTGTGGTTTCTAATGGTACCAGGCTTGCTTTTTGTTTGTCATTTGCAAAGTATGTAGCAAACACTGAAATACAGGCAGGCAACATAGGAGAACAGCTGGAAATGTATGCCTTCCTATCTAGTTTTTCAGTGCAACATAGTTTTTTAAAATTACTTTGTTTAATAAAATATGCTATTTTATTGATGTATTTCAGAGTAAAGTGGGGAGAGAGCTGTAAGGGTTTTTGTTAAGGATAAAAATTTAACTTCAGACTTGATATTCCTGCTGCAGTATTAAATTAAAATATGACCATGGGTCTTTCTCTATAACATTGGCCATTTTAAAAAATACGAAAAAATATTTTAGAATCTAACAAATTATTCATAATTAAAATAGTTAGGCAAATTTTATTTATATATAATGCATATATTCTTATAGTTATAATTGTCACTTAGACTTACTCCTGACTCACTCTGAATAGGGTCAGTACAGTCTCTTAGTGTATTAGATTGTGACAGGGAGGGGGAAGGGTACATGTTAAGTTTGAAATAATTGTCAATGTTTCAGTGTAATGCAAACAATGGGAATTTTCTGACATCCTGATTATTCTCTGCTTCCAAGTGAAACCCATTTCACCGGAATGCAAAAGAAATTCCTAAGAGAAAAAATCATTGCAAGCGCTTTATGCAAATAAATGTGGTGTTCCAGACAAGAAAAAGATGAGTTTTTTGAAAATAAAAACAATCAATAAATATATCCATTGTTTTCAAAAACACTTTTAGTTAGAGTAGGTTTTTAGTGAATTTTTTTAAAGTGATATCCATCCATGCCATGCTTTGAGTTAGCACCTAAAAATGAATGAATTACAGCTAAGCAAAATCATTATTTTACAAGTGTTCTTTTCTTTATAATATCGCACAAACTTAAGGTATCTTCCACATAATGATTTTCTCATCTATTATTTTATCTTCTTGTCTCCTCTTTCTTCCAATTTTTATTTTTTTTCCGGTATTCAGATATTAAACAATTTTGCGGTAAACATACAGAACTTTGAGTACTTGAAGCATTTCAAGTATATTCTGGGTAGAAGTCTGTTATCAGTTTGACAGCTTGGATTTGTCTTCACAAAGACAGAATGTGTTTGTTCCGAACCACAAAGCAGGGTGTGCAACTACACCATCATATACCATAATAATTTCCTTTTTTGCTCTGTTTAACCATGAACTTTTTTAGTAACCATGAACTACCATAAACCTTTTTGCTTTTTTAATACATTTGGTATTTCTATTTTAAGTGGGACAGTGTATTGGGACAGTAAGTTAATCATTTGAGATTGTTTTGTATCTCGGCTCATAAGAGATCACTGTTAGCATGAGACACCAGATAGCAGCAATAAAGAAAGAAGTGGTTGTAAGGCCTGAGCAAGCAGAGGAGCACTTCTAGAATGCTCTTCAATTTTCCCATTGATTTACATGGGACTATTAATATGGAAGTGTATTTCTACAGTTGTGTTTTCTCCTCTTGTTGCCTGATTATTTCATATTGTTATTACAGTTTAAAAGTTGTATTTTATGTCTATTTTTCTGTTTTTAAAGAATTGTTTTCTTCATCTTGTCACTATCTTGTCACTATCTCCATAGAGTTTCCCACAGAGCTTCTGAGCTCTCCTTAAGCTGCCGTATTTCTCTGTGGTAGAGCCAAAAAGGCATGGAAAAGGTTTGCTGTTTTTTTAAATCATGCAGCTCAGAACAATAGTTAAACTCAGTAAAAAATCATTTGAATTGATTTTCAATCAATAGAACAGAATTTATCTTCCTTTCTTTAGTGAGGCAAGGCACCACAAATTCCTGAGTAAATTCCAGGGAGCTTCAAAGTCCATTTCTGTCATCATTCATGTGATCTATATACATGGGCTGCAGTGAGGAACAGTGTATATGGGACAGACTTATTGTTTTGTCAGCTATTCTTTAAATGATGGCTTGTGCCTCCTGATATTATCATGGGCATTCTGAATCTGAATTAGTGATCTTATTCTCTGGTTTTGTGGCTATTAGAAGCCACCTGCTCTTTCTAACTATTCATAGAGGCTGCAGACAAATGTACTCAATCATTTTACAATCCTGAAGGTTAAAACAGGCAGCTTGACTGTCTTTCTTTGTAGAAGAGAGGAAAATTTGTAATCAGAGAAGAGTGGAGTACACTCTTGGAAATAATCTGATACAAATTGCTGCTTGTTGACATTGGTTGATTTACAGTGTATAGACATAAAAAAAAATTTACTTTTTCATACACATTACATCTGATCTTCTCAATTCTCATTGTATAAATTCAGTAGTAAAAAACAGTAGTTTTTAGCTATAGAAGGAAATAAATTGTGTGTGGTTGCTTCATTTCTGGACATGCTCCTCATGAGGTTGTAATGCTTATTACTGGCATGGTGTGAAGAAGATCATGGTAATTGCATGGGCAATTCATGAAGGCTAGAGGGAAGTTTCATACTAGAAGACACACATTCCAAAAATGTATCGTTGAATACTGTAGCAGCCTTGAGAGCAGGGAAACATCAACTGTTGAGTTCATTTTCCATGAAGAGCTTGCTTTCAATTCAGCTGCATTTTCCTTGAGGAAGTGTGTGGATGGTACGTACATGGCTTGAAATGATAAAATTAACCTAAAGAAAAAAATATCAATAATTTTAAATCAAGTCCACAAATTACTTTCTTTTAGTAGTACTGAACTGTCTCATTTATAAACATTTTATACTGGCATAGATGGAAATAAAGATTTCATCTCTCCCCTACCTGTCAAAAAAGATCCTATGGAATGCTTCCTCTTAGCAAGTTTGCTATTTTGCTTTTTTTTTTTTTTTTTTCAATTTATTTGTTTATAACAAAGGCCAGCTAAAGTAATTTTTTAATTGAATATAGGGAGAATATTCATATTTCCACAACATGGATCTCAAAGCTACAGCATATTTCCCAGGTATTGCATATTCATTGAAGCCTGCAGCTGGAAATGATGTCCACTGTCAGCTGTTTTACAGGCACCTAACATCACTCTAGCCCTATTTCTGCTGGGCTATGGAAATAGTGGATGTAAAGAGGTGAGCTAGTGGGATTGCAGATGCACTGACATGTTGAACTGTCTAACTGTGAGATGTGCTGTGAATCTGCCAGTGGAAGGAGTGCCTTCATACCTTTAACAGGACTCCGTGGTAGTGGAGCTTTGTGAAGCATTCTACCTACCGGTCAGAGGCAAATGAAGCAATGCTCACTAATTGGCATTGTAATTGTCTCAGGACAAGCACAGGAGGAGATGGCGTAACAAGACATGCAGCAAGCAAGACTTTATAGGTATATATATAAGTATTTTCAAGATTCATTTTGAATATTTTAATTCTAGAGTTGAAGATTGTGTGGCATGTGCATTTTTAATTGGGAGTTTATCTAGAGATTACTCAGTTCTTGAGCCAGCATGAGCAGACCAAGAAGTGCAGATGGCTTTTGCTTTTGGAGAAGACAGCTCTTGAAAGGTTGCACTTCTGAGCTGCCATACTGTAATTTTCCTGTGTTGAATAGGCTTAGATGTTCGCTTAAAGATATACCTGAACAAATAGCTTTTGTAGACAGCATTTTATAATTTTTATGCTGCTGTAATTAAAGGAATAATACAGGAATGATTGCTAGCTGTGAGAGGCTGCAGAAAAACACATCTGTCTTTGACTTGCTGTTAAACTTTTTCAGGTTAGTCAGTAATGCATTAAATTGCAAGTTGACATGAAATCAGAACACTCCTTCTATAAAAATCATTCTGATAAAAAAACAAAGCTTAGCTTTTACAGCAGCACCAGTGGCCAGAGACAGACATATGCTGTATTTTATGTGTGTGCTTCCCAGAACTTTGGGTGCCAGTTGGTGAACGCGTTCCAAACAGCTATAGGCAAATCGCACAAGGCAAAGCAAAGCCATTGTGAGACTGTTTTTACAAAAGAAGCCAACGTTATAGAAATGTGCTTTCAACTTCTTGTTTTAACTGGAAACATTCTAATCCAAGGCTGAAGAGCAAAGCTCGTTGCGGAGTTAATTGCTCTTATGTAACAACTAATATCTGTCAGTAACACACACTGCAAAGCTCTGGCAGGTTCTGAAAACAGTTTGGTCCCTTTGCCCCTTCTTTCTTTGTTGTTCTGTTTACTGTGCCCAGTTAATGTGCTCTTGTGCCATAATAATCTCTAGCTAAATGGTAATTGCTCTATTGACAGCACTACTGTACATTTTTGACACATCATTATTCATACTTAACCACTTGACCTGGAATAAATGTTAAAGCAATTACTACTGAGAGCTTTTCTATGAGAAAATTGAGGCAAAGTTTAAAGATAATCAAAATGCAAAGCTGATCATGATAGCAACTGGAAAAATGGCAAATCCTATTAAACAGATTTTTATTAGCCAAGTTGATGCCAGTAGATATTATCTGGTAATTTAGTCTTATTAAAAAGAAAATAAAGCAGCTAATTGTTTACTATTCTGGAAGTTATTCCAGCTTGCAATTTGCGACTGAAATTAAGCTTTATGTGGCTCATCTATTTTGTCACAGTGAAATATGAAAATCATTTGGTACAAAGCACATCTGCTCAGTCCTTTCTATCTTACTGGTAAATCCTCATTCGCTGTGCTTCATACCTGTTGGGGCGTTGCATTCATGCATGGAGCACCAACGTTTTGACTATTTTTCTCTTCCGAACCTTGAAAAGTCTTCAAAGTCTTTGAAATTCCTCCTTAATGTTTTTCCTCCTTTGTACATACCTCTGACAACTGTAAAAAATGTGTGAGTGTAATCTGATGTTTACTTGAAGCCTCCAGAGGGAATTTGAAAATGGAGAGGGACAGAGTTATTGCTATGTAGCCATGTGGAAATTGTCCAAATCTCCCAGACCAACGTTTTATTTTGATAGTTAATTGCATATTTGCTCTAGCTGCTCTAGTTTGTATTCTACAAGAAAAGCTAAACATTCTGCAGTTTAGTTGTTTAAAAAGTGGCATTTACGCTGTTCTCAAATCATTCTGCAGGCCCCAATTGCAGCACAATGCCTGCAGTACAGTGCTTACAGTAAAAGCTGTAATTATAAAAGAATGCCAGAAGACATCAAGAAAGCCTTAAAGGGATAGCATAAGCTTTTACTGCCCCCATCTGAACTATGAGGCTTGCTTGAAAACCACCATTAGGATGCAGAATCCTGATTGTTGATATGTCACTATTGCTGTCATGGGAGAAGTGTTATAAGGGCCAGAATCTTGCAGCGGTTTCTGTATTAATGAAGCTTTTCCATACTTAATGAAAGCAAAGAAAGATTGTTTTTTTTTAATTAATAAAATATTAAAGCCAGGGGAGGAAATCTTCTCTTTTCATGCTGATCCACATTCAGCACAGCAATAAGGACTTCTGCAGCAGTGCTTTATCAGGCAGATAAATCCCTTTTTTTGTAAAGCTCTCTCAACTTCCTATTAACTACTTTGTGTCTATCAAACTGATAAAGCATTGTTCAGAGGGCATTTAATAGCTTAATTCTCAAACTTTTCAGTTCACATCATCATTTCTGATTAGTTATAGAGGAGATTTTACAGGGAGAGTAAAGTACCACCAATTGTCTAATCAATTTCCAAAAGCTGATTGGCAGACTGCACTCGTCTGGGTCTCTCTCCCTCTTGCTGCTGTGATTTCTATTCATAGCTAAGAAAACTTTTAATAATACTTTGTTTGGAACGTTCTGAAAAATAGATTTATTGTTAACATTAATAAATTATGTCATTAACCTTTCATCCTTCTAATGTTAAGGAACTTTGGAATTATTTCCCTTGTTTTATTGGGATATTTGCCTCTCTATGCACCAGAATTTAAGTGCTGCAAATCTTTTCCACGAGATAATACCTTTTGTTTGGTTGATTCTTGCAATATATGTTTCCAATGTTTTGATTCCTACCTACTTCGTGTCCTTTCCCATTTGTTTTATATGCATAATTCATTAAGCATTTCTTTTTCTTTATAACCATGGCCTCACAGACTCAAAGCCCTGTTGTGTGCTTTTGCTTTTTGTTTTTTATAGATCAAGCATCTTTTTAGCTCAACAAACACTGATTCAGAATTCTAATGCATGTCTTGTATAGTGGTAGCTGATTGTGTCATAATTTCCAAAGTGCAGTTTTATTAATTCAGATGATCTTCCATAAAGGCCACATTTTGTTGCTGACTGAAAGACCGCATAGTCTATAGAACAGCAAACAATTAGCAACTTTATTTCAGCAGAGAAGTCTTTATATATGAATTCATTTCTTTAAATTTTTAATAAAACTCTTCTCCCTCTTCTTTCTACCAAACACCATTCAGTATTTAGCATGCATTCTTCAGACAGGGCAAAGGGAAAACAACTACGGCTTGCAATATCCTGTTGTTCCCTGGCAGTCTCTGTTTTTCAGCAGAGAGGACCGTAAAGGCAAAGAGATTCATTACTCTTGCTAGGCTTCATCAATTGAGAGAAGAAACAAGATCCCCTATTAACATCCTGAGATTTCTGTACAGCAAGGTGTATATACGTCTGTGGAGTTACTCAGCTTTTGAGTCTTTATTCTTAGATTTTCTACTTCTTACTGTGGAGGAGTGACAAAAATCCTGTTGGGATTTTTTGTTTAGATTTTTCTGGGAAGAAGGGAGGCAGGAGGAAAGCACTATAAAAACTCAAACTGACACAGGAATTCAAAATTTTAGGGATTTAAGGAAGTCAGCAACACTCAGCAATCAAATTATACAGTTGTAATAATCATCAACATTGGAAATAGCCAAAGACCTAAATTCTATTGAAACACCGTACCTGTGCCAAAAAAAATAAAAAAATAAAAAAAAAATCTTAGATTGTTCATAATACTGTCTTGGCAATTTGTATTTATTTAATATGCTTTGGGGGAAATTCTGTACCATCTGAGAAGTTGCTACAATATTAGAATGGCAAATAAAGAGAAGAGGTAATTTCTCAGCCTTGAAGAACAGTCTGTTGAAACACATTAACACTACTGTGTTAACAGGGATCCTGCTGCTTTTAAAAATGATTGTTTGGAAGACAGTAGGAGAGAATCATGAAGACAGGGAAATCAGCTTCCCTTCTAAAGGAAATGAAAGCAGGACATGCTGTAGCTAACACTGCTTAACGTTCCTAAATTGTACTCAGTCCTTCCTTGTAACAGGTGTTGCAAATTTCCAAATATCATTTTTTATTATACACATAAGGTTCAATAAAATGATTTGCGAACATCCTTAAAGGCTTGGAAATCACTTGCGAATGTAGATAAATATCTTACCTAAGCTGTACTTACAACTGTAGGGAGTAAAAGAAAGAAAAGCATTCATTTATTTATTCAGCTTTCATTTTATTGTGAGGCTGGCAGTATCATCATTCTTCAGTATGTCTTTCCAGCTTGATTATTTGGATGAATTTGTATTCAAGTCAACTGCATGCCTCTGTGTATTTTAGAAGGTGATTTCTGAATCTGATCTTCTCTGCATTTCAGGAAATGTTCTAGGTGTCAGTGAACAGAACTTCCTAGTTCAATAAATGGGGAAAACGAGAAAAAGAAGGAAAACAGGTCACAGACGTGAGTCTTTGCCTCTAGCATAGCAGAGCCATATCCTTAAGTAGTTCTGGTGCTGTGAGTGCTTCAGAGCACTCAGTATCACTCTTTCGTGGCTTCTCAACATAGCAGCAATCAGTTTTCCCCATCTTCTGATTAGATTTTTGTCATGCTGAAGGAAAAGAAGTGTTAGTAGTGGGACGCCAACTCTATATATAGCATAATCGAAAGCAGGATGAGGATGGGAGTGCAGTGAAATGTACAATAGAAGATAATAGAGCTTTCTGCTTCCTGGCTGTGTGAAGGAGCAAGCAACTGGGGGAAAAGAGGAGTGGAAGTAAAGACAGGGAGCGAGGGGCAGACAGATTCCGTGGCATTACAGAGGGATCACTGCAGTGTACACAGGTGGCAGACAATGGACTGTGTAGTGGCTGTCATGGGGTAAGACAGAAACATGGACCTCATTAGGAGGTGGATCACATGGAGTCCCTCAAGTAATGTAGGCTAATGTCTCTGGCTGAGTTGGGTAAACACAGGGCATACAGGCAACCTGCGGTAGACAGATCCAAGTAAATATCTTCCTATCTGCAGAGCACGCTCTGCTGCCTTGTTTAAACTGTGTGCTTATACTTGTGCACAAGGTTTTAGGTTAGAAAACTAAGCCCTCAAAAGGGAGTGTAATTTTTTTACCCTATCATTTGTAATGTAATTTGGTGCTGTATTGTCACTAGCTTACATGGAACTTGTGCTAGGAACAGAAAAACTCTGAAGTGTAAGCAGCGTACCCCGAGGTAGATGGATAAGATTTTTTTTTTTTTCCAATGGGAATTTTGAATCCATGTTCTCCTATTATAAAAATTTCAGGGCTAGTGTTATTCAGGGGTATAAAACCTGGATCTAGACCAATCTGAGTGCAAATAAAGTTCTTCTAGTTTTCATGCTGTCTAGAGGTTAAAATGTGCCATTTTTTTCATAACAACTAGATGAAATTTCAGAAGAGAGGCAGCACTTTTCAGCAACAATAAGGTCAGTGTTACAGACATAATCGTCTTACACTTTATTTATTTATTATAGAAATGCAGACCATTCCAGAACAAGGAAACCCAATTTTCTTTACTTTCCAGTAATGTTGGAACTGTTATAAGAGTAGGTTTTATACAGGTATTTTGCATTCATTGGCTTTTTACATTGTGAATAACATAGTTTAGTTGGAGTGATACAAAAATGTTGAGTTGGATGCAGTAGTCAGAAAACAAATGCATGACATTTGCTGGTGTGAGCACAGCAAAATGTTGTCTTGCCTGGACTTGCTAGAGGGCACTGCAAAGGACTCATCTTATCTGTGCAACCAACTTTGAAGAATTGTTTAATGCATTACAGATAGTCTTAGCTTATTTGTTACGATGTCTTCTAACAGTGTAATTACAAATGTGCTTCAGAAAATGCTGTTCTCGGTTATTGAGGCCAGACTCTGAAAATCAAGATGGAAAACTACCAAATGGCTTGCTGTGCAGTTGGCAACCAGAATAAGGCACCTTGAACCAATAGCATGTTTTTAAATTTAGATACTGAGTAAGTGATTGGCTGAACACCGAAGATGGCAGATCTGGAAACCTCCAGATGCGCAGCTCCAATCATGCTTGGATTGATTTCCATCGCTTTGCTCAATTGCCAAGAGAAGTGCCAAAAACTTGGGGAGGTACCTGCAGATTAATCCTTCAGCGCTTAAATTTTTAAGGGCAATAGCAACAAGAAAGAAATGAATGAAATACATTTTTAAATAAACCTCACTCCACTCTTTAGATTCTGCATCTCTGTATGGCTTTGGTGCTTCTAAGTCTGCAGCTTATTAACTAAAACAGAACATTGCATTTTTTTTACATATAAAATTTGTGAAAAGCTAAAAGCTCTCTATGAGCTGATATATGGGTGTTCTAATTTTCCAAGTAAAATGTCTGAATATATAGATTTATACTGTTCGAATGAAGGAAGCATTGTGCACTTTCAATTAACAAGCAAGTATTTTTAACAAGTGTAGATAAATACATATCTGAAGGTTGGGGGTGGGAGTGGTTCCTAAGTTTTTTGTTTTAATTTCAGCATCGTGGAAGCAACTGAAGAAAGCAACCAATTTGTTGCCATGTTTTCTTTCCTGATGGTTCAAGATTATTAGTGCCCCAAACTACAAAGTGATAGTGATACATTAATCCCCTCTGAACAGGAAGAAGATCTATAATGTAATTTAAGAGCCGTGTACTTTAGTCCCATTTTCAATTGATTGATCCTGTTGTTCTTATCATGAACAATGACAAGTGTTGAAAGTATAAAGAATTTGTATAATTAGAGATAAATTAATCAGGATACATTTTCTTTCTGTGAAATACCAGCAGTGCTAGAGAAAGTGCCTTGCTTTGTTACAGCGCTGTTACGGTTTTCAGCAGAAATGTATGGCAAAGGTATTGATTGGAGTTCATTTTAGAACATTAAATGCTGCGTGTACTACTTCAGCTCTCAGCACTGATTTGGAAATAAAAACACAACATAGAGCCCGATTGAGAAAAGCAGCACCTCATTTGTCAGTTGTGTCACCTGGTATGCATCAGAAGTAGTTTCTGTTATGTCTGTGAAGTTCCAGCAAGTAAAAAGGTAATATAAATGAGATCAGGACTAGCTCTATTGTATGTAATGTAAGAATAGCACAGAATTTAAACGATGGATTTATGCCAGAGCTGCCCTAGGGCAAGTAAGCAGTGCATTAATAATGCAGTGTTTATTTTAAAATATTTTATTACAATTTTACTAAAAATATTAAAATAGCAAGGGAAAAAACACCAATACTACACATGTTCAGCATTTTGGAGAAGTTATTTTTACAATAAGATTCTTGGCAGGCTATATAATTTCTTTTAGTACTTCACCTGTGACACTATAAATAATACATATTTATTTAAGTAGAGCTATTATACACCACTATTTCTGTTGTACATAATTTATAGGCAGTGATCTCCTAACATGTGTAGACAATGTTCTCTATGAAAATGAATGTTCAGAATAAAATAATTCTCAAGGAATGAAGCAGTTACTTAAACTGGATTAAACTGAGCTGCATTTTGGAGGCTTAAATTGGTAACTGCTTTTTTAAAGAAGAGTATTAACTTTTCTTTTGCAGACAGTCAACTTCATCGGTACAATACTTCTATTGAAAAAAATTAGTGTGAAGTATCAAATAATGAAAATCCTACTGCTTACTAATATAATTACCTCTGCAATTTCAGAAATACTATATGTGTTCCAAAAGATGTCTGGGTGTTTACTTAGAAATATGTCTGTACAGAATTTGCAGAATATTTTAGCCACTGTGCTACCTATAAGAGCTGTATCTTTTGACATCCAGAAAGACAGAGAGTTCCTCTTAAGACAATGGAAGAGACTTTGGGCTGTAAATCTGTTCTAACATTCTAATCTCACTCGTGTAATTTTTTTTCTGGGGCAGTTTGGAAAATGATTTGTATCTGGAATAAAATCCAACATTCCATGTACAAATGTCTTAACACATAACTGTCTGCTCCCCTGTCTTTCCATTCCATCCTGATGCTTACTATATTTTTAACAATGTAATAGTAATTGTCTTGGGCACAAGACATCAGAAAGGAACAGTGGAATTTCTGAGTTCCATCAGTATATTTTTCCCTTACCCAGAGGCATGTTGTTGTTTGTTGTTTGTTTTTTGTTTTTTTTCTTAAGTGTGATGCATATTCTTAGCTATGTTAGTTTTCTGAAGTCTGCAATAGAGTATATGGAAAACTTCCCTTTAAATTAGCAGCTGTGTTTTGCCAGGTTCGTTGTCAGAATAGCATGAAGTTCTGGGTGCAATCTTTTTCTCTTCAGTGGGGCTGAACTGTGTGCTATTCATTAAGGAACTGATCCAAAGTTCTCTGAAGTCGAGTGAAAGTTTCCCATTGACTGTCAGTTTTGGCTCAGGCTCCAATGGCTGTTTTATATCCTTTCGTTAGGAGGATTAAAATGTACTCTTTCATTAGTTAAGTGCAAACTGAATTTCAAATGAGTCAGAATATATTGAAAGTAAAACTGTCAAATCATTGGTATTGATTTAGACACTGTTAAACAGGGGCAGCGCTAACACACAAGGGTTTATTCTTTGTTCTAACTTGCTCATAACCCCCATTGATGATAATGGGAATTACAGGCATGTCCAGAAGAGAATGTGCCCTTTGTAAGTTCCATCTAAGCCGTAAATTAAGGAGACACAGTTCTGTGACAGTTCAAACACTTTTTGTGCGCAGGGGAAAATTTCAGTGGAGCCCCTGTCCTTGGCAGATATTGGAAAGTAGACCTTTCAGAAGGAAATGTACCTCAAAGTTGTTGTCTTGCATTTTCTCATCTGACAAAGAGATCCTGCCAAGAGTTGTGCCAGGAGATCAGCATATTTCCACCAGAAGCGTGCAGCCAGAAAAACTAATACAGTGCGGACAGAGCCCTGAGTGGCAGTGGGAATTGCCAGTGTTGTAACAAGGAAACAGTTGTGGTAGAAAAAGAAAACATGTAAGTGTAATTGGATCAGATTATTTTTCTATGTACTGGTGGCATATAGATTAGAGACGAAAAGTATAGTCAGAATGGGTTTTAAATAATAGCATAGAACTTCTGTAAAACCTCTGGAGCTGTTGGAGTGGGTCCAGAGGAGGGTAAATAAGATTGTCAAAGGGCTGGAGCGCCTCTCCTGTGAGGAAAGGTTGAGGGAGCTGGTCTCATTTAGCTTGGAGAAGAGAAGGCTCCAGAGAGACCATTGTGACCTTCCAGTACTAGAAGGGAGCATGAAAACTGGAAAAAGGCTGACAGGCTGACTTCTTATGTGGTCTGATAGTGATAGGACAAGGGGAATTGCTTCAAACTAAAAAAAAAAAAAAAAAAAAAAAAAAAAGAGAGAGAGAGAGAGGTGAGATGTTAGGAAGAAACTCTACTTCGGAGGTGGTGAGGCTCTGGTGCCGGCTGTCCAGAGAGCTGTGGATGCCCCATCCCTGGAGGCATTCAAGGCCAGGTTGGATGGGGCCTTGGGCAACCTGGTCTAGTGGGAGACAACCATGGCAGGGGGATTGCAACTAGATCATCTTTAAGGTCCCTTCCAACTAAAGCCATTCTATGATTCCATTATTCCATGTTGTTCTACTGCAATTACTGAGGAAATTCACCTCAGAAGTAATACACTGGCATAGCTTAATGTTACACCAGACATTTAATTTCCCAACTACTGTGCTTGCTACCCATATCAGAATAGTATTTTGTTTTTATATTTCCAAGCCTTTTTGGTTCATACACTGCTGTTCAATGCAGAAATGGAGAAATTGGTGGAGATTTGGAGGGAAGAGAAAGGTGAGAAAGGGAGCTTGGTGTTGCTTTTCGGAGTGTGCAGGCTAAACCAAATGCAATGGTGAGGTGTAAAATAAAATAACCACCTTTAAAATGTTCCTGATATATTTGTTGAACCTGCGTATATTACGTAAATGCATTCATTTTGTTGAGTAATTTCTTTACAAATAGAAATGTGATTAACAGCTGCTTCTGAATTCATATTACTGCCAGAAAGGTGCTGTATAAGACAATAATGGCAATATGCAAGTTAGATGGAAACTAACTTGACACCCTGGTGAGTACTCATAAGTCCACAAATCAAGCTCATCTTCCTACCCATCTCAAAAAACACTTACCCGGCAAGCATGCTTGCACTCACACATACCCATTTCTCTCATTAGTTCTGTAGTTTATGGTTTCCAAATCATTAAGTCTAATAACAGCAATACAGAGCTTGTCTTTCTCTAAATGTAACCCAGATGCTGTTCCTAGAAAAAAGTATTTTGTTGCACTAATGGGGCTGTTCTGTGACATGTCACTTACATCATAATTTGACGTAAATCTGTCCATTTGCATGACTTCCTCTGCTGCTAACAGCAGCTAACGGTCATCTGAAAAACATTGGTTGCAAGCTGGTGTCACGTACCACCCTGGTTGTTAGCAGTGCCCACAAGAGCTGATCAGAGTGTGTGACATTAAAGCATCTTATGTCTGCATGCCCGCTTACTTTCTTACTACTCTGTGGGCTCTTGAGGGAGAGGGCTGCTGGGGAAGGTGGGGAAAGCAGACCAGCTGATCTCCACAGGTATTTCCTCTAGCTGTTCACGTCTTTGGAAATTCTTCTTATGCTATTGGTAGTGTTATTTTCACTTAACCTCATTCCTGAACTTGTAGATTTGGGGTTTGATTCAGTGTTTGTTTTTGTCTCAGTCTAAACAAAGGCCAGATAACTGCTGACCCTTCGTTTAACATCTAATTCCTTCCCTCATCTACTGCCTGCAGCTGGGGATGCCAGAACTTGTTTGGCACCTCTCTGTTTGTTCTTAAAACTATCTTAAGTGTGGGAGGGGGAAAAAAAAGAAAAGGCAACTTTGGGGAATAGATAGGACCAGAAAACTGTTGATTCTTACTAGTGCTTCAGAAGTACACTTGCTTTTGTTACTTTTCCAGGAAGAATAAGAAGCTAGAAAGAAGTGTTGAAAGAAGTACTCTTCTCCTAATCTTAGGATGACAGAGTGTTGAATGAAGACCCACTGCCTCCTCAGACAGTGCTGTGAAGAGTACATTGTATCAAATGGCTCCCTAAACTCTTTTTTTTTCATACTTCTAGAAACGATTTGCTGACAGTGCCCAGTGGGTAGTAACTCGCTTCATTGTCCCTGTGAAGCTTCTCATCTCCACGCCCACATACTTAGGGACCGTTTCAGCCCAGATGTAGCCCTTGACCACCTCTCCAGTGATGCCACAGGTCTGCCTGCCCTGGTCATGTCCCCAGGCTCTTTCTGGGGGGCTCTTTCTTTTTTTTTCAAGTATTTCTTGCACCGACCTCAGACATGTCTTATTTCCTTCTCCTGGCCAATGCTTGCTGGCCTTGCTGCAGCCATCTCAGTATCCTGCCTGCTTCCAGCCATGGTGAGGTGGTGGACCAGCTGCTGCTGATTCTGGTACTCCCTACTGCTGAGCTTTTTGACTCTGTCTTGGGAGACAGGCAATGAAAGCCAATTATCTGTGTATTCTATTTAAAGAAAACAGTTTTGAAGAAATTAAAAACTGGTAGACGAACTCAGATATGTTCAATTTCTGAACTATGTAACCTTGCATGCTGTACTACTGCTCAGTCTGACACTCTTTAAAAGTAAAGACTTTAGTAAGAGCTATTCTTTACTTCCTTCAAACAGCTGAAATACATAACATTTAAGAGTCCTTATTAAAAATGACCAAATGTTGTCTGTTATTATCCCACATGGACATGGAACCCATTATAGAGTGTCACACCAGACCAGATTCTACCAGTATGATGATATTATGCAAAAATTGTTCACAGAGCAATTCTGAACGTTTTATATCTCAACATGCCCTAAGAACAGGCTTGGAAGATCATGCTTTTTGTCAGAAAG
Source organism: Tragopan temminckii (assembly GCA_028571105.1). Taxonomy (NCBI): domain Eukaryota; kingdom Metazoa; phylum Chordata; class Aves; order Galliformes; family Phasianidae; genus Tragopan; species Tragopan temminckii. The sequence continues at coordinate 23,802,850 of JAOWBP010002392.1, read as the reverse complement.
GTTCACCAAACTTCCTGTTATCTTTTCTTTTAGACTACAAAATTGACTAATATCTAATGGAATGAACCAGAGATGGTCCACGAGTCTGTCACATCCACAGTCTACGGATAGCTCTTGTATTTGAAGGAATATCCATAGGTTTTTCTGGAAACCATTATATTTTCATTACACTACAGCATAATGTTTTGTAAATAAAATGTACCCACTATTTAAAAAAATATATCAATGAATGAAACTAATTTTGGAAGTGCTCATGAAAAGTGTGGAAGTTGACCAATCAATTATCAGTGAATTAGCAAGGTGAAACGTATCTCTGAAAATGCATCTGTCTGCATTTTGTGATCATACCATCTGCATTATGTTAGGGGAAAAAGAAAAAGACAAAGAAAAAAAAATTGAATTTTTAGAAATTCACTTGTATTTTACAGAACATTTTGTTTTCTCTTTTTTTTAAGAGGTGGAACATATAACACGAAGAACAATCCTAATCATATAAACATTTCCCTATCTGTTAATGGGTGTTTTTCAGATGACGTTTAACTTTAAAAACATAGTTTCAAGGGAATTATTGACATTTGTCTGACTTGACATGACATTTTAGTGATTTAGAGTTTTTGTTTTGGAGACAAATGAAAATCAACCAAGTAGAATCACTTTGCATATTCTTCTGAGTCATTGTGTCCCTTGCTGTGTGAGGGCAAACTAGTTTCACTGCTCTTTGCAGCCGTGGTACAATAAAGACTACTGTTAGAAACAGGCTTTTGAACTTCATTGATGCCAAGTGGTGAAATGTCTCAAATACCAAAAAGCACTATGCAGAAATCTTAGCACCACAGCTTCAAATGTCCATCATTCTTCTGCTAAAAATGTTCGCCACGCTGGATTTATTTTTACTGCAATTAAATTATGTTTAGAGCTGGCTTTTCCCCCTATTTCCTGTTTACGTATAATTGAAACAGAGATGTTTGTACTTCTTATAATGTAAAAATTCTGCAGAGTGGATACATACAACATCATCTAATTCGTAATAGAACTTGTTTGGCAGTACCTCTCCTTTAATACCTTGCTGGACCTGACAGAAAAAAAGAAGTATGATGCCAACATAATTATTCTTTATTTCCTGATGAAATGATTTTTAAAAGAGAGATGACATATTCTGTAAGTTTTCTGTTGTGAAAATAATGATATCACTTACCTACAATAAGATCCTTATTTGAATTTCTTATTAACTAATGTCTTTATGATGAGAGAAAAACACACCATTACAGCTCTTCAGTTCATCCAAGTGGAACTATTATTGAGTACCACCCTTGCAACAAAGATATAAATGGTATTTGTTGTGAGTTTTGAGTTTTTAAATTCAATTAGGTTTGCCATTTTGTCATTTTCTACTTTGGCTTTTCTGCTTAAGATAAAGTATCAAGAGTTAAGTCTTTCCTTAATCACTTTTTCTCTGCAAGAAAGTTGAATAGTTACATATACTAATAACTCATATTCCTTTTATATGATAACAAATCAGTTTTACTTGAACATTTACACTATTTACTTATTTATTTGTATAAAGGAAATACTCAGTCAAAGCAAATTATCAGAAAGTGAAGATAAAGATAGTGACCTTTGTCTCCCTCACTACAAAGATTTTGATCTTTTCGGCCCTTATTTTCTTGTCGTAACATTCTCTTCAAATTCTTTTGAATTAAATATATATATAAATATATATTTCAGGACAACTATTTTTCTCTATTTTCTGATCCCCTTGTTTCACAGAACAGTGCTAAGTAAGGATAAAACCAAGACTTTCACTGCATGTCACCAGTTGTCTGTCTGTTACACAAGCATGAAGTGATCAGATAAATTCATCTTGTGGGAAGGACCAAGCAGCAAGACACAGATTTAACAGTCAAATGGCAGAGATCTCACAAGCCAGGTCAACAAGTGCCTGACTCTACTGTGCAGCTTATTTTAACAGTCCAATCAATACAAGTAGAATTTCAGGATCTTTTTTTTTTTCAAATGGATTAGAAGTACAAAATCTTTTCTCTTTTCATGTTACTGAAATCCCCCCAAACGAAATTATTTTCTCAATAGATGAACCAACTGATATGCTGTATTAAAAAAAAAAAAAAAAAAAAAAAAAAAAAAAAAAAAAAGGAGCTTGTTCAGAATCAGTGCTTAGGGGTTTGCTTATAGGTGTCATTGTGTCTCACATCCCTGCTGTGAAAATCAGCATGCATTTGAATGTGCATCTTGACCCATAAATGTCACCCTGGTCCACTGAGCATCTTGACTTCAACATTTCCTGTTGTAAAATGAACAATGGGATAACACTTCTTTTTCTGAAGGAGGACCTGTGACAATGTGTGCATGTGTGCAGTCAGGAGAAACTGCGGCATGTCATCAGCCACTGAGCGGGAGATCACAGGAGAACGAAGTTGCTGGACAGTTTTTGAAAAACACAAGGATTATCATTTTTGTTTCCAAGCCACTTCTCCTTTTCACAGCACTGAATCCTTCTTGGCCTCTCTCCATCAATGGCTCAATGATGTGCCCCAAGTAGATTGCATTCAGCTGTGTAGTAGATGAAGCTGACTTTGAACAATGAAATAAGGCTACTTCCATTCCTGTTTAAATGTTGTTTTTGTTGCTAGCCATTTTTTAATTGCATACATTTTCTAGTATAAAGCATCTTAACATTATGCACAGAATCTGAAACTGCATGAGGTGAAAACAAAATTACATGAAACAGAAAGGTTGTGATTGAATTCAGAGCCAATTCTTTAACCTAAAATTGGTAGCATCCTATATGTGTGTACAAGCAAGATTTTGCATCTGGTGTTCTACTGAATTGGAGCTTAAAAAAAAATTCATGGCTAATAGGTGGTTTTGCTGTGCTTTTCCCAGCCGGTGATTTCTTTTTTTTTTTTTTTTTTCCTTTTTTTTTTCCTTTTTTTTTTTTTTTTCCAAGGAATGCCCTGCCCTGAAAGGTTCAGATTCACCACCTCTTGATGATTTCATTTTCTTTAAGGAAAAACTTCTACTTTTAATTCCTTGTGTTTTCTATCCCAGAGGACATTTTCAAGACAAGTTATGTTCTTTAGGACATTCCAATGTCAGCAGAAATAAAACACATATTAATCAGTTTGCCATCCTCAGTCCTTCAGCTTCAAGCCAAAGTGCACAATTCTATTCATGTAGGAGGCAGAACTTCCTACATACCTATATGGAATTTAGGACTTCAAAATTTTAAAACATTAAGTGCTTATAACAGTATTTGTACATGTTCCTGAAGTCATGGGCAGAGAACACTACTGATTTAAATGTCCATAAGTATACTTTAAGAACCTGCAGTTGGCTATGACTTGAATTTTAAGGTTAAATTATGCAAAAAAGGTTGTTGTCCCTTCAAGATGATTTACCATTATTCGATGGTCATCACTGCTCAAATACCAGTTTTTATCCCACTGCAGCAAAGGAATATAGATGATACTCTTTATCATGAAGAACAATCAAGAGGCTCAGAATATGTTTGAATGTTTTCCTTTCAAACAGAGAACAGAAGGAGTAGTTTTAAAAATACCATAAGGGCATTCCCATTTTTTGCATATGTCTGTATATGTATAAATACCCACCTGAATATATCCTGAATATATTTTCTTGTACTAAAAGGTTAGATTAAATGATTTCAAGAGGGATCTTTCTGCACTGATCAATGCAGATGCTAATGCAACGCAGAGAAAACCTAAACTGTGAAAAATGAATCATAACTACAAGTTTTGATATTTTTTCAAATGTGTGTAATGAGACAACAGTATCTGGGTCTTGGTGTAATGTACAAGAGGCTGATGGAAGCCCTGGTTTAAATGTCATCTCTTGTCATAATCAGAAATTTTAGATTATCCCTAGCACATTTTGCACAGAGACATTTCCACAGATAGTTATTCTCAAAAGCAGCATTGAAGTGTTTGATAGATCTCATTAAAGCACTTTGATATATCCATTCTTTCTATTCAAAAGGTTAGGCAATAGTTCAGTGCAGACAGAATGGGATATCAGGGAAACAGTGGTACTACTGGTTATGGCTGGTTAGAAAAAAAATCACATGCTCAACAGGGGAAGCAGAAAGATGTGGTTAAATTGGATGCAAGGCTTTTAATAACTGTTTCTAAGGATATTTAGATAAATATGCCTGAGAATATTTGTCAGTATGTGTGTGCATTCAAGGAAATTCAAATACTCATTTAAAGAATATTACTCATTTAAATTCACAGGAATTAATCAGGAAAAAGAAGTCAAAAAGTCTCTGAAAGAGAAAGAAAGCAATTCACCACTAAACTGCAGAACAGAAGTAGCATAAATAATGAAAAAATGCAAGATCTTTAGATTTATATGCTGTATAAAAACCAGCCTTTTGTGGATTGGCAGTTATAGGAATGAATGATAAAATTATTTAGCCATGGCTCAGTGTATTTTTACAATTAGTTTGCACCTGATTACTTCAAAGAACTTAATTAAAGTGGCAGCAGAGGGCTGTAGACATTTTTGTTAATTGTAACAATTCTGTACTTTAAAAATCCTTTCAAAAGAACTTATATCTTCTGCTCATTGTGTTAATAGCATAAAAGCTATATGCTACTCACTGCAAATTTTCTTTTGCTCATAGTTCTGCCTATAGAATAGGTGCATCCTAAATGTGATCACTGAAATACGGAATCTGAAAAAACAGATGCCAAATTCTACAAGAAAATACTTGTATTTGTCACAGATTTTGTCTATAAATAAGATTCAAGGCTAATACTGAACAGAAATACAAGTCTCCAGAAGATTGTAACTAAGCTATAGTTTTCATACAGTGGTGTCTTACAATATATAAACAGTTATGCAGCAGTTAGTTTGCAAACAGTGAATTGTATACTTGTATTGAATCCTATTAAGGAGTATATGCTTCATAAACATGACTATCTTTTTGAAATATTATTTGCGCTTTTATTTTTCCTTGTTGATTTGATAGGATGACTGCATCCTCTTAGATATAATATTGCAGGGGATTATTTATAACGAAAAAGTTGTCTACTGGAATAAAAGCCTTCAAATCCACTGTAACTATGGAACACCAAACAGAAATAGTGTACTTTTAAAAATACATCTAACACACACATTTTATGTGCAATTAACTATACTTAGTACTCCAAGCTCAATTCATTCTCTTTAAAGTTTTACTTCAAAACAATTTCATTGTTTTAAGTGACTAAATTGAAGCTTTTTAGTGTTTCCTGCAATCTCCCAAAACAGAAATAAAATCAGTTTTAATTTATTTTATTTGCTAACACTGTGGATATAATTATTGCTGCAGAGTCTTTTTAATTGTTTTCAACTAGGTGCTTGTCTTTAAGTTGCAATAGACTTCTAATTCTACATTGTTGATATTCCCCTGTTAATTCTGACAAAGCATCATAAATCCAGGTATTTAGGCTTATTGAATTTTGAAATGAGGTGATTAGTTGAGGCATGGATGAATGAACTGATGCAAAGCAAAATGAATTTTATGATTTACTGTCATTTACAAGTTCCACTGGAACCATTATGAGCAAATTGTAAAATGTATTAAGAGGTAAGTTATCACAGTTATAATCAACAATGTAGAATTTTCTCAAATACAAGTATTGAAGCAGTCCTCCAGAAAGAGTAACTGTTGAGTAAGTGTTTATTATATACAGTTAGTTTTTATTATAGATCAAGATTTTCCACTCCAGCATTTCAGTCTACTAAATAAATAAATAAATAAATAGTACCTTAATAGACTTTCAGGAATAGACATTAATGTTAAAATTCTAAAACTGTTCCCATTATAATTTGTTTTCAGTTATTTCTGTACTTCGAAAGAGGCATATTTAGGAATAAATGGTCCATTTTAAGTTTTTACTTAAAGTTTATCATGGTTATTAGTTAAGGTAGCAACAAAATGTTATGATGTGTGCCTTGATTTCTAGTCTCACACCTAGTGGTTTGGTATTTTTAGTTACTAGGCTTGAATGGAAAGAGATTTGAAAAATTTTACAGTGTAGTAGTAAATGTTAATATATGTGCAAGTATGAACTAGAACATAGCCGTGTTGTGCTTCTATTTCCAAATAAAAACTTCAGTTGAATTATTTGAAAAGACACAGAAACTAGGCGTATATTCAGAAATCCAAGTTTGAAAGTTGGATGGATATCTGAACTCCTTTGCAATTTTCTAGATGCTTATTTTTAATTTTAGACAGAGCATGAAACTAAAGGGCTTCTAGAGGTAAGAGGCCCAAGAGCTGTTTCTCACCATTTGAATCTTCCAGATCTTCCTCTGAAACTCGAACAAATTGCTGAAGGCCTCTAGACAGGCAAATTATGAGAATCCCATGTAGCGGTTCTTCTGTGCTGGAAGCTGGAGCTGGGGCAGTGAAACGTAAAGCTGGACTCTGCCAGTTCTGTTGATTGCCTGGGTTCCTGTCTGCTCTGTGGAGGGAAATGCAAGAGTTGCATGCTTTCTTGCTCTGAATCCTGGGCCAATGACAAAATCTGGGTAAATCATTCAAAATGGTCAGCCTTCCTTTTTTTCCTACAAGCAAACCAACTCTAGATTCATTTTTTATAGTAAATCTACTCTTAGCCTCATTAAACAGTAAAACATTAGAATCTTACTGTGCAACATTAGCTAATGAATTTCCCCAAATATTTTATAAGCATTTATAGGAAGTATTCTGTTTAGGTTTTTTAATGTTTTTTGTTGGGTAGTAATCCCATTTGACTTTTCACAGGCTAATGGAAAAGATTTGTTCTAATTTACAGTAAGCATAGTGCTTATAAAAAATATGAGAGCTTTTATACTAAAAGTTTTTTGTTGAACTATTTGGTTTTGTTGAATGAAGATTAATTTTGCACCCTTGCTTTAAGTAATATTTCTAACGCTAAATTTTCTTTCTTGCTTTGTTTAGTACTGTACTGTAATATTGTCTTGATATATCTTCCAAACAAATATAATACTGAATGGATACATAGTAAACACTGGAATTAGCATGTTCAAGGTCTTACATTCATTGTTTCCTGGTATGAAGAATAATTACAGAGTGGTCTTCCTACTAATAAACTATATTATAGGTACTTATAGTTCTTTGTTACTGAAAGCAGACTGGAACAGGTTCTTTACATAACTGTGATACAAATACCACATTTGTTCTACACAGTGACTACTTCTCTTATCCTTGAAATTAATGGAAATAAATTCTCCCAATCTTTCTGGGAGGGATCAGCGCTGTAGCCTCAAATCTGAGCCTTTCACATCCTCTGTTTAATTAATGCTGCTTTAAATATTATTGACTAGGAATCTGTTCCATTCCCATTCCCATACTGGCTATTTGTGGAGATGTCTCAGACAATGGCAGCGTTATTCCTCTTTGCCAATGAGAAAAGAATCTTGAGGGTATAGTACAAATAAGATTTGTCATTCTCTATAGTTGGAGAAATTTTATTGGACTTTTTTTCCTGATTTTGTCCTCATTTTTACATAGGATGGAATGAACTCCTCTGAAATTGAAGTATAAAACATAAATGTATACACATGCTGGTAGAAGAAACCTACAAGTGTGTATGCACTAATACAGTCAACAGCATTCTGTTGAAAATAACCGTTCACATACTTGGGCTGGTGTTACATCTTCATAAGTGTTTAGATTTCTGAAAGATTGTGGCAAGATAGATAATTTTGTCAGTTTAAGAAAGGTGGATCTAAGTGAAAGCACAGAAATCTCTCCCCGATCAAATATAGTTCCCCAGGAACAAAAATGTATTTACAGGTATGAAAACAATTGTAAATAGTCTTGAAACTGTTTTCTTTTTGCTGTGTGTGTGTTTTTTTTCCCCTCTTGTCTGTGTGGCTGTTTTTTTTTTTTTTTTTTTCATTTATCTGCAACTTCAAGGTAAGATTTCAGATTTGCATTCTCAGTTTCATTGGGTCCCATTTACCTTTGGTAGTTAATGAGTGCTAAAACTGTAACACAGAATATGTTGAACTTTACTACTTGTTAGGCTAGTGGCTTATTTTGCAGTGATCTACCTTGAGGTTTCCCACACATTTGCACTTCTTTGCTACAATGCTAGTTCTGTGGTAACACAGAACTTTAAAAATGTACACAGAATCAATTCTGTGATTCTGTGAAATGTAAGGGCTCATAACAACCTCACTCACCTTTCCAGCTAATTGGAGGCTACTGAGCCACTCCATTGTCTGGGGTGTAAATGAGAGGCAGTTATTACAGCTTCTGAGCAACAATTCAGGGTTGAGTTGGGTACGCAGTCATAGAATCACAGAATCACCAAGGTTGGAAGAGACCTCTAGGATCATCTAGTCCAACCTTCCCCTATCACCAATATTCCCCACTAAGCCATTCCCTCAGTACAACATTTTGTACACAAGATTTGTCCCTTAAAAACTTGACAATTTGGCTTACCCAAATTTAGGCTCTTATTTATATATGTGCGAGGAAAACATGCTCTAGTAAGATTTCTGGGGTTGTATTTTAAAAACCTCGACAGCAAACAATGGCATCTTTTGGTTTTTTACTCAGCCTTTATTTCAAAGGTGAAAACTGTATCGTTATATTTAATTGGCTACCTGCAGCTTGTTAGTGGCAGTATCATTAAGTAATACTGGAACATTTGTAGTGGCTAATCTTTCAAGCTTTTAGCATTCACGTTGACCTCGTTAAAAGTAGCAAAGGTCAGGCTTCAGTTCAGCGGAGTTACCCGCTCACCGAGGAGACTAGCGTAGCAAAGTAATCTCTGCGTGTCACTTTTCATTAATCATGCTACTTTCCTCATCGTGAAATTCCAGCAGATAATTGTTACTAAATGCGATTTGCAACACCCTGTGCTGTGGTTGAAGGACCAGAAATAGGCAAACAGATAAAAACATTGTTTAGCTTGCAGGCAGCAAGTGTTTGCTATTCAAAGGTACATCATGCATAAACATTGATTTAGCCATGAGCTGACACTTATAAAGCATTTGCTGTTTCAAGAAAGCCCTGTGGTCAGGCTAAGTAATAGCTAAGGGCAAGTACTTTTACCTGCGTAGCAAGGTTAGATTCTATATAAATTGTCTGATCCTGAAATAAATCAGTTTTCATAATGTTAAGCTGCTTCAACATTGCCACAGGTCACAACAAAGTACACAAAATGAATCGCATGCACGTATGGTAGGAATTGTGTTCCCATATAAGTTCATCTATGATTATATTGAATAAATATTTCACCAAGAGTATAGTTCATATGGAATTTACTGGTTTTCCTTCATCTAAGAATTTCCTCGAGTGCATCTCCTCTATGCAATGAAGTTTCCAGAATGAATTTATTTTGAGTTCCATTTACACCTTGTAAACTTCAGTGAGACATGAATGGGTTTAGAAGCATATGAATGTAATTCCATGGAAATGGATGTTTACAACTTTGTCACTATATCCAAAGATGTACTCTTTATCACCAACTGGCTAAATTCTGTTCTGCCACACAAAGGCAGCTGCTAGAATATTTACAGCTTGCTCTGGTGTTCCTTAGCAAAAGGTAGGATTTGACTACTAGTAATGAAAAGGGATTGCATTTTTTTTTCTGCAAAATCTTCATCTTAATGATCTGCCTGTACAGAGAATTTAATACAACAGCAAAAGGAACTTGGTTTTAATGTGAGAGTCTTAGTTCCATTGCCTTAGTTGCAGAACAACTGGTAGTTATTCATGGAGTTTTCAAGCAGAATCTAAGACCCAAACCTTTCTGATAGACCAGTGTTCAATACATAAGAATTTAGAGCAGTACAGTTAAAAAACAATAATAAATACAACAGTTTTCAAAGATAATTGAGGATGTCTATATTTCTTTTAAAATGAGATAGAAAAGCGTCACCGTCCTTGGGATTCTTGTGTTTAAATGTAAAGTTTCAGTAATGTTCAGTCATTCTTTATTTGTAAAGGTAATAGTGTGCCATAATTCAGATAAAGCAAAAGTGTCAACAATGAAAAAAAATGTGTAAACTAAATTTGAAGAACATGTAATGAAGGAATAGCAAAAATTACTTAAGGTCTGAGAAGAGCTTATGTGATGAATGATTATGAAAAGTCTTCATTTAAATGATAAATAGGGTCAGTATGTACAGTGTGATCATTTGCATTGCAAATGGCAAATAATGGTGCCAGATCATACATTGTGCTGGTGTATACCACTTTTGGCTTGAGTCTGATTTAATCTGAGCAATTAGAATCAGCAGTAGAATTAAACAAATCTGAAGTCATAGAGCTATAACACAAAAATACAGCCTGACATTAATAATTCAGACATAAAATAGCCTTCTAGAACTGTGCGGAATGTGGCTTACTCATTATGAGATTGCTAAGCTTGATAACAGTATTTTCACTTGAGGTGATTTTGCTGGCATTCCCTAGGTGCATTATATTCTGTAAACTGTCCTTTTTCTAACACTGGGCCATGGCAAAATGCAAGCTGTTTCAGGCTTCCTGAGCCAGATGTGTCTGTTCTGCATCTAGTAACCCTTGCCTAACCACTTATTTTAAATGCTGAACATGTTGCCTGCTAACTTTCGTTTATGCCCTCTGGTTGTTGGGGTTGTTTTTATCAGGAAAGAAGTTGGACAATTAATCTCTATCCATGCATGTGAGCTTCTATCACATTTTCCCCCTCACTCATCTCTTTTCCAGCCTGAGGAGTCCTGGCTTACTTAGTCATTTCTTGTACGGCGGCATTCATTCTTGAATGGTGTCCAAATGTGATAATGTTGCTGTATTTAATTCCAACTTAAGTGCCATCTGCTAGCAGAATATTCTCTGCCAACATTTCTTCTAGTACTTAATAAGAAAGGTAGTACTTCTTAAAAAGTAAGAATGGGTTCTTAGGTACTGTGCAGTAAATGTTTCTTGGCTCATCCATCTGGTAAATTCTCTTTCTCAGGTTTCTTCATTGCGTTTCTACTGCAGTAACCCTGTCTAGGGCCAGTGGCTATAAAGAGCAGAGGTGGGCTACAGATGCACTGATACAACCTTGGTTGTATCAGTATTGTACTTAATGCTGACAGCTGGCAGAATCATGGAAAGACTAAATTGAATTAAGATCTATAAGATACTGAATCAACTCAAAACTTGTTTTAAAGTGTGAATTGCTCCTTGCTATTCCTTCAAGAAAGATAGTGCAATTTTGCGCTGAACTCTCAAAAGCTTGGAAAATCAACCCTTAATCTGCGTTGTTTGTATGTTAAGTTTGAAAAAAGGAATTGATAAAAATTGCATCAGCTTCTTCACGATCTGTTTGTGAACACATTTTGAATAGAACGTAGGTTTGCTTTCCTCCAAATCTGAGATTTTAAAGGTAGGACCTAGAGATGGAAGCATTGACTGCATTGGTGATAAAAATAATGGATTAAAAATGGTATTTCGCAGTTAATAAGTGCTTGTATTTTTGATTCAACAATTCAATGGCAGAAGAGTTTTTTTTGTTAAGTAGTACCTGTTCAAAATGAGAACACTTATAGTCAGCTTCAGGATTTTCTACAGTACTTTCTAGGAAATGTGTTTCTGTCAAATCTTAATAGTCACATTTATTTTAGAGTGGAAACCTTGTTAAATATTCTGTTTTGATTCTCATTAGATGCTGCTATCAGAGATTTTAAATAATATTCGGATTTGCTTCTGATTTAGAATAAAGTAGCTACTAAGGAGGCTATAGCATTTCCATAGGGCTGGTGAAAAAAGACGGCTCATTTATTTGTTTATTTATTTGATCCATATTTTTTGTTTATTTATTTATTTATTTATATGATCCATATTTTTTTGCCTGCTCTCCAGAAAACAACTAACATCTTCATTTTTAGGAAAATTTGGTTGAATATTATACAAGTTGCTCTGTAAAACGGCTGCAGTTTTTTATATGCTGGGTGGAATTTTAAGATTGTCGGAGCCTAATGGCCCTCAATTAAAAGGTTGCATACATTGACAACCCTTAGCTGTATTATTTCAACTATTCTCCAGGGCTAGGGAATTACTGCAACTTTTCATTTATTCTAGTTTGATAACTACTGGGTACATGAACTTTTAATGGCAGGTGCTCTGTAAATTATTGCCAGACAGTGAAAACCTTCATACCTTGTTTCATCTCCAAACATATGAGTCTTCCATCATACAAGGGTGTGTTTTATGCTAAGAATATGTTTAGTTACTTGAAAAAAATTCAGCTTTCTGTTAGTTCCAGAGATTCAGTCATTCTAGAAAAGGCAAATGAAAGATGAAAATTATTTCTATGGCAAAAGTGTGTACAAAATTACTGTCTGTGATAAAACCACAAATAATTTCATCATGGAAGAAGTTATTAAGTAAACTTTAAAAAAAAAAAAAAATTGACACAGATTTGCACAGGAATAATATTTTAAAAAAAGTATTTTTTGTATATGCACATGGAAACATGCAGTATCATTACTATAAAAAAGAAATACCCACTGAACCTGTACCTGGTACATAATTTATTTAGACTATTTATTGCTGTCCTTTGCAAACTTGTTTGTGGTTTTGTTTCTCTTGTGAATTGTGAGATTATCAATAGCTTGTAGAAATAAATAATGTATCCGGTCAGGAAAATGAATAGCTATTATTTATCCAAGATCTCACTTCAGCTATGGAATTATAGAAGGTATACTGCTTTACCACCTACTATAATTACTTTAATTATACTGTAAATAAAACAGAACTTGCAGATCTAGTTTTTCTTTCAGATTTCTCTAAGGGCTGTAATGATTTAGGGAGCTTATACTCTACCGTAGTAGCCAAATGTATTTTATTCATTTAAAGCTTATTAAAAAGACAACTGCAGAAGTTTAAAGCTGTACCTTATAAACATCAAAACTATACATAAGTAGCTTTCTGTCAGCAAACAATATAAATGTATGTAAAACTTTCTTTTCCCACAAAATGAAATCTGTTTTCTATAACGTTGCTTTCAGTCTTGGATTATTAACACACATTCTTGCTAACTTGAGGGATAAAGAGACATGGCTTGTTTAGCCATTTCTGATACTGCGACTTAGAACTTTGATTTGATTCTGATCCCTTAACATACATCATGTGTTCAGGGATGTGCTGAATTTGAATCTGGAGGCTGCCTGCTGACTTCTAAGTAAATAGGAATTTATGCGGGCACCAGCATTCTTGTAATTATTTTGTTGAAAATTTGCTAGATCACAGCAAATCATCTAAGAAGTAAGCATTTATGCAAATATATTTCCGTAGAAAACTTTTAGCTCCATAAACTATAAACTAGAAAAGGAGTTTTATTCTTCCAGTAGCAGCTGTGGGTAGCAGCTTTGGGTAAGACATCACCACCTATGCAAGCCTTCTTTGGAAAAGTATCCAAAAGGTAACTCGGGAGACTGCAATATTCACTCTATTCTATTGCTTCCAGTTTCTCAGATTAGGTAATGAAGATTACATGCTGACAGCAGATCCTATCTCTGAAAACTGCAAGGATTAAGACTTCTTAATTTGTGGTTCCTCTATTGATCTTTGCAAATTTTTCAGTTCACTCCTGTTCGTTATCTCTGCTTTTTTGCAAGGGTAACATCTCATTTTAAGGAGTTTCCTCCTGGAATTGTGTAAAGCATTTTGTAACAACTGCGGAATTTGAATGCTCCTTTCTCCACTGCCTATCACCCCATTCATTCTGCCATTCTCACTTTTTTCTGTGCTTCTCCATCTTTGAGGCATCAAAGCACTCACCTTTTTCATACTATTCTCTTCTGTGCATTCTGGCCATCTCTTAATAGAAAGATACTTGTTGTATATCTGAGCTACCTAAGCAGTCCATCACGGCTTGTTAAATATTACCCTGATGTTTCCACTCCTGAAGGGATTTCCCAGTTGTTCTTCTAGGTACATTTAATTCACCTGTGCATCACAGACTTAAAATATTGCTTTAGGATATGCTTTCTGCCTAAAAATTGAAAATTCCTTAATGAGATTTTTCTTTTTAATGAAGTTCGAGATCCCTAATGGCCTCGGTATATATATATTCCAAAAAATTGCTAGTTTCTGTCATCTCATCTATGACAATTAAAGGCCTACCACAGTAAATGATACAATATACTATCAACATAAGCTTCTTTTGTTTCCCTTCTCCTTTACAGTGGTAGATTTTTTTAGCAGAAGAGGCTTACTATCTATTATATTCTTTTATGAACATGCTATTAGAACATATACTTTCACATAACCAAAAACTACTTTGTGATGAACAAAGTCCAGTTTTGTTATATGTAGATACAGTGCTTTGTAGAAGATGAAAAGGGCCACAGTTGTGCATCTGTTCGACATTTTCTTTGTCCTTCATGTCTTTCCAGTTTAAAATTATTTTTTTTTTTTCAAAGCACACTTAGACATAGTAAGCATCTTTTTTTATCTTTAAAGATCCTAGCAGTGTCCTCTCTCACTGGTATAATTATATCCTTACACAAGGGAAAGAAATTTAATGTACAGTTTATCACAAGAGACATCAACCGACTTATTCGTATTAGAACATGAGTAAATTAGCCCTGTGCTTTCCATATGAATAGTGCTGTCAGAGGATATAAATATAAAATAGAAATAAATGCCATATGCACTGAAATCTTATCGGACTCAAACAAGTATTCTAATTGTGCAGGTAAAAAGAACTGCTGTAACAAGGGGCCTTGGTGCCCGTAGGCAAGACTTTGATTCTGTACCTTTCCGTCTTGTAACACTCTGCACAGAATATCCTTGTAGTCTTTCTCACTACAACTTAAAAGACCTCTAATAATTAAAAAAGACAAGAATAGTATCACCTTAGTTACTATTGTAGGACAGATTCTATTACTATGGATATCAGTTAAAATAAGCTTAAGAATTAGGTGGACAATAAAAAAGTAATTGCTTTTGCAAAACTAACTTAATATACTTAAAGAATGAAATTTCTAATGGCTACCAAAATGGTGTTTTGATATATAAATCTAGTCTTTGATAAATTAAATAGATGGCTTCATTTACAGATTATATATTATCAAAGCCAAACCTAACCTACAGCAAGTAGCTTCTTGATTTCATCTCATCAACCAATACAAAAACTATCTGCAGGGCAAGTTTTGAATATTAACTGCACTGTGCAATGCACTTTGAACTATTCTCCTTTGCAAGGGTGAGATTACATGCATTCATCTTGGCCCTAGTATCCTGGTGCTGTGCACAGCAAGAAGGGAACCCTGGCAGAATTTTGATTTGTTCATGAATTTGTAGCTATCAGGTTAGTTTCATAGTACTTAAGTATTATGCTGCTTTTAAAAACAAGATATCAGAATTTTATCCATCAGATAACTCTCAAATCAGTGTGACGTCCTGTTAACTTCAGTGATGTTGTACAGCACAGTAAGCATGTCTCTGCTCAAAGTGGAATGTGACATGTTAGTGCTACACTGACTAGTAAGTAAAAGCCTCTTTGTGTTTGCCTGGTACCACACTAGCACCAGTTCTCAAAGGTATATGTGATTTTAAAATATCCTTTTTTTTTAAATTATTTGCTCTTATGCAGCTTCAGAGGAGATGGTAAGGGTCAGGGATTTTTCTTTCTTCTTGTGTAGCTTTAATTGGAGAGCCAGAACTTACAGAAAATGTACAGGGTTTTATTCAGAGTGAACGAAAACAGCTAAAAATGAGTTATGATTGCACCTGCGACTTCTACAAGCTGACTGTTCAGAAGTATGCTTTGCAATGTAAATAGCAGTTACTCATGCTCCCTGTTTGCTGTGTTTGTGAGATACAACTCAACTGTCCATTGTTGCATGTGAAACAGTATATATCCTGTGTTTAATTCTGAGTGACATCCTGAAAGCGCAAGAACAGCCTGCTTAGAACAGCAGAGACCAATAAACATTACTGGTTCTTTGCTGTATTCATTCCTCTTCTATGCATGTTAAGATGTTTTCTTATGATTTCTTTAATATACATTTTATTTTATTTTATTTTATTTTATTTTATTTTATTTTATTTTATTTTTATTTTTTATTTTATGCACATCCAATATGTCATCCTTTGCTTCTCTTTCAAATGATGTGATTAATATCGATCTGTTAATGTTTAACATGTAAGATCACAAATGCATGTTGCATTTTCAAAAGCTACAAATCCTTTGTTTGTATATTGCATAGATCAAATTCCAAAGGAAGCTCTGCAAGATCCAGGTAGCCTTCAGTTGTTTTTGTAGTCATATCAGGATTCCGAATGTTATTGCAAAGGTTTTTGTGAAATTCTATTTTGTACAAACAGATACAAGAAAGGCATTTAAATGTCTGGTAAATCAATAGACATTTTCTTTCTCAGAACATCTTATGCTTCTCTTCTTGTTGCTTCTACTCTAATTATTAAAAAAAAAAAAAAAAAAAAAAAAGAAAGAAAAAGGAAAGAAGGCACAAAGTTCAAATTATTCAGAGCAAACAGGAATGTCATTATAGTTTTACCCAACTGTGAAGTTTCCCTGTCACTTGTACTTTCCCTCTTTTTCATTATAATGAAAATAATAGAAGTCATTATTTTGTTAAGAAAGGGAGCAACCAGAAATAAAACATTTTTTTGCATAGCCTCATTTTATATAGTAATTAAGAGTGCCTATCCAATTTGGAGTCACTAGAATTAAGGGAATTCAGAACCAGAAAAGAAATTGGAAGTTGCTGTATTGTTGTGAGGTGTGAGTTGTATTGCAGAAACTATTTGCAATTTTTTATTCATATTTGAACTTGCATTCACATCCAGCCCCTGAAATACAGATGTAGTAAGAATTACTTACTTTGCTGAAGCTGTCTATGTGGTTATAAAATGATTTTTAGAGTATATATATTTTTTAATTGTCCTGTTATGTTCCATTGCTTGTATACCAAAAGATCATTCCAATGTACTGCTTATTTCAGAATTCTGTCTTTTTGATTTTGTTGACTTGACAGCAAAACATGAACTATCTCTGTTTCCTTCCACCTTCCCTTCTTCTCTTCTCTGAGTATCAACAGCACTTGCCTATCCATATGCAATCTAGTGAGGAGGTCAATCTTCCCTTTTACCTACCTCACAGATAAAAATATTAATTAGAGAATTTTAAGCACCTTAAAAAGGTTAAATGGAGCAAGAGTCAGAAATCCAGTACGATGTATTTTTACAAGACTAAGCCAGCAGTGAGAAATACAATTTAAGGGATGTACAGTAACCCCTAGAAATCCTATAATAGGGTCTAGAATCCATTTCTACACACAGTTTAATTAATTACAAAAAAGTTCACCTGATAACATCCACTTTGCTTAGCACACTGTCCTAACAGGTGGCAGCACCCTTCACTCAGTAATCCTCATTCATGCCCACAGAGCATTCCTTGCTTAGCCAGGAAAAAGAACTGCAAAATCAGTGTATGATCATTCAAATGTAGAATATATCAAAGCACAGACTGTCAAAAGGATTTTATTTCTGAGAGTTTGCTTTTTATAACTGTAACAACACTCCTTGAATATAGTTTGAATTTAGTGTGAGCACTTCCTATCTTTACGAGGTAGGGAAGTGAGTGGAGGTGATTAGAGAGGTTGTTGTGTAGTCTGTTTTGTTACCTATGCTCGTACTCGTTCTGACAGAAAGAGGCAGAAAATAAGGAGCAGCTTGGTTTCACTTCTTAGATTTGCAGTAAAAGATATAGGATGACATAGTGTTGTAGTCATGCTTTATTTCACCCTAGCTGTCAAAAGAGAATCTCTGTGAACTATTTTGGGATTTGTGCCCTTTGTCAACATGTTACTATGCTTTGATATATTGCAAACAGCTATCGGTAAATTACCCTTGCCATTTTAAGCCAACTGAAGACAACAAAAAACAAACATTAAAACAATAGCATTTAATAGTAATTACATAAATGTGGATTTAGTAATGATTTTAATTTCTGCTGTCTTGCTAACTAACCATATGGTTAACTTCAGAATCAATCAAGAATTTCCTTGGACTTTACCTAATTGGGTGGCATATGATTTAAGTATAAGAAGTGTGATAAATACAAGCTGTCTTGATGAAGATTTCTGTTTACTTCATGATTGTCTGAGAGGAACTGTAGTAATAAATATGTGCATAGATATTTGTACTTACAAATCAAGCCAGACTATTAGAATTAGCAACAGAAAGTTTAGCGTGATCTCATTAGTTATGTATAATGAGCAGAAGCACAGTGTCATGCACGCTGCAAGACATTATCACAGTTGCTGTGAGCCATAGGGTAAGGGCAATGAAAGTAAATATTCTTTATTTCATTATTGTTTTACATTTTTTACTGGTGCAGATAGAAAGTTAAATATTTCATGCTTTCAGTTGTTTTTTGTTTGTTTTTTAATTTTATCTTTCTATGTATCGTGATGCTGGCGTTGCTTTGTTTTTGTCACCCTGAACACCCAGTTAGGCTATTTTTAGTTGGGTTCTCAGAAGAGACATAGGATATTTGCTTCCAGTGATCAGTATGAACAGCTACACTTGGAGATCGTTCCTTGGCTAGAAGCGCCGCTTTACCATCATCATGCAGCTTGCTTTTTGAAAGTCCTTAATCTCAACCAGGTGTTTTAACTACACTGTGTAGATATAGAGAAATAGACCAAAGCAGCATGTGGAAAAGCAAACTTGTGTTTTTTCTACCAATGTGAATACTTTGCAACAGAGGTGATAGTGATGTAATCCTTAATCACGAGTTAGAAAGTTGAGGTAGCCTCAGAACCAGAAGTATGGTACTGGATTTACAAAGGCCAAGATAGAACTGTAAAAATGACTGCTGCTTTCAGTCTGAAAACTTCTGTAAGATTTGACGACAATTTTGTCTGCTTTTTCAAGCCTTTAGGTAAATCTTTCCTACTAAGCACTGATGCTACATAGGGTCCAGTTTGGCTTTGGGCCGTGACCATGTTTATAAATTATAGGAATTAAGCAAAGCATACATCTGGTTGTTGAAGTAATTAAGAAAACACTGACAGTGAAATACTGTATCCAACGTTTGTGTGTTCATATGTGTGACCAACAGAAAGTAGCAACAACTTTCCTCAAATGTTTTGAGTTTCATTATTGCTGATGAAGGGAATATGCTGTGGTTTGAAGACATCATGTTTTACTGTAGGTTAGCTCATGTGGAGTCTGCTATTTAGAATGTGGTCTCTGACCAGGTGCTCTTTTCCTCTGTGGGGAGGAGCTGCTGAAGGTTAGCAGCAGAAAGTCTCTTACACGAGGCAGGACAGGAAGGGTCAGGCTAAGAGCTGCCATTTGTGATGCCATGTTATTTAGCCCCATATGTGGCAGCCCACAAAAAGATGGTGTTGCAGACAAATGTGCTCAATATAGTAAGTTATCGGGAATGAACAACCCCATAGAAAGGGTCATTTTATTCAGTTTATAGTTGAGTCCACAGCGATCTTATGATTGTAGATAAAATTGCTGCCACAGAAGCTTTTTGCAGTGAAGTGAAGTTAGTATGAAGAACAGATAACAGGCAAATCTTTCTCAGAGTCCCAAATATGACCTGCTCATTGATATCCTATCTGAAAAAAAGGATTTTAAGGATGTCAGCAGAGAGGTCATAAGGAAAAATCAAAGGAACTGAATTTAATTCCAGTACTGACTTTACTTGCCCACACTGGAGACTATCAGTGTAGTATATAATATATCTCCATCTACCTATCTGCTTCCCAGAAAAGTAATTACACACGTTGGTTATTTTCCCGTTATGACTTTAGGGTGCATGCCAAGGGTGCACTATATTAAAGACAGCTCAAAGACATAGCAGTAGAAAAGTGGATTTAATGATTATTCAGATTTCAGAAAAAGCATCTTAACGTACATTTGTGTTCTACACCAGAAGAGGCTGAGTAGGGCAAGACTACATTTCAGTCTGTATTCAGTCTTTTCATCTGTAACTCAGTTTTTCTCTCACAGATGTCCCATGATTACCTGAGTCCACATAAGCGCACTTAATCACAAGACTTGAGTATATACTTGGCTGGCAAGAAAAAGGAGAGGACAAATGGGGAATTTTTTGTGAACTTAACATTTGCAGAGTAGATTGTTTTTTTCTTACAGTATGACTTGCTCAGAAATGGTCTCAGCTTTAAATAATTTCTTTAAAAAGAACTAAATGATATCCAGACATTGGTGGTTGGACTGCTGATTTGAATAATAGAATGAAAACCTCAGCCACAACTGTTCTATATAGCATTTTAACTGCCATTTGTTATTATTTTTAATGTTCTGTATCATCACTTATAAATCAATAGTACCAAAATACTCTTAACGTTAATCCAGCAATTTTTTGCATGCATGTTCAGTGTGATACTGCCTCTAATTATAGCACACAAACTATTTCCTACCAAGTCAATATTATATAAGCACTTTCTGTAACCTTAGATAAATGTGTAGCAGCTATCGAGGACAGTATTTCTCCAGATGGTTTGATCATGACAGATAACCTTATTTATTGTTGTGACAGTACAGGGGCACACTGCACCTGTGATCCTTCCCCCAGTCTGTCTTGCAGGGTTGTCTTTCAAGCAAGAGACCCTGCCAATGCTTTTTCAGGATTGAATCCAGGCATTCGCCTAACTTTAGACTGCATCAGTATATCACATCACCTCCCTGCTCATATTCTGGTTCCAGTTTCAGTCAGTTGTGCATCTTTTATGCATTCTCCATGAGCACTGCTTTGGACAGAATACATCCCTATTTTCTTTACTGTCTTAGTCTTGATCCTAGGATACTACACCCTTTTTTTAGTTAGGGTGAACCTCTTACTTTAAAGGCCCAACTTTAAATTTTGATGCCTCAATGGCACCTTATTTTTATTGTTTTTAAGGCTTTGTGGAAAAGGGAAGATTAAAGGAAAGATTAAATCTACACACGTAGCTTGAAGTTACAAAGATCCTCTCCATATAAAGAAGTGTCTTATCTGTAACCTGTCACATTACAAGTATAGAAAACGTTGAAAATTTTGAAGAATATAATAGGTTCTCTTCCCAGTTCAGTGGAACATAGTGGCATAGCTGCGTACAAGAAAGCCTAAAACATTATTTGCTCACTTTTAGACAATCTAGTTACTTCAGCTATAACCTCAAGACTTCTGTTAAACATTGTTGCCCTCTTGGTCTCTCTCCTACACTGTCTTTTCCAGTGCTTGCTTGCTCTCTTACCTTCTACATGATATTTATTGATAGGTTTATGCCTTCTTGATCTTAACATTTCAAAAAGAAAAACAAGCCTCTTAATCAAGCTGATGTCAGGCAGATAGACATTTCTCAATTAATAGTTCTCCTAATTCTCTCTTAATGAGTCTTGGTATTTTTATGTTATATATAGAATATGTATAGAACACAAAATAACTATAAAGTACAAAGGATATCTCCTTTATCCACACAGCTCATAACTGATTATATGATAACACAAGAATTTTACCATAATATTCCTTACAATATTAAGTAGTTAAGAATTGAGGAAGCTATCAAAAAGCAACTAGAACTTCCTGGTCCTGTATTAAAATTTGTATTTTCTCATTATGCTTATGATATATCTCTTGTGTTCATATGAACTAAATTAAAAATAGGGATTTAAAAAAGTTGAAAGAAATTTGACAACTTAAAAGGCTCATTGGGTAGCAAAATGAGGCAGCAAAATGCTGAAATCAAAGTTATCACATACAGGTGCACTCTAGTTCAAGACATTTTTCTCTTACTCATTAGTCAGTAGTGGTTGTTGTCTTCACAGTAGAAAGCAGTGTGGTCTGGCTGTCTGATTAATAACTTCCATCCTCAATTTGGGTGCTGCTGACTACAATGGAATCATTTTCAAAGTGACTCCGATGTTGTATGATAAATGGATGGATTCCAGTAAGAGATTTTGATCTGTAGATAATGGTACTCATGGAGAAATTGTTGAGCAGATTCTTTTGCTATTATTAGACTTCCTTTAAATTTTCTTTTTTTTTAATAATACATTTATATTTTGTAAAAATATATTGTTTTATATTTTATATTTTGCAGTGCTTTGTTTACTTTTATTTATTTTTTGCATAAATATTTATATGACATCACTACCATTTCAGAAGTAGCTGATGGAGATTATGAACGTTAATTCAGGGAGAGGGATGTGATTGTTCCCCTCTACTCAGCTCTTGAGAGGCCCCATCTGGAGTACTACATCCAGGCCTGGGGCAAGAATACAGGAAAGATAGGGAGCTCTGGAAAGGGTCCAGAGGAGGACCACAAAGATGATCAGAGGACTAGAGTACCCCCCCTACAAAGACAGGCTAAGGGAACTGTGCTTGTTCAGCCTGGAGAAGAGAAGGCTGCGGGGTGGCCTCACTGCAACATTTCAGTACCTAAAGGAAGCCTACAAACAGGAGGAGAGCCAACTCTTTGAAAGTGTAGATAACAGCAAAACAAGGGGATATGGTTTTAAGTTGAAGGAGGGAAGATTTAGGTTGGATATCAGGGAGAAGCTCTTTACCAAGAGAGTGGTGGGAAATGCTGTCCAGAGAGGTTGTGGATTTCCCGTCCCTAGAGGTGTTCAAGTCCAGGTTGGATGGGGCCCTGGACATCCTGGTCTAGTATTAAATGTGAAGGTTGGTGGCCCTGCCTGCAGTAGGCGAGTTGGAGTTTGATGATCCTTGAGGTCCCTTCCAACCCAAGCCATTCTATGATTCTATTAAATTAAAATTCAGTATTTGTCAATATGTCCAAGCTATTAGCCTTGGTGGCCTGCATTCCTTTCTAAGCAAAAAGATAGAAACTTTTTTCTTTCCACAGAGGAAACCTTGGACAAGACTTTCAGGCTTTGTTAAAGAGTTAAAAGATGGCCAGGTGTAGGGGAGCTGTTGGGTGCTGGCTTGAGCTGGTGATTGAGCACCTGGTGGAGGGCTGTGGCTGGCCCAGGGAGCACAGGCAAATTGTTTGCACCTGTGCTCTCCAGGTGATCAGAAGGGGTAGTCCCAGGGTGGAGCCCCCCCTGGGCTCATATAAGGGTCAGTCACTGAAGAGAGAGCATTTTTGGAACTTGTGCTGCTTTCTGAGAAGTGTTGTAGAGCTAGAGGCATTCTTTACTAGCTGGGTGAGTTGGACTTTTCTTTTTGTAAATGACTTTTGGTGTACTTGTGAATGGTTAACTAGTATTGTCAGAAGTGATTTTACCTCTTTGTAAGCAGAACACCAGGAGTGTCTGTGCAGTGTTACTTAATTGCTATAATCTTTCCTGTGTAGAAACATTTTTGGAATTGCTATTTCTAACTTCTGATGACTTCTGATTTTCTTGTGAATCGGCCTACCCTTAAAAGTTGTATTAATGATAATACATAGTATCTTGTGGCTTTCAGCAAGTTTTGCGTCAAGTGTTTAGTACAACTGTGTTGATATTCTGCCTGACTCTTGGTGAGAGCTGATTATTAGAAGTCTTGTTGCTGAATCTGGGTTGCTTTCAGGCAGGTCACAAATCTCAGTCACAGTTCAGTGGATCATCTAGCTTTTTGTTGTCTGAGTTAGCCTTTTTATGGCTGGTTTCCAAAGCATTGAGCTGGAGTATGAGGTTTGGAAAGAGTAGTAGAGCAACTATGAAACAGGGAGGTTAAGAAGTGCTGACAGGCAGTCCTCTGGCTCACTTCTTGGTATTTTCCCTTGTGACTAACAGCAAACAAACCATTATAAAACTCATGTAATTGTCTGGAGGAACAAAGGTTTTCTATCTGCTCTGGAATGTAGTGTGTCTGTTATTTCTGTTGTTTTTTTCAGGAGAAGCAGTTGACGAGAAATGCGCTGAGTATGAATAGCAGGCAATGGCAGGTCACAAGGCTTACTGCTTTACTTCAGCTGAGAGAATACAAGTGACCAACTCTGATAAATTCCTTTTCCTTTCTATTTAGAAATATTTACCGTGGAATCAGCCTGTATTAAACATGGCCTTCTAGAAATCTATCATTTTACAGACCAAAGTTATTCTTCACAGAAGTAGATATATCAGATCTAATAAGATGCATATATCCATAGCAGTAGGATATATTCTGTGTGGTACTGCAATACCTCAGAAACAATTCACAAAATAAATACTGGAACTTTAAAAATATGGGTTTCAGTTGCAGCATTCAAAGGATGTATTACTGTGTCCTGCCATCATATTTAATTGTCTTATATTCCATCTGCTTGCTGAAATCTTCTACTGAAGATAGTAATATTCCCACTCGGGAAACTGTGGAGAGTGCTTTTATGCCTGTATGCAAAACAGGTCATGACTGGAAAAATCCATTAGAAAGCATTAATAAGAACTATTAAAAACATTAATTACATTAACATTCATGAATTATCAAAGGCAATAATATATTATTGTCCATATTTTGCTGAATGTCTTTAGGAGACCAGCTGTTTCCTCTCTATATTATTTCCATCACGTATTTGTTAGTTTATTACACGTTGTTTTCTTCTAAATAACAGTTTAAACAATATGCCTGGCACAGTTATGGGTTGTTTTTGTTTTTTTTTGTTGTTGTTGCTGTATTTGCTGTTGTTTTTCATTATATGTCAGGTATATTGATTAGGAAGGGAACTTTTCACTTATGTCTCTCAAACAAGTATTTGAGAAAAATATCCATTCCTTAAAGGTATTTACCAATATTTTCATAAGAGACCATGAAATATAGTAGCAATAAAAAAGACCTTAACACTTGTTCTATTATTCTAGAATGCTTAGTAAATCTCTTCCTCTTCTTTGACGTGCCATCATTTTCTGCTCTATTTTCTCTGCAGTAGACTTCTTTACGATTATTAATTATATCATGTAATATTTGTTAGTTCCCATCCTCTGGTAACTAGTATTTGCAGTGCTGAAATAGTGTTTTTGTATTTCGTCTTTTCTATTTCCATAGGGGAATTAAGCCTTTTATTTTTTTTTCCTCTCTAATTCTCTATAGAAAAGTCTGTTCATTGTTCTGGCATTTTATTTGTTTTCTGTGTTTCTTGTTTCAGCCATTGACAAAAATGTTTTGTCTTGTTCTCTAGAATATAAACTTATTTGGTAAACTTATACACTTTTCATACCTGAGTTTTAAGCTGATGTTTATTTTTCAGACCAGCTTTATGAACTTGTTTTCTTTCCTCTAATTTATAAATGGTATATAATTAAATATTTATACATTATTTCCCTAGAGAGTCCTCAGCAGACTATTTGATGCTTCTCAGCTAAATCATTCTACAAGCAAATCTCTCTTAGGCAGCTGACACTAGTTAGCCCAGCTAGTTTTTAACCTCTCCTGAGCCTTGACACATCGAAGGCCAGCTAACAACTGCCTGTGTATTCACTCAGTGAATGAATCTGATGCACTGCACAAGTCCATTCATTTCCTTTTGCTGACCTTGCATTGTTTTGCCTATTGCATCTACAGTCAGATTGTGCATTAATAATTTGGCAGGAGCCTACAAATACTGTCGGTATTCATTCAACCTGGCTAAAATTTGTTTAGTGTCCATGTAACACTTCAGAATTTGCCCAGTATTTCAGGCAGGCTTGTTGAAAGTTCTTTCATATTGCAAAGTTAAGTGAAAGCCAAAGATTTGTGCCCTTCTCATTGTTACTAATAATGTCCTATTACTTTTCTTTTTTGCTTGTATGGGAATTATTAGGTCATGGCCTGAACCAGTGACTGAGCAGCTGGTGAAGGGTTGTAGCCAGCCCTGGGAGCACAGGTGGAAGCAGTTCACCTGTGTAACTGGAAGGAGTGGACCCTGGCTCCATTTCTCCCTAACCTCACTTAAGGGCTGGCAGTCACAAGGGAAGGATCTCTCTACTCAGAGAGAACCTCTCTGGAGTGTTGAGTAAGCCCTGATTCTTGAGTAGGAATAATTGATTTCTTCTTAGTTACTGGATTGTGACCTCTAACTTTCTTTGGTGAACCAATACTGGTTTAAAGCTGCTTTCTCTTATTGTGTATCCTTATGTTTGGTGAGCCAGGCAGGAGCACCTACCAAAGACAATGTAAATTCTGAGATAGCTTTGTTAAAGGGCCTACCAAGTTGGTTTGGATGGGGGAAATCTGTTTCCCTGAAAAAGGAATTACCTGGGCACATCTTGGGTCTCTTAGGCTTTCCATGGCAGAAGGTGGGTTCTATAGTAGAAAAATAGTGCCTGTTAAGACATGTGGAGAGCATCACCAGCTCCTCAACCCAAATGATAGCATATCTTGATAACATATATCCTGACACTAGCTCATGCAGTCACCAAGTAATGTTGAAGCCAACACACTAGCTTGCATAAGGTGGCTAGAAAATTCGTCAGCAGATAACAACACCCCATGGCTACATGAGAAGTTGTGATATGCTGTACAGAAGACTATGTGGGCAGCAGTAAAAACATGGGAGCTGCCCTTTTAGATGTCAGAGATGATCCAGGCATGCCAAGAACGTGAAGCATGAAGGATGTGACTGAGACTTTTGCTAGAAAGTCAGGGCATCTTGCCTAGGTTGACTACCTAGGTCCCTGTCTTGCTCCAAGTTATAGGAGGGAGATGAGGTTCTTTTAATATCTGTGTACCTGGCATGAGATTAAGAAACAATGGTTCAAATGTTGGTCCAACCAGTTTATTATAAATCCTAATCAGGGAGACAGGGAAGGGA
>JAOWBP010002392.1:23751342-23776035 GCA_028571105.1 Tragopan temminckii | reverse complement strand
GGTGTCATCTGCAAACTTACTGAGGGTACACTCAATCCCCTCATCTAGGTCATCAATAAAGATATTAAACAAGATAGGCCCCAGTATCGACCCCTGGGGGACACCACTTGAAATGGGTCGCCAGCTGGACTTAACTCCATTAACCCATTGGGCACGGCCCTCTAGCCAGTTTCTTACCCAAAGAAGGGTATATCTGTCCAGGGCACGGGCAGCAAGTTTCCCCAGAAGAATACTATGAGAGACCGTGTTAAAGGCTTTGCTGAAGTCTAGGTAGACTACATCAACAGCCTTTCCCTCATCTACCAGTCTGGTCAACCAGCCGTAGAAGGAGATGAGGTTGGTCAAGCACGACCTGGCTTTCATGAACCTGCGCTGGCTGGGCCCTATCCCCTGGACGCCACGCATGTGCCGTGTGATCTCACCCAAGATGATTTGCTCCATAACTTTCCCCAATACCAAGGTCAGGCTGACAGGCCTGTAGTTCCCCGAATCCTCCTTACAGCCCTTCTTGTAGATGGGAGTCACACCAGCGAGCCTCTGGGACCTCTCCAGTTAACCAGGAGTGCTGATAGATGGCCGAGAGGGGCTCGGTAATCACCCCCCCCCAGCTCCCTTAGCACCCGAGGGTGTAGCCTGTTCGGTCCCGTGGACTTGTGACAGTCCAGATGGAGGAGGAGCTCTCTAACTCTCTCCACCTGAATTGCTGGGGGTACATTCTGAGTAGCATCTCAAACTTCCAGATCAGGGCGTAAAATGCCTGGAGGATAAGTGGTCTGGCTATTAAAGGCAGATGTAAAGAAGGCGTTGAGGACCTCAGCCTTCTCCTTATCCTCAGTGGCCACATTCCCTGCTGCATCAAGTATAGGATGAAGTATATCAACTGTTATGTTTTTAACATGATCTTTTTACCCAGTTTAGGTATCACTAGTAATGAGTAAATATACAATCAACAGAATAATATAAATAATATAAATAATATAAATAATATAAAGAAGTATTAAGGAATACATACAGAGAACATGACATTAGAATTTGGAAGTGACAACTTGAAAAAATATTGCAAGTCAAAAGCTGAGATGACCGGAAGGAAGGAACTTAGGCAAAACGGGGTCTGAAAAGAAACAAGAACAGAAATATAGTTTTGTTAATGACCTGAAAATGGGAATTGTTAAACTTTTTCATGTGTTTTTGTAAAAGTCAACAAATAAAGGAAAAATATGAGTGATAGGGAAGATTAAGATAACTTCAAAAGCAGCAATTTAGATGAGTGAAAAGAGAAGTGATGATCCAAATGAAGAGTAAAAGAGAATGGAAGAGTAGGAAAGTATTATAGGAAGAGCAAAATGCAGTACTGAGAACGGCAGTGAAGATATATGCCTAACAGATCATTAGAAACAGAAAATGCCCATTTGTCAGACACGGAGTAGGTAATGAGAAATGTTTGTCTTTGTGGCATTTCCAGATCTGTACATTTTTACAAAATAGAAATGTGAAATTACTGATTATTACTGATTATTTCCTTTTTTTTTTTTTTTAATTTACAAATTGAAATAGTGCATGTCTTATAAATTCTAGTTTGTATTTACAAAATTAAACAATTCTGAATATTTTTTATTGTCATGAAAAATAGAATGTGGATGATTCTTACAGATTTCATCTTCTCATTTAATATAAAGTATAAAATTTGCTGAATTATTCGTAAATCGTCTGCAATAGGGGAGCAAATATAAAAGCTATTATTTGGTTTTAATTAGTCCCACAGAGGTTAACTTATCAATAAAATGGACTTTTTTTGGAAAATTAAGCAAGAGAACAATCTCAAACACTGCACTTCTCATTCATCATACAGTTTTATTTTTAGTATCTTTATTGTCACAACTGAGTTCGCAATCAATTAACACCATCTGGAACAGATCCTGTGCACAGCCCTGCAGAAGTCAGGGATCAGGCCTAGTGAGCAACAAGGACAAACTGCACCAGCATTGGCTCCCCCTATTGCTGTACATTCCTGCAGTATTACCCCACCTTGGCACCTTTGAATACTCCTGTGTGCAAATACATCCCCTCAGTTTCATAATAGCAGAGCAGAGATGCAGCCTTCACATATGCTCTGAGTTGTAAGACTAAGCACTGTAATAGTTATGCTGTAGGCCCACATGAGCGTGACCACATGACCCCAATATGATCCAGAAACATAAGCACTTCAAATGCAGGTGATGTTAATGAGCCCAAGAGTGTTCACTAGCCCTCTTTTATTTACCAGTGCAAGACAGTGTCTTATGTTTCAAAGACTTGGTTAGGTAGAGCCTTATAACTTATTCCAAAGTGGCAATAATTTCCGAAAATGTCTTGCTGTTTATATGTGTAAGTCTTCCATGACTTCTTGGAGTAAAATTGGAGTTAAATTGTACCACATCTGAGGTGGTTCAGGATTTGAATTAACATCTGGGAAAAACATGTATGAAAGATCAGTTCCATAAGTGCTTCTTAGAGGCAACAGACAAATATGAAAATCCTTCTCTTAACGCTGAATATGACTATAGAGCCAAAAATATGTCAAGATACTCTATCTTAAAAACAGAACTGAAGTAGAATATAGACTTGAACTTGTAAAGAATCAAATGAACAGATGTTCTGTCAACAAACTGATCACTGTACAGCAAAATTTTAAACAAATGATATCAATACTTTGATGACATTTTTACACAAATTAGTTTTTCTTTAAGCTGTAGTTAGAATCTGTTCATCTGAGCATTGTTTTGTTAAATACAAAGTTTATTGAAAAAAAAAAAAAAAAAAGTAAAAAACCAGTTTGGGTGTAGTACTAAACTTTAAGGTTTGTTTGGAGGCAGCAAGGCTCTTTTCTGCAGCTGTATTGCCTTTTATTGCTTCTTAGGTTAATTAGTTATTTTTATACTTACTAGATATGCCATTATCGAACAAAGTAGCAATCTAAATTTCTCCAGGGTCTATAGGAGTTAAAAGAACTGTGCAGGCCAAGAATTGTTTCATCCCTTTCTACTGAATTTTCAGAATGTCAGTTCTGTCATCCCTTAGTAAGTCTTCCACAACACTTTGCAGCTTGGAAGAACTCATTTTAATCTACTCCATAAATTCTGTATCTGCTACTTTAGATTATCAGTATGAATATGCAGAGGGCTAGCTGCAGAATTATAAGGAGGACCAGCATGATTCCATAAGGCTTTTTAACGTGATTGGTTCTTTTTTTTTTTTTTTCTAAAAAAGGAAGCTCTTTAGATTCTCACAGATAACAGCTGCTTTAGAAGGAACATTTAGGGGTTATTTACCTGCACACAGAAGATTCACTTGGTATAACCCACATCTGATTGAACTCTGTAGGTTCAATCAACTGCCTTGTGTTGACATTTTTCATCATTTTAAATCACCAGGATATTTTCTTTTACTTATTATCTTTGAATTTTAGAGTAGACTGGCTCTTGCATACTATTTGCCAGTCTTTTTCATGGATGGACACAACATATAGGTGTATCACCCAGTCTGTCTCCAAAATGAGAATTTGCCAATGCTTTTAATGCCAAGAACAGTCAACTTACGTGCCTAACTAAGACAATGCAACAATTAATGAGCAAACCAAATTAGTTATCTCAGCTACATATACACTGAATGGAAAAAGTAGACTTATGGTTTGTAACAGCTTATATGCTGAGGAATATACACAGAACTATCAGATGGAAAACACATCAGGGCATCCATGGTCTTCTTAGCCCATATTCCAGTGCACTGTTGAGAAATTTTACTGGTTCTTGAAGCTGCTTGACTCTTCAGCTAAAAATTAAAAATTTGTAGGATTACTTTGTCACTGACAGGTGAAAGAAATCCATTCAGGTAGAAGCGGGGTAAAGTTTTAAATTTACATTGATGAAAAACATCAGAGAATCAGAGATATTTATTGAAAAGAGATGCTGCATACCCTGGTAAAGAAGCCAACCTTATTCCTAGGATTTTTACTTCTCTTTAACGAGGTGGACATTAAAAATCAGCTTTTTGAACTCAAAATAACGTAAAATGAATATCTATAAGCGTTCAGTAAACATTAACTTTTAGATGGTTATAGCTATGGTAGTTAAGGAGGGGTTTATTACTGTGCAGATGTTCAGAGATCTCTCAGTTAACTTCAATCAACAGTTTTTAAGACCTGTGTCTTTAATTTAGTTTGTTTTTATAAACTACTGTTTCAAATACTACTTATTTACAGAAAATGATGCACTTCACTGTTGAAGTACGTTCTGCAGTTCTGTATCTTGAACAGGATCTTTTTTAACTTTTAGGACGTGGTATTTTTAAACACTTTCTCTAGAAATTTGGACAGTCAGAATTTATTATAATACTTAAATTAAGAATAAGTAGCTTCATAATATTTTTACTATAGTATAACTTCTGTTTTTATGTTTTTTCTTTGTATTATGGTGGTTCTTATCTGCTCTTTATAGAATCCTTGTGTGAACAGTGTGAACAATCAGTATGTTGACAGCCATAAAAGTTTATCAAAATGAACATCATTATAGAACAAAACCAAAAGCCTTGTAGAAAATATTCCCTTTGAAACAGTCAGTGATCCAGGCTTTTATAGAAAACTCCCGTTCTGCAGAGAGTGCATAAAAGGTGGAGCTCTGCCAGAGCTCTTGCTGTATTTTTGTGCTGAAATTAAGGGATGCTGAAAATTGAAAGGGAGCACAAAGGAAAACTTATTCCAGTGCACTGGTTGTATGAATATACTTTAAAATAATGTTTTTCTTGACAGTTCTGTATCATTTTAACAGTCAGATTAGGTGATTTTGCCAAGTGGGCTGTCCTTCGAGTTTGAGTTGTCACCACATTTTATTTTATTTTTTTAAGTAATTAACTCACCTGTCCCTTTTATACGAAGTAACTGTGCTTTTCATATATAATAGATCCAGTCCCGAGTTATCTAGTTCAGTAGAGGGAGCACACCAACTAGAAGGATCAGCTGATGATTGCTGATGCTGTAAGTGAAGCTTAAGAGATTTTCTAGCTGTGTAAGGCTGGAGGAAGTTTGGCTGCATGTTAATTTTGCACTTTGATGAATTTCTGCTGTAATGTTTTAATGTTGTTAAGCTCATACTTAATCCCTCATCACATGCTTGCCACAGCAACGTGAGGATAAAAAAAAAAAAAAAAGCAGGAAGAAAGCTGCTAGTGATTTTTACCTGTCGTTCATGATACAAATTTGTATGCCATGCTTTACTTGCTACTAAACTCAGAGCAGCAGTAAGACAATCAGTGATACTCTGTCCTCTAGTAGATAAAGAAACGTCAGTCGATCAAATGTTCATGAAGCTTCCATAAACTGAAGGTATCTATATAATAACACCACTGCAAAGCATGCACGTGCTGGAATGAAACCTTGTCTCAGTGACAGCTCTTAAGCAGGAGCGCCTTTCTGCCTCTGGTTTTTCTAACAGCAGCTTAGCATAAAACTCTGCAGGTTGGCTTGTTTCCTCCCACGCTGCTGCCAGGCTGGCAGCACTCAGGGCTCCGCTTACCTCAGCACCGGGAGAGCGAGCCTGAGGTCAGAGCCTGACCCACAGCACTGCCCCAGCCCAGCCTGCATTGCCCCCCACCCGGCTCCGCTGCTTCCCTCAGGGAGAGCTGCTTCTGAGCTGTAGCTGTAGCAGAATTTTCAAGGGCTGATATTTATACAACAAAATAGAGACAAAAATATTTTCTGTCAGAAGTAGCTGTGGGGTCCAGCAGCATGGCCCTTGCTTTGCTCTTCTAAGCCTGGCAGCAAGGGCTGCAGGGCAGCTCTGGAGGAGCAGGCCACAACTCTGGTCTCACTGCTTGTGGAAAACCTCATGGAACCAGGAACAAGTGTGCAGAAATCCCTTATGAAGAAACTTTCTAGTAAGGAAAGAGGTAAAAATTTATCATCAGCGCGTGCTGGGTGAGATCCTCATTAGAGTAATGTAGATAGAGTTTTTCATAAGACTAGCTATAGGTCATTTTAGTATAGTACATTTGAGCAATTCAGAAAAGTTTCAAGTGTGACTTTACATCTAGATTAGCTTTGGGTGACCAATTTCTCACTTAAGAACACAATCCAAAAGTCAGCAGCTGTCATATTATTCAACAGGAAACTACAAGCAAATTGTGCCCATATTCCCGCTTCTTTTTTTTTTTTCCCTTGGCAAGGAAAACTTAGAAAAGGGATGTGAACCAAAAGTAGATCTGAAACGGAGTGTGAGAATTCTAGTGCTGATCCTCTCTATCATAATTCACAGCTAGGAACAGGGCAGGGAAGTGCATTGCTATGAGTCAAACAAAAAATCTTTGAGTGCTGATGGTTTTGAAATGAAAACTTTTTTTGCTGTTGTATTTCACAGACTAATTTTTTTTTGGGGGGGGGGGGGTAAATATTTAGTCAATAATTTGCATATTTACTGTTTGACAGTTAGCATCTTACCTGGAAAAAAAGCATCATAGAGAACTCGACAAAAGGCAAACTATTAATTTGCAGTGGCTCTTTCTCCCCCAGTGTCCTATCTGTGGCTCAAAACAATGATGTAGCAAAGAACTTACCTCATTTTTTACCCATTACATCTTGCTCATCATTCATTTCACAAAACAAAACAGAACAAAACAAAACAAATATTTGCAAGCATTAACACATGCAGCTTCTGAAAGGAGCTAGAAAAATAGGTACCTAGGATTTATTTTTTCTAAAGCACACAATTTCGTTCTTGGGTAATGTCTTTCTTTCGTCTCTGAACTCAAATGAGATGGTATTGCACAGTAGTTTAGGTGGCAACTCCCAAGTGAAGGTAACATGAACTACTGTATTACAAGGCCCGTTTTAACCCATTTAAGCTTCCAAGGGCAAGGAAAAGTACAGTTAAGCTGTGATTTCTCATTATTAGTCTTAGATCAATGTTGGACTATTTTGGAAAGGTCAAAGAAAATAAGGGGAGTCATTTTTGAATGATGATATTATGAAAAATTTACATTTCAGTTTTATGAAAGTGTTGCGACCTTTTTTTGCTCTCCTGTAACTCGAAAAGAATTTGGTGTTAAAAGTTCAAGCTTGTCGTGCAGTTAATCCTTGATGAGAACAAGTTCATGTGGCATGTCTGAACAAATCTGATTCAGAAACAAAAGTTACCTTAGATCTAATTCATTAACTCTTTCATCTTCAGCAATCCATCTGGAAGCAGCTCCAGATGATTGCATATGGCATCCATAGCAGACTTGAGCATTTTTCTTCATCTTCATCAGTAATTTTGTTCTATCTTGTTCTGAGTTTAAAATGAGAAGGGAAAGGAAATAATGTTGTGTTTCCTTTGTATACTGTCACATGCCAAATAATTTAGTCATATTTTACACATTTGATTTTTAAAGTATGTTCTAATTATAACATAGATTTACCAGAGTGTTTTTTGAGATATTCTCAAATAAGAAATAGGATTATACCAAATCAAAAGATTATTTTCTTCCTTCTTGAAGCATACCTAGAGCTATGACTTCCTCAAATCTGTATTAACATAAGAATATATGAGAAAATATTGAACTTGGAATAGGGCTGTGGATCCACAGGAACCATATCTATTAGGACAGTTCTTTAAAAAGTGGTGTTTTCAGATTGCCAGTGGCAGAGCTGGCTATTGTTCCTGTGTGTTCTGGTCATTGCACCTTGGGATATTTGCTTATGTACCATTCTAAAATCCCATCATGGTTGAATGTGAAGGGAGTTTCTTTTTTATCTGTTCACACATTAAAGAGCGGAGACAGGGATGTTATGTGGAATCTGTTAGTGGATCCAAACAAGATTTTAATTTCTAAATTTAGAAAAAAAATAATCTGACAGTCTTTTAATCAAAGAGAAAACCAACACATTTTTATGCACACGTTTTTCTCCTGGGTAGCAACTTGTTCTCTTGTTAGATTTCATTCACTTATCTCAAGTCTGTGAAACGGTGTGTGCCTATCCTCAACTTAATGGGTTCCCATAGAACCATGCTGGTGGGAGAGTAATTCTTTAATCCACATTTGTTTAACATCCTTTCTTTCCAAACCCATTGTCTCCAGCATAGTGCTGTCTTTCCTCACTGACTTCCTTGGGAAAAAAAAAGGGGCAGTTTGTGTGACTGAATTATGGTGATCTTCCAACAGATAGGAGAAAAAGGAATCCAAAGCATGAGGAAACCTTGGAGTGCTATTGCAAGTGTTTCCTATCAGTTTTGTAATGAAGTCATTTGATATTATTCTTTACTGGCACAGTAGTCCAAAATTTTATTTAGGGTATATAGCTGAATAATATCTTTCAATACATGTTCCTAAAGATTTGTAACTTTCTTCAGGTTGAAAAAAAAAGACACCAAAGTGATGAAACGTGCTGACCTAATTCATATCATGGAACAGTTTGACATAATTTCTTCATCAGGACTTTAAGAATATAAGCTTAGAATGAATATTGTGGAGTACACTAACTACAGTACACTGTTTATTTATGAACTATATTGAAATGTGTCAGCAAAGCAAAAAAAGTCTGTTGTTTCTTTTGTTGGTCAGCACTGTTCCCATTTATTTGTATGGATTATTTTTATATGAATAAAAAATAAATAGGGCTGCAATATCAATAGTTATTCCTAAATGCTCAAGTGTGCAATAAATGTAACCATTCCTTTTAAATTTAAATTAGTTATTTGATATAAATCAACAAAACTCAGTGGCAAAAGCTGACAACTCCGTGCATAATGCTGTAAAGGGAATGATTTCTGAAATATTTACTGCATCTATAATTTTTTTTACATGCTGGCAGAGAAAATACCAACTGAGTAGCCCATATATGTATTTTTTGTCTATTTTAATTTGCAGCGTTTTAATCCTCAGAGCAGCTCACTTTCTCTTCCAGTAGACTAAATAAGAAATCTATGATTACTTACAGAGTCCTTAACAATAGGAGACTCTATTAAGCATGCAGAGAAAACAAATGCAGCCCATGAATTTAATTCTAGTTTTCATTATCTTTTATTTGTGTATCACACCCTAAAGCTGTCGATTGTATTCTCATATTCATCTTTTCAGCAGAGTGTTTGGAAGCAGAGGGGAATTCACCAAACAACTCAGTTGTTACTTCATTTTATGTGAGAAGAAATCCCTATAATTTTAAAATGAAAATGTCTTAGGTTACTAATATATTTTTAGAACATTTTTCACTCTGGGAAGGTTCTTGTTCCTGACCGCCAATTAGTAGATTATTATTAAATACACTAAATATTTTATGCGTGGCAAAATACCATTAAACTGAGAAATCTCAGTAACAACTGAACCTACTTCAGTGTAATGTCTCAAATAGCATCAGGAAACATTCCTTGTTAGCATGGTGGAATATTTGGCCTCTGTTCAACCTCTTGCAAACCATTAAGAACCCTTTTTTTCCTCTCGTTTATATGGTCTCCTTCTTACATTATTTTTCCTCTGTTTGTTTACCCAAGAGATAGGTTGGCATAGATGCAGCATCTGGCTTCTCTGAGGTCCTGCTTTTTGCGTTTTTAAGCTGGATTGACTGAAGCAAAGGGAAGCTGAATGACTTGCCTGAGGTTGGCTCAGTGGGGATTAGAACCAAGAATCCTCTTGCCCACAGCTGTTTGCTCTGAACAGTAAACCTCCCTGCTTTCACGTTACCTCAGCAAACCAAAGGGGCATAGCTCATATTCAGTTTATTTTATGACTTATTTCTAATAGTTTTGATTTTTTATTTATTTAATTTTTTTTACTGTTTTTGTTCGTATTTTCTGAGGTAATTTTCCCTAGCCTAACCTCTTACCTCTTTTGGAGATAGACATAAATCCTCTTATAGGATTCTTATTTCAGCTAGTGTTTATCTCTTCAAGGAATGTGATACATCATGACATTAACAAATTAATTTTCTTTTATTATACCTTCATATATAGTTATGAATGGTTTTGTCAGTGCTCAAATCTTACAAGGTGTGGCCAAATAGATATCTGGAAAAAAGAGAACACTCAAGAAATACAATCTTCCGTAACCTAAATGACACTCTATGGTAAATATGTACATGCACACTTGAACACATCTAAATTCATACGTTTATGTAAGCGTATACCTTTGCACACCTGCACTCCTACAGCATATTGCTTTTTGAAACTTAGTTTTGGGTATTAGGCAATGACAATGCTGAATGTTAAAAGAAAAGACTCCGATATAAAACTTATTTCCCCAATACCAAGACACAAGGCTTATGGCCAATGGAACAGTCCCTAGGACTTCAAGGTTTGCTTGTGATGATTCAAGGAGTTGCAGGGTTTTCAGCAATTCCATATAGCAGAGTCTTCTCCCTTGCTAAGAAAATCCCCAGTGCTGGTAGTGTACTTATAAAAATTCGTGGTTTGCCCATGCTTTATTAGAATCTAGAGCCAGGGCTGTGGTAGAGAGAATTTTTCACAGGTCTTTCAAGCCATATTTTTTACAGTGGTGTTATAGTCACAGTTGTTTTTCTGATTCTGAATGCATAATTAAAGTGCAGTTTTCAGATCTGGTGGTGGAAGACACACTGGCCTTAGGGATTAGTAATTACGAAGAGATTCCTAATCTATTATACATGATAGTAGGAGGAGGTGAAAATGAGGAGTGAAAGTTGAACGACATCAACCTAAAGTCAAAGGGGAATAGGGAAGTGCACAAGGTCAGACTGTGCTGTGTAAGCGTTCCTTGCCATCTCAAACAAAAATACATTAGTGGCATATGGAATAAAATAAAGCATTTTCTACTTTTCTTCTTTCCTTTTTTGCCATAAACCTAGAAGAGCTTCTCTGTTGAGAAGACTTCTCCTGGGCAGAGGATGAAAAGTGTGCATCATATTACGTATTAGTCATACTTTTTTCTGCATCAGTATGTGGGCTATGCAGCCTAAAAAGACGGGGAGGTTTGTGTTCTCCTGATAGCAAAAGGAGAACAAAGCTGTATTTGCATTAATTTTGGAAGTGGACCTCTCAGCAACCCTGAACAGTGCCTATTCCTGGGTGCCATCACATTGCAAAATCTAGAAGTGCCTTTCAGCTCTTTGGGCCTGAAGTGTTGCCTGGCTATATCTTTTTCCCATATGACAGGCCAACAGGCAAACTTTTTGCCCTGAGAGCATGTTTTACATGAAAATGAAAGCCAAGTGCATGGGCTCGGTGGAAACTGAAGCACCATTTCAAAGTTTCTTTTATTTGAATTGTATGGATTGTAGACTCCAGAAGCATATCACTCACACTGCAGTGAGTCAGGCAGTCCCTCATGCAGTTTTTGAGATTGGTTTGAGATATAAAGAAATATTCCCAGTAATTTTCTAGGTCAATCGGAAATTTCTTAAGTGAAGAAAGGAAACAGTGTAGGAACATGCCTAATTGGTAAATAATTTAGTAAATTAGCATCATTCTGACCAATTCAAGTCTACTCCAGCTTGTGAGGCTTAAGGGAGACCAGATGGTGGGTAGTGAATTGGAAGTTATCCAAAATTGCTTTTGAGTTAATTGATATAGTGGAGGGGAGATCTCTGGAGAAGTATATATCCCCAGGTAGTTGATTGCTTTGGAATTCCAACAGAGAAGAAATGTGTCAAAAATGAGAAGGGAAACATAAGTTATGGAGCGGTTATATCTAAGACTTGGACCGGTTAATTTCAAGGCAAACATGCATGAAAAAAAAAATTGAGTAGTTGTGCTTGCTTAAGAAGGAACAAGTGATTGTGTTAGAACTGAAGTGAATTGAGGAAATAGCTTATTTACATTCTGTATGTCACATATTTACACTTTATATTTGTGGTATGTTAGTGCATGGAAGAAGTAGAATATTCCTTTTTAACTTGAACCTGTGAATTTTCATCAAAATGGCAGTGGTGTAGCTGCTAACCATACATTGTTACATTCTGCTAAATGAGAGTGTCCATGTACTAAATTGGAACTCTCACAGGAGGTTGTTTAAAATCTATATAAAATAGATCAAATGAAACTGGAAAAGTAATTGATAGCTACAGCGAAACTGAAAGTGAATATAAAACTTAAAATCGCAGTGAATCAGGGCTTACATGATGAACATTCACTCCTCTCCGAGGCCTTCTAATTGAGTGCCTTCAGTCAGCGCACTTGATGAGCAAGGAATCCACTTCAGCCATGTATCTGACATCATGATGAATCCTTAACAGGCACCGAGCATCTTTAGTGACTTACTTTAGCTTTGTTTTTACTTTTCCTCTGTTCCTTTGCCTTTTTCCTTATTTTTTTTCCATATCTTTCAATGTCTTTACCTCTGCCCCACCCTTTTTTGTTCTCTTTCATTCTCGTTGCCCTTTTTCTTTCTTCCACCATTTTCTTTTTCTGCTTTTATTTTCTTTTCCCAGGCCTCTTCCTATTCCTCTCCCTCTCTTCCTCTCTTTCTCTCTCATTTTCTTGTTACTCTGTTTCTCTTTCATTTTTTTTTTCTGTTCTTCTTTCGTTTTCATGCTTTCCCCCCCCCTTTTTTTTTCCTCCTTCAGGTTATGCTATACTTAATTATATTTATCTAGTTCTTAATGAGATGAATCTTTCAAAAATTCTATTGATTTTATTTTGGAACTGTTTCAGCTAGCAGACTTACCATTTTCCATGCTTTTATTTCACACGATCTCTTTCAATCTTTTTACTGTACATACCATTAAAAGAGCAGTCTATGTGACCTTTTTCTTTGGGGTTAATAAAGAATGCAGTTTCATAAGCTTGATTCAATTTCCTTTGTGTGAGCATGCTGAATAAGTGACCATTATAGTATTTGTCTGGTTTTCCATGCTGCAGTGTGCAGTTACCAACCTTTTATATGAATGACCACATCTGGTGTGCATTTGGCCACGTAAGGTGAGACAAAAGCAAAATAGATTTTCCTTAGCATTAAATCAAATTTCCACACAATGTACTCTCTAATGTGGATCTCAAATGTATCAGGTCATATATTATTTAGCTGCATTGCATTTTGTGCTTTTTTTAATTCCGTCCCACATATCCAGTTTTAATAAATGCATGAGTAGATGCAATATTTGAGCATTATATCTTAGAAATTCAACACTTTCAACAGATTCTTCAGACTTCAAAGAATTTAATATTAGTATTGTAAAAGGTCTTTTGAAGAATAATACTGGAACATAAGAAAAATGACTGCTTGAGTGTGCCCCATCAGTTTGAAAGTGTTTTATTGCTTTAATTTCCTGTCTTACTAAAGTAACAAGCAGAATAATAGAAGATATACTGTAAGAGAGTTTGCAATTTATTAGAAGGCTTGAGCTGGTTGAAGACTTTATGTGTCGTGAAAAAGAAAACCTCTGTTTAGCTGAAAAATGGAGACAAGCTACAACATTAATGTTGCAGAAGCTTTAAGTGGAGTGCTGTCTTTGACTACTAAGTTGTCTCCACAAGCCCAGTATATTTGAATGGGATAAATCTATAAGTATAGGGCTCATTTGGTGCTTGTTGCCTGTAGATAAGCTCCTGAGAATCTCATGTCATTTCATCCATGACATGTACATAAGTTGTTGTTTCTAGTTGGATTTCATAGAACACTGCAGCTGCATTGATCCATAATGTGAATTTTCGTTTATGTATTGTGGTTCTACTATATGACCAAATTTAATTCAATCTGGTTTAGACAAAGGCTAAACTATGCTAAGTTTTCAAAGTAACTTTTACCCTTCTTAACGCTTTTAACTTAAATGTTGGGAATTCATCTCACAAAGGAAATGGTAAAAATACAGTTATCCGTTTTGAAAGTGTAGAAATGAAAGATGAGAAAGTAACTAACCTGTAAAAATATGATGTATGATTACTTCATAAGTAAAGTACTTATTTCTCTAGAAGGAGCAGTAGACTATCCAGTTGCTTCTTACTGTGTGCGTAGCCAGATACTCAGGCATCAAGCTGTATGGTTATGATGGAAGTTACATATTTATCAGTGCAGAGCAAGAAGTGCAAGAATCACAAGGGCTTCTTAATCCCACCACTGTTCTGCTACTAAGGATTACTAAACAGCTGGTTGCAACAGATTGCTTGGTATTTTCCGAAAACAAAGCATGTAATAATGTGTGTGCAATCCCTTTGAAACAACAGAAAGAACACTCTAGGATGAGATTTCGTTGATAATTCTGTTTTAATGGATTGCAGGTTGTGCGAATTTAAGTGTTTCTTGTATTTGGGAGTTATTGAACAATACCCTTCTGCTTTTCAGCTGAGACACTCCTAGTGATGTTGTGAGAAGGGCAAGTACTGTAAATTCATATAGTAGAAATCTAACTGTAAAAGCTCATATGCTTAACTAGCATATTGAACTCCTAGGGGCTCAAGTACAAGCAAAAGCCCAAATATTACTGGTGTCCTCAGTTATCTGAGTAAGTCTTTCAAAGAATAATGATTTGCAAGCCTTATTGCTAACTGAAGCGCAAAAGATTTCCTCTGGGCTTGCCACAGAAAATCCTCAGGCACATTAGAGGAGTCAACTAGAGTTAGTTCAAAGTGAATTGCTCCATTTTAATCGCAGTGACTTTAGCCTCTCAGTCAATATACCATAATGGCATATTGTTAGTGTTTTTTTTATTTTTAAATGACAAGTTTGGTCACTTTATTTTAAGGTATATTTTAGAGTGTATATGAGATTTGTAGATTCAACAGCTCTTCAGAGGGACTCTCTGTCTTGTTTTGCAACACTGACATTTTGTATTGCTGTTATTTCATCACCTTGAGGCAGTTCTTAGTTAAGATACGTGGAGATGCTTTACATCTGAATGAGTTCTTAGTATGATATATAACCAATTATGCAGCTATAACGAGTTCGAATTTTAAAAACTGAATAAGAAATGTTGCACTAAGGATTACTAAAGACTAGCATTACCCTCTCTTCACTTATTTGCAAATAGAAAACAGGTATGGAACAGTAGTCTGCACAAATATTACTGTCATTAAGTTAAAAAATTCAGCAATTTGATTACTTTAATACTTTAGCTAATTAACTCTGAAACCTTGGAGGGTTTTATGCATTCTCTAAAGTCAGTGTCAATTTCCTATATACTCACATCACTTCCTAAAAGCTAAGTTGTTCAGGATACCAAATAATAATGAACGAACAAAAACTACCATTCTGTTCCCTGTCAGATTTTTTTTTTCCTCAGCACTCCTGAGACATATTTGGTGGTATTTTTATTTCTTACAGTGTAACTGATTAATGTGCAATGAATCTTGCAGGGAATCTGTTGCTTTTTTTCTCAAATTTTCAAGAGTTTTAAGAACCTTCTTCTAAGCTCACGGAACTAGATGTAGAATCCTTCCCATTCCTGGACCTGACTGAGTTTTGTAAAGAGTAAAGGAACAGGCTCCTCTGTAGTAAAATCGCTTCTGTATGTTTTGTTAATACAGGTTGTAGAACTACTGATGATGATGATCTTTCCCTTTAGACTTTCCTGTATTTATGCCTCTCGTCCAATAACCACAGGGATCATTGAGGTGTATTTTATCTTTATTTCAGCCCTCTTGATATTGTTTCAGCCCAAAGGGGAAATCAAATGAGATATAGAAGATGCTAACTCACACAACTCTCAGGTCATTAACAACTAATTAGAAACAGCTTAGAGATCTCAATCATCCTTTAGGTAAGATGTGAGAGGGGGATCAGAGAACATTTAACATCTTCACTTCCCTGTATTTTTTCCAGACGGCGGCCAAGCGTATGACAGTTTTGACTTATGTTCTCTTCTTCTTTTTCTGTTTTGATTTTTTTTTTTTTTTTTTTTCCAAAATGAACATATATTTTAAGGCAACAGAATAGGTGAAGTGCCAGAACATACTGAGATGGTGAAAGAATTATTTTAAACTTTAGATTGAGGTCTTTCCAGTATGATTTGGTTTAATGTTATTTAAATTTGAAGATTTACTGCGTACATTTACAAAATTACATACAGTACTACTAATCTTGCGTTTTTACATATGTGAAAAGGAAAGCCAATAGTGAATTCTATAATGTTTGTAAATCTTAGGATAATCTCAGCTGTACAGCAAAAGGTTGCAATGTGAAATACCTTTCTTTT
Source organism: Tragopan temminckii (assembly GCA_028571105.1). Lineage (NCBI taxonomy): Eukaryota > Metazoa > Chordata > Aves > Galliformes > Phasianidae > Tragopan > Tragopan temminckii. Next base: position 23,759,933 of record JAOWBP010002392.1, on the reverse strand, counting down.
CCTGGAGGATGGATGGTTTTGTGGTAGTATAGCCAACATAGGTCTATAGTGTGCATGTTTTGCCTCCCAGTGTGCCAGGGTTTTAAATTTCTCCATGCTCATCTGAAGCTCTGCTAACATGTTACATGTCCAATATAATTAGAGGGACTACGTTATACTGTCACATAAGTTCTGTCTACCATTGCAAGACTGTGGGAAGCAAGAGGCGCTTGCTTGTACTCCCCAAACCACACAGCTTAGGATTACTATGAGGAAAATTACTGACTCCAAATGCCAATCACTGGCAGAAGGTGCAAACCTGATAGATTGATCTGTCCTGAAAAAAAAACAAACACCTGACAGTACAACTAGCAATAAACTTCTGTTTTGGATAAAGTTATCCTTTTTTAGAGCAGCATTGCTTTCAGTCATGAATGTGTTCACTTAGTTCTATTCATTTATGGACCTGTGAAATAGAATTAGTCCTCTGTGGTGAGGCACCGACTGGTATTCCAGCTAGCCAGTGCCAGCATGCTAGGGAACCACAGAGCAGTTCATGTTCCAGGTTTGTTCTGTCAGTAGATTTGGAACTCTTTTATATGAGGACTGTTGATAGTACTGGGATAAAAATCACGAGATTTTTATCTTCACTATTCACTTACTCTTCACCATAAGTGGTATTTGACTTCATGCATCATCATTTCTCTTACTACAAATCTCCAGAAATTCCTTCCTTTCTGCACAATTATGAAACAGCTGGTTTCCTTCCTAAGATGCTTTTTTAGCAGGCTTATTGTTTCATTGATAGAGAACATTTGCAAATGTTTAACTGTTCCCTTATATATTTAGGCTGAAGAATACGTGTTGCAACGTATTCTTGCAGCAGTTGCAACTATCAGCAGTTGATCCACATCAAGAGAGAGCTTCAGACTTAAAGCTTTCACAGTCTGCATGCAGACCGATTCCCTAAATCATCCTAAGTTTTTTTAATGCATTTGTTGTTAAGAATTAATGGATTCTCAAATTGAGGTGCATGTCATCCAGTATTCTCTCTCCAACAGTAAAACAATTTAGAGATCTTAGAGAAAGGTACATTATTTTGTTTGCATAACAAACAGAAAGTTTTTCAATTCTTAGAGGTTATTTTCAATGTATTTTGCATTTGTTAATGTATTTTGAGGGATTTTCTCGTACACACTTATTGTGACTTATGGAAATGTACAGAAGATTCGATAGGTCAAACCCTATTATTTTAAGGTTGTCTATAAAACAACACTATGCAAATATTATTTAAATTAATAAAAAAATTAATTGGAAAAATTGCTTTTAAAGCTCCTTGCCAGTACTTTCAGGTAGCAATAACAGTGTCAGGTTTTTTGTTTTGACAGTCAAGGTAGTAATCATGAAGTCAAGAGGTGAATGTAATTAAAAGTTTAATATGGATGATTTGGGGAATATGAAAAAGTACATCATACACAATTCTGAAAGAGCAAGAACATTTACAGGCATTTGTAATACATCTGTTGAACTGTATGTCATACAACATGTTTGGATAACATGAAAACTATTTCAGCCACATTTTCCATTGTCTGACTTGGTGTTGGGCCCTCATACCCAAAGTAGTGAAAGAGTGCATTTCTGGTCAGCACCCTGCTTGTGAACATGTATTGTTTTAGGAATGGCTTTAAGCTTCCTAATTTAAATGTAACATGGAACCAAATACAACATAGCTGTGTTCTTGTTCCCTCAACCACTTCACCATGGGAAAATATGAAGCAACATTTTGCAGCAATCTTGGGAATACAACACAGATGTGCCTGGGCGGACCCTGCAAAAAGCCAGCACAGTCCAGCACAGAGCACCAGTTTGACCAGGTAGTCTTAGCTATACCACAGTTAGCTGCACAAAAAGGACTGGTATATTTGCATAGATTTGCATAGCTCTCACCAGTTCCACAAATTGAGTAGTCTGAAAATTTAAAAAAATAACCAACAGGTAGTTGATAAGAGAAAATTGCTCTCACCTAAATTTAAGAAGGACAAGGAAAATGAGAATGGAGTTAACCTGGGAATCCTTAAGCAGTAAGGAAGAGCTCTTCAAGAATGCATGGGCATCAAACTGAGGATGTGATAAAATTTGCTATGGTTTTAATTGAGAAAGTCTTTGCCAGCATAAGCCTTGTTGATTTTTTTTTTTTTTCCTTCCAAGAGAAGTGTTTTGTTTTGTTTGTTTTTTTTAATAAGGCAAATGTGATAGATATGATCTGTAGGGAGTTCAGCACAACACTTGATGTATGACCTCATTGGAAACTGTTAGGAAAGATGGAGATGGTGGGGATCAGTACAGAACCAACACAGTGGTAAAGAGCTATCTAACGAAAACTCATTTGTGCTTCAAAGCAGAGCTATGAGCTTTCGTGGAAATTACTCTTTCTCTTTTTTTTTTAGGATTAATGACACTGTATGGATAGTTATTCTTCAAACTAATATGTCCTTCATGTATAGTTCGTAACTAGGTATTACATTATACTACTAATAATTTCTGTTATTCCATCATGTTAGCATAATGCTTCTTATGTGTAAGTTTCCATTGTTCCCAGTGCTCTAGGTCACTTTGATGCTTTTATGCCTTTTTCTTTTGTGAGAGAACTTGTGTAGAAATATATGACTTTATTTTCTCACAAAAAACAAACAAACAAACAAAAAAACACCAATCTTGTTTCTTTACTTTGGGACTCAGGTCAAATAAAGTGTCTCTTTCCTTCTCTAGCTTCCTTTGGCCATCTCCCTCCATAGACCAGTAGCTAAGCTCCACACAGTTGCAAATAGGTCAGGATCAGTAGGAATGAGTAATTAGGAAGTAGGAAGTCTGGAGTTTTCATAACTTGGTAAATAATGATACATTTATGACAGCTACTGCAGGCTTAACTCGTACTGATGGGATTGGATTCAATACCAGCCACAGCCACACTTCTAGGAAAGGCACTAGGTTGTAGGAGCCACATGGGTGCTTCCTCTCCCTCTTCTGTAGTGAATTGCAGTCCTACCCTCAGATGGAGGACCATCTGAGTTCTTAAAACTCACAGGCTGATGGGTACACTGCTAAACATCTTTGTTACTGTGTTGCTGAACAGCAAATAATTTGGGATTGTTGTGTTGTAGAGAGAGAGCATGAGGTAGGAGTTCTGTCAGATGACAGCTGGGAGACAAAATTGAAGCAATGTTGTGTTCCTTAATACTTGTGTCTTGAAAAGACACAAGAATGAGCAGAGAATTACACAAATCAATTAGCTCCAAAATTCTTTTTCTTTCCTTTTTTTTTTTCCCCCAATTATTATTTTGCTGTTCTCTATACAGTGCCACAAATTTGACAACATAAAAAATGACACCCCTTGATGATTTCAGGAAAACAGGTTTCTGAGCTGAGGCTAAAATACAGGGTCATCATAACGTGGTGAGTACTTCAGTTCTTGTCAGTTGGGTTAGGTGAGGAGATATGAGAAGTATGAAGCACTAATACTACAATTTCCTTCTCTTCTGGGAGTATTTTGAGTGAAAGAGGTGATAAGTATCCTGTTCTTGAGAGAAGTAATTCATGCCTCTAATTTGAGAAGAGGATTCTGAACTGCAAACATTTTCTGCTGAATGTGCATACAGCTAAAGCTGCCACCAAGATTTTAGAGGTGTGTGGCTCTTGCCTTCCTGTTGTATTACTCTTCAAGTGTTTCAAGAGACTTTAGAAACATAACTGAAACGCAAATTTTACAGACCTTGTATTAAAAGCCTAACAGTGTCACACAGGATATGTATCTCAGGGCCCTTTTATCTTTTAGAAGTTTTTTATCTTATGTTTATGCTGATTTTTTCAGGCTTTTTTCTAGTGCGTATAAGTAGGTGTCTAAAATCACTAGTTGGTCTTCATGACATATATGAAATTTATTGAGTTACCTTCTTTTTTTTTCCTGATGTCAGTCATACTTAGTTTCCAAAAATGCATCTTGTAGGGACCTATCTTTCCTACAGTCTGCTGCTCTCTGGCATTTATCACAGCCTATAAGTGTTGCGATCTGAGGTTTTAAGACGTAGGGGTTTTGGCTTGGATGCAAATGAACTTTTTGCCTGGAGAATTACAAAAACTAGACTTTTACTAAATACCTTTGGGGTCAAACTATGCTATAATACTGTCCAAAGACATTATAACAGGGAAAAATTAGACAGTGTAAACAGAAAACCTTAAAATATCCATTGGCAAGTGAAATGAAGATTAGGTTAATCTCCATGCAAATAAAATACTGTCACATCACAATGACTTGACAATTAGATTTGCTGAAAAACTAATATTTTCAAAAGGTAAGATCAATAGATTAGATTGTAGATATAGAAGAGCTGTAGGAACAGTTCTGTTTATCTACAAATCTGTCAAAGCAGGTCATTACTTCTGACTCCATTCTGAATTTTCTTTCATATATTTCACATAATAATTTATGTTAAGATTAGCTCTTACCTTAGAAAGTGTGGATTTCCATTACTGAGCTACAGTTCATGCTGTTTGTTAAGATACCATTTTTGCATGTCTAAGGAGGGTGGTGTATTCTATTTCTCTCCTACCATATTTATTCCTTGAGTACTTGTTGGTATTTTTTCCTGCTTTTGATACCTGCTTCAGTGCTATTGACAAGATTTCAAATAGACCTATGTTTCTGTCTCTGGTATTTTGTTTGTTGAATTAAAGAAAAAGCTATATTGTCATTTTTAGTGTAATATCAGGGAGTTGGTAACTATTAGTGCAGAGAAAGGTAGCTATATCTGTATCCATACATAGCTATAGGTAAGCATCCCTGAAAATTTTTTTTCTTATCATGATTATTTTAGTTAGACTGAAGTTCTTTTATTTCTAGGCTAGGCTTCTTCTTACAGCAGGGATGATTTTTGGCTGCTCATTGGAAAAGGTCACAAAATGGAAGGACATCATTACAACTTACAGGCACAGCAAATTCAGTAGCCATTGTGTTGAGGTCTGGATGACTGCCTGTGGCATAGCAACTACCCTGTGTTAAAAGCTGTTCCAGGAGGCCTGGGAAACGGTAGCCAAATCATAAACCACAAGGAAACAATGCAAATAGTTAATCGGCTGGCCTCCAGAGGATTTCTCCACTTTCCTCTCCCAGGCTTTTCTCAGATTTGACTTTCCTAATCTAAGTACACAGAGGATGAATCTGCTTGCATTTATTCTCATTTCAAACTTCTGAACTCAGCATCATCCAATATTTTTCCGTGCCCTTTTCAAACTGACTTAATGGAGATTGCACCTTTTTTTCCTCTTTCTCCTTTGGGAACTGCTGTCCTTTTGGCATTCTAGTTTGATGTTCACCAGTTTTAGGAATTTCCAATCAAGCCAATAGCGTTGTTTTCATGATTGCATTAAGACAAAATTATGCTTGTGCTATAAGTTTTTGTATTTCCAAGGTATTGGTGTACCCAAAGGGGGATGAGAAGAGACTACACTTGTTTGTACTGTTTTCATATGAGATGGGCAAAGAGGATTCTTTTATCTCATGTACTTTTTTGGTATCATAAAAGAATCAGGGTTGTGTTTCTTGCCATTGAAGAGTGGAATAATCCACAGCCAAAAAGAACATATAGTTTGTCCTGTTGTTCCTACCAAATCCTAAATTATAGGAGCGCCTGGGCTGATGTGCTCTATTCATATTTAAAGCCATTTCTGGATTTGACATTTAAGATTTTTTAATTTTATTTTCCAGAACCTTTGTTTTACATTCCCTATCTTATCTGAAATATACAGTACGAAACATTAGGTATCATCATCTAGGATTTTTTATTTCACACATTTTTTAACTATTGTGAAAACTTCAGACTCCAACAGTCTCCTGCACCCCTCTTGCAATCTGTGTCATAGATTATGTTTGGTTTTTGATCTTTCCTACACTTGATCTTGTGTTTCCTTCAGATTGTGAAAGATCAGTGGACTCTGCAAACATGTATAAAAAATTATGTGGATTGCAACTTCAAAAACTGGACTTACTGACTTGAGGTTTTTTTATTGGCACTCTGCTACTACCACACCTTACAGTTGGAACTAAAGTTCCTATATGTCAGAAGATTTGCAGACTGTCAAACATAACATCCATGCTTATTTTCGACATCGAAATTAACTTTTTAGAAAATCTAAAATTTTGTCTGTTGTATAATTTCCTTGTCCTCTAAGTGTCCAGATCCAATTTGAAGTTCAACAAACTGTTGGCAATTGGCTACATTTCTTTATGAAAACCAGCGTTTAACATGACCTCCAGAACTTCTTGTCTTCAAGTTCTGATAATTCTTCCTGGGAAGAACAGATCATGTTTGTTTGTTTCTTTCTTTCTTTGTTTCTATACGGACATCAGGATTTTGGTTTTCAAGAGGTTTCCTTTGTTCACTTTAAAATGCAGTACATGGGAGAGAAATCTCTTTTGAGATTACATGACCCGTAGAAACAAATCATTTCTTCAGTGTGTTATATTAAACTTGCTGTTGTCTAACATCTGAAGAAATACAGATTTTAATTTTCTTTCATAGGAAGCCATGAAATATTCTTTCAATCTTAGGTTAATGTGCAGAGAAGCTGTTCATCTGTAGTAAATGACATGTAACTTCCATTAAAATTATAGTCATTTCTTAATTTGGATACTTTCCTAATGAATTTTATTAATACAATATCATTTAAGTCTCACAGAAAAGTGCCATTATAGTTGTTCCAGTCTTTTGCTTACTATAATTATTTTGAATTTTTCATACATATAATTTTCCTTATCTGACTAAGCCATTTAAGGGCAAACATTTATTATTAAATATTAACTTCATTGAGCCTTATCTCTGTAGGAGGAAATGTAGAATCTTATGAGCAAAACAGTTTGTAAGATGAAAACAGGACAATATTATTTTTCAAAGCATCAGAGCAATGCCTGCTACATTATAGATACACAAAGAGGCAGTCTTGTATCTCATCTTCTACTTCAATGGTATCTCAAAACACTGGAAGGAGTTAAATACATTTAAGAGCAGAGGAATAGACAGAGATGCACAGATGCAGGAAGCTAATTTTTCCCCTCTCAGACTTGTGCTCTTAAATTGAGACTCTGTAACTCCATAAGAGCTATCTCTGTAATTTAAGGGGTTTCTTTTCCTGTTGATGCACCTGGGGTTTTCCACAGGTAAGTCACATGATCAGTGTTGAGTCATGATGCATCTGCTTAAAGCTTCCTAGACATCAAGGGGAAGATGGATGTCTATTGTCGGAGGGAAACATGTTAGACAACTGCTCCCCAAGGCTCTAGTGTTCATAGTAATTGTTAAATCATTTACATCGTACGTTAGAAGGAGCAATATAGCTACAGAAAATGGCTCACATCTATCTGCTGCTTTGTACTTACAATGGAGAGATGGTAACTAACAGGTTAGATAGGTGCTGATAAAAGATCTGCACTCTTGTAAATAATATTATGATACTTTACCGTTTCAGAATGCAGTGCAAATTCTCAGAAAAATACAGTGAAATCCATTTCCAGAATTAACTCTGCTTTAGTATAATTGGCGTGAAAATGCAACCTTTTAAGTAGATGTTGTAACATTTCTTTCCTCTTAAATTCTTATTCAGTGGTTTAGATTTATTGTATAGTCTCTTCATTCTTTAGAAATACAATAGGGACATAATTCATGTTTCATAAAATGTACAAGGTTGCAATTTCTAATCAGTGTCTTAAGAGCTTATTCTGAGTAAGAGCTAATACAGTTTTAAGGAAACAGAGAAATTAACTACCATGATGATATTGCCAGGTGTAAAATTATTTATATACAAGCAATTAGCTTTATTAATTTTGATTTATACGGGGTTTTTCTCATGGAAATGCATTACTTAAGTACAATTATGAAATGGTGCTTTGTGGTTGTATTCTGCCACTCTAGCATTTGTTTTTAAATGTTTTGATTTCACTCACCTGTGTTGAATAGCATACCAGGTATGGAGAGATACTCCTTTCTGTCTTCCCTCCATTACTGCCATTAGGCCCGAAGGATCTATGAGAAATGCAGAAGAGAGTGTTCTGCCTCTCATGGCAGGAGTCTCAGGCAGTTTTGGATCAGAACAAAGGATTTCTAGTCTAGGCTGGAACTACCTGGAAGGAAAGCAGCTGGAGTGGGAGGTTTGAGGTTAAAAACAATGGAAAATAGAATTCCCTAAGATGTTCTCTACTAGTGACAGACGAATGGATGCAGAAATCATAACGCCATCTCATGTTAATGCAAATGGGTTTGAATGAGCTGAACTGGAATACAAAGTTTTTGTTGTTGTTGTTGTTGTTTGGTTGTTTGGTTGTTTTTTGTTTTTGTTTTTGTTTTTCACAGCAAAAACTCACAGGAATCAAAGGTTTTTACTGTGACCTTGAAAATGTAAATCCAAATCCTAATCTGGGAAGTAACATTATGAAAGTAATGCAGTTTATCATCTACATTTCCACCTGCTTCTTCATTTCTGCAATATACTCCCTTCCTTCCTTCCTTCCTTCCTTCCTTCCTTCCTTCCTTCCTTCCTTCCTTCCTTCCTTCCTTCCTTCCTTC
>JAOWBP010002392.1:23736378-23751242 GCA_028571105.1 Tragopan temminckii | reverse complement strand
TTAGCTAATTATTCTCAAGATCAGACTGCTTAAGCATACATTTTTCATGGAAAACAAATTATGTGAATCACATTTTCTCAACAAACAGCTGTGCCTTAGAATTTTCTGCAGTTTTGTAACTTCCTACCTGCACTTAAACTCCAGAACTGGAAATGAGTAAAATCCAGGCTTTTCCATCTATCGCTTTTGGGAATCTGAACAGGTAGTCATTTATTTCATCAGTCATTAGTACTTGTCAAGCAAAGTCCTGTGGGGATAGGTAGTTCTCCCAGACATAAGGATTAAGCATGGCATACTTTACAGCCAGGGATCCAGAGAAGCAGAATCTCAACAGGGAGTATCTTCTCCCACCCATATCAAGTGTACAACATGAAGGTGGAAGACCCTTAACAAAAGGACTCCTTGTGACGCTTGAAGGACAATTACAAAGCAATTCCATCTCCGTTCCACCCATTTCCTACATTTATCAACAGACTGCACAGGCCATGAGTAGTATAAACATACCACATTTTCTAATTTGGAAAGTGTCATGCATCATTTTTTTTCTTATCTTCTTTGTGGCTTTTTGCAGCTTGGCCCATGGATCCTACTTGTGCAAATCTCCACACTTCAGTGAAACATCATTTTCTTTAGTCAGTAATTTAACATTCCACAAGGCTTGTTAAGATGAGCACATTCTGAGAATGGTTTGATTTTCCTAATATGAAATGTCTACATAGGGCAAATGTAGTGAATTACTTACTACCTTTGGCTACCATCCTTAGCTGTTAAAGCTGAGCTGAAGTATTACTACCTCTCTTGGTGACATGAAGTCATTAAAACACTTCTGTGGAGTTGGAGATATAATTTTAACATTCACAGGAGATACAAGTTTTAGAAAGTATGGTGCTGTCAGCTTATACATTATCAGACGCGCAGCATGTGCTTGCAAACTGCACTAGCAGTCTTTAACTTTGTGAGCCATGCATAGATAGAAGACCTCATAAAATGTGCTCTGAAAAAGGAAGCAAATCTGTAACCATAATAAAGAATCATAACTTTATTTCTCATAAATATGAGAATAATGGACATTATTTACCCGTTCATTATTTTCTAGTGTTGATTTTACATTCCTCACCTATAAAGCACAAAAAAACAGAACAAAACTGTGATCTATCTTATGTCTGAGCCTTCATGACAATACAAAGTGTATAATATTTGTTATTTTTAACTCAGCTTCTATTAATCTGCTGTCTGTTTTCCCTTCTGGGATAGCTGAACTGATGAGAAACAAAATGTAAAAAAATTAGAAGTTGTTTCGATTAATTTTTAAAGGATATGTTAGGGATACAAACTTTATTTTTGGTGCTGTACGTTGAAATAATATGAGCATGTGAGTAAAAAGCTTATAACAATTGTATGTGTGAATATCAACATAGGCATTTTCTGTCTTTTCCCTTTCCTATGTAACCTAGAATATTGCCCAATTTTATTAATATCCTGTGGATACACTGCTTTTTTGAAGCTGAAAGTCCACAAACTTCCAATTATTTTCAGTTTTGCACTTGTTTGATTAGAGTGCTATTGTCTGTAATTTTTACATTTTTTTTGTATCTTCAAAGCACACAATTCATGCCTTGAAAACGAGTTGTTTTGTGTTTCCTAGCTCTGCTTTTTTTTATCCCTGCCAGTTATAACCTGATAACCTGATTTCATACTGTGCTTTAGCACAACAATGCAGTCATCAAACTAAAGCAACACAGTAAGTGGGCACATTAGCCATCATTTTACTTGATCACTTGGGAGAGATAAAATTTATTCATTTTCAGAACAGATAATGAAATATTTAAAACATTTTAGAGTAAATCATGGCAGCATTCCGAAGTTCTGACACTTGCTTTCCTGAAGCATTATACTATATACTGCACATACAAGACTCTCATGCAGATGTTTGGGAAATTTCTGCAGTTTGTGGGGTTTTTTTGGCTCATTTGCATTTTGTTTATCTAAAGTGAAATCCATTCAATTTTATTGAACTGTAATTCTGGTAATTTACAATATTTACATGCTGTGGTTAGATTGAAATCAGTCCTTAATTCAAATTCAATCTAAATTTACAGCATAGTAATTAGGGCTTTGTAACTGACACTAGGGGCCTATTGATTTAATGAAAAACTTAACCTTACAGTAAGTGTTTAATTAGTTGCTGCAGTAGATTCTGCGCTGTCCTAAATTGTGGACTTTAGAGAATTAGGTACTAATTTGAATTACATTACTATATAAAGATCAGAACTATTTTTTTAAAAGAGCATGTAGCCTTACAGATGAATTAATTTCTGTCTTTGAAAAAGATAACAGAAATAGGCAGTAACGTAAGCAATTGCCTACCCTGCCTGAATCCAGGTAGAACCATGTTGACTGTCCTGAAAGTAACTGCCTACCTTGGTAAAATATTGATTTAAGAGTTTTTTAAAAAAGTAAAGTTAGAATTTTTTTCATGGAAAGTTTTCTTAAGGAGATAAAACTTGAAATAATATATATGACCATATATTGAATGTCACCTTGAAGCTGAAATGTCTAACTATAAAAAGTAGTATTTGTCTTCATAGCTCTGCAGACGTGACAGAAAATGTGTGTAAACATCCATTTTTATGCACAGAAAAACATTTTCATTCACAAAATGCTCAAACATAGTAAACAATTGCTATATTTCTCCAGCGCATAACGTCTCTCAATCTACCATAAATTTGCAGGCTTAGAAAGAATAAATTACCAGGAACAGTGAGTGTTGCCTTCTTCCCATTTTTCCCTCTTGAGTAGCATTGTTCAGTATGTCATGAGCTCCAATTTCACAAGCTAGAAGTGACTGTGGTATTTTCTATATCTGCTGTTACCTTTCTGCTTTGCAATATAGCCATTGGAACAACTTATGAAACACAGCAGCTCCACGGCAGTAGTTGGACAGTAAGCAATGATCTCAGAGTCCTAGCACTAAGTTTACCCAATTTCTGCCAAGCAGTAAACCACCATGGAACAGTGGAGGTGCAATAGCTTTTTGCCTTGCTGCTCTGGTGTATGTTTCTTGTCCCTGGTACCCATCAAGTATCACATCGGAGGTACTGCTAATGCACATTTTTAGTGAGCCATCAGTTTTATGTCCCTAGAGGATCATCTAGAATCAACATGAATTATCTCCTATTTGCACCAGACAGTTGACTTACTGGAGAACAGAGAGGAGAGGTCTACTATGCCATATTGCGTATACAGAAAGACCAAACTAAGATTGACTTTGGCATTCATTTGTCCTCTGGGAAGAGGCTCTTAATGACTTCGTTTGCAGACTGACGAATTTGCAGGTCTGAGAGACTGATCCACTAATCTTGCTTGTTCTTTCACTTCAGTTCTTCAGTAATCCTGCTTTTTCTTTCACTTCTCAAATCTTATGAGAAGAGAATGGATATGACTACTGGTGCTTCATGTTCTGCCCTAGAACCATGAGTTAAGGGAGCAGGGGAGCTGTGGGTAAAAAGAGCTAGCACAGTTCTTGTGAGGTGAAGGTAACAGGAGATCAGGAGCTAGACTTTCCTGTTCTCTGAGCATGTGGTGGAACATCAGTAGGTCCTAGCACAATCAGTCATTGTGCTATGGGAGCTATTTTTACAGCTAGGCAAAAAGAACTGTGATAGTTTTCAAAACTGTGTGTTTTGGGACAAAACAAAACAACAACAAAAGTGGGAATGTTATCTGAGAGACATATCTCTGAGGAAAATACATTTTTTCAAACACTTGATAATAAGACAAAGCGCAAAGTAAAAAAAAAAAAAAAATTCTTTTCAAAGTAATGGTCTGAAGAACATTTAAAGAAGTGAAATAAGATAAATAACAGCATTGACTCATGGCACAGCCATGAAGTAGTGTACAGGTATGAAACTGAGACACAGACACCTTCCTTCCAGTTTCATAGGCAGTTTGAAGCAATCTAAAACACATTTCATAGAATGCTAACATGAGAGTCAGAAACAATGAGGCTGGCAGTCAAGTAGACATACGATTCCTATTTTTGTTCTTTTCCAGGAACTACGTTTCTCCATGATTAGACCTTTCAACCATTCCGTTTGGACTGCTCTGTGGAGCCATTGTGCCAAGCAAGTCCTGGTACGAAATTCAATTTCAATGTATTTCTGAAAAACATACTTTCATGTAAAATTTATTTAAGCTCCTCATGTTTCATTATATTTTTTAATTATTTTACTGAATTTCAAGGATTTTTTTATGTAACAATTTTCTTTTTGGCATCCTAACTGTAAAGTGCTGCTAGGTACTTGGGAATTTTTGACCTGTCTTACTAGTAATGGCTTTTGGTGTCTTTCAGCGTTCCTAATTCTGAAAGTGTTAGTATTCACATGTGAGATTTTTATATAGAAGCCATGGAGCTGAGGAACCAGCTGATACATTGTTTGGGTATTTTGTTTACTAAGGAGGAAAAAGAGGTTATCATTGCTTCATTGCTTTTTCATCTTCTGGTGAAAGAAAGCATAAGTAAAGCATTGGCACAAGAGAATAAGTGTTAACCTACCTCAACGTAACCTAAAAATAAATAATGCCTACTCCTACTTTATTCTTAATGACCAAATAGCTTTCGGAATACATAAAAATACTTGAATAGTCTACTTTCCTGTAGTCATTGGGGAAAGCAAGAATGGATCTTGACGATGATCCCAGTCACTATCCTAAAAGACTAAGATATTCTGCTTCTCTTTATTTATAGCATTTTATGAGAAAGATTGCCCAGTGTCACACCAAACACTTCCTGTAGTCAGAACAGATGATAGCTGGCTTTTCTCTGGATTAGCATTACAATGGATTGACACACATCATCTCCCAACTACAGTTCTTAAGGTTAGAAGGCAATGTGCAGCTACTAGGGCAGGTGAAAAACACAACTATAACAAGCAGAACAGTTTAAAATCTTGCTATTTCGAGTAAAAGGTCATTTGTTTTTTCAAAGAAAGGAAAAGTAATAGAACATCTGAAGATTTTTAACCAGCTCTAGCAGAATACTGTGATACGTGAGGGAAAAAAACAAAGCCTTAGAATAGAGCACAGGGAGATACTATGTCTGTGATTGGATATGAATGGCCTGGCCTTTCATGGCTTGGCCTCCATCCCTGGAGGCATTCAAGGTCAGGCTGAATGTGGCTCTGGGCAGCCTGGTCTAGCGGTTGGCAACCCTGCACACAGCAGGGGGTTTGAAACTAGATGATCTTTATGGTCTTTTCAACCCAGCCCATTCCATGATTCTATGATACATAAAACTGCAAAATAAAATAGTAAGAAAGTGATGAAGAAACATTGAAAAAGACCAAATAATGAAGTGAAACTTCAAGAGTTAATTTCATGGAGAGCAATACTAGATAAGTCACCAATTCCGTCTGTAAATTTATTGTCTCATCTTGTTCCCAGTGAGAGTTCTCTATTAGACACCTTTTTTTTCTTAGTTTTATAGCATGGATGTCCAACTTTTTGGCTTGCCTGGGCCTCACTGAGAGAACAGCAACTGTCTAGGGACACATATAAAATATATAATAGTGTATATAAGCAACAAAACTTTTTTTAATTAAAGCATGAAAAAGAGCAATGAAAACAAAACTAATGGGATATTTGACCTTATTTTTGTGAAACTAATGCATCAGTCTGGTTCGATAGAATTGGTTGCAATTCCTAGTGAGTTCTCAAGGCTCTCATCAGAGATAATGAAATTTTACTCTTCCTGTGCTTCATCCTTAAGAATAGTTGTTCACAAATGTACACAATGCTAAGAAGCAATGACATGAATAAGGCTTATGGCTGGTCTCTCAATTTCAGGTTCCAAACCCATTTTTTGGGGCCCAGTGCCTCAATTTGGAGTTCAGAGGGTCAGTCTCAGGATATTAATCCTCACTGTAAGGTCCAGAACCTCCTTTTAAGGAACAAGCTTTCCTTTTTAGGGCACAAACAATCTCTTCAATATCTAATCTCTCTTTTAGTTGCTAGAAAGCTTACTAATAGGATCCAGAGTCTCCATTTTACAGACCACAACCTTGTTATTTAGCACCGAACCCTTATTTTCAGTGTCTAGAGCCTATCCTTGAGATCCAAAAACACTGTTTTATCACCTGCAGCATGATTTTTCAAATCTGGAGTATTATTTTTGGGCCCAAAGCATTACTTCTAGGGCACAAAGCCTTCTCTTGGGTGTCTGTGGCATTCTCTGATGGGACAAACTTCATTCTAGGGCCCAATTCCCCTCTTGCCTACCAACCACCCCCCTTTGTGAGGGCACAAAGCCCTCATGAGATCACAGGGAGTGCCTAAAGGCATTTTTTGTTTATTCTGTCTCCCACTTGACTGGAATGGAAAGTGCAGCCTTTATTGTCAGGGTACATGGTAAATCCTTTTTAGAAAACTCGAATCAGTATGTTATTATGAAATGCATAAATAAAGACATAGTCAACATTAAATGTATGCTTCTCAAGTTATATCTATCTGTAATATATATATTTCTATGTTTTTATATTTAAAAAAAAAAAAAAAAAAAGGGACTAGCATAAGAAATGTTTGTGATTTCTCACTTCAGAGAAAACCAGATTTCTGGCATGACTCTCCATGGCTTTCTATGATTCATATCATGACAGGATGCCCTGTGGTTTTGAAAGGTTAATCACAGAACAATGCAGGTTGAAAGGAAGGAAGCACTTCAGAGTTGTGTTGTCCTGCTTGTTCTTAGGCTTTGTGGCTTAAGCTGTCCGTTGTGTTGTGTTGTTGCTTTTTTCATACAAATAAAAAATGAATACAGAATCAATCTGTATTGCAGAAATACTTTATAATAGAAAAAGAAAAATGCTTGGAAACTAGCAAAGTAATTCTTCCTAAAACAAAATAATCCTCCATCTTTTTGGATACTTCCAGCCATGTAATGTGCAGTCACAAAACCAGGAAAAGGAAGGTACTTAAGTTTGATGTGGTCTGTTTCTCAGGGTATTCACTCATATTTTGCAAAAACAATTCAGTTTTGTTCTCTTTCAGTTCAGAAGAGATCTAAATAGATAAATGTTCATCCCAGATGAGTACCTGACTCCAGAGTTCACTAGTGTCAGTTGCTCTCGACCTTCATCTGTTGCTTTTGTTCCAGCAGCTGGGTGGATGTGAACTGACTACAGATGAATACCACTAATTCTGGCCTTCATGCTACTAAATATATGCAGCTATTCTATATTAAATATAATGAAATAAAATCAAAGAACCTCATCCTAAGCCTTCAGTAAGGTTACAAGCTAGGTATGAGCAGCCACTAATGCTGTACTGAAATCTAACGAATGAGACAGGATATTTTGTTCCATTCCAACTTTATTTGTGTACCAGGAGAATTTTTTTCATATTCCCCAGCTTATTTACAAATCCTACATCCTGTCAAAACAGAAAAATGTAGGAGAAACAAGGAAAAATGACCCTTCTATATACTTAGGTGGATTTTCAAAACTTTTAGGTCATAAGGAAACCAGGATGTCAGCACTTTCTACTTCAGCTTCCATTTGAGCTGAATTCAAATACATTTCAATCCAATTGTTATTTGAAACTCTTCATGGAATTTGTAATTTTAAAATTTCGTTCTTTTTTTTCCTAAAAATATATTTTTTTAGTTCTACCTTTTTGCAAAGCCATTCTGCAGTATCTTTCATATTTTAGCCTTTGGAAATATACAGAAAAATTACACAAGGTTTTGGAATTTTCTTTGTTTTCACTTAGAATCTTACTACCGTCTGTGAATTGAAGTGCCCTTCGTGTCACAATATTGTGTGCATTCTTAACAGCAATGCTCTATGAGTGGTAGAAAGAATTTTTTTCCTTTATAAGTGGATCATTTTGTTGTCATGAAATATCATTACAATAACAAACATTATAATAAAACTAGCATGCCCTTCTGCTACTGCCAGTCTTTCCTATACAAGTGTACATCAATGTGAAAGGAGAATGAAAGGAAATGTGATATGATAGGTTAAGAGAACATGGATATGTAATTCATTGCTTGTTGTAGTTCCTATTTATATTTAAGCAATTCTTTTCTAATACAAGAATTTTCTGCTCGTATTTGCATGTGGCAAGTGAAAGACAAGGAGAGTATAACAGTTTATCTTTAAACATAATGTTTTCTCAACGTTACATTATCTTATGTTGTGTAAAGCATTCTACTTTTATGCTTCAGTGGCACCAGAAATAACTGTGATCAAATAATAGGAGTGCTTTACCTTCCATTTTAGAATTTGTGCCATTTCTGCCCAATGTGGAATCAGCATATCTGGATTTTCAATTTACATAAGAAGAAATGGTAGAAATATTGCAGACTAGCACTCAGTACAGTGTATGCTAAAAACTGCTTTTTAACATTTCTTTTTGCATTTCTCATAAATTCCCTGTATATATATTATATATATATATGTGTGTATATGTCTTCTATATTCCCATACAGAAAAATACTGTTTTGTAGCTAAGAATTTTCTCTATCAAATAGTGTTGTTGTGCTCTTTGTATCAGTTGTAGTTTCCATGGAAATAAATAGGAGGCATCACTTTCAGAGCAACTTTTAATCAGCATGCTGTAAAACAAGTTATTAATTTATTATTATCCATTGTCTTTATGACAAACAGTCAAGCCATTGTTCAGTTGCTTCTCAACTTTGAATCACTTGATTTGTGTTAGGTGGGACGGATTAAACCCATAAAAAGAATGACAGGTTATATTCAGTAATATGGAATGTATTTATCTTAAAGTCTGCTTTAAGCTAAGAGTCAGAATATACACCTTCCCACCACTAATTCTCTGTTCAAGATTGTAATCCTCATATTTGTAAATCATTTAAACCAGCATGATATAATAGTTAAAAATGGCAGTATTTCTCCTACTACAGTTATTAAGCAGGAAAAAAATAGTAACCAACTATAACAATTTTAAAGATTTAATAATAAGTCTAACATGTCTTAATGTGCTCTTTTCTGAGAGTACTACTTTATTAAAGGGCCAAACATAACCACTTTTGCTGCTGAAAGGAACTGTATGGTGCAGAGCTGAGCGTTACAATTAGCAATTCTCTAAATTACAGAATATTTGCAAATCTTAAGGTTATCTGATATACACGCTGCACGTTCGTTTCCATAAAAAAAACTACTGAGACTTTGAGGTCAGCTCCAGTCTGAAGACCAGCTTTTGTCCTAGCCTCTGCGTAGATGCTTGCAACAGAGCACACGTCTCAGTTGTCTGGCCAGCCTGTCAGCCAGGAAAGGTGTTCACGTGTGCTCATTAAGTGTGGAAGCACTCTAGCTAACTAGCTTTCCCCTCCTTGTAAACATACTAGGACTACACCAGAGAAATGCATCTATTTTTACTTACATGTTGTGTTTGTTTGCTCTCCTGGTTTTGTGGAAAAACAACCCATGTGTCTTTTTCTTGTATTTGGTAGAGGGAATGCAGAGTACATTGGGGTTTGTAGGGAGTAGGAAGGAGAAGGAGGGGGAGAAAATGTTGCTTGTAAGGATAGAGAATGCAAGAAAAGAGAGTAAGGCAATTGTGGCAGTAGTAAGACTGTTGGATGACTCAATGTGGGTAACAGAAATCCCATGTATAGACTTGCATCACCCATTTTGTGAAAATTGTCCCTTTTAACTGCATGGAGATTCTGTCTTCATGGAAATTCATTTCTGAAGAGGGAATAGAGTATTTTCATCATTACTTTGGAAGTGTTCCCTTTCCATTTGTGTTCTGAGTGTTTCTACTAGTTGTTTGTACTGCCAGGATACCACACTGTTCAAAACAACATGAATCTGCAAAGATCTAGAACTGTTCATTTGCTCTGCATTGGAAAGAAACCTTGACAGCATTGTATGCTGTACTTAATTATAGAAAATCTGGGAGTTCCTTTTTTACTATTTGTACTGGTCTAAGGTAGTTGAGACTGCCTTTGTCTGGGGACTTCTCAAAACTAAAGTATTTCAACAGACATACTGTGTAACTCCAGCATTTAGCTTTTATCTCACAGCCTTGGTCTTTGATCTATTTAATGGGGGTATTTCTTCTTGCTTCCTCTTAGTTTTTGTCTTAGCTTTTTTTGTGTTTGGATTTTTAGTGCTTTGGTATAGGAACATCAGCTACCTGCATAAAAGTACAATATGCATTAAGTACAGCACTCTGTACTGTTGATATAGTAGGGTGTTAACATAATGCCAACACCTAATAATTCTTAGGCACTTTGTGACTAAATAGATAATCTTTCCATACTTCAAAATATTTTTTTTTCCTAGATTTAATTAAGTAGAGATGAGAGCCCAGCACTGGACCCCTAATGGTGAAAATAGTGTGTATTTTTAATGCATCTGATGATTTGAATCGCTGCATGCTATGCTGCTTGCACACCTAAAATGGTTATTTTCTGGTTCAGGCTAAGGTGCAGCAAAAATTTCATCAGCATAATCATACTTGAAAAACGTTGTCTATGCATAGCAGGATTCTCCTAACAGCTGAGCCAGAAAGATTTCTGCCATTGAAGAAACCAATTTCTTCATCCACCTTTCTCCAGAGATATCAAAGCCAGTATCTTTTTCATGTGGAATACTTTGTGCAGTCCCAGAGGTATGCAGTTCTTAAAACCTCAGAGGTTTCTGATAAACATTCAGATAACAATAAGCTTGCTAAATTCGTTTTATAATCTAATTAATCTGTGACCATCATTCCATTTCAGTTTGAAGAATGGCTAAGAGTATCATCATGCTGCATTGCTTAAATGTTATTGTGCTTTCTTCATTTATTGATGTGAATAACTGTCAGTTTCTGTGAAGTTTTATGTTTTGTATAGATTTCACATTTGGGTACATTCATATTTTGATCACTCAAGATTCAGAGAAGTCAGGACATCTTTTCTTGTATGTTCTTTCAATTATTAACTAAGAAAGAATAGACAGTTTTGTAGAAACTCTTTCAGTAAGCACTGCTTATCTATCTTCTGCTAAAAATGATTCACAAGTCCTGCAAGCACAAGTGTATTTATTGCACACCTTTTAGTCATTTTCAGAGTGCTATGAGTCCTGTGTGTTGAAGAGGTACTTGTGTAGCATACCCTATGCCTGGAGCATGCTTTTGCTCCATTCCAAGCCCTTCTCACATCTTCATTCTAGATATATTGTTCTGCCTCTCATGCAAGAACTTTAAGCAAACTTAATAGCACCAAATTTATACCTGCTTCAACATTCATCATCTGTTTTCACTGTAGGAGAGTCCAAGCTATCTGTACACTGTTAGAAGGACGTTCCATCTACCCTGGCAGTGAGATTGCAAACCCAGTTCCAGAAAGACAAGAAAGGACCCTTATAAATAGAAATGGGAATTTATAATGGTGGTGAGAATGCACCAAACAAGTCTACACATATTTTATATCCTTGCAATGTATAAGCTAGTCAAGAAGCAGTGTGAAGATACTGACAAGATTAGGGATTTTGGTCTTTTATCCAGTCACTTGGGACAATGGAGTTTACCCAGAGAGTTGTTCTTCTAATTCCTCTATATGCCAGACTGTTTCTTTAGCTTCTGCTACCCCCTCTCCAAGAGCCAAGGGGACAATTGCCTTTTATACCTGGTCTAAGAATAACCCTAACTAGTTAGAAAAACAGCCAGTCATGCAGAAAGTACTGTCCTGCTCTTACAGTATTGGACTAAAATAAGTTCTGCCTGTTGAGAGTCTTCAGATAATTTAGCTCTCTAGCCAGTTTTCAGTGCGCATATGCAAATTGAAAGTTCCAGGGACTAGTAACGTGTCCAAATTTAGGTAGTTTTCAGAAAGTCAGAGAAAAGCCCACTAGCACTTCCCTTTCAAATCTGAGTTGCCTACTCCAGAGAAAAGATGATTTCTGACAACTTTAACTCTATGTATTGCTGCTTGATGGTGATGTGAAACAAGGCAGGCTATTTTTTGGGTTTGAGAGGGATCTTTAACAATGGGAAACTGCTAGCTCACTAAAGAATTAACATATTTCCTCAGAAGTCATTGCTGAAATTATGATAATATTAGAAAGTTTTGAACTATGGGGGAGAACACAATCGTTGTTCAAATAAGGTGATGCCAAGTAGAATAATATATAGCTGGGCCTCAAGACATGTTCTTTACCTCCTGGATATTAATGACAAGTGAGGATTCAGGAATCATGCATTTCCATTTACAGTATGTTCATCATTCTGAATGTGTTAAAGAAAGTGAAGGAAGGCAAATACTTATTAACTTTAATCGCTACTGCATGGCCAGACACTCTTGATTTGCGGTTCTGATTGATGTGTCTATCTCCATTCCTAAAATAGTTTTATTCATTGAGCCTTCCTTGGCAATCAAATCTCTGAAAAGTCTGGCATGTCAGCTGCAAGAGTCTAGTAGAGGCTATTTCTGCAAAGTAATTACAGGATGATTTTTTTTTTTTTTTTTTTTTTTTCAATATTCTGCATCCCTTGAGTTAGTACCACAGAAATAATTTTCATCGTATGTACTGTGCTGTGTGTGTTTAAGTAATGCTCTGTAGCTTTCACCCAAAATACAAAAGGGAAATTAGGAACTTATTATGGGAAATTTCATTTGCAAGTGTGAGAATAACATTTTAAGACCAGCAGATAGTGGCATTGCTCTGTGAACAACTCAGGCAGGGATGCCTGAAATGGCTTCTTAGTTCTCAAAACTAACTAATATGGGGTACCTTTTCTTTTTTCTTAGAGGATTCTTGAGATACCTTTAGGACTAAAATTCAAGAAAACATTGTTCTTATTTCTCTTGAAAATCAGTGCAAGCATAAGAAAATAAAAAATCAGTGGCACCAAAACATTTAAGGGATTTTGCAGTAAGTGAATACCTATTCTGTGTGCTTTGATATAGTTTGCCTGTACTGTAACAAAGGATACTGTTTACATGTTGCTGTTGATGTTACTTTTGTGAGTAGTTATGCCTACGGCATCCTAGATATGTATTCTGTTTTCTGTGCTATTTTCAGGAAGAACTACCTTACTCCATAAGTGTGCTGTGAGACACTGTGATCCTATATTTCTCTAATCTAAAGCCCAGATGAGAAAGGTCCCTGAACATATTGTGCAGAGGTTATAATTTATATGAAGTTACAAAAGTGTTTGATCCAACTCAAACTCCCTTAAGACAACACCTGAAGATCATTACTAGATAGCTTAGGAAATAAGTCAGGAAGTTTATAAATTATAAAAATAATACTATTTTATTGGCATGTGGGATTTTTCAATTTAGTGTAGATTATCTAAGACAGGCTTTGGAGGCAAAACTGTTGTACCATCCGTGTGTTAAATATTTTCTTCACTACAAACAGATTCACTGCTGGCATTGTGACAGAAAGGGGAATTTTGCAGTACCTCTTATTTCTTGGAAGAAATGTGTACATGTAAGTGTAGGAGAAAATTTCTACTTGCACGAATGCAGATACTTTCCACGTACACAACTGTAATTACCATGTGCAAGAAGAGTGAGGACAGATGCAGACAATGTCTGCTATAAAACTGAGATGAGTAAAATGGCAACCAATGGCTGCAGTCTTTTTTATGTAAGCCAAAAATATTCACAGGCAATTTGTGGAGAGCAGTAAACTGAAAATACTTCCTGGATATAAATATTCAATACTGACATTTTCCCTGTTATCTGGCAATGGGAGGCTACCATAGTTCTATGGTGTTCAGGGCTTATTGCTTTAGAAATAAGTTACTGCAGAGCTTTGGTAACCATATATCCCTAGGTCATTTTTGTACATTATATTGATATCCATAGTAATAGTGGTTATTTATAAGAGCTTGTGCTTATAAATGTCATGTATCATCTGTTCTGGAGGAAGGAGCTTTAACAAAAAATGTGGTAGGCTGAAATAAAAGAGAAAATTTCAATTCAGGACATCAATTAACACTGATTTGCTCTGGAATGTGTTCGAAAGTACATGCAATATTCACATGCCAAATGAATTCATTAAAGACCAGTGTGATTACAGAGAATGTCAAATGAATTAATAACAATGGGACCTTTAAGTGTTACCATTAATTTCACAGTGTGTTGCTGTTTTATACTTATGGGCTCTGAAGCTAAATGACGCTCTGCAGTTGCCCTAGTAGATTAATTGTGCATTAATAATCTATGGGTGGGCTAGCAATCTGGTGGGCACTTACATTTCATTGACACTTGGATACTAAAGATCATCTTCATTTCCAGTTTTCAGTCAGGAAAGTCATTTTAGTTTAAAATAGACTTGCAGTATTTCTTCTCTATTCAGTTAGAGTTCTTAAAGGGATGAAGTTTTTGTATTTTAGGTCCACATTCAAAGTTGAGCTTGATTAAAGAATTAAACCCATCTTTGTTTTTTGTTTTTGTTTAGTTTTATTTTTTAATCTGTGTTCTGAGGGGGGAAAGTCTATAAGTGAAGCAATCTAACCTCTGGTTATTTCTTAGGTGTTTTTTTTTGTTTGTTTAAGACAGTAGAATGTTATTGATCTCATACATAGGGATCAGATTTGTCCGTGTGCAAAATCATACTACTGGGCATGAGTACTGTACAAACGTCTAAAAACTCTCATGGATACTCTTGTGCAACGGCAGTTTAGTTTCAGAACTAGAATGGCATTTTCCCACTTCAGGAAAAGCAAGATAGAAAAAAATCATTTAATGATACCTTGTTGATGAATTGTACACAAACCTTATTAATTAGTAATCCACTGCATAGATTTTTTTTTTTATTATTATTATTTTTTTTTTTGCATATATCCCAGACCAAGTACATGTTTTGTCTTCCAAATACCAAGATATTTTGGTGGATTTTTCA
>JAOWBP010002392.1:23712342-23733735 GCA_028571105.1 Tragopan temminckii | reverse complement strand
TTGCGGCTAGTCCTGTCTACTGTAGTAAAGACAGACTTCAATCCTGAGCTCTTATAGGTAGAACAGCTCCAACAAGTCTTCAGTTGTAAGCAGAGTTGTATCTGTGAATGTCATTTGCCAGAAAGATGGCTACAGTGCTATAGAGTCAGAGTTCTGGCCATGAGTCATTATTCTTACTGCTTGTAATACATTCATTAAGTCAGTGAAAGAAAAGAAGAAGAAAGAAAAAGAAAGAGAGAAAAGGTAAAGCAAAAGGAAGAAAATAAAAGGAAAAAGGGGGCTGGGAAAAAGAAAGGAAAAGGAAAAAGAAACTTCTCTTCCCTTACAGCTAAGTATATCATGCACTCAGTTATTAGTTTAAAAAAAAAAAAAAGATATAAATAGAATCAAATCTTAGCTAAGGATATTATGAAATGATGTGAAAATTACCTGAAGCATAAGAAAGTGCAAACATTTTTTTCTTAACAGGCTGAAGAAGTGGGCAAATTCTCTGTTAAATCTTGTGGCATGAACTTCGGTAAACTTTTCCACAGATTAAACTACTACATCCTAGCAGAGTGGATAAGCTCAGTGCAATGTGCATGTTTTGTCCTCACTTAAAATAAAAACAATACTCAGTTGCTGGGAGGAGAGAGATGATTGGCATAAAATCTTCTGCTTGCAAAAGTAGGATATACAGAGCTTGAGTTTTCATTTTTAATTGAACTGGAGAAAGAGGAACCCAAACAGGAAGAAATTCCATCTCTTAGTGTCACGAGAATAGATATGTGCAGCTCTGTTAGAATCTGCATACTCATCAGGAATCTTACTAGCTCAGTGCATCAAGATGAAATGTCTGTCAAACTCCTTCAAACCTTCCTTTCTCAAGCAACTGCTGTATGCCACAACTAATAGCATAAAGACACCATGAGACAAGCCCCAGTGCTGGGAGATTTAAAGATGTTTGTAGATTTTTTTAAGTTTTCCATTAAATCTTTCCGTTTCCTCAATTTCCCAGGCAGGTCATAACAGTGGCAGAATGCTCAGTAATGTGAGTTTAATTCTTTAGCCTTTTGGTTTGATGGTATTTTGTCATTAGGGGAAGTTCAGGTCAGATTCTGATGAATCACAGCACTTTACCCTGTCCAGGAAGGCATTAAGCAGACTGACACAGGGCTGCACACTGACAAGGCGCATCCTTGCTGC
This sequence comes from Tragopan temminckii, assembly GCA_028571105.1. Classification (NCBI taxonomy): domain Eukaryota; kingdom Metazoa; phylum Chordata; class Aves; order Galliformes; family Phasianidae; genus Tragopan; species Tragopan temminckii. Next base: position 23,732,550 of record JAOWBP010002392.1, on the reverse strand, counting down.
CAGTGTTGATTCCAGTATTAAAAACAGTTGCCTGCCTGCTGCAGAGCAAGTATCATCATTAAAAGGTACTTAAACAAGCTGCCTCCCTCTCTCTCTCCACTAAACGTCCTAATGATATAAGGCTAACGGTTCTTCGGGATTGCTTCAAGCTGTGGGGTAGAAGAGTGCTTTATTCGCCTACTAGACTGCCAGACTTCAATTCCCACAGCCATCAGCTATGGCCTGGTTGTGAGCCTGCGCGCCAGCCAGCCCATACAGAAGCACTGTGTCAAATAGCTAAGTAAATAAATAATGTGCAGGGCCTGGAGCCAAAAATACTCTCCTCTTGCGCCGGGGAGAAAGGTAGTAGGAGAAGAAGCCTGTGCTCTGTTGCTACTAATGCTATTAAAAAAAAGCAAAGGGAGTAAGCTCTGCATGTTTGTCATCTAATATTACATCACAGCAGCTCATGATGTGCTGTTAAATATGTCTGAAATCTCCTTATTTTTCTGAGCCTGTTTACCAGCTCTTCCCAACACAGATGGAACCCTTTCTTCCTGCACATATTAATTCATTTGTTATTTATGCACTTCTGATCTTCCTGACATTTTGTCCTTTGGCCTGCTACCAAGTCATTTTTTATACATGTTCTGAGAAAAGGTGGCCCTTGCCCTGCAGTGAGCCTCACAAATCCCTGACACACACATATGCATTTTTTATTGTTCTCACATGTTGCTTAACAGTCTGCATGATTCCTGCTTTACAGCTCAGCAGATGGGTTCCTGCGTAGCGGTGAAGCAGATGAGATGTTCAAATCGATTGTTTTATCAACAATCAGTTGTAGATAAAAATCATTTTAATGAGAGAAATTAATGGTGTTTGCAAACATGATGTTAATTAAAGAACATAGCTTGGGCTTTTTTCCCTGCTTTTTCCCCCTGCACACAATTTTTGTTACCCATGACATCTTTCATTATTGACTCATGCCCCAAAGAAAAGGCGATTAAAATCTGCTTTTGTTTGATGTAGCTTTTATTGAAGAAAGAAATAGATCTTTCTGAAGCTTCCTGGTGAGATGAAAGTCTAATTATCTCCACAAATGAAAGGAAAAGCTTTAATTAGGCCTGTGCTGAATCTGTGCACTGTGAATTTGTGCATTGTGATGGATGGAGCCCACATCTCCTCAGTGACTGTAGCTGAAATAATGAAGAAGGAGAAGAGGTAACCTGCTCCCATGATTCAGCTGGCAGAGCAGACTTGGAGGTACACCTGTGTTGTGGGAGCGTGCCCAGAGCAGCTGCCACAGGCCATGTTTCTGTGCAGTGCATTCGGCTGTTTTACAGCCTCCTCCTGAGCTTTGATCTCTTTTCAGACAGCAGGGGTCCTAACAAATCAAGCTTTTCATGTTTCACTCAGTTTCACTCTCTTTTGCTTCACCATTCATACTCGAACTCCAAAGAGGACGGCTGAAATATTGTCTTTTTCTGAAGCAATTAATGATCAGCAGCGGACATGACTGAAGTGGGTATTATGCCTTTTGCAAGGTATTTTAAAGTTGTCTGTAAGGTAATGGCTGAGAAAGAATCTGAATTAGTGTTTATGTATTTTGCCATGTAATTAATTCACTATTTGTGCTTTTAACAACCATTGTGCATAAAACATAATTGGCCGTGCACTTCTTTGCAGTGTCTACACAGTTAGAAAAGGTGACATTCTAGGATAGTGTTCGGCTGCTAATGGCCCCCAGGGAGGAATCTGAATTATGACAAATAACGCACTATCCCAGATTTTATAACATCTCTCATCTATTTTGACCGTGTTGCATGCAGCTTACTCTGTCTTCATGTAGTCCACCCGATATCAGGAAGGTCAAACCACTGCTTATTCACATCACTTGCAGCCAGCATATTCTTCTTTGTAAGTCATAAAGAACCTTTGACATCAAGGGCAGTCAAAGAGATTATCTCTCCACCTTTCTGGACATGATAGCAGTACAAACAGGGGAGAAGTAATTGAAGACAAAGTTAAATTAGCATGAACAATCTAATCTTTTATTCTTTCTGTCAGTATATTGTGTTGCTTAGAATGCATTGCTTTAATTGTATACCCTGGAATTGAGGAGCTTAGCAGCCAACTGGAAACATGCAGAAATAGAAGGATATGGGATAAACTGGAATGCATCCTCTGTGGATTTGTTTATTTAAAGAAACAAGGCTTCTGAAAGAAACTGCAATGCTGTCTTTGAAAGCAAGCATTCTGTGAAGTCTTTAGGTGGGTAGATATACGACATCTGTAAAGCTCAAAATTGATGAAAATGAATTACACTGATTCTGAGTAATTCAACAAAGTGATAATAAGGATTTTAATTCAGCCTGCATGGTACAAATCTCTGCATTAGAGTTCTCCTTGTAAATGAAGCTTTATCTTCTGCTATTGCAAAAATTCCATACATTAACAAGTTACTTACAACTTGAACTCTTACTATGTGTATCTTGCCGTATGTTTAGAGACCTGGCGCTTTCTTAGTCTAACATCCCTAGATTTGTCCTTTCAGCTCCCTTCACACCCTGATGCATTTTGCAGTTTCTTTGTGTAGATTTGTCTCCTTTGTTTATGCTTTTGTGACTATCTCCCTAGTATTAGTATTGAGTTCACAGAGCTAAAGTAAAAAACCCACCTTATACAATATTCTAATCCTTAGGCCGTCGGTGCTGACATCCAAGTCTGGTGCCCTAGAATTACAGGGATGATGGTGAATATATAAAGGTCCCAGAGCACAGTATAGGAGGAAAAAGCCAGGTGAAGTGCTGTAGCACTGGAGCACAGATCTGAGCTAGGGGGCACAGCCAGAGGGGAAATGAGGAGGCAGAAGAATTCTTGTTAGACTGCTGTGCAGAGACGAGGAGCAGATAGTAAATTAGGAACGAGCACCGCGAGAACACATCTGAATCAGACCCTCCAATTAACTGTTCTTTTTCCTTCTTTCAAGTTTGATTTCCTTTTAACCTTTTATTTTATTCTTTTGATCTCAGCATCTTTTTCTTTTTGTTCAAGTGAAGAGCAGTGGGTGCAATAATTTTTGTTGAGGAGGTGCTTTCATTGTCAGCTTCTCTTTCCAAACTTTGCAAGAGATGAGCAAAAACTGAAAATGTTTGTGTACACCATCACTTAGGTACAAGTCTGACCAAAATTTAATACCTGGGACAATGTCTGTGAGCCATGCCTGTGTCAATTGCTTATCTCCACCTACCACTCCCTTGTGAGAGGTGGAAGTGCTTTACAGACAGAAAACAAATCCCACAAGATCGTCCAAAAACAAATGCTGCTTTTTAAAATTTATATTTATTATATTATTTTGAAAAATATGGTTCTGAAATGATGGTTGATCTTTATTAAGATCATTACAGCAGATTTGTCCCATTTGAACAAAATGCATTCAGTACATTAAAAAAAAAAAAAGAAAAAAAAGCAAGACAGAAAAAAAAAGAGAAAAAAGAATTAATACACGTAACCCTCTTAACCTGGATAGTCCATTCACAGTTCTGGAAGAAGGAACCAGTGCTTCATTGAATCCACATGTAGTTATTTACAGCAAAATAGAATTAATATAAAATATTACACTGTGTCCTATCTACGGACAAGTGTCAGAAACAGCCCTGATCAGAGCAGTGCTTAGGACAGTCCTGTTGTCTTTGTATTGTCTGTGTGTGTACAAACATGTACAGAGCAACTGAAGTTTATGAAAATAAATTTTAAAAACAGGAGCCGTGGTATTTAGCTATTATGTGTTAAAAAACAGGAAAACTGGCTGTTATTGTGTAAAGAATATTTTAACCTTTTAACCTCCTGCAAACCTTTTTTGTGCTAAATCCAAATTACTATATGCCTGTAACAGAGAGCTTGGAGATTATCGGAAAAATCCCCATGAAGGGCCACTGTGCAGACATGTGGATTCTTTAACGTGGTTCTGTATCAGTGATGTTAGTATATCACTGTATCTGTATATCCTAAAGGGAACACGTGGCTGCCCAGTTTTTCCCTAAGGTAAGAGCCACCCCAGCCTTGTGAAGTAACTTGAGGAACTAGACCATCACCATCTTATCATTAGCATTATCATCATCCTTGTTGTAAGAGTCATCCCACTCAAAACCTTGAAAGGACTGTGGGAAGAAAAACACATTAAAGAGGCGTTCTTCTATTATGTGTCTTGTAAAGGCTTGAAGAGACATGTGAATTCCTGTGATGAGACACCAAGAACATATGAGTTTGGGTTTGTTGGTTGTTTTTTTGTGTTTTTTTTTTTTTTTTTTCTCTGGGAGTGTTATTGGCTGGCTGGTGCAGACTAAGATGCACACATGGCAATTGGACGTGATTCAACATTTATGATTTTCACATTTTCAGTGAGATAAAAACAGGCGTACTCATTCCACTGTGAACACTTGCTAAGTTTTAGTTCTGCAGTATGTGAATGGGTGTTTGACTTTCCAACTGTATTTACAGAATGACAGAAATCGTTGAGATGGGCAGGGACCTCTGGTTCCATCTGGTCCAACTAGTGCAGGAGCACCCAGAGCAGGCTGCCCAGACCGATGGTCAGGTGGCTTTGGAAGATCTCCACGGAGAAGACTCCACAACCGCTGATGTGATCATCTTCCAGAAAGGGCATGTCTTCCTTGCTTCAGATTTCCCCCATGGTCTGTAGGGCCTGGGATTCCTAGTGGTCCTACTACTGAAGACAGAGGCAAAGAAGGAATTCAGTACTTCAGCATTTTCCATGTGCTGGATAACTAGGTCCCCTTTCTACTTCAGCAGGGGGCCCACATTTTTTCTGGTCTTTCTTTTGTCGGTGTTGTACTTACAGAAGTCCCGTTTGTTGTCTTTGACATCCCTTGCCAGATTTAATTCCAGTTGAATTACCACATTCTTCTTAGATGATACGTACTAAGAAATCTTATGGTGTGACTTATGAGGAATAATCTTATTTACTATAATGAAGAGGAAATTTTGCTGGTGCTTTTAAAAGGGCAGGAGTATGGTGGGAGGGACTTCAAAAAAAAACCAGAAGTATTTGTGATCATCCAGACTCCCTTGAAAGCAAATGGGTATTGTGAAAATAGGAATTGCGGCATTTTGAAGAGTCCCTAGTCTGATAACTGTAAGATTAAAATAGCAGTTTTCTGTTACTTCTCCAGCACACTGTTGATTTTATTAATCCATTCTCTGAACATTGTATTACACACAAGTTAATATTATTCTGTAGTTTATAAGTATATATTAATATATAAATATTTTAGGGCATATATATAAAATTTCTAGTGCAAGATGGAATGCTATGAAGTTATTCCTTTCATACTTAAAGAAGTATTAAATTGAAATGGCAGAGAAATACAAAGAAAAAAAATGCTGTGTATTTTTCTATGAAGTTTTTGTGTCCCATTTACACTTTATGCTCTGGCATTTTCCAGATTGCAGCATAGATAGGCACATAAAAATATGGCTCCAGAACTGCCGAAATTTAAGATTTTGTTAAGCTAAATCTAAGCAGTGGGAAACACACCATATTGAAGTTTCCAGAATTTTTTTTCTTCTGATAGTCACACTTCAAAGCGCTCCCATTTAAGGGTTTTCTAAAGAACCAGAAGGTACTCAATCTGGGATAGAAATCACTTCTTACTGAATTTTAAATAAATGCTATAGACTTAAACCTCACGTTACCCTGTGATATTTTGGTTCTATTGTCAAAACTCTAAATCGCTAGATGTTCTTCTTTGCAAGGAACTAGGCAAACTATTTTTTTAATTCAAAACTGCCATTTGCCTGGAGAGAAATAAAAGAGAGATAACTCTTTAGTAGAGAGCTATAAAGCACTACTCTTACAGAATGTATTATCTCTGTTAAGAAAACCAAGCAACAAGATCGTTTCTTCATTATACCATTTATAGAGCAAAAGAAAACCTTTAGTAAGATGTCATTGTTTTCACAAAGCTAAGAGGTTTCGTAGGACTCCAAAACTTGATATCGAGAAGTTCACTGATGTTAATAAGTGTGTAGGATTTCAAAACAAATTTTGAAGTTGGTCCCTGTGAATTTCCATCTGTTTGGAAGCAACCATTTTCTCTCATCTCCAAAAAACTGCCTCAGGATCTCCCATTTGTTTTAAATATTTTACATAGCGCCTTTTTCTTCAACTGCCTATTTTATCACAAATATCTATTTTATTGTAAAGAATACATAATGCACCTCTGTTCCACTGGTTTCAGCATTCTTTGGTCTGGAGCAGATAGATAGAACCCACATCATTCCTCATGGCACTGTGATATTACAGAGAACTGTTTTCTTTCTCACGACCACCAGCTGCTGCAAGAGAGCTGAAGGGCTTCTCAGAATTCCTTAACCTTATGTTTACTTATCTGCAGTTCATTTTCATGCCTGATTTCCTAGAATTTGCTTAACATTTTCAGAAGGACGTCATTCACCCACTAGTTGTAGCTGGATTTGGATTCATAGCTCTTCTAAGGAGAGAAAGTGATATGCTTCTCCATACACACCAACGCATGATATTGTCAGTAGATAAGTCTTCTTCTCATCAAAATATGATGGTAGAACTGAGTTGTCCCATCCATCAGAAAGCTCTGAACAAATTAAGGATGAACATTCTGGGTGCTCTTTCACAAAGATAGAAAATGAGACTAGCCATCTGGTACCTCTTGAGATTCTTTAAAGACAGGCTTTTTGCTGGAGAGAAAGTAGCTGTCTTCAGTAATCTCCCAAGAACTGGGGAGGGATGGTGGTGGTGTTTGTTTGCTTTAGTTTGTTTTAACTTCCTACAGTGTGTCTCTGCATTTCATGCAGAATGAGTGACTGCATTCTGAATGCCAGCAGAAAGTTACTGGAGGTTTCTACTTACCAAATACTTGATGCTCTGTTAAGGAAGCTGCTCCTTATTGCAGGCAGGCATTCAGCAAAGCCTCAGTTGTGGATATCACTGCCTTCCCAGTGGCAGCTGAACATTGTTATGCATTTTAGACTGGGCAAATATAAACACACAGTAACAAGTGGTTTCTGCTTACATAGATCTGCTGAAGATCATATTTGAGATACTGTACAAATTCCAAACTTAAAAGTGGAGACTATGAAGTAATAATTAATTACGTTTGCACTTTGATTGCAGATTAAATCTCAGTTAAAACATAAAAAGCAAAACACACATATTTGTATTACCGGATATGATTAGGCACTCTAGGAAATAGCCAACCTTATAACTGTCTATTATGTCCTAGCAAACCTGTGGGAGAGCCTGACATGTGTTTATCAATCGTGTTTTTGTGTTCATAAGAAAAAAGAAAAAGAAAAAAAATTAAAACAGTGTGGGAGGGGCAGTTCTTATCTGTAAGGCAATGGTTGGATAATTGACCTCCTTTGGCATTTAATTTCTCAAGCCTCTAGGAAGCTTAATTTTGAACATCAAAGAGGTACCTGTGGAAGAAACTGTTTCACACTGGTGAGTAAACAAATTAGAGTTAATAGGGTCATTAGCTTTTGTGGTAAAATTTCAAACTGGGTATTCCTCGCTAAGGAATGAAAATGTCAATGTTTCTAAGTCTTCTAAAATATAATTAGGTATGGAACTTGAATACAAATGTTACATATCTTAATAACAAACATCATTTTTCATACTTTGGCCATTATTTTATTAATATTAGAGAATCACTTCTTTTTTTCTGATCCTGTGTATTGCTTCCTGGACAATTGGAATATTACAAAAATATGATGCCACTGAGTCAATAAGACACTGTAAACATTAAGGCTGCCATATAATGTAGAACATGCTAACTAATTTCCTTTAAAGTAACAGCTATAGCTCTGTTTAAACCCTGGATCCCTATGTAGCAGTATAAGAGGAAAAAAAATCCAGCAACTTACATTTCCTCATTTAGATGATGATGGATGATCTGCTCATCTCCACTTTCTTTCGGTTCTGTGGCTACATAAAAGGATAATTGCTGATTGAATTTGAAAAAGAGAATGCAGCAAATTCAATTCCTACATCCTCTCATTTCACTTCTTGCACAATACTGAAGTCTTTTATTCAATTATCCTTGCGTGCAGTAATAGAAATACTGCTTCCAATCTTCTACCAAACTCTAGTCGCTAGTCCTCCCACATTTCCACACCTTTTCCTACATCTATACCTGCAGGCTATGCACTCTCTCTTACGTATTTCTCCTGAAATTCCTACTTCTAACCCTTTGCAACAGCAGCAAGCTCCCAGAACTGAGGGTAGTCAGAGCAAGCCTTCTTTTTCACTTTGTAACTCTGGAAAATTTTAAACTGTGGTTTATTATACTCATTACTCAATACTCACTAACTACTCAACATTAGCTCAGTACTCAGCAATAACTTCTTTTTAAAACATCAAATTGGTTGCTGCTATGTATGTCATCATTTGAACAGGTAGAAAAAATTCTCCATCAAGAAGTGATAATATCAGGTCAGTGTTTGTATAATATGGACAGATGGGCATATAAGTTAACTGGAGAGATCACAAATGCATTTAACATAGAAGGAAATAAAATATTTCCTAGATGTGCCAAAACAGAAATGCAGAAAGTATTTAGACTGGAAAACTGCAGATGGGCAAGCACAACCAGTGGTAAACCTCCTCCTCACTGTGAAAACTGATTTGTATCAGCAGGGTCTGAGTGAGAGCTACGGTGAATTCTACCAAAAATGGGAGGGAAGAGGAGAAGAGAAAGGCATTTTAAATAATTGATCATAACTATATCTGTGGTTACAAGCACTGGATTTTTAAGTCATTAGTCTGAAGGAGCAAAGTCTTTAGAAAACAGTAACTATCTTCACTATATAAATTGTAATGAAGCTTTAATATATTTTTTTCCCATTTCACTATCATCTATCATTTTGTTTTGATAATTTTGTGTAGTGGAGTGTATTAATCTCCCATTCTCTCTCAATAGCAATGATTTCTTTTTGCTTAAGCAACAGCAATAAAAAAAAGAAACTCATGTTTTCATGTAATCTGAATCATGATTAAGTGATGTTTTGAAAAAAATCCTTGTCCATTAGAAGGAAGCTTTTTGCCCTAGCCAAGTTATTATGACTGAGGTTTTTGCAAAGTGGTTCTAGTTACCTTTTGTTATCAGTTTCTAACAGTAGCTTCAAATAGGAATCTTTAGTTTACTTCCTTAGTATCTGGTAGAGTTTAACAAGTGTTCATTTTCAAGTAATTGTTAGCTTTATTTCAACATCCTACAGTGTTTTTGGTAAAATGTTACTATTTTTTCAGAATATTAATCTATTTCCTACTGTTATCCAAAGTATAACTGTCTCCATTTTGACAACTTAACTGATTTTACTCACAGAGACAGCACAATATCTAATCAAGATCACATAATAACTCTATGAAAAACCTGGGAACATATTTAGATCTCCTGAAACCTATGTGTATGTAGGGATAAGGCTCGTCTAACCTAGCCTTACCCATACAAAAGATTGCCATCTGTTCTTCCCTTTACAGTCAAGGCCGATTGACACATATCTCTAAAGGACAAGTTATCCTATCACAAAACATCAATATTTAGAGAAAGTTTGACAAGATAAATCATTATAAAAGATTCTCTGACCTTACACTAGCTGGAGAAAGTATATGCTTCTTTACTGTTCTGTGAAAATGCTTTGTGATTCAGTATGTCTTATCCACAAAGGCAGCAAGGGAACAAAACTGTTTCTTTTAGTACTCTCATTTATATGCTTTGATTGACATCTGGACTGTAAAGTATTCTAAAGAAAGGCCTTCCATTCCTTTTTGTAGAGTTTTTGAAACAATACTATTCATTTGGACATAGTGGCATTAGTACTTTTCAGACTTCCAGTAAAAGCAAATAGAAACAGAATAAACTGGGTGATGTGCATACATTTCTAAGATTCTTCTTAATTTTAATGTAACTTATTTGTTTAAAGACCTTTGAAATCTTTTTTTTTTTTTTTTTTTTTTTTTTTTTTTAGGTTTAAAAAGGTAGGAACAGGAAAATATTCATTTTTTTCGAACGTGAGTGCAAAATAGAATTTGCAGTGTAATGCCTTTTAAATGGATTGACATACTCACTACTTAATAGGTAGTGGCCTTCACCAGCACAGGACATATTTCTGAATAATCCTGAACTACTCAACAGATACTGAGGATATAAGACCAGATGGAATTTAATTCAAGAACTATTAAAATTTAATATCCAAAAGGACTTACTTGTTTTTCCAACTTGTTGCAAACTGAAGAATATTTTAATCACATACACAGGTCAAACAAAGTTACAAGGAATGCCACTTTTTATAGTTATTAACATCATTTCCAAACATGTTTCATGGCTTTTTCTTTCTGTTCTGATGGAGATATCTTTTTAATACCCATCTATGGGATTATGTCAGATTAGACTGGAAATTCCGTTCAGTGTGTGCAGAGAAGACATCCCATGTCTTCAGAACATCACCAGCAGGATAGCCTGATGGATATAATCAAGACAGAGGGTCTTTTCCACTCTTGGAGAATAAAATGATAGTGAAACAACAAAAACACGTACTGAGACAGCGAAAGCACAATTCTTGTTATTAAAGCCATGACTTTGAGTAGCAAGGAACGCTTATTTATTAAAGACTTGCAATAAAGCATGATTCTAGTAATAAATGAAATAGATATAAACAGATACAGTAGCACCAACATTTACCCAAATTTCTCACCTGGAACAGGAGTCCTGCTATTTGTTGTGTTTGTTCTTATGATTGGAAGACAAACAGCATGCCTGCAAAAGTATTATGAATGTCATCATTTGATGAGTTAATTCAGCTGGCATCCTTTGGAAAATTCATTGAAGGAAGCAACTGAAACTCAAAAATTGAGCAGTTTTAAACAGCTGTGAGATTTGAAGTTTTGCTTAGTGCTGCCTCTGCTGAGGCATGACGTGCATAACAGCAACTTACAAAGCCTGATGTGCTGTGTTAGCGGAAAGGAAAAAAAAAATGATTGTGCTCTTCCTTCTGTGGCTTTATAGTCTTATTTTTTGGCATGTTTCTACCAGTAAGAAACTGCAGTCATAAATTCTCTATTACAGCTCCTAGTAATAAGGCAAAATGTGAAGTTCAACTGTAGAGCAGAATGACGAAGCACGTAGCTCAAAAGGCATGGATGAATGAGCAGCCACAACTAAATTTGTACACACTGAGTTAAAAGCGAATGCGAATCTGGCTACAGTGGAATTTACTCCTTGGAAGAGTGATCGTAACGGTTAGCACAAAAAATCAAATGTAAGAGTAAAGCACTATTGCATAGACAAAGGACTAATTCTGAAAAGCTGTGCGTTGTGAAAATGGTGAAATGTTAATTGCTTTCCCTTGCTTTGTTTTGTTGACAATTTGAGCACTCCAAAAATTGCATTTCAAATGAACTTATGTCAGTGCATTTTGATGCATTTTGAACATCAAACCTCTGGGCGTCTTAGGAAGTTTAAAAGCTTTTTTTTTTTTTTTTTTAACCAGAATTAAAGTTGCAGTGTAAATTTGTATTTAAAAAATCTAGTCAACATTAATTATCTGTTAAACCGATGTATGCACATTTTTATACTTCAGTCTTCATTAACATGTAAGAAAGCAAATATGCCAGAGGATGTGCTGCATGTGTTGTCATGTTTTACTCATGTCTCTCTGGAATTCTTAACAGCTCAAAAATAAGCTTCTTCAGTGGAAAGTGTATGCAGTGTATGCCACTTTATCCAAGGCCTTTTATCCCAGTGCTTCAGATTCAATCAATAGACACAGTCTGAGCAGCCATGGGCCAAAACAAGATTCATCTGACCCCACTGATGTAGTGTCCTGTAGGACTTATGTGAATTATGTTCATGTATGTGTTTTTTAATGCAACAGCTTTTCTTATAGCAGATGGGTTTTGTTTTTGTTTTTTTTTTATTACGATCTTGTATGAAAATCATAATGGCACATCACTTACTACTATCAGCAACCATATCTCTTACCATAAGAGATCTCTCTTAGCCCATGTGAAAATGTAATACTGTGGTAGACATTTATCTAAGCCCTCTGCTTAGATTTCATTGTGTAGCACCTGTGTTTGTGAATGTTCACTGGAGTTCTGTGGACTCTAGTCCTCAGTTTTGATTTTTTGCTCTTGCACATTGAGTGCCACACATGTTATTTTTCTCTTGAGCTACCAAACTGTATAAAGCTGTGGATTTTCTTCTGGCATCTAGGTGCAATGCAGTCTTCTCTAGCGCTTCCCAGGTAATGTAATAGAGACTTTCCAGAGCTAAGAGCTCTGATTCTCTAGCTTCTTCAGACATGTTAGCACAAAGAGGTAGATATGTGAGCTTCAGATACATTCCAGAAACCTTACTCTAGAATGCTTCTCTTTACGTAACTACAAAATCATGTTGCAAAAATAATGAATACCTAATAGTAAATACTTTCCTACTCAGAGTTTCTTGTGTTCATGAGAATTTTGCAATTAAATTCATATTCCATTAGGTATGTTTCTTTTCTTCCACTTGATATCTCCAAACATAAGCATATCCAAATGTATATTTTCCATTGTCTTTTCTCTAGTGATTCCCTAATCAGATTCATTAGATAGTCAAAGCCTTTGCTTATGCCACTTACATTTAAAATCCATTGACAGGTCAACCCAACAGAAGTCGTTTTTTAATTGTTTTGTCTATGCTCTCCATGGTACCTATTTTATTGATGGTACAGAAACACTGAGACAACATGACACTCTCTCCAGACACTGCTAAAATTACCAGAGACACTACTTTCCATTTTAAAAAATCTCTTGGGAAATAAGCTAACTCCATAGTTGACATGTTATACAAGATTAAGTAGTCAAATTGAGTCATGATTTTACTTTATAAAAGTAAAAACAGAGTTCTCATTATCTGTGTAGCATAGCTTCGTGTCGGTTCTCTTCGCTGCCACATACTGTTCACTCTGTAATGCAGCAAAGTAATAGGGGGGAAGAGACAAGGGAGGTGATTGCTTTTTAACTTAAGCGTTAAATGTGTCCTGTGAAATCTGCAGTAGTAATAGTGAGTGTATTTGTAGCCTACAAACGTAAACAAAATATGATACTGTACTCATTCAGAATCTTTTATTCAAATGTGTAATTCTAAACATCCTAGAACAGATGAGACCTGTGGAATGATTGTATGTATTCCAAATTATTTCAAATGCTTTGTAGTGTTCTTCTGTATATGAGCAAGAAATCACCTAATATATCTTGATTGATCTTGGCTCTTAGTGACTTTTGGCTTAAAAGTTCTGGCTTCTTGACAACCAGTTAAACTCATCTGGACATGAGGTTTAAAGGGCTGAATTCAATTAGAGTATTTTGAATTTTCTGTGTTCTTTAATTTCAGAACAAATTATTGAAAAGTTCCCCCAGTGTTTTGTGTCATTATCAGAGCTTTAGAAGCATGACATTTATTCAAACCATCAGGTAATTGTAACAGAGCCCTTAATAATTGGAAAAAGAATAAAATAAAACCAAGTCAACTTGTAGAGTAAATTCATCTTTACTAATATACCACTTAGATTTTAAGTTGTACAGCTGCAGCTGTGGCTTTTCATCCCTAGGTCTTCATGACAAGATTAAGACAAAAAAAAACAATTAAAGGGATGAAGTGGAAAAAAGGAAGAAAAGGAAAAAATATAATTTGAACAATACAAATATTAAAAAGTGCACTCATTAAATAGAACTCAGTAAGTTGTCCTACTTAGAGCAATAATAACTAAGTTACTCTATTCAAGTGTGATGCATCTCTGTAAATTTCTTTTGATGTTTTTTTTTCTCACACATAAACTGTTTTAAGGATGAATCAGCATTATGATTCACGCAATACGCTTCATCCAGTAAATCTACAACATATGCATTTTCTCAGCCTTGTATGAGTTTTAATATTAGCATTACAAATTCTTCATGTAAATACATTTTCACTCAAACCCACACTATAATTTGCTGATGTACAACATGAGTTGATGTAGAGTAAAAAAAGTTTTCTCACTATGCCTCTGAGACCTAAGATAGAAGTATTTTCACCTCTTGAGGACAGTAGGCCATGAACTTTAATCTCACCAGGCTCACCAGGTGACAAAGAGATGTCGGTTTAAGTATATGAAATAAATGGGGATGTCTATATTCCCAGAAGAATTGGTCTACTGATGTCATTCAGTACTACAAAACCACTAGCAAAGTTGGTCCCATGCTGGAAATCAAAAAATATGTCAGGACCTTGGCTAACTGGACTGCAGGGACAGAATTCTTCAGCTTATGAAAGCGGTCTTTTCAGGGGTAGAACACATTGTTTTGATACTGTATAATTTGCAGTATTCCTATTCATCTTGGAAAAGATTATTTCAATCTCTGAGCTGTCAATTTGGCATTTTTCATAAGAACAAAATCAGTTTTTAAAAAGTCAGGAAGTGGCTTTCTCTGTTTCTCTCATTTTGATTGATTATCTACGGTTCCATAGCACATTACATGATCACAGCAATGTTCTTTGGAGATATAATCATCAAAGAGTATTACTCAGCTGGGGAAGTACATGTGAGGGATATAAATAATGAAACAGAACAGGGGGCCATTAAATATATTTTTTTTGTTGTTGTTTTCTGTGCTTGGAGGCTTGTTTACAAGGTAGGGGGTATGCTGTTTAAAAAAAAAAAAAAAGAAAAAAAAAAAAAAGGCAAGAATCTCAAAATGTACCAACCAGTCCATCTGTTCAGACTGGGAGCCCTGCAGACCTGGCAAACCTTAAAGGTTTATCAGTGTTCATTTGGCTCTCAGAGGTGTGGGTATTCCCAGCGGCTCAGAAAGCTCTAGTTTATGCGTTAGGAGATACACTCCCCAAACCAGATGTTTAATTTTTAAAATTATATGGTCCTTGTAATCGAAGTTGTAGAGTGCAGGATGTTTTATAAAGCCTATTTCTGTGTAGCACATCAAATGCGAAAGGTTAGAACTGTTAATTAAAGGTTGGTTTAGAGGCGAGAAAAGAGGAGGAAGCAAAGTGCTCAAACATTTATGCCCGTGACTTCTAACAGAGTTGAAAAGCAGCTGATTGTGTATGGATAATTGCCATGACTCAGTTTGGCAGACCCCTATTGTTATCAAAGTTGCAAGGCTACCTCTTAAACTGTTCAAACATGGATCTCCAATGTTCATGTCAAGAAAGGCCAGCTGCTCTGTTAACGTTTGTTAAAAATGTATATCTTGTTTTCTGTCATTACTCTTGTGGGGTTGTTGAAGAAAAGTTAAATGATCTGAAGTGCTTGAGTCAGCTGGTATGGACCAGAAATTACTTTTATTTCTGTATAAAATAAGCATCATTTGGAGTAATTCCAGCAAAGGCATGCGAGTCTTTTTTGCTCCATAGCTCTCTACCATTCTTTCCATGTAAAGGGATCAAATAGTGTACAAATATAATTAACTTGAGTTAAGCAAAATAAGGAGATTTTAAGAGTCAAACTATAACCCATTAGAGTTGAGCATAAAAAAAAAAAAAAATGCAGCTGAAATTGGGATAAAGGCTATTGTACAGACTACTGCTGTTAATGTTCAGATAATTTAGAAAGTTGGAAAGGTGTGGTGCCCTTTAGGACACTTGATGGAAAAATTTGTTGTATCTTGTACTAAAGACTTAAAAAGCTATTGAGAGAGAAAAGTAGAATGCGTATATCTGAATCTAGCTGTGTGGAAGTCTGGGGGGATTATGGCTATCATACTCTAAGCAAAACAATGAAGTTGGACTGGATTTGCCAGCCTTTGTTGACTGAGGCTAAATCAGCTAAAATATATGAAGAAATTTCATTGTGAACTTGCGGACTCAGCTATTATATTTTTCTCAACCCAGCATTGTCAACTATATGTATAATCTTTTCAGATATTATTTATGTACTAAGTCTTTCATGTTTACATATGTGAAATTTGGAAGCATTACACTTTACTTTTTATACTTGCTTACAGAAATGCAAATGGCTAAGTGCCAGGTTAATAATGACTCTGACTTGAATGAGGACCACATTGTTAAGTCCAAAAAAACAAAACAAAGACTACCCTGGTTCTCTCCAGTCATTAAAGTCTCTTCAGGCAGCACATCTCTCACTTTGGAGACAGTGAGTTAGATTCATCTTCTCGGGTGAATATGTACACAGAATTTTAACATATTTTAGTGACTGAGATAGCATTAAATTGATTTTTTATTTCTGAATACTTTAAATTTCTTAAACAGTGGGAAAATGATTCTAAATAATAAATGAAAACCCCAAGCTTTCCAATCAAGAGGAGGAATGCAGGGAATAAGAAACCTTCTAATTTAGTATAGAGCAGTCTCTTGTGAGGGGAAAAAAGGAAAGAAAGGAAAAAAAAGAAAGACTAACAGCAGTAGTAGGCATATTTTAGAGTTCATATTTAATCCTGCAAGTAAACTGCACATCCTTAAAAGGATGCAAACCATGTTATATTCAGAAAGAATACAGGACAGTCAGTAAGGACTAAAAGGTAGAAGAAGGGGAAAGGAAGGGAGAGTAGGGGAGGGGCTCAGGTCTTCTCACTGAAGCAAATAGAAAAAACATGTTAATTGCTAGCCTGTCTGTGGAAGGGGCCACATTTATACTGCCTGCTAAATTAAAACATTTTCTGAGGCTGTGTTGTTCTTCCACTCCTCTAATCTTAGCAGAAGGAGTTGTGAAATTGATTCAAACTGTTATATTGAAAAAAATCCCATCCTTTTTTTTTTTTTTTTTAGTTAACATATGAAGATTTTAGAACAACAGACATGCCAACATTATGGAACTTTTTACTCTAAAGTTTTTAATCTCATTGCATATAGGTAGGAAAAAGTATTTTATCTGTATCAATTTCTGTGGCTTCAAATCTTGAAGTCCAGAATAGCAATTGGCCCTTTAGAGGCATCGCTGTCAAGGTTAGTGGTTTAGGTCAAGAGCTTATGTTACAAGATGGGTAGAGTCACAATCAAATTTCCTTCAAAATAGTATTTTGTCACTATTTCAGTTTAGTGCAGTACTAGTTTAGTATGACAAAGATAAGAATGAGGTAAGTGGTTTTGGAAAATAGTTATCTTCCTGGCTAGACCAGTGGGAAAACATGACATTCCTCTTACCTTGATGTAAAAAGCAGCAAAATAATTAAATTTTGTTCATGCAGTACTTCTATATGGAAAACTTGACATTCCCCACTTCTTGATGGTAAGCGCATACAGTGGAGGAGCCAACAGCTATAATAATTTGTCAAACTGCAGAAGGGATTAAAGAGCAGACTTTCAAGAGTTTACAATGCTGTAGCTGAAAGAACTGCGCTCATCTAGTCTTTCTAGTACATTAAGCATTGTTCTCCTTAGGAGTTCACTAACCTCAGCACGTTGCAAAAAAACATTGTTTGCAGTTGTTTCCTTAATTTGTCCAGTAGATAGGAAATAAATGATTACATTTTTTACTGCTGCATCCTAAGTATGAAGCTAAAGTGCATTAAACTTATTTATTTCTGTACCCAGAGAAACATGCTTCTTTAAAGAAGGGCAGCAAAATGACTAGATGGCCCTACACATAGTAGGTAATAAATAAGATGAATGAATAATTGAAATCTTATAGTATGTGGGCATCAATAGATTAATTTTTACTAAGAGATTTATTTGCACTAATGATTTTGGGAAGTAATCCCTCATCAGCAATCTGTCACAGTGAAGGAAAGGATTTTAGACTTTTGCTTGAAGTTGTACTAACTGCTGCAGTCTATCTTTCTATCTTTCTCTATTGTTTTTCTTCAACTATATTCAAAACCAAACAAGGCGTACTTACGGGCGATTAAAAAACCCGTTATAAAACTTGCAGTTCGCTAATTCAAACACCAGTTAATCAATTTTGAGACAGCACTGAACTTTTTAACTTCTTCATATGCTCTTTGAATGGAAAAAAAAGAGAACATTTCAGCTTAAGCATAGCCTTTCATAACATGAAAGGGAAATTGATCTTCAGTGTCTGTTGATGCAAACAAGAAAAGATTGTTTTGAAATTTAATATTCTTTAGAATCATTCAGTTTTGAGGTCTTCCTGGAGAGCTTGACCAGTAAAGGTCATTAAAGTCATTAAATCACTGGAAAATATTTTGCTCTTAAATATTAATCTAACTCATGATCTGTTAAGTTCCTAGGTCTTTAATCTGGATCCAGTATTTTGAATGTTCCTACAACGCTTATTTCTTTTGATGTATTTGCCTTTTCTGTTTTGAAAGCCACTGTCTCATCCAAGTGTGTGGATTTGTATAGACACAAGGATTTAGCCTACTCCAGTCAAGATTAACACCATTTTAAGCTCTGTTTTTTATGTACAGAACTAAAAATAAATAAGCACACATTAAATACTGTGAAACTAAAATTGCAGCTGGACTCTTTGATGCTTCACATAATAGAGAATAGAATATAAAGACTGTGATTGCAAAGAATCAGTGTTACTTCAAAATAATAATAATAATAATGATAATAATAGTTGTCATTACAGAATCACAGAACTGTTTTTAAGAGAGCTGCAAGGATTTCTTTCATGTGAGGTTGTCCATTACAATAATTTTGCCCTTGAAACCAGTCACAACCAAGACCCAAGGTAGAAGCAGCCATACCTATAGGATGGCAATAGTCAGTGCTAATTAGAAGCATTGCTGGAACTTTAGAATAGAAATAGATAGCCAGTGACTGTAGTAGCCCTCACTCTTACACATAGTCCTTCTCTCATATAAGAAATAAGATGTTTTATTGTAATCCGGTGTAAAGGACTCAAATGCTCTTGTATCTGCCCGCTGTCTGACTGATTATTTCTTCATTTTTGACTGAGAGACTTTATATCCTGTTCTGTGAAACCTTTTGAAGATATCTTGATCTTACTGTCCTAGACATTTCTGCAGAATTGTAGCTTTATAGCTCATTACTTTTATATCTTGTTGCAATTTAACAAATCTATTAGGATGACTGAAACCTCCCCTTATGTTTTTCCCCCCCAACTTGTATTGTTTTGCCCAAGACCAACAAAATTCTGAGACCTGCTAATTGCTGGGCTCCCCCCACTCAGGAAAAAATCATTTTGTACGCTGTGTTTTACCAGTCTTAAATGTGTAATGTCCAGGTTAGGGTGCTTTGAGTATAGAATCTAGTGATTTTTTTAATTCTGTTTCCTGTCTCTCTATTTACCATCACCTCTTCCAGTTGCAAGATGAATATCTCCACCCTCATGTGAAAGAGTTCATTTTTGTTCTATTCTACTTGCACTATAAATTTACATGGATATTTCAGTAGCAAGACTTAAGGAAGGATAAAAGGGCAGGCTTGTCTAGTAGAGCAACAGCAAAGGAAAAACAACTAAAGAAAGGGGTTTTGTTTGTACTGAAGCTATTCTGTGATTATATGAAAAGATTACTTTTCCAGAGAGAAAACTTGTATATGTTTATATGCAGCAAAAGATAAACTAGATCAGCAGAGTTTGTGGCCACACGAACTTTAAGTATGCCGTATGTGCTATTGTATCAGAACATTTGTACACTTGGATTAATTATGCATTGAGTACTAAAAGGTAAAGATGAAAGCCTCTTCAAAAGAGAATGAGGAAATAAATGTCATTTGTCTTTGGATTTATTAAGAAACTATGATGAATGCAGTATTTTTCACTGCAGGAGAAAAAAAATCAAGTAATTTATGGAAATCTCTACAATAATAAATGTACATATTCCAAATTAGTGTTCTTAACTACACGTAATTATTCTTTGTATAGTTATCATCAATACACGTAGAGTAAGGTTAATAGAAATTATCAAAAAGTGGCAGATAAGAGCTAAACACACTTTACTATTCCAGACATGATCTGAAATAGGTTTTGAAAGGAAAGATCTGAAATTATCAACAGCTACTAACAGAAACAAAAAAGGCAAACCTTACTACCACAATGTGTGGGTCCTTTTTTCAATCACCTAAGCTCACTTTAAATTATTCTTCCATTAACTCACTGTGCTGCCTACTTCTATCCCTTGCTGAGCAAACTTCAAGAGCTGTACCCAGCATGTGTCCTGTAGCTCAGCACAGGAAGCACTTGGGTACTCTGTATTCATAGGGAGAAATGGGAGGAGGGAGAAAAGCCATCGCAGGAGCGGGAAGG
>JAOWBP010002392.1:23698317-23712115 GCA_028571105.1 Tragopan temminckii | reverse complement strand
AAAAGGAGGGGGGGGGGGGACGGGACTTAAGAATCTGCTGACTGACTGAAAATACATGTGGAAGGCTCAGGCACTGATCTTCCCAGAATATATACTTTCTTAGTTCTCTTTTTTATATACCACCTTCTTTTTCCCTTGCACTGCTTTGCCTTCTCTCTCCTGCTTTCCCCTTCCCTTTCCTCCCCCAGCATGCTGATGAGCTGTTAGTGAGTGTGGAAGATTTCTGCTGCAGAGCTGCTGGTGAAAACGTGATAATACACTTTAGTGGAGAGTAGAAGCATAATTATTGTTTTAAAATCACAAAAATTCTGTCAGCCAACCAGAAAGAGAAGAACAACAGGATGACATTTTCAACTACATTTTCCTTTAATTGCAACTGCATTCATGAATCGGTTTTAGATGATGTCAAATCAGAAAATATGAAAAATGCCAGAAATTAGGGCCCCTATGTAGAATGCACATATATATAACCACCATCATCTCTGAAGCGAAATACAGAAGTACATATATAGTGATTCAGAAAATCAAATGTTTTCTGGAAGATGGGAGGACAGTAGGGTTCTACAGAAAGAAGCATGAATATTATTTTCCGAAATTCCCCTCCAAAAGCTACGCATATGCTATTCTAGATGCCATTGGGTATCGAATAGCACCCAAGCATGGGTAAGTGAATATCCCACTTCCATTTCTCTAACTCCTGATCCCCAGGCCAGGATTCCTGACTTCTCCCACATCCTGAGATGTAGGCTGTTACATCTGGCTCTCCTATTTAAATGTACACACGATGCATGTTATAAATACCATCTTCTGTGGTGCAAAATAAAAGTTTTATGGACAGTTGCAAGCCATATGTTCTCAACGAGAAATCTTTTCCAGATGAACTTGTGAAGTCAGTTTGGCTTTTTATCAAAATTAGTATGTAGCTGCCAAATTTTACACAGCATTCATCATTCGTTTTTGTCGCATCTCTACTTCTATGTCATATAAATCCTACTAACATTGAGTAGAAGAAAAAAATAATTCAGAATCCATTTTTGGAAGCACATTTCTATTAAATGGTGTTTAAAAAATAAGTTATCTTTACTGATATTTAAATTTACTCAGCAAAGGGTAACCAACAGATATGAACATCTGGGTTGCTGGAATAGTCAGAGTAGCTGTGGAATCAGTCCTTTCTCATAACTTAGTGAAATTGTGTTTAGCAGATAACAAGTTACTGTTTTTATTTCTTTCATCGAGCGACTTCTCTAGAAAGGAAAAAAAAAAAACAGCCACTTACCATTATCTGAACAGCTGTCAGATGGTCAAGCTTTTTGGTAATAGAATTTGATCTTGTAGTTGCTTATTTTATATATGTGCATAGTTGCTAGATGACTGAACATGCACAAAGAGTTCAAGCCAAAAAATAGCTGTTTGCAGAATTAGGGCCTTAGTGATGGAAACTTCCTTGTTCCATTGCTGCATCAGATGCTGTGCTGTGTAGTGAAACCATGTTATGGTGGGCAGAATCACGTGTTCTTTAATGGAATTGTTGTTACAAAGAAGCAGTATCCAACAGTGTGATTTGCATCATGCTGTGTGAGCCGCCTACACTTTTCAGCGGTTGGTTCTGTGTCTGTAATTTATTGCTCTAGAAACCATTATAATAATACAAGAAATGCTGCAGCAAGTACAGAGGAAAGAACACATCACAGTCAGACTGTAATGACTATTTAGACTATTTAAACTCACTCAGCTTGTTTTACATTAGAAAAACAAGTCCTTTTCAATTACTTATTTTATGCATTTTATTTGGCTTTCTGGTTTCATTGTGGTTGAGATTAAATACACTATTACACATTTCAAGATAGTTTATGATAGAAACTGCCCTAAAATGTAAAACAAGACCTAAATATAGGATGTTAAAAGCAAAAATTTCTACCTTGCAGAAAAAAAGTGATGGCAGATACCTAACTTTCTACCTAGTAAGTGGCTTAATGCTTGTAAAAGTACTCCATAATGTATGGTAAGCTATACTGAAAACTCTCCATGCATTCACTATACAGTTTGTAGTTCTAGTGCTTTAAAAACAATGGCATTTCAGATTTGACCATTACAGACTTTTTGCTCATTAGGTAGAAGGGATGTCATCAGAATGACTTTTTGTAGCTCATTCTTTTCATTGGTGTACTAACCAGCAAGGGGCCAATATAGGAAAGAAATGCCCTGAGGTTACTAAGGATCCCTCAACAGACCAAACTGGGACATCCAGCTGGTGGTTCAATATCACCTTTTCAGTCTTGAAATAAGTACAGGACATGGCCCATAATTTTTATCCTCTGGAATTTTTACCCTACTTCTTTCAGCACACAGCTTGCTTCTGTGTTTGCACGGTCCAGCAGAATGCAGAGCAATTTTTGTCAATAATATTGTCCTCCTAACTTTGTGTGATAAGAAATCAATCATTTGTAATTCCATTTTTCTTTTTCAAATATCTAAATGCTTTCTTTGCCACAGAGAAGTTTCTCAATGGTTAATGTTTGTATAATTGAATGTTTTCAGTCTTTTTTCTTCTCCTTTCCATTTGCTTTGACTCAGTCCTTTCTGCTCTCCACTTTCTGTCTCTGATCTAGGTTCTCTGAAATTCATAACCTAGAGAGTAGCTGGCGCCAGTATTTTGGGTTTGGAACTCCTTAAACTTTTACCAAATTCCTCTGTACTGCTTTTGTCCTCACTGATTCCAATCCAGTGATCATTCATTTCCTATTTTTGTAAAGCTCATTCACAAATCCTAGATGCTGCTTTCTTGGTCTCTTCTGTTACTGTTGTTATTTGTACCCAGAGCTCTTTTCTGTCGCATCCTTTGTTTCTAGCCTGTTACTACCTTTCCTTAAGCTATTTCTGCATTTCATTCATATTTAATGTTTCCACAGTTCTAACATAAGTATAGTCACTTCCTTAACCTCCTAGCATAAGTGATTTCTTCTGCCTGAAATACTCCTTTTGAAACCGAGTACTACTTTGCTATCGTATGCTTACAATTTCTTGTGGATTTTTAGCAGCCAGTGTACATTTTCTTTCTTATCCTTTACCTGCCATATGAATTTATAAAAATATTCATGTTGGCTTAGTGTTTGATACAAAAGCCAGATACACAAAAGCATGGTGTACCACATTAGAGTGTATTTTAGCAAAATCCCATCTAAGACATAACTGTTTTTTTCTTAGGATGCTGATTTTGATATTTTTTCCTAGTCCGTTTTCAATATAATAGTTTACAGTAATGTGACAGATAGTAGTAACTGCTAGTACCAAACGTAACTTGATTTTCACTGATTTAACCTGAAGGAAACAAAATACTTAAATGTTATCACGTTTTCACCACCTCAGTAACGATCTCTTCAGAAAAATAGGTCCAGACATCAAGATACTGACCAACTAAAAACTCCAAGGGCAGTATTACTTACGTCTATCTCTCGTCTATTTGTTACTTTATTTATTTCCAAGATATTTTAAAAATGATTCTTTTTCTGGCAAAAAAAAAAACACAAAAAACAAAAACAAAAAAAAAACAAAAAAACAAAACAAAAAACAAAAAACATAGAACTTTGGAATTCATATATCAAATTTGAATACAAAAAAAAAAAAAAGTAATAAATAGGAGATACAAAGTATACATAAATCTAATTTTCAGATACAAAAAATACAGGCCTAGTGGTAACTTCTGATAATCTAACCGAATATATGGAAACTGAATCATTATTATCTAAGTTGAGAGAGTTCAGTTGTTTACTGACGACGTGTGTTCTGTATCCTAACACTATGATTTCACGTGAAGCATTTTCCTTTTGAGCAGAGCACAAGTAAGCAGTTTTATTGCATTTTCCAGAACTACTGGAAAAGTTCAAGAACTATAAAGTACAGAGAGAAGCAATAAAACAGCAATAAAATTGTTAATATTATCTATAATTGAAGAGATTAGCAGCCCACATTTTTATATTTGCTTTTGTTTTTGTTTTTGTTTTTTTTTCACCAAAGCATTTACTATTTATTTAGAAACTTAAAACTGAAAGTATTACAGTAAGACAGTGATATTTTAATCTTAGTATTTGTATTCTCTGCATATCATTATTTTTTAAGGCTCTCGTAATGTACTTATGGTTTTGCTTAAAGTGTCTCTCTGGAAATTTTTTATTTCCTTCTTTAAATCATTTACATATGCTTCATAAACAGATGCTCCAAACAAGTCTGTAATTTTTACAAGTTGTTTTATAGTCAAATGTATTACTTGAACTGATCTGGACTTTTGAGCTTTTGCCTTTTATGCAGTTAATTATTGAAATTCTGGTTTTTGAAACTATTAAAATTAGAAGGCTTGGTATTTAGCAATGACATCTTACTTCGGAGTCATCCTTGATGTTTTGCTTTTCTCTCCCCACAGCAAGGAAAATACTTTTTCCTTCTGCAGTACAATCAAGAACTATGCTAGGTATTTCGCATCAGAGTTAGCTGAGAAGATCACATGTTGTTTGAGCCACTCTGAGTATAAAAATGCTTGCACAGATCTGGCCTTCACTACTCATTTTCTTAGACAGTTCTTAGTCAATCCATTAACTTTTCTTAAACATCAAAGCTTATTTCCAACTGGGCATTAAAATCAGTTTAAGCCATAACAGATCCTGCCTGATGTGGGGCACCATCTACACCATTTTTTTGTACCTTATTGGACTTCTTTCCATTTCTTCTTCTGTAATTTATGAAAAAATGTGATATGAAATATATGCATTTGAATTTACAGACTGCAAAAGATAAAAGTGTAATTATATAACTAGCTAATTGTCTGTTATTGCTACTGATATGCTGTTGTAAGCAAGTAATTTTTTTTAATCATATACTCCACAGCATTTTAGAAATCTTTTGACTTTATTGTACTACTTTAGAATGTTTTCTGCATTTTCCCTTACTATTTTTACCTTTTGTTTCTTGATTTAGTTACATTTGTTCATATTTTCTTTGCTTTTGGTCATGGCTTCAGTTCTCTCAAACACTTTTACTCAAACTGCAGATATATTTCCAGAAAACTGAAGGACACCAACATCTTCTGTATATTCACACAGTTCTTATTGCTAAGCCTTTAGAGCACTATACAGAGTGCAGTACACAGTTTGTGAACAAGTGGGAATTATGTCATCAGATATCGTCATACTTAAGATCTTAAAAACAGCTATATTATCAAGACAGAAGGCAGAGACCTACTGTGTGCACCATCAGTAATTAGAAGAGCAGAAAGAAGTTGACTTTCAGAACCAACCAGTGTTCACAATCTTGCCTAAACAGTTTAATCAATGAGCAATAATATGACAAATAAACAAACAAACAAACAAACAAAAAAAGAAAAAAAAAAAACAAAACTGCAGTTCCATCCAGTAGTTGCCATGAGGATAAATACTGTTTACAAAGGAGTACATGTAAATACTAAATGTATTTCTTATTTATGGTACAGAAGTCACCATCTTCACAGATGGATAAACGTGTTAATGGCAAAATGATATAAATCATACAAGACCACAGAGGCCACTGTTTCCTACCTTATCAGAATATTTTCATCTCTCTCCAAAACTTTAATTACCAGTGTTTATCCTCAGCTGCTCACTGATGCTTTTTAAAATCCATTTTATGACAATCAGTAAACACTTTTTAAAAATTAATGGAGATCTCAGAGTAGGTCAGCTGGCTTTTGGCTGACCCTGACATGACTGACAACTGGCAGCATATGTTATGTTTCTAGATCTAGCAGGAAGAGAAAGTGATCATTTAATTTCCATCATGATTTGTGGGGCCCAGATATTTTTGGACATTCCATTGTAAGAAATTGTCAATTTAATGAGTATTGGTTTTATTTATTTATTTATTTATTTATCAGATTTATTAAGGCTATAATGTAATATGACTGTCTTTTAGGATATACTTATTTGGTGGGAGTAAGAAATATATTTATTTAATTGTTCCACCAGTTCCACCAACTTGTCTATACTTCCATTTATCCTTTTGGTAGGAAGTTTTTTTTTTTTTCTTTTTTTTTTTTTTTTTCTTTTTTTTTTTTGACTCATTATAATAACCATTGTAAAAATAATTGTTAGTTACTCATGTCTACAAATACAATTATTGTCTCCAAGTATTAATAATTGCTCTATGATTATGCAGCTGAAATCCATCTTAACATCTTTTCCTCAACTTGCTAATCATGCTAATATTGTTAATTTGAGTAATGCAGCAGTGTTTACTGATCTCTGCAAGTTTCAAGGTTTATTTCTGGTAGGACTTTTCCAAAATCAGAGTGAGAGCAGTCCATACACCAGAAAGCTTAAACCAATGCTAAAAATACATCTGGCAGAGGTTGTCATGATTGAAGTCTCAAGCTAGGGAAGTACCATCTTAATTTTTACTGTTTAAAAAGAGTACGACCAGTTACCTCTTTGCCCATTATATTCCAGTAGTTTCCCATGAACATTGTAGCGAATGAGTTCTGAACAGGAATCTGTTTCTGTGAGGATGTCTCATGTAAGAAGTTCAGTGGAAATTTATATCTGAGCAGTGAAACCCAAATGGACACTGGATGATAAAGATTTTGTAGACATACATAAGTTAAAAACAGTAGAGAATTTATAGTGATCACCAAAAATAAGGAATTGTGACTGGGGCAGAATGATGAATCAGGTCTTAGTAACATGATTTTCATTGACTGAAATCATTTAGTATGAGGAAGTTTCCAGATAGAAAAGATTTAAGGATTTAGATTGGGCAGATAAGAAACACCAAATACACAGCAATGCAAGAGGAAGAAAAGATAGGAAGAGAAATGGAAGAAAATTTTTAGGTTTGGGGAAGGTAAGCCCACAAAATGTGAGGAGTGAAGTAATTTGCTTTGAGGAGATGTGATCAGTTTAACAGTGGCAAAGTAGAGCCTATCTGCTTTGGTATCTGCTTAGTTCAGAAATGAAAACTACAGTGTTGATAAGATCATAAGATAATTCAAGTAGAAGGTGACCTCAGGAGGCCCTAGTCCAACCTCCACATCCAAGCAGGGTCAGTTAGACTTCATGTTATTATTATAATAATTCATATAGTAGTTATTAACAGTTTATAATGTAACCTGCTGTCAGAAGATGATGCTTAGTACTACTTTTATAGGAAAGAAGTTAGTTTCCAGTATCACAGTCCAGCAAATCTACACCATGGTGTAGGTGGTACTCCTCTGAAAGCCCTTGCGTGTAATAACTAGCAGACATTACTCTGACCTTCTCTTTATCAAATTATCTTGTATCAACAACACAGGATATGACAAAAGGCTTTTTTAAATCAAGCTGGATTTTTGTGTGTCAAGGTGTGCAGCGGTTGTTGACCTCCAGGAAAGTCACCAAAGCATCGGAGTCTGACTGTTTTATCTATCAGGTTCATCAGCTGTACAGGAACTAGGAAAAGGCATGCCGTATCCCCATCTCTGCCTTCTTTCTGTATCTACTCAATGTCTATGTTACCTGAAAGGTATTAGACTGAATACTAAAGAAGTGATAGAGAGCTGAACATCTGAGATAGCTGAAGGAATGAATGAGGCATACTGGCCAAAGCAAGACAGTTGTATGGATGGCAGAGTTCAAGGAAACAACAGGGTAGTGTTTGTCATTATGTCAGGCTTCAGACAGTTACAACCTATCATCAAGTATTTTTGTGTATATTGTGGAGTGCGGGAAATTCTGTAAACAGAATTTTTCAAGGATAAAATGGTATCTTTGTAGCACATGGAAAACAACAGGGTGGGAAGAAGCTATGTTTTACTGATCACGCAGAAAAAAAATCTCTGCAAGGGACACATTCTTTTTCACAACTGAAATTCAGATTCAGTTTCTGGACTGAGCTCTGTCACATCAAACATAGGTGACCTTCAGTAACTCTTTGCCACCCACTGTAGCAGATCTGGCGTATTATAAAGATAGCACTTCACAACTCCATTGAAGTTGTATGTTGTTTATTTATAACACACCTGTTTTAGTCTGGTGGAAATCTTTTCATTGGATGACTTTTTGGACATTACTCAAGTAGTTTCAATTGTGGTAATCTGTTTTACACATCTGAGAGGGTATTTCTGTAGTTCTTTATTCTGTAGTTCTTTATTCATTTTTATAACATCAGTTATCATAAAGTTTTGGTAGAATCCTTCCATATTTGTTTTTTGAAAACCATTGTTGCCCAGTGTCTGTCTATCCTGCTGGACTATTGTGCAAATGATAATAGAGTAAATAAAAACAGGGTGACTGCAGCACCATATTAATACGTGAGGAAATAAAATGCTCACCAACTCTTTAAAGTAACCTTGCTACAGAATGCCATTGTTTCTTCTAGAAGCAACATTGAAATAGATCTTCAAAAGCCTCCATTACAACTTAATTCTCTTTATCATTAGAACTGCAGCCATCAGCTCTACATCAGAGCCTGACTGATGATGATTTTAAAAGTCTTAGCATATTGGCATGTAGATTCTCTGTGTGAGTGGGAGTATACTCATAAGTTGATAGGTTTGGCTAGTCAAAGAAGGAAAGGTGTAACAGCAACTCATGGCAATTCCAAAACTAATTTGTTCTTGCACAAATAACCTAGTAGTGTGGGAGGGGCTCTTCTAGGTAAACTTCTGTAGTGAGATCTTGAGCCTTGTTTACAATAGCTACATTTAAGGAGGTAATTCTGAAGTGTTGTGACACTAAAAAGTTCTGTTTATATACATTATATCTTTGTTAGAGTATTCTGGCAGAGTTATGAAAGAGTGTTTTCTGGCCTTAGTTGAACTTCAGAATATCTTGTACATTTTTCTTCATTGCTATGTATCTCATTTTCCCCACATTCAGAGCAGAAGCTTCAGTAGCTGAGGCATCACAAGGTTCAGTTCCTCACTGCATGTCAGATGGATTTGATGACAGTCAGCATAGTATAGCACATTCAAAAATCATGTGAAAATTTAAAATTATACAGCTTTTGGCTGAAAGATCCATTGACAGAATGGAGAATGTCCCTGCTATACAGCACTGATATTCAATGACTAAATTATGTATTTAAGCATAAAATGGATAGAATGCAAAAGGTATCTAAATGATTGATTAACACTTCTAAAATGAAAATGAGTTTTTCTTTTAACTAATGACTGAAAATCTCTTAAACCAAAAATGATTCACTTAAAATGTCGTGCTGTATAAATTCCAACAATAAATTTAATCGCAGATTAAATTTGAAATTGAAAGTCCATGTGCTTTTCTGCTGTTAATGAAAAGAATCTACTTTTTATGTGAACAGTTGTAAATGCCAGTGAACTTTTGCTTCTTTTGCTGTTTGTTAGGGTAACTATAATTTTCTTTGACGTGTTTCATTTCTGGGCTTTGAGGTTGTATGGGAAGTGTTGAGTCACAGCCTGAACCACAGATTGATTACCTGAGGCAAGGACTGAGTCAGCCATGGGAGCACAGGTGAAGGCAATTCGCCTGTGTGACCAGAAGAGGTGGAGCCTGGCTGCACCTCTCCTAGACCCCATTTAAGGGCTAACTGCCACTAGGGCAGGATCTTTTTCTGGAGATCCCTCCTTTTGGAGTTTTCTACTGCAAGCCTAGGACATAGGTGAGCATTTTATTTTTGTTAGTCTTTTTCCACCATGATAATCTTTCTAACTATAAGCCTGTGTACGTTTGTTAATGTACAGAGGTTAACTATTTTGTTCTGGTGGGAATGTGGAGATATACGTAGTATCTTTTCTCTATGTGGTTGCACAGTTTGGGATGGGAGAAGGCTTGGGTGCTCAACTGGGATACTATCCATGGACTAAATGTATGAAGTCTGAGTTATGAAAACATTTTATTTTTTTTTTCTTGATGCTTGGAAGATGGCTGTAGCATATTTTTCACCACTGAAGCATATTTGAGATGTGAGAAACATTAACGATGAGGAGAGCTTTAGGTCAGGATCACTCTGCATCATAGATGGCATTATCTTCTGATTTAGCTGGGCTGAAAACTGCTGGAAAATAATCCTTTTTGTGCCCTTGTCAGTGGCTTTGGCCTAGAGTAATAGCAAATCAGCTTTACCTGAGTCAGATAATCATTACAAAATGAATTTTTTTCTTAACTCTCAGAAGTCATTGAGAGGAAAATAAATTTGATAGGTATGATGAATATTATTTTAAGTTAAAGCTTACTGGGATATACTAAGTGCTGCTGGTAATTGAGCAACTCTATGCAAGTGTAAATTAACTGCTCGACTTGAAAAAAAGGTGATTACTGAAGGCACTTTTTCCCCCTAGAAAACTTGCTGCTCTCTTTTTCCTTAGCATTCACAAGGGGCATTCAGTTAATCATACTGAGGTCTCTCCCTTAGCGCTGCAGTAGCTGATTACCCAGCAGGAGGTGCAGTTCCAGCAGGGTAAGTCAGAATGGTGTTGGTCGTTCCCTGGGGAGGGACATCCTGTAAAAACACCAAGGTTGAGAACTGTCATATTCACAGCAGTAGGTGCATTTTCCTCAGAAATTAATGGAGCGAGCTGGGCAAAAATGTTTTTAAACTACATCTTCCCTAGAGTAAGATGCAAATTCAAAGCTCTTTTGAAGCACTGGAATGAAAGTTGAAGATAAGACTTTTTAGTTTTTGACATTGATGATATAGGCAACACTTGCACTGCGAATATTCAATTGAAATGGAGGATAAGTGGGGCAGATGTTATTCAAGCAGGTCCCAAATGCAGTCCTAACTATTTCAGAGCTGGCTTAACTAAGCTGCTTTTAATTATGCTTACTGTAAAATTCCTAATAGAGATTTCCTTCCTTCGGATTGTTATGAACTGATTAGCAGTGCTAGATGCTTTTCTTAAAACAACGATTTAAAGGAATCTTGTCATCAAGACTCTCATTCAACAAAAGATGGTTTAAAAAGGAATGAAGCTTTGAGATACAGATTTTTTTTTTCTTTTTCAGCAGCAGTTTATTTGCTGCTTGGCAGCAAGCAAGGATTCTGGGCTGCTTTCTCTATTGTTGGCAATGGAACACAAAGTGATCTGTTTACAGAAAGATTTTACAGAAAATTTTTCAAGCACCTTTGAGTACCATGTTTATTTTGTCCTTTTGAACAAAGGCATGAGAAGAGCCTGGTTTTAATACATGATTTATGCAGATTCCTTGCTTCTAGAGCAAGATTAATCATCTAGGATTGACTCAGATTATGTAAGACCTGAATGACCCCTATCTTGAGTTCCCTCTGGCAATTGTGTTCAGCTCATGTGGATTTCCCCATTTTGCTTTGCTCCAGCCCACTGTCATGTTTTTGCCCTTCTAATTTGATTTCTGTGTAAGCTCTTACACTGTCTTTTACTACAGGATTTTAAGAACATGAATGGCCAGATTTGAAGTCTGCCTTGCCTGATGTACTGCCTCTGTCTGCACTGTACAAGAGACCTAAATAGGAGTTGAAAAAAAGATCTTCCTGATTTTTCTTTAGCATTCAGTAGTATCTAGCTTAAGGGCATCCAGAAGTGAAATCTGTGTTACTACATCCTACGAAGTGTACACAGTCAGTTTTCATTTCTTCTTCAACCAGCAGGCCCACTAACACTGAGAATTCAATCCCTAAAAGAAAATTTCAAATGTCACTGAAAGTGTGTGCAGGCAAAAATTAGCAGACCTTGATTGTAATTTATGCAGATTTTTGTTGTCTCCATCCATTGATTGTTGTCAAGTCAATACTATTACAAAACTGAATCTATAGTTCAGTCAATGACCTTTAAAATCGTTGTAGTATAATCTATAGATCACTCATTTTCATCAAATATTACTCAGAATTTCACTTGTTTCCATTTCTGTAGGAGTATTTCCACTTGTCTATTTAATGCATACATGTATCTGATGAACTATAAAAGATACTTTTACTGTAAGGAATACTTTTAAATTGCTTGTTTCTTTTTGTGTGTTTATATCTATAATAAAACATCTCACGTTGGTAGAAATCAGATGTTGAATCTGAGATGGCAAATATGAAAGGTGACATCAATTAGGAGTTTCATGTCCCCAAACAATACATAAATAAGGTATCATATCTCTAGAAGTCAAGTGACAAGGCCTTCGTTGTTCTTTGATAGCACCCAGTTGTTCATGAACATATGGGAAGGCTTATTCATAAAAGTTTCTTTTCCTTGTCATCTTAATTCTACCAGATTGTAAATTATGCAGCTACAGCAAATTAGAGTTAACTCTCTATTTCCAGACACTCTGAGATTTCTTTTTGTTCTGTAGAGAAATTTATCTAGGAGGTTTCTAGGTTCTCTTCTTATATTTTTGTATGTAAATTCACTGCATACTTCCAGCAATGTCCTTAAGGATAAGTATACTTTTAAAACCCAGAATGAATTAACATGAGATTAATATGTTGAAATAAAAAGATTGTAGTAGGTGAGAAATCTCAAGTACATAAGTGTCCCAGTCACATAAAGATACAAGCCCAAATCAGAACTCTGGATGGAAAATTGTCTGGGCTCTGACTTGCTCTATTTTGCAATGCAAACCTGACCCAAAATTTGCATTCAGTGTTCACTTCTTTTAACGGTTTTCAATTATTTTGATTTCAGTTGTGCATTAAATTTTGTGTTAAAATCGTCACATATTATGTATGCACATCTACACAGATCCTTATGGTAGAGAAATACACCCTCCCCAGCACCAACGCCCTTTACTGTATTGCAGTGTTTAAATTTAGATATTTGAGACTCCCACTAGACAACAAGTTATTAAAACATCTGCCTTTCCATAAGCCGTTCTGTTCTTTGCCATTCCACATGTCCTTTTCTACTTCACCAGGCAAAATTGCCCAATCTAAATTTCAGCTCAAGTGTTTGATGGCTTTCACGCTGAGCTCAAACTGTTAGTGCTTCCCTGAGAGAATAGAATTGAAACGAGATTTAATCTAAAATAACAAAATAGAATAAAGGTTTTACATATAAATAAGTAATGCCCTGTATATTTTTATGCACACTTCTCTTTTCTAGATTTTGCATGTAGTGAAGCTAAATCTTAAAATGCATAGATAACCCAAAGCTGACAGAAAAGAGCATCAGTTGCCTGTGTTCTCAATTAATGCCTATCCTAAAGTATATTATAATTCAAATTCATAGTTACTGTAAAATGCATTGAAGAAAATAGTATTTCTTTTGCTACCTTGTCTCAGACTACTGGGTGCTTGTTTGCTTTTTTTTTTTTTAAAGCGGCGCTGTTACCAAATAGCTTTCCAAAGCCATTACAAGCATTCTGTCTTTCATTATTTTCAGTAATGATTGTTGTGGGTGGTTTTTTTTTTTTTTTTTGTATGCTTTCTCTTCATAGAAGATTACAGTTTTGAGCTAGTTTTGGGTTTTGTTTTGTTTCCATAAAATGTAATCAATTCACTTTGTAATAGTAAACCAATGAGCTAGCTGTTAGCAATAAGTATTTCAGTATTTCATTCTTAAATACTGAAAAAAGAATCTGGACTCCTGCTCTAAAAAAAAAGATATGGAGTTGATTATCTCTACTAACTAAAATCATGTGCATGGTAAATGAAATAAGCCTCAGTCTAACTTGTCACCTATCCATTTTTTCCACATCTAGATAAATTACTTTTAATCATACCTTCTTAGATAACAGGTTTGTTTTATTACCCTTGCAGCAAAGAAGGCTTACTAGGCTTACTATGTACTGACATTAGCAGAAGCAGAACCAACAGGTTAAATAGGGTGATCATTCATCTTTATTTATTTCTTGTA
>JAOWBP010002392.1:23680456-23694317 GCA_028571105.1 Tragopan temminckii | reverse complement strand
TCCCAGTAAATTCTTTCCCTTTGCTTTAGTGTTTTCTTGTAACTCATGACAAATGTAAATTATTCAGGCAGATGTTGTCTATTTGAACCGGTTTATATACAGGGATGGGTATAAAATGCTTGAGAAAGATAAAATGGATGGCTATTACACTCTGAATGAGTTAGGCAGCCAAGTTGATCATATAATTTAGAAGGTATTCATTTTTTTTACCATTAGCTTAAATGTATGAATTTCTAGGTTAGTCATAATTTTTGATATTTACATCTGTCAGTGCTAACAATTAAAATTTCAATCTTACTTGCATTTTGGATTTTTTCTATTTTTCTGATATAAGTGTATTATTGTGGTATCATAACACACTAAGGGATTGAACTGTATTTTAATAGACAAAAAGCTGGGATAGTTTTATGAAGAAACACAAAAGTGAATTAGGTAACTGAAATGTCTTGCTAATGCTATTTTTCACTGACACTTGTATTTTCTTAAACTTATTCTCTTCATACTATGAAGATGAAAGTGAAATAGATATAAATAGTGAGGTACGCTTACAGAAACAAGAGAAAAATAAAGAGCAAAGGGGAACATCAAACACAGATGCACACCTTATGCGAAGAGCTAAAGGAGGAAGAATATGACATGATATGACAAGACATCACCAAAAAAGTGGGATAGCAATTGACATGGGAAGGAGAATGAAGGGAAGAGTGCTCAGCAACACCTCCATATTCCCTACCTGTTAGCATCTGTTGTCTGATACTGAGACAGAAGGATCTGCTTTACTGTGCTAAAACACAAGATCCTCTTCTAGCTAGAAACAAGAATCAGGAGCTAATGGAAGTGTTCAGGAATGCAACTTAGTAGTCTTGAAAATGCCCTAAGGAGAATCTGTAAGTTCTCAATCAGTAGCATGTAGAATTTCTAAAGTACAGATTTGAGTAGATGTGATTTCTGCCTGCTGAAACTGCTCTCAGTCCTTTAATGCTGCTGAAGTCTGTTGCTGTTGAGACCTCACTGTTTTCTTTGATCACCTGCTTTGAACCTTGCAGCTTATATGCCTGCAAGAGATGCACTGTAAGGAATCTAGCTTTACTTGAGTAAATCCGCTCAGCTGCCAGGGTAGGTGATAGGCCAACTACCTGACAATATTAGTGCCAGCATCTTACTGGTACAAAAATCAGTCTATGTATCTGATCCTCAATGCACAACACCCGCATGTAGCTTTTTTTCAGTTTTAGAAACCAAACAACAAGTTCTACACAGTTCTGTTCATTGTTTTATCAAAGGATGCTTTCCTTTCTGTATTTTCTTAAACAGTTTAAGTAGCACAATTTTAAACACATTCCCCTTCTCAAATACTTTTTTCTATTGGAATTTTGAGAAAAAACATGAATTAATCTTTAAATTTGTTATGTTGCAGCATTTAGAAATGAAAATGAGCATTTGCATTTTTTGTTGTTCTTTTCAGAAATAGATTTTTCATATTGCTAGCTACAGACTGCTGAAGTTACATTAGAATAGCTTTAGACCATACAGTATACAACCTCTGGAACAAAACACTGCTTTTTGTAAAAGTTATAAGATCTTAAAGGAGAGATGCTCATTTTGAGGGACATATACGAATACTTGTATGAAATTTACTAGTCATTAGGAGAATAACGGCTACTCACATTTTCTGAATGCAGTTGTTCAACGTTCAGGGAAATCTTTATGAAGAAAATGACCACACATAAAAAGTCCTTCTCTTATAAGTGTAGGCACTTAATTGACTGCTCTGATCATTAAAACAAATTAGACTACATTTTTCCCAACTCCCCGTGGAACTTTTATCTCAACAGAGAATTGTAAAACTATTCACTGTTGCAGTACAAAACAGAAAACCATGTTTCCTGTATACTGTCTCTGCCTAAATGTATGCTTTTTTCTCTTGTCTTTGGCTTGTCTTCCCTTAAATGAGCATAGCTCAGCTAAATTCCTCTTTTTTGTCTGTCTCTATAAGACAGAGTTTGAAGTCTACTTCAGTACTAAAACCTTCTGTTTGAAGATATAACAGAATACTGTAACTTCTTCATATGATCTAGGAGCCATATTTTGGGATAGAAATGCTGTAAGTGTTACTTCCAAAGTACCTAATTTCTTCTACTTGATTAATTTTGTTATTCCACTTAATAATACTGTTTCCTCTGCTCAAACCCTGTTACATTAGTTCAGCTTCACTCGTGTTGGCATCACAGGAAGGTTGATCAAGTGGTTGTATTTTCTGCCATTTTTACTTATTAGACTTGTAAGCTTCGTACAAATTATCAAGACCACCTCTGACAAAATAACTTCCTATTATCTTCCTAGTTGTCATGTATGTCTTACAATAGTAGAGTCATCATTTAATCCTCTACCAAATACAATCTACTGTGTTTCTCATTCCTGACAGATGTTTTTTTTCCAGTTGGCTCTTAATAGGCTCTAACCACTTCAAGTAAACTATTATAATGCCTTTTAAAAATTGTTATTTGAAAGATTTTTCCAAAAGTCTACTTTGACTCTTCGTTTTTACTGTGTAAATTCAATAAAGCTTACCCATGGACACAAAGAATGTTTTCCCTTTGTTCACGTATTCCCCCCTGCCTCCATGTCTTGTTACTTTTCTCAGTTCATGTTTTCTAAAACTGAGTTGTATCATAGGATCAGCATCATTCTTGAAGCTGGTCTTGTAAAACTGGACACCGTAAGCACCTGGAGCTCTCAGTGCAGAGCTCAGTGGAAGATTCATTTCGTGTGTCTTGCAAGATGTCTTCTGGCTGTTCTAATTCTTCTTTGCAAATGAGCAAAATGTTTGACTCGTGTTGAGTATATGATCTTCTCTGATCCCAGATTTTGATCACTGAAGAGAATGTTATGTCTTAAATGCTTTAAGGATATAACATTGTATTTTAGTAGAATTGCACCTTTTAAGTAATGGTGTTATGTTGGTTTTTGAGGACCTAAATTGACTTGCAAATCAGGACAAGTACTTATTTTTTTGGTTGTGATTTGTTCTTAATTTCTCTTGAAGATGAAAATAATCGTTGCTTTTCTCAAATGCGAGATATTCTGGATCAGCATTAACTGACACCAAAGACAGGAGGGGTCTCTCTTCTCTCTTCCATTCCTCCTCTCCTGTACTATTTTTCCTTTCGCAGCATCCAGAATGCAATCTTGTGCCCTTTCATTAACTGTGGTATTTGTATAATCCTTTTCTGAGCCATTGAACACTTTAAAAGGCATAAAATTATCCAGGTTGAGTTGTAGTGCTGTTTTAGTGAGTTGCATTTGCTTTCAGAAAGGTGCACTGCTAGCATGCTAATGGGACAAGTGGAATACAGGAACATGAACTCCCATTGTAAAGGAACGTAAGTTGTTCAGCTATTTTATTGGGTCTTTTGGGGCCCTGATCTTACTAAGCTGAAGAAGAATACTGTTTTTTCCCTGCAAGTTCTGTTTTCCTTATCTCTGTAAATTATTGTATTCAAAATGATGATTGGCGAAAAGGCAGCTTTTATTGAACTTGGAAATCATTCATCCCTAATATACTAATCAAGATGTGTTTTTTTGTTGTCACAAACAGGATAATTTAATCAGCTAGAAGAAGTCTTCAGCTACAGAGAATGACTAAACAGTAGAATACGTTACTCTGATTTGTGCAGCACAGTTTCCTTCTGGCAATGAAAGAAGATGCAGTCTAGAAATCCATTTGCACAAACTTGTCAGAGTACAAATAGCTCAAATTTACCTTTAATTCACATGGTAAAAATAACATGGCTTTGCATGTTTTGGCTAAGGAGAGGTTTTGGTAAGGGATACTGGGAATGGTATGGTGGCTTTTTCCCTCATATTTTTTTGCCTGTTGGTAGATAATTTCCTTTCTGTTTTTCAGCTATTTCTTTACGTTTGTTTCTTCTTTTTCTTCTGTTCTTCATTCATTTGGGATCTTTTTTCTAGTTGATTTCTGAAAAGCTATTATTCTTGCTATATTTTTGTATTGTTCTGACTTTTCCTTTACGTTAATCTGGATTTCTGTTTTCAGTTTTTCTTGGCCATGTTTAGAGGCTTCCGCAGCTAGCAGTACCTATAGGCTTTTTCCTGACTGTTGAGTTCTTGATTTAAAAAGTACCTGCTCCCTCTGATTTAACTAATATGTACATTTCACCAGCAGACACCTTAAAAAGGTGTGAATTCTTATTTTAAATGCTGCTGTATGTTAAATTTCGAAA
The DNA here is from genome assembly GCA_028571105.1 of Tragopan temminckii. NCBI lineage: Eukaryota > Metazoa > Chordata > Aves > Galliformes > Phasianidae > Tragopan > Tragopan temminckii. The sequence continues at coordinate 23,690,073 of JAOWBP010002392.1, read as the reverse complement.
CATATACATCCTTTCTCAGTTTAATGGCAAATGACTGTTCTGAAGTCTCTTCCCCCAAGGACTTGCTACATAGTAAGCATGATGTATGTCTGACACATGTCAATATTAATGGTAAATTTGATAACTAACTATTGTAATCAGTCAGCTTACAGTGAAAAAGCCAATTGCTGGAGTGTTTTATTAACCCACAGCAACTGTTCTTTAAGAAGAAATTGTTCATAAGAAGAAATGCAAATATGTAATATAAAACTGTAGGTATTGCTATATAGGAGAAATTTATAAGTTATTCATCAAAATGTATTTCATTTAAATGGCTGTCCTCTATCCCATAATAAAAATTACCATTCTTCACCAAACTTCAAAGCAATAAAGTGCAAATACAAGTACTGTAGATCAAAGAGGGTAAAAAGCATCTTTCAAAATAAGCCCTTGACAGAAATAATGAATATTTGAACTTGAAGGCTGAATTAGAGTATTGAGCAACTTGATGGCTACTGTCTTGCATTATTATATGATGGAGAGTCATAGTTGTTCTGAATTTCTACACTCCAAACACACTCTGCTGGAGTTCAAAAATATTTTTCATCTCTAAGAATTAGCTGATATTCCTCAGATTTCTTCTTCTCATAAAAAGCAACATGAATTAATGAAGATAAGGTTGAGAAATGACTTCAACTCTGGGAAAAATTGCAGTTTAAGGTGTAGCAGAAAACCTCAAGACTTGACTTAAAATAAATCAGCATCCTTAGTTTTTGAATCAGAACAGTGAAAACTTTCCTTGATATATTTCATACCTTAGCAATAAATTTATTTTGTTTTCAGACTGACTTTTCAGATCTGTCTCAAAGTGTTCACAGGGGAACGTGCATATATGAGCAGCCATGTAAGTTGTATGGACCTGAACAGCCCATATTTATGTAGCTCTTTTCTTGTTTGACAACAAGGAAAAAAAATCTAAGCTTCTCAACTGAATAGGTACACCTACAATTTATTAATACAACATACTTAAATTTACGAATCCTAAAACATCACAGCTGTTTTTCATGATGGGGTTGAATGTGGTGGGGGATGTCAAAAGCAATGAAGAAGGCCTTTTATAAATCAACAGCGATTTTTCCATAGGGGAATAGAAAATGGCTAACTGCAAATGCACAGTAAAATTGTACTTCTAGTTTAATCAAATCACAGTATTGTTAATTTATCATTTTAATGGGATGATACTATAATTTGCTGAATTAACTGTCTGATTCGGTGGATACAGAAACCTAGAATAGCTCAGGTTGGGAGAGACCTTAAAGATCATCAAGTCCAACCTAACCATACTGCCCTAAATCTAACAACCCTCTGCTAAATCACATCCCTGAGCACCACATCCAGATGGTTTTTAAACACATCCAGGCATGGTGACTCAACTACCTCCCTGGGGAGCCTATTCCAGTGCTTCACAACACTTTCTGTAAAGGAGCATTTCCTGATATCCAACCTAAACTTACCATGGTGCGACTTGAGGCCATTTCCCCTTATCCTGTCACCAGTGAAATTAGACCAACCCCGCTATTGCTGTAAGCACCTTTCAGATATTGGAAGAGAGCAGTAAGGTCTCTCTTCAGCCTCCTCTTCCTCAGGCTAAACAGCCCCAGTTTTATCAGTTGCTTCTTGTAGGGCATATTCTCCAAGCCCTTCACAAGCCTTATTGCTCTTCATTGGACCTGCTCGACCACCTCAATATTTTTTATTATATTGAGGTGCCCAAAACTGAATGCAGTATTCAAGCTAGGGCCTCACCAGTGCTAAGTACAGGGGAAGGATTACTTTCCCAGTCCTGCTTACCACACCATTCCACAAGCCAGAATGCCATTGGCCTTCACGGCCATCTGCGCACACTGCTGGCTTGTATTCAGCCAGCTGTCCATCATTACACCAAGGTCCCTTTCTATCAAGCAGCTTTCTAGCCACTCCTCCTCAAGCCTGTAGGGTTGCCTGGGTTTGTTGTGACCAAAATGAGGGACCTGACACTTGGCTTTATTGAAACATGTACAGTTTACCTTGGCCCATTGATCCAGTCTATCCAGGTCCCTCTGTAGTGCCTTTCTCCCCTCAGACAGATCAACGCTTCCTCCCAACTTAGCAAACTTGCTAAGGGTGCACTTAATTTCCTCATCAAGATCATTGAGAAAGATGCTGAATAGGAGTGGCCCCAGTACTGAGCCCTGGGGGACGCCACTTGTTACTGTCCGCCAACTGGATTTAACTTCGCTGTTAACTCCACTGACCACAGCTATTTGGGCCCAGCCATCCAGCCAGAGTTTAACTTAGCAGAGGGTGTGCCCATCTAAGCCACGGGCAGCCAGCTTCTCAATGAGGATGTTGTGGGGGACAGTGCCAAAGGCTTTACTGAAGTCTGGGTAGACCCGATCAACAGCCTTACAAGTGCTAAAGTACATATGGTTAAAAAAAATAAATAATTAAGAAGAACACAGTTTATTGTCTTTGGAGGTGCAAACCTTCTGTCACGTAAGTAGCCTGAGACTAGAAAGCAGTCGTATCTGACAAATTGTTTCCAGATAAGCAAAAGCAAGGGAAATCTTGCCTGCTACCAAATAAAAAGAAAAAAAGAAAAAAAAAATATCACAGCTTATCTTTAGGCTTTCAAGATTCGCTTTTATTTTGAGGGTTCTAAGATTTTCCTTTCCTTTTTTTTCCTTTTTCCTTTACATTTTTTTTCTTTTATTATGTGCTTGTAGAGTGTTTGTGCTTGAGCTCATAATGAAGCACTTTTGATCAACACTGAAAAGGTCTAATGGCTGAGTCCTTAAATACAAAAGTTCTGATGAGAATAAACTTCAAGGTCTTAGAATGCACTTATCAGATCTACGCTAGGAATAAGTGTCAGGTCCCAGAGTAGATTGCATAAATCTTTGTGGTTGAGCTTGGTGAGTGCAAAGCTTAATACCCACAGGCTTGCAATCTTTTTGAAGGTGATTATAATTCTGCACCAGCTTTGCATCCAGGATAAAGGTTCCCCTTGAACACAAAGTATGTTACATGCTTGTGTGCCAGTGATCAAAATACCTGAAGGGTTGTCGCTCTTGCACGTCTTAAACTTCCAAAATGATGTTAAAATGCTATATCCAATCAACTAAGCTGTAAATTCAATTACTGTAGATTGAAGACATAATTCTGTCTCGTGCAGCAAAAACTAATTTCAGTGTTTCTGTTGCCATCCTCTATTATGCAGCATAATTCAAGAGTTTTACCGAAGGTTCATAAGCAGTATGTTTAGGTTTTTTGGACGGGCTTTTTTAATGCATGTTGTGGTAAGGATTAGTCTCTGCAGATGAAAATATGCATTTTGATTTAGTGTATTAATGTTGGGGATAGATGTTCACCCATACTTATTTAGGAAAAATTTACAACTGTACCATAAAGAGTGGGAGTCTTTATTTGCTGTTGATAAGGAACAATATTGTTTATTCCTTATTGATCTGATTGCTTTGATTCTCCATTTAAGTCATGGTTACAAGCTTGCCAGTTTGACAGTTCTACTGAAAAATATCTATTGTGATTTTTATTTGCAGTGAACTGTATGCTTTATTGAACTAATTATTTCCAACCTCATGCTAAATAATAAATATAACAGTGCATGTTATCATAACAGTTAATTTAAAAAGGTAGATTCTTTTTGAAACCATACTCTGCACAGTTAACATCAAAAAATGATTTTCTTTGATCAGCTGAGGTTGAATGTGATCTCAAATTTTATATCATGTACCACTGAAAATATCTTCCTGCTTTTAAAAGAGTACATCATAAGTAATAAATTGAAATGTAGATAGAAGAAAATCACAGAATACTTCTAGCGCTTCTTTATCATTATTTTTCCTTTGATTATGAAGTTACCATCTAATTTACAAAGTTCTGTGATTCGCATGAAATCTTCCCATGTGAGCTTTAGCTGACCTTTAAACTTTCTTGTTGTGCTTTTAAATTCAGAGTCTTCTGCAGTGAAGAGAATTGCCTGATCTGTAGGGCTGGGGAAAGTGAGTCAGAATTATCTCTCATTTGAACATTCATCTGAACCTAAGTTCTACTTAGGAAGATATAAATGAACTCATTTTTGGTAAGTATCCTAGTACTAACTGAAGCTTACATTTTTACTGTTTCCTGCTTCTTTCTCTCTTTCCACATAAGTGGAACATATGAATACATACAACATTATGCATGATGTGTGTGTTCATTTATGTCAGGATGTACTCGAACTCACTTGTGGTTGTACCTTTTCTGTTGATGTGTAGATTTGGAAGAGAGACTCGAAGAAGAGTTATTGCTAAAGATGATTCAAAGCTCTTGTTCTTCAACTTATCCTTAAAGCTCGTATAGAGTATAAAATTGTTGCACTTAATAGCAGCCATAACAATGTTTGTATTTGAATTCCATTTGTGATGCTGTAAGGAAGTTCCTCTAAAGTTTTTCTTGTTTTTGAGTTCTGGGTTTATACTTAAGTTGCTGTAAACAATAGTTATAGCAGAGTTGTAGCAGTATAGCACTAGTCAAACGAGGGACAGCATTGTGATAGCTGTTGTGGGGTGAAAATAAACAAACAAAGAAAAAAAGAACAGCCTTCCACTGTATCTGTTCAAATGGCAGAACTTCCTAAGACCTCATAGTCATTGCAGGTCATGTCATACTGCCAAGCAAATTCATTTTGGTTTTCATCCTGATGGTCAGTAATGGAATGAGTCAGTGTTCAGAACGTTTCACTACCTCTGTTACCGTGAATTTCTGAATTCTTCTGAAGAACAGAAGGGAATTTCCCCTGGCCACATAATTTTCATTCAACAAAGTGAAAGGTATGGGCTGTATAAAAGAGGTAGGGGCTCAGTGTTTTGTTGCTTTCAGTGGTTTGGGGATGGTATCAGAAATGAGCTTTTACTTTTAAACTTCCATGCTAATGATGTAAAAATATCTCCTCTGCACTGAAATCGTTTACTCGTCTACTTCTTCCAGATCTGAAGAAACACTGTTGTAGAGTTACCAGGGCAGCCAAACTTATTAAATGATAATTTTAGATTGGAGTTCCTGTGCACAAATCTTTGTTCCACTGCTTGTTTTTTTGAGTACTTTTTTTATATGTGATTGCTTGTCTCAAGGAGAAACATGAAATTGTAGCACAGATTAATTAAAAAAAAAAAAAAAAATTAAAATCCCAAGATTTAAGTGAGGGGAGATGAAAAAGCAGAGTCAGAGCGGATTGATGTATTAATCAGTGCTAAAAACTTGGAATAATGTGCCCCTCTCCCCCTCCATCCTAAATCAAATGCTGTGCTGGTTCTACAGCACTATTCAAGGTTACAGAAAAATCTGTAGGTAGTCTCTTAGGTAGTCCTTCCTCCTTTCCTTTTATGCAAAAAGCTTGACCTTTTTGTGGAGCAAGCTCAGACAGACAAGGCTCCATTCTGTGAAATAAGATCATCCCTCAACGGTGTTATCCTCAGCAACGTGCAATGAGCTGCCCACTCAGGTAGGACAGCAGCAGCTGAGGACATGCGCAGTAGTGGAGCTGGAGCTGCTTGCTCTCTCTGAAGTAGGGAATGAGGCATATTTCTTAAGAGTAGCTGTCTTGCCTCAGAATATCTGAATTCTACCTGAACACTTCGGTTTGCCAAGTAATTTTCTCTCTTAACAAGACCAGAATCTCATTTATTTCCCAAAGAAATGTATCCCACAGTGTTACTACTTCTGTTGTGACTTTGAATGCTGATATTTGTGGTGAAGCCTATTGCCAGTTTGATGACCAGGTTTAGAAGAGTCTGTCAAAACGTTAGGAAAAGAAGCGGCAGCAGTGTGCCGTGAAACTGCTTTCCCTTTTGAAACCCTTGGCACTTTACATCAGAAAGCTCATCATATTATTTATTTTTATAAATATTTTTGAATCATCTCATCCACTGAGAATGGCCATCAGTATATTTTTTCCCCAGCTGGCAGTGGTGTCAGTAAAAGCCTGCTGTGTGTACAGCTAGTGACAAGTTCTTGACTGTCTATAGCCAGCAAGGGGTGCTTAAGAATGCAACAGTCAAACTCTTTTCCAGGGAGACTGTGCTTCTCCTTTGCAAGGGCCTTCCTCTGACTTAGTGATCAATTTGATATCTTGTTTCAGACTCGCTGTTTTGAGCAGGTACATTAGACAACATCAAACTAGCCCCTCCAAGAAAGCTTGTTAGGTATGAATATCCTTGACCTTCTGTGAGATGTTAGGGATGTGGTTCAGGTAGCATTTTTTGTCATGTTGTGAGGGGCAAAATGGTGGTTGAACTTAGGACTCCTGCTGTTTTTTGGAGCATCGGTAATGTACCACTACTGAGACAAAGGCAGAGGAGAAGACGACTGGGAATAAATCCCACTGTTTGTAGCTCCTTGTTCCTTAAAGCATTCAGATAGTGGGGTGTTTTGTTTGCTTTTTTTTTTTTTCAAATAGAGTTTCTCTCATGTTTTTAAAGAACATCTTTGTTAGGTAAAATTCACTGCTTTTTATTCCTTTTAACTGATACCTTTTGGACAAATGTTTTCTGTTACAATAATTGATGTTAGCAGTTCAAAGACTAAAATCCACAGAGTACAGTGCAAGAAAACTCATGCTGAATGACCTGTGTATTGTCAAATTAACTCTTGTTTACCATAATCCTGAAGTGCAATTACCTCCTATCTGACCACCTACTTCTTCCAGTTGCTATCTCTGAGAATTTGCCTGCCTTCTGTCACCTCCTAAATAGCACGCACCAAATGAAATCAGCGGTTTCTACTGAAGTGCTTATCTCAAAAGACACCTGACTGTTTGCACTGGGCATCTAGTAAAGATCTGCTTAGTGATCCTGGTGCCTATTCTAAGACTATTTTTTAAATAGAAGGCAGAATTTTGGGCTGTTTTCACATAAGTTGCTAGGACAAGTGTTTCCCCAGTGTATTACAAGTGATACATGTTTCTTAAAATCTGTGATTGGAGAAACTTATTTGGTTGTGCTCTTGAGTCAGGTCTTCCGATAAATACGTACAAGTGGGTGTACTCAAATGTCTGTTGTAGACATCTGCTTTTTAATATATTGAAAATAGCAATTCAGGTAAATGTAATCCATATGTAATCAGGACGGGAAACCACCTTAGTTTATGCAGAATCTATGGTGATTGTATTTGGTATCTGCACTTTCTAGAGAGTAAAATATTTTTATGTAGCTGTTAGTTAAATTCAAATGAGAATGTTACCATAAAGTGCATAAAACCTCATGACAATATGTTTTGATACTGGAAGGATATCTCTTTGGTGACTTTTGTACATTTAGTCCACATCAAAAATAATCACTGTAACTGAAAATACTGATTCATATTTATATTCTCAACATACTTCACTGTAATTGCATTGTTTAAAAGGAAAATGAACCCATAATATTTTCCAAGATTTTATTGTTGTTTAAGAAACATTTTAAAACTCTGGGCCTCTAACACACAGTGATGAACACTATCAATATGCCTAAGACCTGAATTTGTAAATAATAATTTGAGACATGCAGATGTGAGTAATGAAAAAATTATCTATTATTCAGTACAGTTAAAAGAATAAGGTATGATGAATTTCTGAGTGAGAGAAAGGTACACACTGCCTCTTCCACTTGGTGACTTGGGAGTGATGGGTACTAGTGAGGTCATAGAAAAGTAGGTGGGAAACAGTGAGCCAGCAATTCTAATAAACATAGCAAGTCTGTGATTCCTGCAAGTTGATTTCTTGTGACAAGTTAAAAACATGACTGAATGTGGCAGATGTTGATGGTATCAATGAAGTGTGATTGTTGTGAACAATTTCACATGCTTTTGTAGCAGTAAAGAAACAGCAGACATAAAGGAATGTTCAGTATAATTAATACATCAATCTGAAGGATCCTTCATATGTATCTCTGCTTCTTAGTATCCAAAGCAGAGCATCCTCACTGCATCCACTGTGATTAGTGTAAGTGATTCATTTCTTGGAGATTTGTAGAGTGTGCTTTGAATTAATTAGTGTATCTACATAGAGATAGATTAAAAACTATTTATGTAGCTCAATATCTGTATATATAATTCAAAAAATACAGTAGTCATAAAGTTTTTCCCTGATATAGAGTGAGAGCCTAGTGTGTTTTTGTTCACGCAAAATATGTATGGAACAAGAAAATGTCCATCATAGTCTGAGATTTCCTGTTGTGGGGCTTTGGTGAAAGAAGAGGAAGCACAGAGTTTAATAGTAGGAATCTACGTATGAGAGTATTTTATCACTAACCCCAGAATTTAGTTTGTTTCTGTCATCACTAACTTTTATGCACATTTAAGCATATGATCTCACCACATCCTGTTCTCTCCCGTCCTATTCCTGTTTTTGAGGTATGCAAACTTTAAGGGCAGTTGAGTGCTTTTCTTTGAGGAGTGGGCATCTTTTTCTTTCTGGAAAATGATAGGAATGTGCACTTAATGCTCGTATACACCAAACACTGGGAAATATGGGAAAAGACAGAGGGAACCATTCCGTATCTGACGGCATGAAGAGCTACCACTTGCCGTGCAGTTGATGTTCATGTTATTTTTGTGAGATAACATGAATAACCTATGACAAAATGTAACAAAACAGGATACATTCGGCTGTTTGAACAAGAGTGATTGATTTTGCAATGGAAACAGAAAGGTCTCAGTCTTTGGAAGACAGTCTATACTGAATACTTCGGAAGAATAATTATAAATTCATATGAAGAAAAATATCACTGTGGTTAGGAACCATGGAAATTACACCTGTACATTTTCCAGTTTTTCAGAGCACTGTCCATATTTTTAATAACACAACTTAAACAGTAGACTTCTCAAATATCACTGCTTTTTATATATGAAAAAGCAAAATACAAAGCTACTGGCAGGTTTCTGCTCCAAGATGCCCTGGAGAACTCTCCCATGTTTTCAGTGGTGGTGTCCCATCTTGTGACAACTTCCTCAATAAGCCACACAGCCAGATTGTTCTTTGGTCTTCTTCCACTATAACCTGATGTAAAAGTACTCTTTTACGTAACTGCTAACTCTCAAACCTTCAGACCAAATGCCTGCACTGGTGAGAAGTTTTATTCAACCAAATCTTTTTGCTGATTTGTTTTTAAAAGGTTCGTTAACATTTGCAAGGAAATATTTTTAAAATGTACCTGATGAGATTTCCCAGATTATTTTTATATTCCTGCACAACAGTGTGATTATGAAGAGAAGTAAATGCTAGATGTTGCAGAGACATAATCTTATTATGCCTTCTCTCTTAGCTCAGAAAAATGTGTATTGATTGTTTCCACATTAGCAACTCTAACTCCGGGACCATTAAAGGATTAATTTATATTCTTAAAATTTCATATTCTATTATATCCAAGCAATAGTTACGTGCCCTCTAGACAGAGTCACTAAAGGTGATGCAGCAAATTTCAGTCAGCAAGCCACAGTTTCATATACCATCAGAGGATTTTACCATTTGGAAATCAGTCAAACATTCTTAATATTGTTGAGTTTTTCATTTAAGGCTCCAAGTTGTTTGCTAAGCATGCAGGGAAGAAGGTATAAGGAAAAAA
>JAOWBP010002392.1:23638182-23673187 GCA_028571105.1 Tragopan temminckii | reverse complement strand
CTGCCAAAGCAGGTTCCCTACACCAGGTCGCACAAGTAGGCATCCAGGCGGGTCTTGAATATCTCCAGAGAAGGAGAATGGATGTGATACCTGTCGTGCTTTCCATTCATTGCTTAACAAATTCACCATCAGGATATGGTTTAAATATTTTGCAGTCAGATTTGCTATCATGTAACTAGTTTTTATAACAGAGCCTGTTTGAGTTTCAACTTCTTTAAAAATATTTTGTTGAGGTGAGAGACTTTTTTCAGTTCCGCTCTTTCATCTTCAAGAAGCATTCCTTGATATGCATCAAATTTGTCAGCTTGTTTCTGCATATAATGTCTTTTGAAATTGTAATCTTATAAAAGTGACTGAATGTCCTTGCAAAATAAGCACAGTACCATACTATTTGTTAGCACTGCACTGCATCCCCCCCCATGTCCCAGGGCTGGGCCAGGCTGCTCGGGAGGCAGAGTCGCCATGATGGCATGGCAGCAGGGGGAGCAGGCTGCAGTGTGAGTGGAGCTGGGCCGCATGTTGGAATGCCTGAGTAATGCCCACCTCGTTGTAAACAGCTCCATTAGTAATCTTTCTTCAGACTCTAGTCAGATTCTTCTTTACATCAGAGTTGTCACCACTCCTGTCTTTGTTGTTACTCCCTGTGACAGAATCACAGAATGGTTTGGGTTGGAAGGGACCTTAAAGAACATCCAGTTCCAACCCTGTGCCATGGGCAGAGCTGCCTTCCATCACATCAGGCTGTAGGGGCCCCATTCAAGCTGGCATTGAACTCCTCCAGGTATGGGGCACAATCATATGAAAAGCTTTAACAGGATCTAGATAACTCAAATCTATCACATTTCTCTATTCTAAAAAACATTTTTAGGTTGCTTATAAGCTGTCTGTTTGTCATCAGATAATCTGGGAAAATCTCGTTACTTATTATTTTCCCATGTCTTTAAACCTATTCTACTTCAAAATTTGTAAAAGTGTTTTTTATGTAATAGTTTTATCCAAATAGCGTAAATAGATTTATTGTAAATTTCTCAATATGTTACAATTATTGAGGTATATATTTCGTTCTTATTAGTATAGCATATTAACAGTTTTTATTTAGGATCCATCCTACCATGTATTTCAGAAAAACAAATATGTACTATACCTTATTATAATGGCAATCTGTTAAATCATACACATCTTATATTCTTTATTTAGAAAGTTTTTTCTAATTTGTTCTGATTTCTAGACTGAAAGGTATTTTACAAGAATGAAATTGTAAAAAACACCAAGATGCAAAACAAAGGAATGCATGACAGGAAGATGAGCTGTTATTCTGAGACTAGTCCTCACACTCACTTCTACCTCTACAATGCATGATGAGTACAAAAGGCTCTATAGAAAATCCACTCTGCATCTCACTGGTCCCAGAAACCTTTCAAATCCTCAAAAGCGGAGTTCTGACTGAAAGCCACACTCTATATAATGTTAATTTTCAAAACTATTGCATATAGCACAACATGGAGTTATGACAGCCTTCCTACAGTTATAAACTGTTAATAGATTGCACTTGCTGCAATAAAATTTAGCATATACATATCTAAAACAAAATGACAAACTAAAATGAATGTCAAAATAATATCAGTGGGGATCACCATATATGAACTTGAACACATTTTATGGAAATGTTATACAAACTTAAAGTAATTATTGAAAATACTGACAGGCAAACCTCACAGTGAAAACACAAAGCAGTTTAAGAAGATGAGATGAAATAAAAAAAAATTAAGAACCCTATTTGCACAAGCGATAATATTGTTGATATATATATAGTGTCTTTAAATATTTTGTGCGTATAAAACAGAAAGTACATAAGTGCCACTGATAAACTATGAAGCAACTTTTAAGATTAGTACATATGTTTGCTTATTCTCTTGAATTAATATGGTTTTATGAGAAGGTTTCTAAACATCTTGCATTTGCTGAAATTTATGATCCTCACTTTTCAAGAAATGGGAATAGTTACAGTGTAGTAACTTGAGGTAGTATTTGAAAATACTGTTTTTTAGGAACTGAAATTCAGCTTCTATAAATTACACTGACATCTTTTAAAATAAAATGACATCAGTAAAAGCAGTGTATGAGCTATCAACTTTAGTTGTTTAAAATAAGAAAATTATATAATTCTGAATTAAAATGAAAAATGTTAGTATCTTCACCAACTTGCAGCAATTCTTCATGCTAGCGTTTCTTGAAATACTGATATTAATAGTGCAGTAGAAAATGTGATCATTTAAAGAGGTGTTTCATTTTCTCTAAGTTTACTCCAGCCTTAATTCTGTCTGCAATGATATTTCACAATTCAATATTTTTATTGTGGTCCTATTTACGTGAACACACAACACATCATTCTAACAATATGCAGTAATAAACAAAACAGAGTTCTTTCCTGGTGTAAAGTGTATGCTTGTCAAGACTATGTCAGGTTCCTGTTTTATTCTCCAGCATTGAATTTGATGGATACACTCTGCTATCAGTGGTTTACTCTGCACTGTGTAAAGGGGAGGCTGCAAATGCAATTTGTTTCAGAGAACTTGCAAATTCACAGGGAAAAAAGATGCCACATTTATGAACTTTAAGAACAGCACTGATTATTAATGTATTAATATATTAGTCTAATATAAGTCTATAATATAAGTCTACCTTTTTGATACATCTTTCTGTAAGATGGCTGCCTGAGTTAATTGGGGTTTGTACAGACACAGTCCCTTGAAAATTCTAGGGGTAAGATGGAGTGAGTCCCTTCTCACCCCATAGGCAAGCTCTTAGGGTGCAGCTGCTCTGCACTCTTGTTTTTCTTCACCCTTTTTGAAGGTTTTATGTCCCACCAGATCTATGACATTATAAATACGATAAATAATCCTATCATCAAATACTAACAGCTGCAAATAGCTTGTTGGAAAAGTTGGTTTCCTTTCCTTCCAAATGAGAAATGAAACAGACCTATCTATCAAGCTATTCAACTTTCCTATCCAAAGAGTGCTCTTGCATCAATGAAGTGATACGGAGTGCTTTTGCTTGAGTAGAAACATTAGTTGTTGTCAAAGCTTTTTAGGAGCCTGACAGCCTACGGCTCTCAGCCTTCTCTTCTTCAGGCTGAACAGCCCCAGGTCTCTCAGCCCTTTCTCATATGGGAGATGCTCCAGGCCCCCAGTCATCTCTGTGGCCCTTTGGGCTCTCTCCAGGAGTTACTCATCTTTCTTGAACCGGGGAGCCCAGAACTGGGCACAGCACTCTGGATGTGGCTTCAGCAGCGCAGAGCAGAGGGGGAGGATCATCTCCTTTGACCTGCAGGCCATGTTCTTTTTCATGTATTCCAAGACTCCACTGGCCTTCTTGGCCACAAGGGCACACTGCTAACTCATGGCCGACCTTTTATCCACAGGAGACTAAGATCCTTCTTCACAGAGCTCCTTTCCAGCTAGTCAGCCTCTAACCTTTATTGATGCATGCAAATCCCAATGAAAGCAACCTGTACATTGAGATATGGGAATTAATTGCTTTGACATAGGCTTATGTTCTTTTGCCAACTATTATCAATTCCTTTCTTTGCTTATGCATAGAGAAGCACATCATGTTTGCTAGACTGTCTAATATGCACTCATGATTTTGTACTAGCTTAATAGATCCTCTGAAAAGACTGACAAAAAAATTTCTCACTTATAGTTAGTATCATTGGTAATTAATTTTAATATGCAGGCAGAATTACCAGCAAATTAGTATTTTTTTCCCTTTCCTACTCTAAACTTGGTTGTATGTTCTTGAGCCTAATGACTGGACTAAGTGCATGAAAACTGAACCAGATGGGTCTGTTTTACTCATTATTTACTTTACTCATAACCATCTGTTAATCTTCATCAAAAAATATGGTAATTGAAATTTTCAAGCACTTCAGATAATTTTTAATATTCAGTATTGCAATGGAGAGGGTCATACTGCCTAGACTCATGGGAGCTGGGAGGAGAAAGCAGCATGAAGTAGTTCCTGGAACTTATTTTGACATATTTTATATCAACTACTGACTAAAGTCAGTCCTGAGGTAAGGGACAGAACCTGTTAATAAGGGTAAGCATGTACTTCAGTTCTTTACTTCTGCTTATACAGCTTGTTGTATAGCTAACTTCACTGAGGAAATTGTTCCCTCCTCTGTGCCCTCATGGGTCTGTTTTATCTTCAGTAAATCTAATATACAAAGTCATGTTTTGTTGAAATTACAGAATAGATTATATAACAGCACAGTGAAAAATGCATGAATAAGATATTAATCTGCGTAATTCAGAATATGAATATTAAAGAGCATCACTGCATTTTCTAAAAATTTAGAATTCTGATGTATCCTGACTTTGTACAGTGTTAGAAATAGAAATGTAACTCTTCTGAAAAGGACAAGGAGCAGCTGAAATATTTGGCATTGCCTTGCTCTTGTACTTCATTTTGAACTTATAATTTAGGTTTACATTCACATAACTCCCTCTTCTGCCATCTTCTGAAATCGCAGTACTTTGTACCGAATTGCAAAGGCAACACCTGACAACAGCTTTTATCTACAGAACTCTGAATTATTTGATCAAAACTGTATCCTGGATGCTTCTGCTATAGGTATCCTATTTATTTTTTAACCAGTTATTATTAGTTTAATGTCATATAAGAGCTAGATGTTTATAAGCAGCAAATGCCTTTTAAAGGAATTGTTCTATGAAATTATTCATATTAACCTCTCATGTGGCAGTGGTAACAAGAGACTTTTTTTCTGTCCACTAAGGAAAATGTCTGAGATCCTCAAGATATATATGAGTATATGAAATGTACATGACTCTATAACTTGACTCTAATGCTATCAGCATATGACTGGATAATTTTGGATAATTTTGAGTTTATTGCATCTCTTACAATAATAATTTGAGCGTGGAGGGGAAAAGAGAATTGCTATGCATTTATTCCAATGTAAATGTGTTCCCCAAAGTTACAAAAGTGACTTCAGCTGCTGATGCTTAGGAAAAAGAAATCAATAAAGGAAGTCAGACATAACAAATGAGAATATCAGGCCGAGTGACAGTAGACAGGAACCTGGGTGCCTTATATCCACACACCTTTCAATCAAGTAATCTTTGTATGGCAAGAGAATAAACTGAAGGCACTCTGGCAGCCAACTAGACTTTGATCAGTTTTGTTCATAGATGTGACTCATATTTCAGTAGCCTCTTTCTTCTCAGCCACTGATCTTCCCTAAACTTTGGAGTGAGTGCTCAGTGAACTTAAAGGAACCTTTACTCGTTCTGCAAACAGATACTAAATACTCATGCTGAGCCACAGTATTTTTTTTCTCCCTAAAACATCAGATGCAGTCTCTTTGTTACAGTTCTTTTTGTCATGTCCTTCACATTCTACAGAGAAAAATTAAGTGAAAGATGAGTTATTTTTTATAATCACATTGTTTTCCATTAACTCAGTCTTACAGTAGAAATTGAATATATTATATTTCTGTACACTTTTCTTATTTTTTTCCGATTTATATTTTTGTACTTTTTAAAATTATTTCTGTGGGTTTTTTTGTTGATCTCATGGGAATTGATATAGTATGCACAATTGGAAATGGTAGATATGCTTTCATAAGTCACCTTTATTCACACTAATGTTTCTGGGAGAAAAAGGGCGTAGTGGTGACTGCCTTATTTTTTTGGTTTTTTTTTGTACTGGCACACTGTACCATAGTAGACAGCACTCTGGTAGAAACACATGACATAGCCTGCTGCATATTGTCTGCTGAGAGGTTTTGGTCTTGCTGGATCTGAGATAGGATCATTATTGGTATATTTTGTCCTCCTCAGGGCATAATGGGTAGGCCGTGTGCAGTTTGTGAAAGTACTATGTGCACAGTATAAAAGTGAAGCTGTATATTGCTTATTCTGGGTGTGATATGAATGCATGTGTGAATTTGGATGCCCAAAGCCTGCTGAGAATAATGCTAGACGACTGCAGACAATCAAGACGAATCTTCAAGCACTGTTGGTATACTTGGTGCACTCTGTATTACCTATCTAGCATGACTGTTGCAGTAGGCTGTTCCTTATTCTGTATCAGATTTTACTCAAAAAAAAAAGAAAACAAAACAAACAAATGAAAAAAAACAACATGATGATAAAGTTACCAGGTCCTGGGACTGAACATCAGAACTACTATTTCATAGCATAGTCAAAGCCATAGTTGGCTGCCGCTAGATCTGCACTGGCATTGTGTTTCTCCATGGAGTAACTATCCTGCTTGTACCCTTCTGCCAGTCCCACACAGAGCTCCCACATACAGGGCTTCTCCATCTACCTTCCCCTTTCTCCTGATCTCTGCCTCCAGAGATAAAAAGCAGCTGTACTGGCTAGAGGCATCATGACCATCAGAAGCAAGGTGCTACCCAGAGGTTGTGGAAATGGCACTGCATTGCTACACAGTCCATTCTGGTTTTAATGTGGAAAGTATTGTAATAACTTGCCTTAAAACATCTTAATCTCCACTCTCCCTATGGTGAATTCCTAAAAATAATACAACTTAAATGGACATTAATAGCCAGAAGTACCAGATTAAAAACGTAGAATGGTAAAATGAATAAAAAATGCAAGAATTGTGCCTTTTCTTGTGTTCTTTTTCGGAGGGATGTTAAATGACTCTAAAAGAGATACTCAGTAGCATTGGGTTTAGAGTTTGAACTCTCTAGGAAGTCTGAAACAGTGTTTTGTCTTCTACTGTCTTTTAGTTAATGCTGTATGGTAATTCCTGGTATTAAATCCAACATGAGTTTTTTTCATTTCTTTTTTATTAATTTTAAATTTAATTCTTGCTCTCTTCCTGACAATATCAAAAATTTTTATTCACTGTAATCATTCCAATGTTTCACAGCAATGCTGATCACAGCAAATCAGCATTTTATGCATGATCAGATTCATAAACCTTTGCAAAGATGTGAATATTTACAGTGGTTTGGGTAGATGAAGGGGACTTGCCAAGAAAATACACATCCTTCAAAAAATGCATTCTTTAATTTCTTGGGAGATATATAAATAATGATTTTAAGAAACCAAGGATGCTTTCTGCTTTGTTCATATTTTAATAGTATACTCCTCTTTGCTGTTTCAGTAATTAAGTCTTATGACATTCCAGAAAGCATAAATCCTGCTGAGATGTTTAAGTTTGGAGCAACCTTCTTGATGTACAAACAAATTAAATAAATAAAAGACACTTACCCAGGATCTTAACAAGCTGTTTTGCTCGTACCTTTGAAACGCAATTGAACAGTAAAGCGATATGGTCTATTCAAACTGTTCTAGTCTCGTTGTTCACTAGAACCTTCTTTTGAAATTCACTGCCTTCAATTACATTTTTTTAAAGAATTTTAATTACATGCCTGAAAAGAATAAAGATGCTCCAGGCTCCATTTGTTTATCGTGGAAGGCCTAAAAAAAATGAGGACAGAGCTTCCCAGCTCATGCAGGGGTTGCAGAGAGAGAGAGATGACTTTTAATTCGACAAGTTCAGAGAGATTTCTTAGTTTGACGCGCACAGCAGGGGGTCTTTGAGCGCCTGGCAATACTTCAGCATTCTGAGCTTTGAAAGTCTTTCCCTGCAGCAGAAATTGTATCAAAAGCCAATGATAATATTCCCTGCAAGGTAAAGGACCCTATTGAAGATTTCTAGAGCTGTTTATTTATTCATCACAGTTTTTTCTTTTAGGACGTACCAGGCGTATAGGTAATAATTCACACGAATGCTAGAAAAATATAATAAATAAATAAATAAATAGGAATCACTCATTAATCCTTCAACTTTCCCTTCAGTTTTCCATAGGCCACGTGCATCTATAAAATTTCCTATCATTCCCTGCCACGTACTCTGCATAAAATCTTCACTTCAGATCTCAGTTTTTCCCTATTTTTAACGGAATTGTCATTTCAGTCTGTTTTCTACCACCAACTGAGTACATAAGATGTTTATGGCCATTTCCTACCTCTAAACCCTCAAAATGATTGATTAATTTTACAGAAGGATATTCAATTTCTTAGGGGTCTTTTTAAATCTTATTTTTAAAGTAGATTTGCGATAAAGTGTTTCAAAGCCAAGATTAAAGCCGTATTTATATTCCAGAGATCAGAGTTTTAACGTTTTGGCATTACTTTTATTTGAAAAGTATGCACATATGTTTTTCTGTTTTTGTTTTGTTTTGTTGCTGCAGCAGAGCTGGGAATGTGAGACTGCGACAACCTTTCCCTTGTGTAATGTCAATGTCGGCTATCACTTTGGCAGAATGAGCCAGCTCAGTGAAGACATGAAAACCCTCCTTCCCTCCTGCTTTTTCATCTGCTGGTGGCATTCAAAGTGACCTTCCCTTATAAATATTGGTGAGTGACCACATGGGGAAAGCAGTTGTTTGGTGCAGAGAAACTTGTTTCAAAAAGCTGTGTTGACCTAAAGGCTCTTCATTTTTTTTCAAAGCATAACAAAAAAAACACATGAACAGGTGTTTGTTTTGTTTTGTTTTTTTCCTTTTTAATAATAACTTCAGGTATTTAGTAACACAATGTTTTTCTCTAGGCCTGCAAGCATTTATAGAACACTAGCCTATGTTACTTATTACAACCCTAAGAAACTATCTCTTAGAAGGACTGTTTTTAAGACAGAGAGATTTCCCAACAGCAAACAAGAATCTCTCATATCTTCCTGTTGTTTTGTGTTGGCTAAATGGTCTGGGATGGTATAAATTTATTATAACGCCCCCAGTCTGGCAAGATGAGACTTTCCCAAGTGGAGGAATTAAGGAAGATAGCCAGAGGCTGCTTTCTGGGACCCTTCTGGTTTGGGAAGCATGCCTAGAGTGAAATCACAGCACTGCAGAAATTCTGATACCCATGGGGCAGTCCAGGAAAGCTGTGGTAATGGGAATAGTTCCATAAGGCAGTCTAAATTGCACATTTCAGTACTGAAAAAGTTCTCAGGTCATCTAAGGCTTCCTCAGCTGATTTATCCTTGAGACATCCAGTATGCCTGAAGAGATTTTCAGTGTTGCAAACAGATGTATAGATAGTGAAATAGCCACCTGTGGCTAAGGAATATTTACTGTACCATAACACAGAACACTACAAAGTATATACTCAGATACAAGAAATATTTTATCTAGCTAGAAAGAGTCTGGAAGTTGTAAATACATGCAGGATGTAAGGCTGGAAATTTTTGAAGGATTACACATATTTAATCTGAAGACATTGCCATAAAAGTCACTTAGCTAGCTGCCATCCAGTATTATCTACATTATTGCAATTATCTCCTATTCAGGCTACAGTCAGACAACTGTGATGTATCATTTATGACTATATGATAAGTAATGTTTGATTTTTATATTTTTTTTCTTAACCGCATGTGTACTTGAAGTGTGTCAATTTAAAGGATCTGAGAAGCTTCAAAAGAAATATTAATAGGAAAGCTATCATGGCACCAGCGTAACAAAATAATGCCTTTTCAACAAAGTAACATTTCTAGCAAATGGAAAGGCCAGTTACATACAGTGTATGTGGATCTTGTGGTGAAGAATGAGGAGTAGTACCATTTAGCAGTTTCTCAACTATGTATTATGATTGCCACTGCTTTCCTTGACTTTGATGAGTAGTAGTCAGGGGACAGCATGGAGAAAAAAAGAAAGAGGGCAGAAATTCATCAGACTTGCATAAGTGTCTGTATTTTGTCAGTGTTCTTTCTTTTTGTATTAACTGTGTGCTGGAGTCTTATATTTGGAAGTTAACATTTGGGTATGGAAACAAATCAGTGTCAGTCTTATTTTCAGGGATTTGACTTAGAATTTACATAAGTCTTCATCCTGGTCAGGGATCACTGTAGCAACAACTTCAGAAACTGAAGGCATAAGTAAATACTCTGTTGTATAAATACTTTTTCTACAACTTTTTATTGGTAATATTGTGCCAGTCATAACCACGTTCTACAAATTCTAGTTTAGTGATGTATGATGGTAAGATTACACACCATCTAGAACACAAAGGGAGAGGACAGTTTCAAAACATGCAACTTTTGAGAAACACCTTCTTTAATTGTGTTTCCAATCTGAAGTTGTCTGTCAGAACATTTTTATATTTTTACAGGATGTTCCATAGCTTTACAGTAGCTGTATAGAATAATCTGTCTTTTATCATACAGTGATATTTAGCACATATAGCAGCTTTCCTTAAAAATGAATTATATACAGGCTAACAGTTAAAGACTCAACCTTTCTTGTTTTCCATGTGAGATTCCAAGTACAGACATACAGATCACAACTCATTATTGAAAATTATAGTGACATTTTTGCGAGTCTTATGAGAGCAACTCTTACACCAGTCATGGGTAACTGGATGACCACAGCATCTGCTCAATTCTCACTAACAGAGCATAGCAGTTTTGTGGAAGCTAGAATGATACAATTTCTGATTAATGGTAGATCAAAATGGTGACTTTTTTTATTTATATTTATTTTTTATGAGATCTGCCAGACAGTTCTAGATTCAATAGTATTCTGCTTCCAGCACATTCTGCACATACTTGATATTTTATTCAAATTTGACATTTCAGAGTGAGGGGGCTTCTTCAAGAAAATTGAGAGGAAGAGTTGAGAATTTAATTTATTAAATATTGCATATTTTTATATAATCATTTATTGAGCTAAGAGAAAAAAAATGTTTTATAATTTATGTTAAGAAGGTGGGATTCTTAGCTTTAACCTATTGTGTTGAAATAGGATTAATCCAACTCTGATTATTTTATAGATTTTTTAAAAAACCTAAACTATTTTTAAGGAGGTTGGTAAAAAAAAAATAATAATCCAGTGTAAGCTCTAACACAGGAAGCTTAAAAGGCAAGTTTACCCCTTTGAAGCCTGTAGCTCTGAACTACAAATGAAGGCTTAATGAGGATACTTCCTTGCAGCTTGCTTCAAATATCGATTTATTGTGCACACTGCATTAACTTCCAGAAGTATAAACTTCCATTAGTCTTAAACAGTGTTTTTTTCCCCTAAGTAAAGGGGGGAACAATACTGCCATAAAAGAATATATGTTTCTCTTTTTATCTGTAAGTTTGTTCTTCATTTTTATTTCATTTTCATTACATTTTTAACCTTGTAGAAATCTGATTTAAATGGAATCATGACACTCTTCTTTTTAATATCACACAAACTGCCACTAGCAGAAAGATGGTACTAAAGGTACCAATGGTACACTAATTTCAACTGCAACCCCAGCTTTCCTGTTCTTGTCTCTTATTACCCTCTTTGGCTGAGTGACAAAAGAGCTCTGCTTCAGCTCCAGGAGTGCTAAGCAGGCCAGCCAGCTCCTGTCAGAATGCCTGAATTCTACCTGCACCTGTATCCCTGGGGATGTTAATTTAGACCTCCATGCTTGAAACTTGTAGGGTCTTAATTATCTTTTAGACATCCTTTTACTGATTTGATTAACATTTGACAGTCACCCAGAAGAAAAATTACTGAGAAAAGGGAGACAGTCAGGACACATATACTGGGATTTTAGTCTTAGCTAAGGCTAAAACGAGCAGACATTGAAAAAGATCTGATGAGTGGTTGGGATGCATACACTTGTAGTGAAAATAAGAGACAACACAATACAGATTTTTTTCCACAAACATTTCTTTTAATTAAAATGCAAATTTTGATGAACTGTACTTAAGACTCTTAACTCCTTACTTGAACTTCTGTTTGTTCAAAGAGCAGATAAAGCAATTCCTCTTCTCCCACTCTCTTTTTAAGGTTTTTAACTTAGAAAACATATGAAAGGGAATTACTGATTTTGGCTTGAGTTTGATATGTATGTATTCTTGTTACTTTGTGACAGTGATGGAGCAAATTTACCATGAGGTATTTTATGATTATTCAGATAACTAATTGCAAGAGAAGGATATTTCAGGAATTTATTTTGGTTTCTATTTTTGTAGGTTTCTCTATTTTTGGTTGCAGGCACATAGCAAACTTAATTCTAATTTTGATTCAGGTTAAATGCATTTTAAGGAAGGGTTTGTAATTGTCAAACTGGATTTTTAGATTTTATCTATGTACATACCACAGTAAATGGCACTGTGTAGCTTTCAAGCATCTGGTGTTTGGACTGGCATCCAATTCTATATTATGTGTTGTGAACTAAGTGATGTGTTTCTGCACTGAGGCAGTCAGACCTACCGGTCACTGGAAAAGGTGGTGAAAAGAGATATGCTGTAAGTAGAATGTTCCTGGACTGCAAAGGGCCATTTTTTGTCAAAGTAGGAGTTTTAGCTATTAGAAGTAACTGTGAGGAAGGTTGTGAAGGCAAGGATGCCCATTTTCACATCTAAGTTTTATCTGTAGCTCTCTGACCTGTTGAAATGATAGATTTCTGGCCCCTGCTGTATCAGTCTGTCTGACTGCGCACAGATGCCTTCCCACGACAGCTGTGGGGGGAGGTTTTGAATGAGCTCCATAGCTCCACCTAGACACACAGTCTAGACATTGGTTGTATGGAAGTCTCCTATTTTTCTTGCTAGCACTGAGAAACTTTAAAAAAAATGAAAAGGAACAGAAGGAGAAGAACAGCTGTGGCCGCATGATTAGTGGATTCTCTGCTGAGAAGAAGCAGTGGCCTCAGTCCCAACCCTAAGGTCCTCTCCAGCACTATTTACTGAATAGTCATAGAAATATGTTTCAGCTGAAGAGCTTGTTTTGTTATAAAGAGATAGTTACTGAAAATTCACACAATAATAGAATTTTATCTGTTTCTATATCTCACAGGTGCAAACCTGCAGGAGCATATTTGCTATTGAAAATTACTTTTTTAATGAATTTCATCTGGTAGAAAAAAAAAAAAGCCGTTTTTTTAAATATCCTACATCATACTTTGTTACACGTGAATCCAGTGGGGTTTCAGGGACACCATTCTTTGTCATTTCTCTTTCTGTCAGGTTTACAGCTTTTCTGTGTATGTTTTTCTATGATTGCTTTGCAAAAGTATGACTAAAACCAGAATCTTGATTATATAAGGTTTAGCTAAAGAAAAAAACCTGCATTTAATCAAAGAGCGCTAGCAAGGATCAGATTTGGTGTGCAGCATCTCTGGTGAATCCTTGACTTAAATGATGTTATCTTGATTTTGAATGTATGCTAGTAAGCCATACCAAAAGTGCAAATATTCAGAAAAACTGAATTCAGTTAATCCACTAAAAAGGAGAAATTTAAGGTTAGATATAGTTCTTTCATTACCAGTTAGTTGCTGTTATTCCTGGAGCTTCTGCTTGATGTTGCTGTTGCTGTTTAGAGAAAAACAAAATGAAATAGAGCATCAATCTTCACTTACGCTTTTGAATCATCAGTGACACCACCAGATACCAAACTGAAGCTTTTGCCAGCCAGCAAGAGATATAGAAGAGTACATTAGTTTCCTGCAAAACTATATATTCAAACAATCTAAAGCAAACATCAGAGGTGAAGATAGCTTAAAAGAATTATATTCCTCTTTTAAAGTGCCAGTTCAACCATTTTCAAAGCTTTCATGGTTTGTAGTTTCATCCATTTCTTGTGTCTGTTGCAGTATTCTTTAACAGATTTTCCAATTTCAGCTCTAGGAATTGACTATAGAATATGCTAGGACATTAGCTCTTGCACCCGTAATAGACTAAACTGTCAATGTCTCTTTCTCTTTGTTAGCACGACATGCTAACAAAGTCCTTCTAACACTAGTTCAAATCAAGAATGTAAGCGTATCTCTAAATCTGTTTTTTTGTTTTGTTTTGTTTTTTTGTTTGTTTGTTTGTTTGTTTGTTTTTCTCCCCTGTTCAAATTCTCCATACTACTGTTTTGGATTTGGCTTGTCTCAGTGTGTGTAAACACGTTCAGACTTTGTGGGCCAATGTGAGAAGGAAATTCAAATAAGACTCAATAGGTGCCAAATTCTACCTTCAGAGCCAAGTGCATGATCTTTCAGGTGGTAGCATGGTAGCATTTCTGACACAAAGGTTAATCAAGTGAATTATGCTAATATACTGCTGAACTGAAGGACTCCTACACCATTAAAAATAAAAGTTAAAAAACTGACATTCCCATTTCCATATCACTTTTTAATATACTCACGTAACAGGCACAGAAAAATGCAGACTGCATTCATACTGAAGGTATTGTATTAGAAAAGAAAGTTAATGCTTTAGCTGGTGCAGTCTGACCTGCTAATCAGAACCGTGTAAGGATATAAATATTCTTTAGACTCATTATTTTCCCATGCCAGCATTTGATTTTTATCACGACTGATTTATATGCCAGCATGAAATTCTGAAACTAAATGTACTTAGCTTTCAATTGAGAAAGACAGCAAGAGAAAAATAAAATAAAAGAGGTCTTTAGGGATAAATTAGCTATCAGTCTGGTTTACAATTTTCAGAAGTGGATATAGGTAACATAAAAATTATTTCAGATATTCAAGAGCCTATGATTTATTTGTTTTCAGTTTTGAAAATCCACCTATTTGCTTGAGAACTTTGAAAAAACAGCATTTTGTTTGTTTGGATTTTTTTTTAAATCATACAATACTTCAGTGAATGTTACATTCGTGGCAAACTGAGGTCCAAAGCCTGAAGCTATCTTAATTCTGAAAAGAGTTTCATGCAGGTAAAATCATTTTTGAGACATGGATGGTTATAAATGGGAGGCCTTTGCTCCATTGCAAAATGTCCTTACAGTGTTAAGGCAAAACTGTACCGGGAGAATACTGAGGTCAAACTAGCTTGAGGCATTGATAAATGCTAAGTTACCAGCAGCCGAACAGTGGGAGAATTTATTTTCCCATGCAAGTGATTCTTTGCTCTCTAACAAGAAAGAAACTGATTCAAATGAATGCACGTTCTCAAAAAATAAAAAAGAAAAAAGAAATCCAACCACGATTTTTCCTCTGAAAGACTCCCTTCCTCCTTAAGTGTTTTATTTAACTGACTAAATCTTACGATCACTTTTAAAAAGGAAATTAACTGTTAATATCCTGGGAAGTATTTGTGTTAAAGGTCATATTAAGCAAAAGGCAAGTGCAGACTATCTGAGGATTCTGGAGAAGATGTTTAATGCAAATTTTTTTGAAAAAATGATATGTGTCACTGCAGGTCATCTCTGAATATTCTTGTTGGGGTTTCTCTGTTGGATATGCAATCTCAGCTAAATGTTTTGAAGAGGAAGAATCAAATAAATTGCCCTATTTTGGGTTTTTCTCATCTGTATACAGTTGTGCAGGTCTAGTAGACCTGAAAATTGCCCAGAGACAAACTTTTAAAAAATAGAGTGCTTTTGAGGCAGAAAATTGCTTTTCTGCAGTATAGTCTAAGGGACAGGATGTGACAGGAGGACAAGGAGTTGTCACTATGCAGTGATATTGTAAAGCATATCTTACATAACAAAAAGGATCATTTGTCTCTTTTTTCTTTTCATTTTAAACTACAAAAGATTTAATTGAAACAGCTGAAGATGTGCCCTAGACCAAGAAAAAGGCATTATAGTTTACAATTAAAACTGGAAGCTCCTACTTTAAACTCCCTCTCCCCTGAAATAGCTATTAAGTTATACAATGTGTGTGAAATGTATGTCTGTCCACCACTTCAGAAGCCTTATTCTCAATAGGGAAAATAAAAAAAAAAAGTGAAAAAGCTCATTGTACATGCATGTCAAATATTAGCATGATTCTTGTAGTATAATAAGAAAAGAAAGTGCTTTGTGCTTTTGATTAGCCTCTTGATGTTTGAGAGTGTTTTTGTGTGGCTTAATTTTCCTTTTTATGGCAGTTTACACATATAAAACAAAATGAAGAGAGGAGTGGAAGGGGAAAGAAATGTGCCATTTATATACTAAGGATATGAGGCCTCCTTTGGGTCCATTATACATTAATGGGTCAGCTGAGATTTATTAGGATATGTATATTAATCTTTATACACATTCACATACTATAATTGTTCCTTTGGTACTATAATGTGATTAGCTGTGAATTTGTGCAATATTAACAATAATATGGATTTCCATATTACAGAACAGTAATAATAAATGGTTATTAAAAATGCATGTGAAGTATGGGATGTGAAGGTACTTTCTAACTCTCAGTAATCCAATTATGTTCTGTTGTTTTTAAATACCAAAATGGTTAAGTCTTTGCTGTAATGTGAAATCTTGTATAAGATAAGCAGTAATTTTATGTTCTGCAGAATTGAATGAAACTAGAAGAAAGATTACTGTCTCTTTTCTAATCAAAAGCTGATTTGTATTTTTGCATTATGTCTGTTTAAAAATATAGCACAAAATAGAATACAGGAAGGTAAGAGTAATGTTTTATAAAGTTTTCATATGAGTATGCTCTCCTATACTGTAGTGGAGTTCAGCATGGAAAGAACTGTCTCGGATTTTGGCTGCTTGCCTTATAGCCAATTCAGTATTGATAGCTGTAGGATTCAACACCACTAAAGAAGCAAACAGAAACTGATGTGAAGAAAGTAAACACAAATATAATTCAGGATCAAAATGAGAGCAGGCGAGATGTGACAGTCAGGTAATGACAGATTTTCTGAAGAGTTTTTCAGGCACTCAGTCTTTCTACCACTGACCAGTCTTTGGCACACGCTGTCTTTTTGTAGCTCCCCATGCCCTTTTGCCATCAAGATCTAGTGCAATTGCAGCAGAACTAGTGTATCTTCCCTATCTTATAATAAGATTTACTAGTGATTTTGGAGTGGTGTTCCCTTCAGATGTTGTAGTAGGTGGAAACATCCCATTGCTTTTACATCTTGTGGCCCTTAGAACCCTGGAACCTATTTCTGTTGGCTTGGAGTTAAACACCCTAGGGTGTATTTTGCTCGTCTGTATCCGTGAGTCATAACAGATATGGATTGTACACCTTCACATTAAAATGAAAGATCAAAAGTATACCAAGGGCATACACTCCTCCTTTCTTCGTGTCTGTTGTACAGTCTGGTGCTCACGAGATTTAGTAACTGTACAATACAAAGAAAATTCAGCACATTGTGTAAGTCACAGGCTACATTAGGTATATGTCCTTTACAGTCTAATAATTCTGTAAGAGCTAATTCTTAGAAGTATGTGAAATAGAAGAAGAAAGATATGAAGAGAATGGAAAAATAATTTTATTTTTAGCCAAACATCCTAGTTCAATAATCATCCAACTCCACAAGTATTCAGATTCTTTCGGTTTTCCATCTAGATACAGGAACTACTTGGAATTCCTGATTACAAAAAAGCTTGCCAAAGTAGTAATAAACCATGTGACTATCAGCATAATAAATAATTATTTGTCTATTATTATTTTTTTTCATTTTAACAGAAGGATGAAAGGAACGGGATGCAACCATTTTGAAAATGTACTTTGGTGTTTCTTACGGTTCAACATCTTTTTTTTCTCTTGTATTTATTCCTCCCACAAAATGAATCCTACTTTAGTTTCTTTCTAGCTTGTTGAGTTTGCTGTGTTCCTTTTGAGCTGGGAATTTCATTGCACACAGTATTCAAAATAAGATTTTGAATAGAAAACTGTCTGTGGGAGCACCAGTAACTTGCTCCTGCAAAGCAGTAGCTTGTCCAGAATTTATTCATATCAAGTTGGTATATTTTTCCCTGTGTCAGCTACAGTATTTTTTCATTGGCCTAACTTTATAACTTTATTTTTTCTCTTACTGTCTATTTATTCAGGCCTGATTTTTTTTTTTTTTTTTTTTTTTTTTTTTTTTTTTTGGTATCTGACTTGCTACTTTGAGTAAATCGATTTTCTGTAGGTAATTAATATGTTGAATGTCACAAGCTTCAGCACAGATTTCTTTAGCATTCCCCTGTTGCATCTCTCCTTATAGAGAAAGCTGACAACAAACCAATACTTCAGTTTTCTGTTTTACAACCCATTATTTATTCTTTAGAGGCACTTTATTCTCATTCTGTGATAGTCTGGTTTCTTTAATCTGTAGTCTTTTGAGCCAAAGCAGTTTGCTCTAAGTTTGGGCCAAGCTTACTATTGTATTAGTAATTGAAATAGGTGGTATCCTTTGTATCAGACATGTTTATATGCTCACTGATGTCTTAAAAGAACAATTAGTGCTGATTTTCTTTTCCTTTCCAAAGTTTTTGTTAATCCAGATGCCTTCTAGTATGCCTTCTACCATTTGCCACATAAACTCAAAATTCACTCTTAACTGAAAGTTTGAAGTTTTATGAATAGATTACACGTGGTAGTTGATGGTAAAAAAAAGTTACTGTAATGGAGGTAGAAAATCACTCATTCTGGCCTCATTTTCTATAAGTTTTCTCCAATTTTACTGTGTGTTTATCCTGCAAGGCCTCCTGATAGAGTGTGCTCTTGATATGCATGGGATACAAAATAGATTATTTTTTGTCATGCCTTAAAAAATGATCCTTAGACTTAGTTTGACTTTTTTTATTATGTCAAATTTAATCCAATAATTTTATAATCTCAACCCTGAATGAGTTTTCTCAAGCTAAAAAAAAGCCACTCAAAGACTTTTGGAATACCATTTTGCCAATATTTCCATTTTCCTTTCCAATACTCAGAAATCTTAAAAAATGAACAATGTTAAGTAACTTAAGTATAGGATTTCTAGCTGATTTATTTTTATACAAAATATGGAAAAAAGATACCTACCTTATTCCTAGTCTTAGTAATATGCAATTTCAGTAGAGGGACTTTTGTCATGCATTTTACATGAAGACGATGAGCATTCTATTGTATTCAAATGATTGTAGAATTGCTGTAAAATGACATACAGCAGGTGGGCCAGTGTCATTTGTAGAACGTCTCTCTGAGCTGCAACTCGAGCTGCGAATGTCTCTCATTGATTTACCATATTGCTTCAAGGCAAATACTCATTGCTTGCTTATCTATTCCACTTTATTTTGGTGCGATTTGATGCCTTATTTTCAATTCAGATTTGGTCTGTCTTTTGCTTCTGCTTATTAATTTGTGGCTGCAAAAGGGAACAAGTAAAATACAGCCATAAAAAGCATAGTTATGTGCTGTGAAGTTTCAACAGCAAGTTGAGATAGTCTGGAGTCTGTGTTTAAAAGTGCCTTTTTTGTGGTTTGCTACTCACTTGATTTTTCTTTGAATTTCGGTATAACCTCACTAAATGTCTTGGTTTTTTTTCATAGTTGGTTTTTGTTTGTTTTTGGTTTTGGATTTTATCTATATCAGATGATGGTTGGAATAGTTGTAAAGTCATTCTCAGTATTTAAACTAATAATTGCTACCTCAAAATTTTGATGGTATCTTTGGGAAATGTGTATAACCCGGCAATGTAACAATAGAGATGCTTACATGTATTACGTATTAAACTATATTGATATAAATTAATGTCAGCTTAAGGAATAAGTATGTATATGCATTAGCAAATATATTGGGTAAATAGAATTAGAGCATGTTAATTTCCTTACCTAACTGGCATAATTAATATTGTAAAATAAAAACCATGCTACATAAAATCAGCTTTACTGAATTTCCAACAAAATTTTCATTATCTGTTTAATTTGGATATTTACCTAGTTTAGAAAAGAGCATTTTGTGGTTGGTAACATATTGTTTTAAATAAAATAAAGTAGAAGATTAAAACTGTTCATAGCATGGCTTGGGTTGAAAGAGATCTTAAAGATCATGTGGCTCCAAACCCCCTGCTTTGGACAGGGACATTTCCACTAGATCTGGCTGCCCAATGCCCCATCTACCTGGCCTTCAAAACCTTCAGGGATGGGTCATTCACAGCTTCTCTGTGTAGCCTGTGCGAGTGCCTCATCATCCTCAGTTGAACATCTAAAGTAAATCTCTCCTATTTTAGTTTAAAACTGTTCCCCCTTGTCCTATCACTATCAGACCATGTAAAAAGTCAGTCCTAATCTTATTTATATGCTTCCCTCAAGTACTAGAAGTACTGGAAGGAGGTCTCCGCAGAGCCTTCTCTTCTACAAACTGAACAAGCCCAGATTTTCTTTGTAGGAGGTGCTCCAGCCCTCTGATCATCTTTGTGACCCTCCTCTTGACCCACTCCAAAAACTCCACATCTTTCTTTTACTGCGGTCCCCAGACCTGGATGCAGTAGTCCCAACAAGGCCTCCCAAGGACAAAGCAGTGGGAGGCAGTCACCTCCCTTGCCCTGCTTTCCACTCTTCTTTTGATACAGCCCAGAATACTGTTGGCCTTTTGAGCCACAAGAGCACACTTCTGGCTTATGTTAAGTTTTTTACCTACCAGAACCTCCAAGTCCTTTTCCTCAGGGCTGCTCTCAATGCATTCTTCTCTCAATCTGTACGCATAACTGATTGCTCCAACCCAAGTGCAGCACCTTGCCTTTGGCTTTGTTGAATTTGCTTAGATTCATTGGACCCACTTCTCAAACTTGTCCAAGTCCCTTTGAATGACATCCCTTCCTTCTATTGCATCAACTGCACAGCTTGTCTGTGTTATCTACAAACTTGCTGAGGCTGTGCATGACTGCACTATGTCATTGATAAAGTTATTAAAGAACCCTGGTGCCAAATGGACAACTGGGAACACCACTCCTGTGTTATGTTGTAGCATTAATTTTCCAATCACATTCCTGTCATATACTAGAACTACAAAAACTTAAACCACAATTTATTATTATTATTATTTTTAATTGTGGAACTTATTTTTCCAGAAGCTATGGAAAGATATTTTCAACTATTTGTGTTACTTCTGTTGCTTTGACCTCAAGAAAGCCCTTAGGTTGGATTCCCTTGCTTGCAGGCTATAAATACTTCATAATATTTATAAAGTATATAACTGGTCAAAATGCCTCTGAAATCAACCCTTTTTCTTTTCCCTTGAAGGGCCCCACTGGATGCTTTGTGAACACTGCAGAATGTATTAAGCTTATATCTCTGGTGGAACTCCACTGATTTATACTTATGTTTATAAAGAAATTTCAATTCACAAGCAAGCTCCAGAATGTTTTTCTGGATTGATCTTTGTTTATGAAAACTTTATTAATCTTATATTGTGTTAAGTAAGGATAATAGCAGTAGTATTTTCATATTTTTAACATATCTTCTCATCTGCTTACCAAATCCATTTCCCAGTGTTTTGGCAAGCTTTTTTATGTCAACTTGTCATTTCTTAGAGAAGGGAAGTGACATTTCTGAATATAGTTCACAGTCTTATAGTGTGGCTAGCAAGACACTCCTTTAGAGGAATAATTTTCAAGTTAACTGGGATACACAGGGCGAAGACAGGTATTCTTCAATAAGTGCTGTATGCTATCTAACAGGGGCTAGAGCAATCCTTAACGTTTCCCTAGGCTGTCCCCCACGCTACTGTAGCCCCTGAATAAATGTCAGTTAAGAGTAGTGGGGCTTATTGTATCCTTAGCTGCCCTAGGCCTGAAGGAAGCTTCAGTTGCTATTAGCTAGTGTTACAGATACTACCAATTTCCTCTGATCTCAGAACACTCTGGCACATCACTTACACCTGACAAACAGACCTCATGTGCTAATGGTATTCACTGTGTGTGAGGACTTATACATGATATCTGTACCCTTTGGGACAGCACAGCCATGTTCAATTACTCCTAAAATTCACAGCAGTCACTTACTGATGCGTGTGACGCATAATTTATACAATGTTCACATTTTAAAATGTGTGAACTTTCCTTCATGACAAAATTACAGTTCCTAAGTATTCTAACAACAATGTGAATGAGCCAATAACATACCTAGAAAATTCTCACCTTATTTGTATAGTATTCTAATTTGAAAATGAGATTTCCGTTTCATAAAATAATGATGTTGTAATTTCTTTTTTTCATTTCATGCTTCTGTTAGAGTTCAAAACAGGTTAAAATTAGGCAAAAGACTGCAAATTGATAGTGTTTATATCTGACATTTAAATCTGCAAGTGCATCTGTATTCAGCAAATGAGTCAATCTGCAGCAGCTTTGCTAGAGAACTGCAGTCTGATCCTTGTACACCTTTGTTAGAGGGGAAAATAAAAGGATCAGAATTCATTGTATAGAAGTCCACAGACACTTTCACTGTGCAAATCCAATGTACTGCATCGTACAACTCAGTACTTTGGCTTGCTGTTTAAACAAAAATTCTTGTTTTATCTACTTTCCCTGTTTCTTGTTAATCTTGCTTCACTTTTTATTTTTATTTTTATTTAATTACTTTGCTTTGAAAGCACTAACAGTTTCTGACCCCTGAAAAAATAAGAAAAGGGCAGTTTTGTTCTTCTGATGGATCAGATTTTCTGAAGCAGTGACCTACTACACAATACAGGCTTAGGAAATTAATTCCAGGAGACATATGCACTTCCAAAGTAACAATAAAGTCATCAATGCATTCCATGTGATGAGATGCACTAATTTACTTTCAGCATAAATAATTTTAGATCTGTATCAAGGAAGCTTTATAATGTTGTTTCTTTTCTATACCTGTTTTGTCAGTTGTGCTTTTTTTACCTAATTGCCAGGCAGTTCTACCTGACATTAAAATAACATCAGTTCATGACTGAAAACCAGATTATATCCTTCTATATTTGCATCTATAAATCATTTGTTTGGCAAAAGGTCCACAAGCACAGATATGTTTAACTTTGTATTTTATTTTCAAACTTTTCCAAATAGTATAATTTATTCTTCTAGCCCCTTGTAGCCTTCTAGCCCAATTTATTTTTTAAAGCATTTATATTATTTATAGCAAGGAACAGACTGTAATGTATTTAGCAGAGAACTGTAGGCTCTCAGGGTGAACAAAAGAAAGATAAAATGTCTTAGGATTTTTCACCTTTTTTCTGTCAGAATAAAATCTGACTCAGTGTGGAGACAACCTACACACAGACGTTCTCTACCCGCCAACCAGCCCAATGGAGCTTTCTTTTGACTCAGCTGGATACTGCTGCTGTTTTCAGATACAGAATGATCCTCTTTGATTTTGTACTGTATTACTGGATAAAGAGCAGGGAGGGAGAGGTGAGGCACACAGTAACTATTTTGATGTCCTGTTTATAGTTTGGCTGTAATCTTGTGAATACAATCAGTTTTTTGTTTATTACTGAGAAAAAAAGAATCAGTTTAAATACTTCTAAGTCATACTGAATTATACAAAATTTCTTGAATAAAAAATCAAAAAAAATCAGTATGTAATCTATTTTTTAAGTATGATTTCAAACTGAGCAGAATGACAATTAACTTTCAAATTAGAAAATAATAAGTTGTGAATGAATAGAAGTAGTTCAGGTGTTCTCTATCAGTGATTTCATTTGCAAATTACATAATCCTTGTAAGGCTCAGTTTCCTTTATTCTGTATGGGATTATTGTTCTTTGTTTGCTTATAGGATCAGGATTTGTGTGCTTATAGGGGCAGCTTATGCGCTGGACGAGGCTCTGGGCAACATGATAGAGCTGCAGATGTCTTGGTTCACTGCAAGGGAATTCGTCTACAATAATGTAATTTCAATCCTTATCAGTCTGTTTTGTTTCTGTAGCCTAGCCAGTAGAAATGTGTAGAGGAATGTTACATGAGACCTTTCAAGTGTTTTGGCACTGAAATAGCCATTGGTAAATACAATTTATGTATTTAGTGAAATTAAGATAATTCTGTTTTCCAGTTCTTCTAGGAAAATGTAAATTATACACTCCTTATGCTAAAAAGAAATCTTCATGGAACATTACAGGAAGATGGTACTTTATTTGCATTGGGGTAGAAAAGGACTACTTTTAATTTACGAGAGGGTTCAAATAGAAACTCTCAAGTGAGGCCGTTCTCGGGTACCACTGTTGCGTCCCTGTTTCATGAGTGTCTTTCAAGCAGAGCTAAACATAGAAGCTTTTTTTATCATGAGCACTTAAGGCCTTCAAATGCCAATAGAAATAATACACATATTACAGCCAGGAGTTCCTTTTGTCCTTTGTGCAACTCTTTTTCAGTGACTGTAAAAACCCTGTATTGCACATTGTGCCAAAGATAGCAGAGAAAATACAACTGCCTAATTAGAAAGAAAAAGTTAGATGTTTTCATAATGCCATCCTGATAAATATTTGAGTTTCAAAGGAAGTAACAAATAAAACCAAAATCTATCAGGTGAGAAATTGGCTATTAGTTGCTTGTACCTGGGTGTCCACATCTGCATGTACTTGGGTGATTTTGTTTCTTTCATTTACCTGATCCACCTGGAAAGGTGAATGGAAAAGGAAAACATTTCTTTTTCTGATCTTTGTGCAGAAGGATCAAGCTTCATACAATTGGTCTTTAACCTAAACTTTCTTGTAATATTTTAAAAAGGAAATAACCTTTTTCTGATGGGAATCTTTGGTGTAAAAGAAAAATAGGAAAAATAGTTTTATTTAAAAATGTACGTTGTACTTGCTGTCTCTCAGCTCAATGTGACTTTCCTTGAAACTATAGGAATGAAAAGAACTGTCAATATTAATTGTATTAAACGTACACAGATCCTTTATTCTTAGCCATTACCAAAAGGAAGACATTTTTTCACAAAGCACTTTGTCTTTTCAAGGTGATCATCTGAATGAACCCACACAGAATTTTCATAACATACCAATGGGAACTGTAATTAATTACTTGACTATTCAGTAAAAATTACAGATGCGGATATTGAGTTGATCTGAGACACAATATGTATTTCTCCTTCCATGCAGGCTTCCACACAGTTTTCTTTTTGCCATCCCAGAGGAACATTTATTCCTTGCTAGTATTTCATCCTATGGCACAAGTACCAACTTCTCTCCAATCTTCTAATTGAGTTAAACTCAATCATTTAGATCCATTTTCTTTTCCGTCTCCGCTCTGAAACATGCAGTGTGCCCAAAAGCCTATATAGTTAACGGCATCAGCTAGAATTGGGCTGGACATTTATCATTGACTTCATTGCCATGAAGAGTTAAGGAGAGAATGTGTGATATTATTGAGTATGAAGATTAGTACTTCTACAGTTACTGCTGTTAGGATTTTATATTTAACATTCATAAGATCATAAACCAGCATAACAGTAGCTGGCAACTGCACTTGAAATGGAGCTGTTAAAGAACCAGAACAATGCTTGAAGAATCAAAAAGAAAATTTTTCTTCAGTAATTTCAAGTGCTGTAGGAATTAATATCTATACACCATTTTGAACTCTGTTAAATGAAGGTTAGTAAGTATACATTCTTTATTGCTGTAGTTCTACCCTGCAGTGCAAGAGTATTTTAACCAACAGAAGCATCAAAAATTCAATAATATTCCCATTACTGTAATTCATAAAATCAATACAAAATAAAACCTCAAATGTTTAACTGTGAAGAAAATGGAATCACCCTGCTAAAAACTTTGCATTTCATAATAAGTCTGAATAGGTATTAAATCCAAATGCAATAGGAAAATTACCTTCAGGAGATATTTGCATTCACCAGAACAAAAACATTTGTTTTCATGCATCTGTGGTCACAATTTGTTTATAACATCTGTTTTTTTGGAGACATTTGGTGCTTTCTAGTACTTGAATTTTTTTCTATTTTTCCTTTCTAACAAGAACTTTCAACTTTCTATGTAACTTCCCTCTAACCAATGAACAGCTCTAAATTTATGTTTAAATTATTGAATTCTATTTAAAATTGTGACTTTGCAAACAAAAGTAAGCCCTCTTGTTATGATTATTACACAAATTCATAATTTACTGGTGATAAATGAGAATTATTTGACACTAAAAACAGTATCTACAGTTTTGTGCATCATTTTGTTTACCACTTTCTCTAATACTAATTTTTTATTGGTTAAATTTTTCCTGTGCAAAAATTGCTTGTCATCTTGAGGAGGACAGCTTCACTGTGCTTCCAGTATGTGTTGAGAACAATTTTTATTATAACAAGCCAAGTTATTCTTGAAAAATACAAATTGTTTAATATTTCATGTTGTAATCAACGGTTTCACAATTCAACCTGAAGCAAAAGAAAAGATGCAATGAATTCCTTGTCAAGCTACTGTCATTTGTTTTGGGTTTTGTTTCATCTTCATAGTGCTTTTCACAGTTCCACACATCTCTCTCCAAAATGGCCACTGCTCATTGCAATAGGGATCTGGTTCAGCCATGCTTTTCTGTGTCATGTCTCTTATGTAAGATCAGCTTTGATTACTCTGAATGCAATATGGATGTTTTCTTTAGCTTTTAAAAGTTATTTTTGAAAAGTAAACGAAGACTTAGGCATCATGAACATTGGCCTTCCTACGGTCTGCTTATAAATCTCTTTGGTCTTGATAATTAAATTTACGACCATGATTTGTTAAATGTTGTTATGGCTGGTGATGTAGTATGTGTAGGAAAGCAATTTTGAATAAAATTGGGCAGTTGGATACTTTTAAAAATGTGATGGATTAAAACACAAAAAATGAGAATAGATCTCTTGAATGAAACAACTGAGGGCAAGTTAACTAAAGTCTTGTGATCCCTTTTAAGTGTTTGCCAATGTCTGGACTCTGGGTAGCAATATTCTAGGAGCATCATGATGTTTTTATGAAACCTATATACATGAGAGACCACTTGAGAGTCATGTATGTTTGCATGCTTTCTACCCCATGAACATATCCCTGGCTTAATCCTTCTCATCTCTTGGACAGATCAGATCTTTTCCTCTTCGTGTTCTTGAAGTTTGCTGTAGACCACTGTTTCTTTGTAGCACATTCATGATTGTGCGTTAGCTATCTGTTTTCCTTCTTAGCCTTGCGCATTTCTTTTCCTATCTTTTCTTTGAAACCAAACTGAATTCCTAGCTTCATACACATGCCTTTGATGCTGTGTATCTCTTTGAAGCTCATCCAAACCTGCTCCAGTTTCTTTGAAGGAATGAGGGAAACTAATGTTGTCTCAGCCCTTCCTCTTAACTCTGTCATGCCATCTTTGGAATAGAACATGAAGAAATGCTGGCATCTGAGCCACTTCAAAAGGTGCAAAAACCTCTTCACTTAAGTTACTGGCATGTGGAAAGAAGAAATATGGCATCAGATATTAAACTTAGCTTTCTTTCCTACCAGTATACCCTTGGAGTTCTTCTGTGACCACAAAATTCCTCAGAAGGAAAGCCTCACTGGGAACAAATGATATTTCCCCCTCATGCATGTACAAATATTTATCATTTTTATGTAAGCATGCCTGATCTAAAAAATCACCAGTGCTGATTCATAGAGTACCCTGGCATCCTTCCTGCAGAGTCCTTAGTTGCTTATTGGGATGCTGTTTGTTCAGCCCTCAGCTGCTTTATAATTTGACCAAATCTGAAGTAGAAATAAAGTTGAAGAAATTATTCCCTATACTTTTCCCCAGTGTACTAATTATGCAACTTCTTGGAGAGCAGCAGACTGTCACTGCTGAGAACTCCATGCATCCCAGATCTCAAATGCAAGAAAGCTACAAGCCCTTCCAGGAACAGAAAAGATTTGGTTCCTCCTAAAGCTTTTTTTGGAATCATCTGTCGTGGTTTAATCCAGGAGGTGGCTAAGCACCATACAGTGGTTTGGTCACTCCCTCCATTCTCAGTGGGATGGGGGAGAGAATCAGAAAGAAAAAAAAAAAGAAGCTGAACTCATGAGTTGAGATAAAACTATTTACTAAGATAGAGAAAATGAAAAGGATAATAGTTATGACTATATATACATATATATATATACATACATAATATATATATTAAAAAAAAAAACAAGTGATGCAAAAGCAATTGCTCGTCGTGCTCTACCAGTGCACAACTAGCTCCCCATGCAACAGAAGAGAGTGAGAGAAACTCTCACTCCTTTCAGAATTCTCCTTCTGCATGATGTCATATGGTATGGAATATCCCTTTGGCCACATTAAGTCAGCTGTCCTGATTCTATTCCCTCCCAGCTCCCTGCGCCCAAACTCAGTCTTTTACTAGCAGGAGCTGAGAAACTGGAATGGTCTTAGCTCTGTGCAACGCTGCTTAGCAACAGCTATAAACATCAGTGTGTTATCAACATTGTTTTTCTCCTAAAACCAAAACATAGCATCATAGATTCCTATGAGACTATATCTGGAAGACTAGACAGACCATGCCAGTAGAAAATACAAGCATTTTCTTTCTTTGTTGTCTACAGTAAGCTTCTTATACAGAAAGAAGTTGTGCCTATTTCTTAGGGTAAATAAAGACATTGAGGTTTTGCTAATGCAATTTTTCATTTCATTAGAAATGATTTCACTAACATAATAAATAAAGATAACGATTTAAAATAAATTGTTCTGGGACCTCATCCTACTTGACTTTAGGAAACGTCTTGTTTTTTTTCCTGCTTTAAAGCAAACTTGGCTCTGAAGGTCACTGCTTTGGGGTGCAATTTATGCCTTTGACAACAGCGTGATCAATAGTGGCAGCAATTGCCTTCTGAAGACGCTTTTGTTCCCAGGCAGATGCACGATCACTGCTGCAAACTGTGGCTTTCATTAAAAAAATCATAGAAGTCCACTGTTGAACTCTACCTTCTTCTCTCTTAAGGCAGCCACAATTACATTCTATTTTCCAAGTGTTCTCTATTATTTCAGTTTGCATATCAATATAGCACTATCTGTGGAAGCTTGATATATTTGATAATCGACTTTGCATACTATACCCCACAGCTACAGAATTCAATTCTACGGACATACCATCCTTTAGGTTTCTCTCTGAGACCCTCTCACAGTATCCACCTTGATACAGATGCAATTGTGATTGTATTTACAGATCATAGATCAAAGTCCTTTAACAGATAAAAGGAGTTTTATGGCAACTAGTCTATCTATATTTTCAAAAACATAATTTGTACTGAATTCCTGTTTCAACCTTAAGAATCTACAAGCTTTAACTGAAGTTCACTATTCCCCTTGCTTCCACAAGGGAGGTTGGTTTGCAACTCTCACTCTGCAGGAGCTACCAGAGCTCAGTTTTCACATCAGAAATACCTGCAAATCATGCTAGGCTACTATTAGTTGGCCTATTGTCAGAAACGAACAATTCATGTCCTTTATCTTCGTATGTGACAACCTTTTGAATCTTTTGAATGCTCTCTTCTGCATTTATCTGTGAAAACAGTCTTTATGATCTCTCTCCTCTGCAACAAGTACAGCTGAGATTCAGGTTCTTACAGTTAATTCCTTTGCACTGTTTTCCATGAGGACAAGTGGTAGGATCCACAGAAACTTTAACCAAAAGAGGATTTTGACTTTCATGTATTGAAGGAAGTTAACTTGCCTGTCATCTTTCATAAACTTCACACTTCTCTGGAAACAAATCTCCAAAAATTAGATGTTGTAATAAGGACATGACCTTAAAAGTACAGTCTTTTTTCATCAGAAGCTGAAAGACCCAAGGAACTGCCAGTCCCCTCTCAAAGACGTCTGGTGTGTAAAAGAACACCATCAAAATCACTAAACCTTTTTTTCTTACAAAAGGTCCACTTGGATGCAATTCAGGCAGAAACAGTGGCTTTCCCATGAACTTTCTAGTATTTGACATTTGTTGTACAGCCACCTGGAGCTCCTTTCAAACTTTCACTAAATGTTATGCGCTTCCTGAAGTGTCTAGAAAAAATAGAGTCTTTGAGAAGTCCACCTCTGAGTCTTCACTTAACTAAAGAGTGTGAAGAACTCTTCCAGTTCATTGCTAGGAATACTACTTGGAATCATTACCATGTATGTTTACAGAGGAACAATCACTTCACAAGAAGATGAATTACTGCCATGAAACTTTTAATCTTCAAGATGATTGTGTGCATATTCAGAGTTCTCTCACTTGACTATTCATTTCAAAATCCTATCAGACTTCTTGGCTACACTATCTGAGAAACTGGGGATTAGAAATATAGTGTACTTCTTTTTATTGCTTTGTTGGTAGCACGTGGGGGAACAGGGCATGGGAATTCTCTTTGTGGAAATTGCTAAGGTAGAATCCCTTAGGACTACAAATGATAATGTATTGTAAACTACAATGTGAACTGATGTATAGATAATAGCTCTTCAGAAAATATTGCAGTGTTACCTGTCTTTGCATCGTATTGATTATTCCTCTCTATCGGTGCTACACAGTTGCTAAGATTATGTATCTTCATTCCTCAACAAAAAAGGGATAGTGCACTCTTATTTCATTTCCAATAAAAATATTTTAAAAGTTGTATTCAATCTATGTCCATAGAACAGACATAGCAGAATGCTCTCTGCCCTCCATCTTTCCATGGTGTAGGTCAATTAACAGTCCCCAGACTATTCAGAAAATCCTTTAGAAAAGGTCTAGTGTCTTCTCATATTAGGTAGATATTAACTGCAGTTCAGAGGAGGGCCACGAGGATGACTGGAGCACCTCCCCTATAAAGAGAGACTGAGGGAGCTGGGAGTGTTTAGTCTGGAAAAGAGAAAGCTCTGGGGAGACCTCGTGGCTTTCCAGTACCTAAAGGATGTTTATAGAAAGATGGAGACTGACTTTTTACATGGATGAATAGTAACAGAACAACAAGTAGGACAATTAGATGGTGACATATTTTTTTTCGCACAAAGTAAATCTAAATAGGACAATGAAATCTAGAAAACTGCTGATTTTTAAGTCTGTGGTTACTGTATCTTTGCTTATCAAAATGAGTCAAATAGTAAATTCAGTGAAGTTAGAGGAGAAAATTTTGACAACAGTAAACATTTTATTTTCAGGAATTGTAATGATATTTCAGTTATTAGTTCAATATATGTTTCATAAATGTCTGCCAAAGGTGAAATCACTCGTGATTACATGCTCGTTAGTATGGGTTCAAATTTTAGTTTTATAAGATAAAGATTTAAAAAGATCTTGTTGTTTATTTGTGCACTCTAATTATATTTGGATTCCCCCTTAATTGAAATTTTGATCTTTGCATTTAATTGTAACGATTATTTCTTTTTCCACCTTATTTTCCTTTTCCTTTTTTTTTTTTTTTTCTTTGATGGTTTCTTTAAGTGTATGCATGGTTGTTTTTTGTTTTGTTTTGTAATTATAATAAATGTGGGAAATTTAATTTTTTTTTTATTATGTTGTCCTTCTGACATGTACAAAAAAATTATTTACAGACTCGCCTTTGAATTGCCAGAAGTGATGACCTTGTTTAATATATTCACTGCTAAATATCCCTCTAAATTTTTATTTGTTTCTCACTTTAGTCTAGTCAAGAGTAACACCTCTGCCAGAGTCAAAAGTCATCCATGCATTATCACAAATATGAGAAAGTGCTAAAAAAAATTTCCTCATCATGTTACTGCTTTCATTCAAAGATGGAGAAATGTTCTTTCTTCTGGTTTACATGCAAAAAGCAAAAATCCCTTTAATATTTAAACTTTTGACATTACTGTGCTTTCACTGGGAAAATATGTAAAGCTTTCTGCATATATCTATTCCTTTTTGTTGGTGATCATAAATAGCTTTTGTATGATTTGACAGCTCGGATATTCCCTCCTGAATTAAGTTCAGGCCATTTGTTGGGTAGCAAGGGGAAACTCATATGACAGATGCCTACGCTGGCAAGCCTAGAAAAGTTCTAACAGCTCAGTAGTTACACTTCAGGAATTACTCCTCTGATAACAAAAGCCTATTTCCATTCCTAGATAATTAAACAACTACTAGTCTAGTTCTAAAGTTTTTTAAACAAGATGTAATATAAAAGCTACAGAAAAATACTTCTACTTCCGTACAAGTATTTGAAACTTTCCTTAGATATATGTATTTGAAAAAATAATTCTGTAATTTCATGACCATTTCTTCAAAAATACAATACTATGAAACATAAGGATGTACTTTATGACTACTTACTAATGCAAATATTACACAATTCTGTTAATGTCTTTGCCTTCAAAAATGTATTTCCAACACAATATAAGCCCTCCTCCGAAACAAACTGTAATATTGTTTCTCTTGAACTGCCTGCAAAAATGAATATGTATATCAAACAGCAAGGTATATTTAATAGAATATAATTTTGTTTGTGGTTGTTAGTGGCTTTTAAACATTTGACAGAGTTGTCCACCTCAAATTTTGTTTCTCAGTTAAAA
This sequence comes from Tragopan temminckii, assembly GCA_028571105.1. Lineage (NCBI taxonomy): Eukaryota > Metazoa > Chordata > Aves > Galliformes > Phasianidae > Tragopan > Tragopan temminckii. The sequence goes on along the minus strand of JAOWBP010002392.1, from coordinate 23,641,052 downwards.
TGAAAATGCAAGCATTTAAGAATAAATTTGCAAGAAAAAATCAAATGCTTGCACCAAATCATGCATGCTTTTTTTCTCATGAATAGAAAATAATTTATGTAATGCTCATCTTTCATACTGTCATACAGTTGGATAGCAAAACTAGTAAATGGCCTTCCGTTTTTGGACTTGGAATTACCAGTGTGTAAATCAAAACAACATTCCTGTGCCTATAGCTGCAGCACTCCCTGATTCCATTATTATCATGCTGGAGGCCAGACTGTGATTTGATACTACGAGGTACCTGAAAAGGTACAGGCAGTGAGAATGGCTAGATGCCTAAGCATCTAAAACTTTAAAAAAGAGTGGAGGGTGACCTGAGTCACATGAGTAGTTTTGGGAAATAATAGGCTGCCTGTGAGACACACAGAGAGTAAGCTTCAGCAAGGGAAGGAACAAAGCCATAAGCATATGAGGTTTGCCCATATTAAATCACAACAAAACTGTCCGTCTCTATTCTTGTTTAGATACTTTGAGTAGATGACTGGATAGCTATAAAAAAGTCAGTGCAATTATTTGCCTAGATATGGTGTTTGACCTCTAATTTTAGATTTCATAATGCTGACCATAGTTTGTTAGGACAGTGAGTAGTATAGAATTTTCAAGACAGTGGGAGATCTTTAGTGTATGGAGTTCTATCTACTTAGCTTTCAGCTGATTCTTCAGTTCCCATCTTTTCTCCTATGCTAGGGATCCTGAAGACCAAAAAGTTTAATAACAATCCTTAAAATTTTAAGTAGAAATGCATTTGCTTTTCTGTGTAAGATAAAACGATAAATAAAGCATATAGATTTAATTTTTGAATCCTCAGCACTGAAGTAATGGACGTGTCATGGTATTCTGTCATGCTGCAGTGATATTTATCCATACTTGACCATTGCTTTAAGCTAGAAGACCAGGTACTACTAATAGCACATGACATATATCGTATCGTACTCAATTCACCTATATGTAGGAACTCATCTGTTCTGTGCTCAGTTTCTGACAGTATTCATATTGTGCAAATGGAAAAGGTGCTGTATATATATATATATTTTTTTCTACTATGAATTGATGATGTATTCCCCAGCAGCATGAAATCTCTATCCCTAAGTTTTTGGTGACTAAGCAGACTGCACCAGCCCATCCCCTCATCTTTCACACCGAATCTTCTTTGGGGCACCCAAAAAGAAAATAAAGGAGAGTTCATCTTCACCATGCCGTACATCCAAAATGATATCAGACTATTCTTTCATCTTAAATTTCCTCTATTGTTCTACAATACCCTATTCCTTTATTTCAAGCAGTATCTTGATTATGACAGGATGATGTTGGAATTAGATCCTTTTTTCAGTAGCTTCTGGTATGTGTTAAGTCATCCAGCACGTGGATTTGTTTGTTACCTCTTACTATCCCATTTGTGCACCACATTGTTCCATATTTTCTCATTCCCTTTACCAGAAGTTCTTTGTCTGTGAACATTTGTGGAAGCAAAAACACATGAATTTTTATCTGCATGCTTGATGAGCTATTTCAGCTATTTCTGATGTCATCAACTATTGATGAGTTCAGAAGAGCTGATGAGGTTTACCTTTGCCAGAATTACAGATTATTTATGTATACACAGTCAAAACCCATGCCAAAGACCAAGTGGTGTAGGTAGCCTCTAAAAGAGTAAAGAAGAAATAAAAGTTCTTTGTATAGTTCTTCTGTTGCTATTTTGATTAATGATATATCTATCAAAGAAAATACAGTAGAGATTTAGCTATTGCTGCTTTCAGACAAACATTCAGATAAAAGGCAACATGGGATCATTTTAAGACAGTCAAGTTGAAATCAAAGAGAATTTTCAACACATTGGCAATCCCTATGTCTGAGTAAAACCTAAACCTGTTGCAATGCAATCTGGAAAATGAAGTGTTTAAGACTTCACAAGAAATTGAAACTAAATTTTTCATGTTATTTGAATAAGAAGGTTTCTCTATCTTGGTAAATCAATTAGTAATTGTAGGGAAACTGTTAGGTGAGGGCTTGAACTGGTGATTAAGCACCTGGTGAAAGGGTGTGAGTGGCCCAGGGAGCACAGGGAGCAAATTATTTGCATCTGTGCTCCACCAGAAGGGGTGGACCCAGGATGGCTCCATCCTGGGCTCATATAAGAGCTAGCCACTGAAGGGAGAGCATTTTGGAATCTGGGTTGCTTTATGAGAAGGTGCATTGTGTAGCTAGAGGTTCTCTTTACCAGTTGGGCTCTTTCTGTGCATAAGTAACTATTAGTCTACTGTGAATGTTTTGCCTGGTGTTGTTAAGAACCTGTCAGGAGGAATTTTGCTTCTTTGTGAGCGAAACAGTAACTTTTTTTTTTTCCTCACAAAATCATGTGTGAACAGTGTTGTTGTTTGTTTTTTTTTTTAATGATTTTTATGATCTTTCTGCTGTGGCACATGGCACATTAAGAGGGAGGAAAAAATAGTGGTTTTACTACAGTAGCAATAGCTGCAGTTGAATAATCATGCTTAATTTCATGCAGTTTAGCGTAATTTTTCTTTTCCTACTGTGGAATGAAGTAGTAGAAGGTTTGCCTTGGTCCTCCAGATTAGAAACTTTGCCATCAGATGAGTAGTAGTGATGTAATTAGCAACGCATTGGAGGGTGAAGAGTGTTTGTAGACTTCACTAGCATACATAGTTATGAATTAATGGAATGGTGGTTTTAAAGACTTTGATTATTGCTCAAGTTATTAAAAAAAAAAAATGGTATGGCAGAGTTTGGCTTGTAATAGCAGAAATCATGTGTATGTGTTGGGTTCTGTCTTTCTGGTTAGGTGTAATCTTAGCACAACCATGAACTTT
>JAOWBP010002392.1:23620027-23638082 GCA_028571105.1 Tragopan temminckii | reverse complement strand
GTAATAGCAGAAATCATGTGTATGTGTTGGGTTCTGTCTTTCTGGTTAGGTGTAATCTTAGCACAACCATGAACTTTTATATGTCAGCTTTTTGTATGCTGCCTTTTAAAAATCAAAACAGGTTATCCTCTGGTATTTGTCAAGCCTAGGTTTTCTCTAGAAAGGCTGTGCAAATTTCAATAGCTCAGCTTGAGTCTGAGGAAAAAAAGAAAAATCTAGTAACCAATAGGAAATCCAGGTTAGATCAAATAGAACAAAATATCTGCTGGACTTTTCTTTGATTTCAGTATTCATTCAGAGTAAGAAGGTGAAGTAATGTCCTCATTGAGGACAGATGTGAAGCCCCAGTGTATTCAAGTGCTAGGAACTTGCTTCAGGTGGATAATTAAACTGTCAAATTCCTGAATTGAGAAATAAAAGCTGAAAGAAAGTATTTCTTCACAAAGTTTAGTATTCTTGCTTACATATATAAGCCAGATGCCTACTTTGCTTGCTATTCTACAAGTTTCAGCTTTCTCCTTGTGCAGTGAAGGGACTTCATACAGCAGTATCAATCTTTGTGCATTTGTGTGCAGCTTTGCATACTGCAAGGACTGATTTATGCTCATATCTCTGCAGTGAGGGGAACTCTCTCTGTGTTCACAGCATCTGTGCAAGGTAACAGTTGTGATCTGAAGGTTGTGTAGTTCTAGATAGTGAGGTATACATCTTCAGGAAGAGTAGTTCTATCAAGAAGTAGGATTCTCTTTCAAATCTTTCTGTAAGAGAAGTCCCAGAGATGTCAAATGCAATGGGGTCTTGCTACAAGGAAAAGAAGTGTGCCTCATGCAAGCTCAGAGGTAATGCAGATCCCTGGATTTCTCTAGAGCAGCATACTTGGGAACCTTGTGTATTTTAGAGCTTTTTGAACCACAGGAAGTGAAACAACAGAAGTATTCCTTTCACTTTTCCAAAATGTGTTCTAGTTTTCACCTGGTTTATTTTTGTTAGCTTAGACTTTCATGGCCATCTGTGCTTTCATCCCTTGACTTTAATTTTACTTGGCATGTTAGGATCTTAATATTTGTTGATTAACAGTTCATCCTCTCATCAAAACTGCAGAGCTCCCAGCCGATTGGTTAGTGCATCTCTAAAGCTGTGTCATATATAATTGCTGCACCTGTTAGAGCATTGTAGGGCCTTGCAAGGCCTTGGGATTTAGATCACTATAAAAATCAATGTATTACGTTTTGTTTTCCTGTGTTTAGTTCATAGTCTTGATGCTCTTTTGTTTCCTCTGCATTCCAGTTGTCATATGCTGGTATCAATTTTCTGATAGGCCCAAGTGAATTATTATGGGGATGAGAGGTCTGTCACCGTTAGTTAATAGATCAGTTAAAGTAATGCTAGAGTCTTATTATGCCCTTTTATATTGAAGATATCATTCATTTATTAATGCTGGCTAATCAATCTAGTTAATACATTTTTGAGAATGTTATTATATTATAGAAATATTTCTTCTTTCTACATGTTGTGTGCAAGATTCCTATTTTCAATTGCAGAAATGTGGTTATAAAAATGCTATTGTATTGCCTCAAATCTTGTATAAGCATTTTTGAAATGATCATTTGGATTAACCATTGTATAACAAAACCATCCTTTGAATTAGTAAATGAGACATTGGTTAGGATATGTAGGGGGGGGATAAGTGAAGACACCCAAAAAGATTTTAATTGCAACTTTAATGGCTTACTAGGCTATAAAGACTCCCACCACATTAGCAGGGATATTTTTCACTAGCTCCATTCAGAAGAACCTAGAAGGGAGTGGGGGGGAGGGGGTAGAAGATCCCTAGGAGGAAGAAATTAAGACTTTGCTTCCTGGTTACTTATAGTACAGGTGACATTCCACTATTTCTATTTGTGGAGTTTTTCTGTCTGTGCTTCAGCATATCATAGACTTTTCTGGGTTGAAAAGGACTGCAATGATGATCTAGTTTCCCACCTGCTATGTGCAGGGTCACCAATCACTAGGACAGGCTGCCCAGAGCCACATCCAGCCTGGCCTTGAATGCCTCCAGGGATGGGGCATCCACAACCTCCTTGGTCAACCTATATAGATGGGACATAAAGGTATGAGCCACCCTTCTTCTATTCTCTAGAAGCATTGCATTCTAGAGTCCAGAGTTTCTTGCTTCAATTGAGAAAAGAGTGGGAATAAGCTTCTACTGGCCCACAAATACTCTGTTTCAAAAACTGAAGTAATTTTTTTAAATCCAGAAATTATTCTAAATGGCTATTGCTGCAATCTCTATTTACTGCTCTTGCTGTTGCTCAAGCAATGAGGTGTGCATCATTGAATTTGAGAAGTGTGGGATTCAAAATCTGTCTCAGTGTTTTCTGACAAGCATACCACAATAGAAGTGATACAGTAATGCTGTATCTGAGGTTCATAGAAGGTGCATGATGTACTGAAGCAGTTTTCATTTCAAAAATAAGGATTTAAGGTTGTAAGGTCACATGGTTTTTTGGGGGGTGGATTTTTCCAGTCCTTTTTTCACTGTTTAAAACACAACTCTTGAAAACTGCAGGCAGTAGGATGCCTTAGGCAGCCAAGCATATCAAAACATGGTGCATGGAGTGACTTTTACTATTCTTGCTATTTAAAGACCTGTTTTTACAAGCTATTAGCTACTAGTGATCCCCAAGGAAAAATACAATTAAAACTTAATCATACCAAAAGCTGAGGTTCTTCTGATTCAGCGAACTTTTAATCTTTGATATTTAGTAGTTTACTTGTAAATGTCTTAGTACTAAGAATGCAAAATGTATAAATTAGCTTCTGTTTGCAGTAACACTGCTACTCCAAACTCACATAGCACATTTTGCACTGATTGTGCATCGCTCTATCTTGTCTGTATCTGTAAGACTTGCAGGAGTTCTCATTGGTGGAATTACTTGAAGCAGAACTGCTATGCTCTTCAAAAATCTGTGTGATCTCCCATTCTCCTCAAAATATTTTTTCAGTGAAGTGTGAAAAGCATGAGCATCTTTTAAAGTGTCTTTGCATTCAGATGTACAGGTAACTGCTTTTGTTGGTTATCCTATTTTAAAGCTTGAAAACTAAAGGAAAGTAACTTAAGACAGACCTTTCTGAAATAATTCATTTGATTTGATTTCAGAACAGATGAAATGTTTATTTTTTGAGGAAAGTTTTTTCTTTCTAGTCAAGTAGTGAGGAAAATATCATAATTTAATCAGTGCAATGTTAATACTTCTATTAATCATTCTTTTTGCTCAAAGCTTTTGCAGAAAGATGCTTTATGTTTTTTCTGTGATGTGACTAAACTGCAGAATGCCTGTAAACAAACAAGAACTTCTCAAGGTTGTTCATTATAACATTTTGGTCACAGGACACGGCTCTCCATTCCCTGTGTAGGCTTTTTCTAGCCAACCTCTGAAGAAAACCTGGGGCAAACCCTACTCCTGCTATTGCTTTGATCTTGCAGTAGAATAAAAAAACATACTATTTCTTTTCCAAATGAATAAAGCTATTTCAGTTCTTAGATGCAGTCCCAAATTCTGTTGCCTCTTGTGTTAGCAGAAATAAGATTACAGTGGTCACACCATTCTAATCTGAACCTTTGACGAAATGGTTACAGAATAAGTTAATTATCTAATTGTTGCTTATGACTGCTTACATTAAGAAAATAGTTAACAAGTGAAATTTCTAGATTTGTTACAAGTTTTCATTTCAAACAAAGAAAAACCTTTTTACAGTAATGTACAGTTTTTTCCTAATAGGGATATGAGACCTCAATTTATTTGCCTCATTTCTCTAAATTGTAGTCTACTAATTTCACTCAACTCAGGTTTCCATGTTTGGTATCAATAATGAGCAAGCATAAGCAGCCTTCTTCAGAATCAAAACGTCTTCATTAAAGTCACTTTAAGGCATAACTCCGTTCATTTTCCAAGGTAGAAAAGGTCTGTTTGTTCACAAAATCAAAATTCCAGGATTAGGTTTGGATTTTCTTTGTCAGGAGAGCCGTGAGCTTTTTTTAAAAACTAGAATTTACTGTGATTTTCAAGGCAGTTAGAAGGGAAAAGGAGCAGTTCAAAGAAAAAAAAAGAAAAGGCTTTACTGCTATTTTTCGTAGTGAGAGTTTAGAATAGCATCTTTACTACCACACTCTAGGAAGAAATACAATTAAAAGACTCAGAGAGAGTCTTTTACCTTTAGTAATTTTAATCAGTGATACATTTCCATAAACACATTTTTTCTGTAAACAATTTGCAAGGGAATGTATTTCATGCTGCTTTAACATGCTGAGACGAACTTTATTCAGATACATTCAGGTCTTTTAAAGCAACTGAAATAGGACTCATTCTGTGCTTGCTGGAGGGTGCCATGTCACAAAGATTATAAAACTATAAACGACTGCATTTTCCCTATGACTGGCCTTGAGACATCTCAAATTACTTATTATTAGGCAGTTTGCAAATAACCCTTTCAAATCTTTCATCTCGTTAAAGCTGTAGATAGTTGGTTACCAAATAAGCTGTAGTTAGAGTTTAATTTAAATGACCCTCTATATTTTTTTTTCCACTGGCATGACAACATGTTTCTTGTAACTGTTTTAAGTTCAATTTGAAATAGCTTCACCACTCTGCATGGTCTAGAGTTTAACTGCAGGTATATGATCACAGATCGTCATGTCAGATTTTTCTAACAGACATGAAAACTTGTTCTTCACTAATCGGTAGGCTCATACTCCCCAGCTAAATGAGATATGAATGATGCTCTTATGTACAGGAAACCCTTCTGTCAAGGTTGATCTCATATCTATCAGTGATATTTATAGCTATTCATCAAGGTATTTTGTAATGCAATTTCACTGTAAAACAGTTTGATGCTAAGAAATTCTGTGAAGTGAAACATGAACTTTAAAAAAAAATCAAGACGACATGTTCTTTCATTAACAGTATGCCCATATGAAAAATTTCAGCTCTTGTTAAGGTGAAAAGGGTTTTTTGTAGCATGTAAGCATTCACCTCTATACCTGAGATATTGGATCTGTGGTTTCTACTGTATGATGTTTGCTAAACCCTTTGACAAAACAGATGCACCTATACAAATATATACACAACTAATTTTGTGTTCCTGTATTATTCAAGCCTCCTTCTATGATCATTGTTTCCATTCAGAAGCACTTCTTTATCAGATTAGCTCTCACTTAAGTTATGCTCTTATCCTAAGAAACAGTTTCTATGTCTAAGACACAGGCAGATAAAGAGAGCAAGAAGTGGACCTAAGCTGCTAAATCAATTTAGTGACTCAAAACTACTTTCGTGTGCAGAGAACCACCCAGTTTTGTTTTAGTATTAGCATATTTCTATGTTAAATGGTTGTCAGGTGGAGGGGAGTTGGAAATCCCAGCAGTAAGATTTGAATGATTTAATAGCCCAAGTACACAGAACAGCAGTATCTTCTCTAGGAGATTCAGTATGAAGAATATTCTTTCCTGGGTTATGGTAACTTGCAAGATGAGTGAAATGTCTCTACTTGCTCCTTTACTAAGTAAATTCAGCTTCTTTCTTAAGATACTTTATCAGGGTCTGTTTTTTTTCTTTAATTTTTATTCCCATTTATGTTGGACTTAAGTGTCCTGTGATTTCAAATCATGAGAATTTAATCTCTTAATTTATTTTTACCTGCAAAAGATCATAGCACTGTAGTAGGAAGTCTTGGGCTTTAGTTATTGATTTTCAGGTTCAGTCTCATGTCCCAGCTGCTGCACTGAGGCTACAGTGCGTCCACTATTTTTTTTTCATACATGTGTAGCGTGTTACCTGCCTCTATTACCAATACAATGAAACAGGCTTTAGTGTCATTGACTGACTTCAGTTTCTTATCTTCAGTGCTGTAAATCAGCATTGATTCATGATGCATTTGAATAGTTGGACTGGATATGCAAGAAGACTTGCTTAAAGTGAACCTAAAAAAAAAAAGCAGACAAGCTGTGGCGTTCGTGTAGATGGGGATGAATGCAAGGCATTCCAAAGCAAGGCTCTCTTCTATGTTTTAGGTCATTTATCTCTTTCTCTTGACCTATTTACAACCTTGTTCAGTCAAGTTTAGTAAACAGTATAGTGGGCTTCCTTGGCTTCCAGTGATCCTTTGCTATGAAACTTATTTTTTTTTGACTGAAAACTGGTGTTATCTGAAATTCAGACTCTTTTTTTTTTTTTTTCCATGTGGCTTCATTTAGCTAGTGAGGCTAAATGTTATGTCTTCCTGTTATTCTGGTTTCCATTCAACCAACTACAAGCACAATGTTTTCTGTCTCACTCTGGTTTATGCTGTGAAAGGTGAGTAGATAAGTGAGCAGACTTTCTACCTTTTTCTTCAAATCCACCACTCTCAAAACCTTTCCTTGCCATACATGTTATCGCACATCAATCTGTCTGTGCAGTCCTGCACATATAAATACATATTTTCTCACATGGAATATTCTTAAGAGTCTATTGTTTTGTATGAGGCAATATAGCAAGTGGATCAGGAGAAGATTTTTTTAAGTGAAGGAGAAACAAAAGAGGCACTTGTAAACTAATTATTATTTTCTATTTCTGCAACTGTCTGCAAAAATGTATTCAAAAAAAAGTTACTCCATATTTAGTTTAAATATTCTGTGAGTCAGTGTAACAAAACTTCTCTGTCCCAGGTTGTCTTATGTGCTGTTCTGCTAGGGTATATATTCCATATATATATATGTACATAGAAAATCATTTTTATTAAAACACTTTAATTGTATTTTCTATTAAGACTGAGTTTCTGCCTTACATTTTGTCTGTCTGGAGATAGGTGGGAAATGAATGCATTTATATTAGCATGATAACATTATACATGTACTTTGTAAAACAATGCAGAAATAAATCATAAAGCTAGATTTACAACTGAGGAAAACTGAAGAAATCGTAGTGTCATGCAGATTATCCAGTTGCTGTTCCCTATTAATGTAGACAAAAAGCAAGGACAGCAGTGAGAATTATTTCTTTTAATTGGTTTTGGTTGTGTTTGAACAACAGTAGAGAAGATTTGGTAGGTAGCAGCAGCCAGCCAGGAAATAACTTGGACATCTAATTCTATGTGACTTTTAACCAAATTGGCAACTTGGTCATTGTCATGGAACTGAGTAGGATCCACTAGGGCACAAGTGACTTCACTTCAAAACAACCTGATTGGAATGATTTCTTTTGTCACACTACTAGATGTGACCTTGTGTCCCAGTGGATTGTTATGTTCTGTGTGACTGACTTCCTCCCTCTCCCTTTGTGCACGTGTGCATAGTTAGTGATTCTGTCTATTAGACCAACCAAGTAAACATTGTTTGCCTTTTGGGAACAGAAATATGACAATGGCAGAGGACTGCAGTTGCTCCCTGTCACTTTTGGTTTTTTTTTGTTTACTCCTAAGATTCTATTTCATTTGATGGAAGAAAACATTTTCTTTTTCCCCCTAGAATGAGGTGTAATAAGGCAACAGTTATAAAACTCGCTTTGGGAGAATTTATTTTACTTAGGATTGAAGTTATAAAGTTCAAGTTTAAAAACAGTAAAATAGTCTTTTCTTCTAGGAATTTTCTGAACTTATTGAATGTTGTGCTTTCACATTCAGTCAAGTTAATGACAAATTCTACTGTGAGGATTTTTTTCCTATATGTGAATACATTTCCCTAGTTCTGATTGTCATGCTATGAGTTTTTCTTTAACCACAAGGATTTGAGTATGTAATTTCTGTCACGGTTTTTTTTTCAGCTGTTGTAATTTGCTGCAAAATTCTTCTTCTGGTTGGCATCATTGTGATCATAACTCTAACAGAGCTCATGCAGCTGTTCTCACTACTTGTAAGTGCCACAGTAGTGAATTTTGGGTTCAGATATTGGATAACTTTCACTGTTTTGTACTCTGTTAGTGGGAAGCACATACACAAAATAATTCCTGAGAATGTACTTAACTGAAGGTAAGGAAAGACGTTTATTGCTAACCTGGACTATCCTTCTGTTAACTTAAGCTCAAATCTTGTTTGTTCCCCTAATGAAAATGTTGTAACCATATATGGATACATGACAGTAATTTCACAGAGCTGAATGTTATTTTACACACTTCTGTCCTTCTCATTAGGGTCTGCTAATCAAAATTTATTTTGATTATTTAAATTTCTTTTCATCCTTATACTAAGACTACTTGCCTCTGTAGAGGCTCAAGAATGTGCAATCTTCATACTGGATTTACAACAAGTCTAGTTCTGCAAGAACTTTCAAAAGCATTATCTGTGTTTTTTTTTTTTTGTGGATTAAGTTCTTATTCAATACATTTGCCTTAAATAAGATATTTCTACTTGCTTGGCTCCTAGCTCAAGCTTATTCATGTCAATTATAAACATTTTAATTGCATGCACTACACAAAAATTTCATTCTTACAGTACTTACACAAAACTAGTAAAGAGCTAATATAACATATATGGATCTCTAATGCATATTAGAGATAATATAAAACAGCATATTTGGCTGTTTTAATACATGTTCCTTTATGAACAGCTTTCATGCTGTCAGACTTCTAATTTTTGGGGGCTATTTTCTTTGTGTTTTTAAGTAGATGAAGATTAGCATATAAGACTTCCAATACTCTGAGGAGGAGACTGTAATAAAGGTCTTAAAAGGCAAAGATTTTTTTGCAGAATTTTTGCACAGTAGAGGGAAGGTAATGCAATACTTCTATATTACACATATCAACAGTGTGGATTTCCTATTTTCTAAGCTTTTCATATCTGTTAGGAAATTGATGTGTCATACAATAGAATGCAAAACAGAATAATTTTCAAAAGTAAGTTAAAAGGTGCCAGAATTGAGACTGTATAGAGTATACTGCTGATACTTCCTATGTTACTTGAAAGTAACATTTTGTTCAAGGCATTAGGAAAAACTAGGATTGTTTTTTTTATCTTTTAAAGAAAATAAAGCAGCATCGATGAAGTTGCCATCAAAGTATACAACTAAGGGGAAAAACTAAGAACAAATATAAAGATATCTAATCATTTTCAACCAAAATTCTGAACTGGTTATTCCAGATGCTTGGTGAGCTTTTTCCCCAAATTATGTAATTGGAGAAGACATACTGGTATTTACCAATACCAGCACAATTAGAGTGTAAAAAGAATGAGTGCCTCATTAGGATTTGGATATTTGAATAATTAGTCTCACTCGTAATAAAGAATAAAATAGTGGTAAATTGTATGAGCAGAGTGCATTGTTAACACTAAATGTGGCATAATAGGCTTCTTTTCCCCCTTGATATTGAAGCAGTTCAGCAGAAATGAAAAACTCATTTTATAAGACATCTTTTATAAAACTATTTTTTATAAGACTGGGGGTAGTTTTTACCAATAGACTGGTTAATTTGTGAGGCATGTATTGATCATATTGCTTCAGGATATAAAATAATTGCCATTACAGTTGGAGGAGGATGTCTGTCCCTTTCGTGGTACAGCAGTTTACCTACACTGTGGGCTTTTCTGTCTTAGGAGGTACCAGTTACAGGTCACTGCCTGAAGCAAGGTGACAAATGGAGGCCATCATATATTAAATAATCTGCACTATTTAGTGCAAAAGTATTGTTCAAGATAAGGGAAGCTCACAGTAATCTATTCATCAGTTTTTGTACTGGTATCATTTGACTTCTTTAACCTTGTTAGGATTTTTGGTTTGCACTAAGGGGAATAGAGCAGAATAACGTAACTTCTAATAAAAACAAGAATATATGCCCAGATTTCTAAATGTAAATCTATCAGAGTTTTGGCTTCTCAACACTTTCACTCAGAACTTGAGTAGGAGTAAAGCAAAGCAAGAAAGCACTTAGTATTCTTTCTTTGTAGCCTTCTTACTATGCTCTGCTATCCAGAGGATTCCCTTTTCCTTCTCCTCTTTCTATCCAAGAAGTAAATATTTCCACTTTGATTTTGTTTCTCAGAATTTGGTGCTGCACTGTAACTACATCAAAATTCCCCACAGCCAGGTAGGTTGGTTCCCATCTTCTAGCTGAGCTTTGTGACAATTCCTAGTTCTCATAGTTACTGGTAGAAAGATGATCTAGTACAAATCACAGCAATTTCTAGTATATGGAACTTTTAAATTTGGTTTTAGGTAATTTATTGACATTTCCTGAGGGGCTTGTCTTCAGAAATTGAATTAGAAATGTCTCTTTATTATCAGTTGTTCCTGTTTTTGGGTTTTTTGTAAAGTTATCAGTTTGAAGTATATTTGAATAGTTATATCAAGTGAAAATTGAAAACTAGATATGTCTTAAGTGCCTTCTTCGGTTTTAAAAATTGTTCCCATCAATATGGTTTTTTTAAGCTACAGAAGCGTGTCATATGTACGAATAATAATTTCATATTCTGAAAGGCAAAGTGGGCTGAAATGTTGTTATAAGCATAATTCTAGTGCTTGAAAATTAATTCTAAAATTAATACAGAGAAAAATGATATAGCTTTATTTCTTCAACATGATCAGTTTGCATAAGATATTATAATAAACCTTATTTTTTTAATATTTGGTTAGTGTCATGGCTTGACTACAAAAACTGCTACAGAAAAAACTTTTGTATCTGTCTGAATGACTTTGAAAGTAATATTTATTGCCTTATATAACACCTAGTCACAACATATTATTAAACAGTACTGTTCTTACCACTTTACTTAACCTTTTCACCTCTGGAGCTTATTTCACAGTATTAAATTTTGGTGAGTCACATGAAAATGAAGAGTGGAATTATGATTTTGATGGGATTTCATAAGAAAGAAAATCTGGTTGAACTTTATAATGTCCTTATAGTGAGGTGTAGCAGTTGCCGAACAACATTAAGTCTATCCCACCAGTCCTTCAATATTTACACACACACTTTAATGCTATTATTATGTATTTTAATATAGGAAAGACACTCCTGAATTTCAGTGTTTTTGTTTATACTATCTATAAATAATTCCTGGTTATAGAAACCTTCATTACATTCACCAGTTAGACATAGAAGAGTTATCCTAAAAGAGCAGTTATCAGTTAGCCTGGTGATTCTGTACATAGGCTGTCACTGTTGTTTACTCAGATCTGCACAGGTTTAGTTATGTTTGGGTGTATTTTAGAGTTCAGTACTTACTATGGTAATGAGAAGGAGCTGCTGATTATAGTCCATAGAGATATCTATTATAGAGCATCTAGTTTGTTCCCTTTTGCTATCACAGACTTACAGTATTTATCAATACCACTGTGTTATTCTTGCTCCAGACTAATTAGTGGCTGGAACACAGCTGAGAAGTGATGCTGTACTTCTGAACAGAAGTTTTCTCCTGCTAAAAACAGGGATTGTTTTCTATCTTTCTACTGTTTTTGTGTCCTGGCTATCTACAGTTTTCTGGATCAATTGTGCATGGTATCTAATGTTCTATTTCATATTGTTTTTCTTATGCCTGCTGGTTCATAACTCTTAATTGCCATTCAGTCGAAACATAAGCTTACTAGTTACTGTAAATGTGTTTTCTCACAGAAAGCATTATCTGTGAGGTTCTTTTGTGTAAGAACTGATGAATCCACTCTGCACATTATTATTTTAAAAATAACCAGGATCTGCTGTGGTCTGGGTTTTTCAAAGCATGCTGAATGCCTTTGTTATTTCAATAGCTTTAGCAAATTTTGTTCCTTGTCAGAGAGATGGTTTTAAAAACAAGAACCGAGGGAGCCATGGGTTATTTGGCCAAGCAGCGAAATATGCATGTGTTCCTCTAGAAGGCTATTTATCTAAACATTTCATTGTTGTTAATTAAACTAATGTTGAGCAGCTGTTGAGGAAGGTATTGGGCTGACCTTAGAAACATCAGTACCACTAGGTAGGAATTCTGTATTTTGTTTTGCAGTTAGTGGCAGAGGTTAAAAAATGAATGATATTTTTTTCCATCCCATATAAAAATAAATAATGCAGATACTGACTGTAAGTGGATCTGAAACCAAGTTACATTCATTGCTTTCTAAGTGAATTGTTTTAACATACAGCATGAACAGAAGTTAACTTTGTACTGAATTTATTCTAAAAGTCTGAAACAATAGCATCTCTGCACTGGAAATGTAGAATGAACTTACAGTTTGCAGCAGTTGCAAACTGCAAATTTAGTGTTTCAAATGGATGATCGAAAATGCTTATTGAAAATTGTTAAGGAAGTAGGCACAGTGAATCTGGTTGTGTGAGAGTAAAATCTGGTAGACCTCTTCATTGTGTTCAGGGAGAAACTTGCTGGGTATGCTTTTCCAATTTGATGGTCAGTACTATAGTCTTAGAGTACACTTTCTATTTCAGTTTATAGATTTGGGAGCTAAGGGCATATAACTGCTCTTGTTTGGAATCCTTCCAGGTTGCAATGAACTTGGATTTGCTTTGCTCATTTTCCTTTTTCCCTGCTAAAGCATGTTTGAGTTTTATCATGAGGTGGTCTTAATGCCCTTTGGAGATATAAAAGTTCACCAAAATGATCTCACCTCTTCACGTAGCTATTGCACTTAACAGGTTAAATTCACTGAACTAACTCAATGCATACCTTTTAAGTGTTCCCATTTACTGACCCACATATTTCTTACCTACCTATACAGCAGCAAAAAGGCCTGAAAAAGTGTTTAATTACTGTTTATGCTTGAGGCTCATTATTAACTGTAACTGAATATGATGGCCTCCAGGGCAAAATGGTTTAGATGTTATATGGCACTATATTCCCCAAAGCCATATTTTTAAGACACTGAAGTGTCTTAAGCTTCACTGCTTAACAAAAGCAACTATTTGACCAGCTGACCATTGACAACAGCAGACACATTTTGGTATTTTAAATGTTTTTGGAAGTTTAGAAAAAGAACATAGCAGAGCTTTAAAAAAACTGTATGCATTCAAAGGAATAAAGTTAGAATTAGAAATACATAGATCTTCCTCCAACCCTGGTGAAGTAGCAGCGTTAAATGCTGACCAGACAGGCTGGCAGAGATTTTGTGGCTATTTTTTAAATTGTTTGAAAACAGAAGTGCTGAGGAACTAACAGGCTGACTCATGTTTTCCCCCTGCTATCAGAGTGGTTTCCGTAATGTTTATCAACATGGTAATTGGCACTTTATGTACTACACTGTACTGCACTATACGTATATAAAATCTACTAGGAATATCAAGAAAGAGTGAGGAAATAATATGGTTGAGGCTGGCTGGTGGTTTTGAGGAATTGCAGCAGCTTTGATATCTCAGTCGTAAGATGCATCATACTTTGTGTTAGCATTTGAAAAACCAGAAACCTAGAAGCAAACCAATGGAGTGAAGATCTGTTGAAACAGAAATATCAATTAACTCATGTAAGCATATCAGTCCTACTGAAGAACTAGACTTGCTGAGAGAACAGAGAGGGGAAATCAAAGTCAACATAACACGGGCACTCTTAGCATTATTGTGGGTAAGTCATGTTTCAGTCAGATTATACCTAATGTCATTGCTGTTACCCAAAGGCTTTCATGAAGTAATTTTTGGAAGTCAAAGAATAATTTTGTTCCATCAGCCTTCATTTCTACTACTCTCTAATTTTGGAGGCATTACTGTGCTTGGTCACGTGAATACTATAGTGCTTACCTGACAGACATGGACATACAGATGTGCTTACTACAATTAAGTATGACTTCAAAATATTTAAACTTCATCAAGAAAGCCTTGAAATTCAACGGCAATCCTAGAGCAAGCTAGAACGATCTGGAAGTGTCACTGCTTGTAAGTAGACAGATGGTTCATATTATGTCAAGCAATTCCGCAGACTTGATGTAGGCATACATGTAGATTCTTTTTTTCTTTCTTTGGCTCCCTTACCACCCTCTGTGATGTACTGCTGGCTTTGAGATCTGTTTACCGGTCTGTTTGAAGATATGAAGGGAAGTGACTTGGGTGCCTGCACCACCTTTCCTTCCGTTTTTAAAAGCAGGCAACTTCGAAGTGTTTGACAAAAGCCATGACAACTGGGGATGCTCACCTTTACCTTTATTAACATTCAGGTTTTGAACGGAGGTGGGATAGACTTCTCATGGATTCTGCCAGGCAAGCATCTTGCTCTAATTGTGCTCAGTAGTGGATAATTACAAAAAGAATAAAAGTACTGAACTACTTTCCTCAGCTTCCAGCAAAATATAGCTCAGAAAAAATTGTGAGCCAGAAGTTGTGTGAATTTAGTAGCTCCAGACTGTTTTTCTTTCTCCATGAATTTGTACATTTAAAACAATAGGTCCAGATATCTGTCTGTGACATACAGGTGTAGAGTATATCAATAGAAGCTTCGTTCCGTCTTATTTTGTCAGCTTTTTATATTTGTAATTACAGTTACAGTTCTTGTTTTAATGCACATTTATAAACTGTACCTTTTTATTTTGAGGTGAAAAGAGAGCAAAAAACTGTTAGCATCTGGCAACCACACCTTGATTCATTCTAGCCTCCAGAGTCTTGGTATGGTGCATTAATTTTTCAGTTTGTAATTTGCCAGCTGCATTTAATGGAACCAATTTTCATTACATCTGTTCTATGGTTCAAAGAGCTCTTTAAGTTGCCAAAGGGGGCCAGCTTCACACAGATTCAGAGAGGGTGCTAATACACTGTATCTTGAAGTATTAGATAACTAGGGATGGTTTTATAGCAAACAGATTATTTTCAGAGGCAAATTCTATATTCATGACTTACTACTAGTAGAATTCAAATTTAAACTGTCTAACTTTCTTTCTCAGGAGCCATATTTTTTTTGTCATTTTCTTCATAATACTCACTGATTAGTTATCTTTTCAATAATCAGTGTTTTTCTATTATTGAAAGACATCACTACACATGAGTAAATCCTGTTTTTAAATTAAAAATGCTCTAGAAAACCTTTTTGATGGAATACTAAGGAATGCAAAAAATAATTTGGTATAGTTTTCAGCACTAAGACAGGCATTTTTATAGTGAAACAGGCTTGCATTACCAGAAAACTCTGTACATGTTGTGCATAATTTTAATCTTCATAAAATGTGTAGCAGTTCTATAGTATTAAATTCAAGTTTCCAATTGACAGCAACTTTCAATGAAAAGGTTTTTCCTCATGGGCTGAAGAAAATTTGAAATGTTCTACTACACTTTGAAGTTCTAAAGCATCAGCCTTATGAGAATTATAAAGCATTAATCCCGAAGAGTTTCCACCTGACAGTCATGAAATAGCATACCTGTGTGAAAAGTGACTCAGTTTTACTTCCTCGGGCAATACTTTTCTTTTTTTCTGCTGCTTCAGAAATATTATGCATCATGTCGTAGTGAGAAGATGGCCTTGGAATGACTAGATCCTTTTGAAATCACTGAAGTCTACAATATCACTCTATTTATCTAAGACATTTCAATGACATTTAGGAAAGTTGTTTATACTGAAAGTTTTATTCTAGTTTGATAAGCTATGGGAAAGTTGCTCCAGAAATGTAATCAAGAACTTCTTTCCACTTTATTGTTTTGAACAGTTTTTTGTTCTTGTTTATGAAGCTAAAAACATTAAAAAAAACACCAGAAGGAGCAACATTGTAGTACAAAGAGTTCATTGGTAATTTGAGAATGTTATATACAAGGTAATGTGTACAGTACTCCCTTACGTAGTAGTTGACTTACTCTTCAGTATCAGGGGGACTGTCTTGTAGTGATTTGAGTCAGGATCAGGGCCTAAGACAACAGGTTTTAATTTCAGGAAGTCTGAATTTTCTTTTCTGCAAAGCATTTCTTTGTTTTCCCAAAGGACAAAGTCACACATTCGCAGTGCCCTAGACTTCTATAATAATCTTGTTCTGCTTCAAGCAATTATATTTGAAGATTTCAACTATTTTTTTCCTCTTTATTTCTAATATGTTGCAATATTTCTCTTTTTAAGAGAAAATTCTGAGGAAGATCCTGTCATTTGATTTGTATCAGATTCATTCACATCCCAGTCAGAAGTAAAGCAGGAAATGTGTATTCATGACTGCACAACAATGGAAAGAGTCCTAACACAGGTAGTTAAGTTTCAGCATTTTCAGCAATATGCTGAAGACAACAAGGGACCTGTCTCCCAGCACAAGCAAGATCAATCACGGGCTTGCTGTGTGGCCTCCACTTAGGCTTTACATTGGTTGTTTATCTTTCTACATTTTCGGTACTAAAAATGCATTTCCTCTTTCCAGATAAGAGGGGAAAAAATCAATCTTCCAAGAATTCTAATCTTTAATCTTTAGTCTATTGTCATTGTATGGAAACACAAGAAAGGAGCCTTAGCATTTATTATGTGCTCTGGCAAGCAGCAGGACAGTGACACTTCCCCAACTCCTGTGTCTCCCCTAGTTTGTTATATCCTGAGTTAATGATCACATTTACATTTTTTCAAGAGTAAGAACAAATCCTAATAGTGGCTGGTGCAAATTTTTGTCACTGAAACGATGTGAATGAGAATTTGAATATGAATTACCCATTATGAGGTAGTGTTACAATGCTTGAAAGGCTGGGGGTGGCTGAGGAGAGGGCTGAAAAGGGATGCTTGCTCCATTTCTGATGTATTTTAAATGTTAATGATACTTGTACAAAAACAAGTCATTTTTCCAAGGAAGGAATTTCTGTCAGTAAGCAAAAGACACTGGTAGATCTTCTTGGTTTGTTTATTTTCAGATAAAGCCAGAGTACTTGGTAACATCAAGACTTTGAAACTCCACCTTGTCCTGAGAACTGGCTTTACTGCCAAAAGGTAGCCTTAAGAAACTCTGGCCAGTCTCTCACTGACTTTCTTTAATTTTTTGTCTCTGAAATGGTTTTGCTTCAGCTGCACAGAAGATCCCAGTTTGGCCTTCTCATAAAATCCATAACAGCTTTTTCAGCAGAAAGCAGTAGGTTTGGAGTACAGAGGGACCACCTCTGTCATCCGAAGTTTGAACAGATGCAGCAGTAGTGACAAGAAGACAGACTGAATTAAATGCTGAAGATTCCAGTCTACAGATGAGTTCTGCTTATTGTCACCTCATAGAAAATAATATAATAATATAACTTCCTGTAGTGATATCTCAGCAAATCAAAACCTAACCTTAAACATCGGTTTCAAAGCAGTTTCACCTCTACTATTGATATAGTATTGAGCTGTTTTTTTTATGAAAGTAAGGATTAAATTTTTCACTAAAGAATATATTATAGCATTAAACATTTGATATACTGTTAATCAAATGTCTAGCAGCCTTGCTGACAAAACATGAAAGGAATAGAAAGTTATGAGTATTTGTTCTGGGTAGGACTACTAAATTCTAGGAAGAAGTGTTCTGGATGAGTAAATAAACAAACTGAGGATAGTAACACTACTAAAAATAGTGTTCAGAACATATGAGCTCTTTGTTTTTATTTATTATGTATTCTGTTCTCTACTGGAGTTACCTAGTGTGTAGAAATATTCGTTGATAATTTATGAGGGAGAAAAATTTGTTATCCAGGAAGGACTTATCTAGTGAATACATGTTGCTCACTGTGTGTTTATGATCTAATGCTTCCTTAGGTGCTTTGTCTCTTATCCAAAGTGTGTAAGTTTAGAATATACATAATATTCTGAAATGCAGTGCTTGTTTTTTGACAGTACAGGCCTGACTGTGTGCTGATTAGGGCATATTCCACATACTGACTTTCTATGACCTATATTGATTTTTTTTAACATAACTCTTATGATCTAAATAAAGACCAAGGCCATTGTTCTGTCAAAATCAAGATGGGGAAAGCTGAAAGAAATAAGTAAAAATAACTTTGATTGTTACCTGATGCTACTAATCAATCAAAACTTGCAACAGTTTCTTATTATAAACAGATATATTGCATTTATTGAATCTCTATTGTTAACTGGACAGAGTGGGATAGTAAAAGGTACCAGAGGGCCTGTAGTGCAGAGCCTGGATTTTAGGTTCTCCTTCCTCCTTTCTAAAGAAGTCAAAGATAACTGCTAAAGTGTCATGGTG
>JAOWBP010002392.1:23579711-23619927 GCA_028571105.1 Tragopan temminckii | reverse complement strand
CACTGCTCTGAAGTTATTGGTAGTGGGGGAAATGAGGCAATCACAGGGTGTTCTTGAGTGTATTTAGGAATAGTGGATTTTTTTTCCAGAACCCAGATTCTCCACAAATGAGTAATGTTTTGCAGTTTATTTTTATAATCTATCATTCTGATGTGAGACACTTTCATTTAGAAACTGCTTCATTTCTTAATTTCTACTTAACGTAGCAGTACTACATACAAAAGCTTATGGGTTTACTTCCTAATTTTTTTATTTATTTTTTTAAATTTGTATTTAATTTTATTTTTTTCTTCCTTTTGGAAATTTTAATTTTACTTCTTATTTTAAGGCATAAGCATAAATATGACTGAATATTTTCAAGCAATGCATTGTTCAAGGTTTGCGTGTGTTCTCCAGATATTGCAAATTATTCATTCAAGCCAAATCTATGCTACAGCTAACATGCAGTAAAATAAGTATTTATATAATTGGAAGACTATTAAGTCTACTTAATCTTTATGAGTGGCATCAATGTGGACCCAATTAGTACAGTTTTCAGCCACTTCATAATTCAAAAGAATGTGATCATTAAGCTGGAAGCACATTTGACAGAAACTCCATAGTCATGAAGGTAAAAGCTTGCAAGATCACCCAGAAGGATGGAGAAGCTGTCATTCTTTCATCAGTGCTGTTGAATACTAATGTCAAGGTCAGAAGAGTGTAATTTTAGGCTGCCAAAATATTGTTGGATTTGATCTGCTAGCAGATGTTTAAAAGGGAAGTAAACTAAAAACCTATATATAATTTTGATATGAGAGATAGAAAGTTTCAAATGCCACTGGAAGTGTTCTGAATCATTTAGTGCTTTGATTGGCACTTCATTATGCATTTTTTAATTCTAATATTTGCTTTAAATGTCATCCTCATTGTCTTACATCAGAAATTGTAACTGTATACATACGTTACAAATTCTCAGTGTTATTTTAAATTTTGATGTGTGTTCAATTACTCACAATTACAGCAAAGGCTGGATGCTGGAACATCTGAATACTAAATTTAGACATATAAAATTGAATAAAATATTAGTAATAAAATAGTACATTCATTTTTGCCAAACTTTTCATTTACATGATGCAGTTATGCTAAGGGGGATTCTTACTCTTCAGGTCTACCTATCTTCACATAGGAACCTAATAAGAAGGTAGAAACAAGATGGAGCTGGGATGTTCTCAGAGCTCTTTTGGGGACTTAAATGGATGAAATACAATGGCCCCAACTTTCTGCAAGGCAAATTCCAAAGAAATACTCAGAAAAATAATTTTGTAGTGGGGATGGTCAAGCATTGCAGTGGGCTGACCAGGCAAGCTGTTGAACTTCCATCTATGGAGATATTTAGAACCTGGTTGAGTAGTTGTTCACAAAGTGGACCAGCTGACCTCCAGACTCCTTCTCCAACCTAAAATATTCCAAGATTCTGTCATTTCATTTCTGATACAATAGTTGTTCATGTAATTGATATAAAATTTTAAAAGGATTTCAAGTATCATTTTGAAAATGCCAAGAGGCTTTTGTGCTCGCTAGCTTACAAAAAGATATTTAAGGAACCTGGGAGTCATCTTTTCTGTAAATCATAACATCTCTTTCACATCACCCTCTAGGAAGTTTAGCTTTAATTCCTAAATTTGCACTACTTCCTTTCTCTTAACTACCTTTCCTGTTAATCAGCAGTTTCACTTGCTCCTCTATCTGAACAGAGAAGTTCCCAAATAAATTAATATATACTGTTGTAATAGTTTAAATCTTCACGTAATTGTAACATAAATTTGGTTACTCAACTTCCTTTTGAAACAGAGAAGTTCTAGAAAAACAAAATGATACAGCCGTGTGTTTTCATATCAAGTGGGAAGTTTTAGAGTTCAGTTTGGGGTTTACATTTAAGTGCTTTTTGGCTTTGATTGATTTTACATTACATGAATATGTCAATGAGCAGTGGCAAACAATACCTCAGTAGGATTGCTTTTCAGTTCCAGATACATCTTTGAAAGATGTCGAAAATGACATGTTTGCAGTAAAATATACATGGCCGGGTGAACTTTTCTGGTCTTATCTTGCGCCTCAGTAATTCTTAAGCAGAAACCAAAGCCTTTGTTCTGATAAACTAGACATCTTTCTAAAATATATTTATTAAAATGAAATATTCAAAGATTCCGAAGAGCAAGTATACAGAGAGAAAATATATTCTTTTCCTCCTGTGCATGGTTAACTTTCATTCATATTAATGGGGTTATGAACATGCTTCAAGCAGAGAAGGCTATCATTTTTAAAACCTGTCTATTGAATATTTGGTTTGGTTAAATTTATGTTGTCTGTTTACTACAGTAGGGAAAAAAATAGTTGCTAGAAGGTAATGTTTATTTTGAGTTTAAATCTTTTATGAACATAATTGTCTCTGAAATCACTAGTGAGTGTTTTGAGAGCCTTGAGAATATTGGAAAAAATATAACTATGGTATTTTCATAATTAAAATCTCTTTATACGGCACAATTCCAATATCTGAGGTTTTTGTCTGTCTCATTCTATGAGTCAGGCAGGTTCTTTCTCCAAGAAGAACAAGAAAGATTTATATAAATTCAAAACAAGTGTGCTGATCTCTGGGACATTTAAGACACTATTGACACTTAATTAAGAATATTTTTGTATAAAGGGGCACTTTTAAGAAAAAGCTAATCAACTGTGGATAAGGGTTGAGAAGAGGTTGATGTAATTCAAGATTTAAATTGTAAATGGTAATTGCATATGTGTAGTATGAAATGCTCACAAAAGATAGCATAGATTTTTTTCGTTTGCATTGGCTGGTCATATTCATAATGACGGCTATGTATTTTAAAACAGTTTTCAAAAGAGTTTGTATTCATAAAAGCTGTTTAGCTAAAACGTCCTTATGACTGGTGCCCATAATTTCTTTGAAAGCAAATTTGCTGCAATTTTATTAAGCACTGAGTCATTTGCTGTGGTGCTGAACAGCAGAGGGCACATTTGGATATTACTGGTTGTTTGCCTGCTTAATTGAGATGAAATTCACCAAATCTTTGAGGTTTACATTTAGCTGGAAGACATCTGGGATCAGATTCCAGTCTTAACATTATTCCTTAAAGATGTGTGTTTTAGGATATGGATGTTTAAATATTAATGGTATTCTGAATATTGGGGAGGCATTGAGTTTATTATCAGTGACAAACTTCCTGTCAGAAAGACACATTCTCCCCTGATTTTTGGAATAATCTAGAAGAATGACATTGTAGCAGCCAGTGCATGGGTGATACTGTTTGCAAGTGCAATTACATGTTTAAATGAATTGAGAGAGAGGAAATCTGTGACTGAGAGGATTTTGTTTCGTTAAAAATGTACTGGAATTGTATCCATATCCTTTCAATTCACAGTATCTTAATAGGATTCTATAATTACTTTCAATTCCTTATTTTCTGCAGTGGAGCTTTTTAGTACAAAGAAGCGACTTCATTCTGGCACCATGCAGGGGCCATCTTTCATTCAAGGTTCAGGAATGGTGATAGTCCAGACTATGAATCTTCTTATTATAATATGAAAGTATCTCTCATTCATATGAATTCAGTGTTTTCATACTTAACAGGATTATTAACTAATTTCCCTCTGAATGCAAAATAATGAAGATGCACACAATATTTGCCACGTAAATTTTGAAAGGTTCCAGAAGTTTCCATGCAATTTTGGCAGTCTGTAAATGAATCCCTTTCGCACAACTCTTGCTAGCAACCTGCTCATACATTTTAATAGATAAAAACATTCTCTCGGACTCCATGGTGCATGTCTGAAATCCATGGCATACATGCAGTTCTTTTTGTGTATCTAGGCAGGGATACATGTGCACATATTTCAGTGTTTTTATAAACGCATTGAGTTGTAGCTATTCACATAAATTTTAATTTATTCAGCTCACCATTCCATTCCCATTGAAAATATATACAAATTCTGTTGTCGTTCTGTTTTTAGAGCTTAGCTGGTATAGAAGTTTTCGATCATTTCAGTTCATTTTAAGTGGTTCAATCTCTCTGTTACCTTCTTGAAAACATGAGGCGGTTGGACATGTGGATGATACACACATAACCTTTTGGCACAGAAGACCTGATTGTGGCTGTTTATATACGGAACAAAATCCTGATCAATCTCTGACACTTACTGCAGACTTCCCACTGCTTAGAAATGTGTATTGTAATAGCATTTGTATGTTTTCCGTTCCCTTAAGATTTCAATATGCTGCTTCACGGGAGCAAAGAAAATTAGAAATAACATCACAGACACTGTAGTAGAAATAAATAAAGTGGCTATTTGTTAACTCTTCTGAACAGATCTTTACATATGAATACAGGAGTCTCTGCTGATACATATAATCTGAGTATAAATTAAGTAGGGGTAATATTCATATGTTGTATGTATAAACAAAGTTATTTTATTTTCTATGTAAAAGGTAAACTATAAGAACTCAAACTCTTTTTCTCTTACCAATAACTAGACCACAAGAGACACCACTTAGAACAATATTTGAGGAGAAAACAAATCTCTTTAAACTGAAGAAGGTTTTTTTTTCCATTTGTGTGTTGGTGGAGCGGGGGTGTGTTGTATTGATTTGTTTGTTTGCTTTTTTATGTAAATTCGACTTGAAAGGCTAAAAATCATTGATTGTTTTTGAAAATGATCATCTACTGAATTTAGATGGGACAATAGTTGGTAAAAAATAAAATAAAAAAATTACTAGATTGTTAGTGATTTTCCCCTTCTAGTTTGGCAGACAGGTAATAACAGTTTCCTGGGACATGCGAGCATACGGAAAATGAGCAGCAAATACACAAACATCTAGTCTGTTTAGAAGAATAGAAATTAACAGGGGGAAAAGAGATCAAGGACAGAAAGGAATAGGAGAAATGCAAACATATTCTAGTGTCAGTACAAATTAAACTACAGCAAACCTGTGTAAGGTTTCCCCTTAAAGGATTCCGTTTAGAATCTGTTCTGACTTTTCACTGAGGTACAAAGTATAAAAGAGAAAGATCTTATTCATTAACCAGTTATTTTCAATTTAATTAATATTTTTTTCTTAACCTATGTCTGATATATATGTATATATATATACACATATATACATATATATATATACACACATATATATGTAATATGCATATATTTAAGCCATGTCTTAAGCTATGTCTGCAATCCTGATAGAAATGACTTGGAAGTTCTAGTAGAAATCTCAGTGGTTAGAATATTTCTTTCTCTGAAATATAAAGCAAGTGTCTAAGGAGCATCTAATAATTTTGTCCAGCTTTGTGCCTCATCTGAAATTTCTGGTTGACTTTGAAAGATAATTTTATCTCCATTTTGCAAATGAAGAGCTGACATAACACTACACACAGGACATTTTTGTGTATTTTTGTCCCATATTTTTTCTTTTGTAAATGACATCTGTTTAATATTAGAGAAAAAAGAATTGAGATATGCTCATGTCCAGTAAGATGAAGCATTTAAGGAAACATTGTGAATTTCTCTATCTTGATAATGTGATTTCCAGGCACTAGTATTTTAAAAAATGGATCCCATCTCCAGTGCAAAAATGGGATGCTTATACAGTTTTTCCTTATCTTCCTCCTTTCTTAAACTCCCTAGAACATCATGCCTCAAAAATCTGCTTAATGATGATGATGTCTAATCTAAAAATCCAAAATTACGTCGGGTGATGTATTACCTCACTCTGTTATCAAACTGTATAGATAAAATCCATGGGAAGACAAATGCTCCCTAAATAAGACACATTTACAAATGAGAAGTAAATAAAAGCCTATCAATTATCTGGAATCATAACTCTAATTCTTTTTGTCCCACTGAATATTCTTGTTGCTAGTGGTTATGGCTACTGCTGAGGACCCAGCTGCATAAACTACTATACATATTTTATATATTTTATATATAATATATATATAATATACTGTATATATAAACTACTATACTTCACGTAAACTAATGTGAAACTGGTACAGTTAGTGTATCACACAAATGTGATTTAAAAATATAGTAATATGAATTTATAAGTTCATCTTTGCTGTAGTGCTGTCAGTAGAGAGTATGGTACCAACTTTTGTCAGTTAGACAATGTATGCGTAGCAAACGGCATGATTTTGTACATTTGTAGGACAGAAATTGTATCCTGCAGTTCCAAAACTGCATTACTTTTCTCAATGAGTTATTTACTTGCAGGGACTGCTGTCCCTCACCTTTACTGAAAATGAGCCAACAGGGGGTAACTCTGAAATAAAGCAAGTTTTTCAGCATTTATTCATCACTTTTCATCACTTATAGAAATTCTTTCTGTGCTAATTTAGTTTTACCATTTCCATTGTACTCTGTGAAGCTATTTTACACTCGGTATTATCTGAAAGAAAAAATGCTAAGGGATTGATAGAAGGTTTTCTGAGCCATTTCTTTGTTTTGATCCTTATGAGCTCTTCCATTTCTGACTGTTGTTGTTGGTTCATTTGGTTGGTTTTTAATCTTCTGCAGCATCTTCAAGACCCGAATAAGGACATTGATGCAGAATTATGGGGAAAATGTTATTAAAGATTTTGTACATAAAATGTACGTACGTTTGTACATAAAATTACGTACGTACGTAAAATGTATGTTTGTAGTGATCTCTAGGAAAGTTATAATGACATTAAATTGTGCTTAATTAGCAGATTAGAAAAATTCTAAAAAGCAAATGCGTTCACCTTCACTTTTAGATGAGTACAGCCTGCGGGCAATTGCTTAATTATTCACAAAGAGTCTCATTCATTCCTCATTTCACTGTGTTTGGGGCACACCCTAACTCTCATCAAATCCCATTCATGCTTTCTAAGAAAGGGGAATGTTCCTTTTTCTGATACAGGCCTCATTATTGTCATCTCTGCTTGATCATTTTGTATTCTTAATAGACTATTAGAATGCATTCTGTGGAGGCCATACTGACAGAGTCATAAATTACAGGTAATACTTGTTTTATTTATTAAGCAGTGCTCTACAGAGTGCCTTGCACTGCCGTATTTTACTATGCACCGACATCCAGGGTGCTAGAGAATAAGATACTGCTCGTGATCAACAAAGCATGAACTCATTTAGTATTTAGTTGTTGAGACCTTTCTTTGTTTAAATAAATTTGTAGTGACTGTGACTGGAGACAGACCCTGGAGGTGCCAACTGCTGGCATAGTGTTATCCAATGAAAACACACACATCTCCTAATAGCTCTTACCTGCAATTGTTTCCAGAAACACAGAGGCATTCTTTTAGACAGCACGATGTGCATTCACACACAGTTTGTGAAAGCTGTGTTTTGCTGGATGCACTAACCATAAACATAGGCTTACAGTTTATTTAGAGACAGTAAATTCAGTTGGAAATAACTAAATGCTTATATCCCATACTAGCTTTTGATGTGAATTCACAGTAGTTCAGGCCTATTTCGTTCAATGAAAAAGCTATTAAATTAATCAGCAAGGGGAAGACAAATCTCACCTGAAAGTGCATCTCTCTTTTACTGCAGGTACCTTAATCACAGCACTTCCAGGCATTTTCTTTGTTCATGTAATTCCACTTTGTATACAGTGTATAAATATTCATTACTGATGTAATTAGTGCTTGGATTCCCCGTACAAATGCTCCAACAAAGAGGGAATAGAATGATTTTTACTTTCTCTGGCTCATTGGGTATATTAATATTTATTAAAAGTAGTAAAAAGTTTCAAGAGAGATAGAAAGATATTTAACAACAATATCTCTGTAATATGGGAGTATAGTTAAGAGAGTTTCTGGGAGACCAGGGGTTAAATAATTTTCAGGTAGAACAGGCATTTCAAGTTGAGATTTCCATACAGTAGATGATTGCTTGAAAAACTGTTACTAGGCAAAAAGAGAGGGGACCAGATTAGAATCATTGAATCCTTAGAGTTGGAAGGTATCTTTAAAGGTCAGCTAGTCCAAATCCCCTGCAATGAACAGGGACATGCACAGCTCAGTCAGGTTGCCCAGTGCCTGATCCAGCTCACCTTGAGAGTCTCTCTGGATGGGGCATCCACCACATCTGTGGGCAGTCTGTTCCAGTGCCTGACCAGTCTCTCTGTAAAAGACTTTTTCCTTATATCCAACCTAAATTTTCCTTCTTTAAGCTTGAAGCTATTTCCCCTTGTTCTTTCACCAACATCCCTGCTAAAGTGTTGGTCCCCTTCTTTCCTCTAGCTCTCATTTAGATACTAAAAGGCTGCTATCAGGTTACCTGAGAGCCTTCTCTTCTCCATGCGGCAAAGCCCCAGCTCTTTCCTCCTCTTCTTGCAGGGAGGCATTCCATCCCTTGGATCATTTTTGTAGCCCTTCTCTGGATGCACTCCAACAGGTCTGTGTCTCTAAGAGGTCTACGGCTCTCAGATTATTGGTATCCTTTTCTCCTCGTTTCTATGAATGGGAGCTATGTAAAATTTTCCATGTCAATTAAAATAACGAGGAAAAATACGTTTGTTTGTAGTTCACCGATAAAATATGTGGAAAATCGTTTGCACCATTCCCTAGTCTCGTTTCATTTTTTCCAGTAAATATTGGCTTCCTGTGTTGTTTGCAGGAAAGCAGCACAGCGAGAAACACAGAATTATTAAGCAGGAAGACTTAAGGTAACGGGTAACAGAAGGCATTAGGTATACAGATACAGCATGGGGAATAAGTGTCACAGCCTGCTAAAGGAGACTGATGGTGTCCTCTCAAGAGCAGTGATCACTGCCAAACTATTTTTGCAACAGACTATCATATCCCACAGTATCATTTAACATGGTTTAGACCAGTTATATTGGTGGCAAACTGCACAGAACTGTTTCTTTTCTTTTAAGCTTATTTAGGCCAAGGTGAGATCAGGGTAATGGGAGAGATTTACTGTAGTTTGGACCCTTATTATTTTTCTTTTGAGACATAGAACCTGGTGTGTCCCTTGGAAAATGCTGAACGCACAAGTATATTCTTGATCAACATGCAATAGGCTGAGGAAACTCTAAGAAGAAAGAAAGAAAATAGAGCAAAATAGTTTTTCTATGTGTGATGCTACGTATTATACCATTTTCTTTTGTATATGCACAGTAATTGGAAAGCTGACTTTTGATAGCTCCTGGGTTAAATGTATGGAGTAATAGCTGCAGCGAAGTCACAAATCTGGCAAAATCTCTCTCTTTGATAGAAAGACCCGTTTTCCCTAAGAAAAAATAAATAAAATTAAAACTATGAGTAATTACTGAGGAGCATTGCAAAGCACGGTTAAAGTCCTAGGGGAGAAAAAAAGTCAGTAAAGATGATTAATGGTTATCAGCCATAAAATAAGTGTTTTTAAGCTCTGTCAGCTTTGCTTTTCTAATGAGGACTTAACTGCTCCTAAAGTAAAGCCTTCATCCAAGTTGTGTTTTGTATTTTGTGTAATCGATGCTTCTTACAGACAAAGTTACCATCATCATAACCTTTCAGTTCTTGTGTTTTGGCATCTCACAGGTTTTGTATGCAAGCTTGAGTCTCAAGGGAAGTAAATTTAACTGAAATGTACATGTGCAAATTAACGTGTGATGCAGAGCCATAGAACTTCTCTCAGACTTGCTTATTGTTGCAGAGAGAGCCTTTGTAATTACCAGGGGATTATGGCAGAATATGAAAGACCTTAAGAGTGGCTTTCTTGCAGATCAGGCGTGTGTTCTACACAAACTCTGAAACAATCAGCTAGAGTAGTGAAGCAGAAGTATATTAAAATTCAAAGGGTTCACTGAGAAGGTCCTGATAGACCCTCCTAATTAAAGAAATAAAAACCAACTTTAAAGAATGTGAAAGATTCTCTCGTCAATAAGGAAAAGGGGCCTTATGAGGACTGGAAATAAGATGATAACACAAATACAGTGAATTCATCCTTGTTTTTCTCTGCAACAGAAATAATGAAAATTGGGCTTAATGGTACATAAATAAAAATAATTAAATGGAAACTAGTTGTAGTGGTACATTACCTGAATTAATATACAAGATTAAAAGACCAATAACCCAGAAACAATTTAGTTACTTTTCTGTTCTTACGTAAATTAGTGAACAATTTTGAACACGAATGTGGTGCAGTATAGTACCAAAACACTTATTTTAACATTGACTTAATTATTTCTTCCCTAATTATTTTTTAGTTATTAAGTATCATTTCATGGATTTCTATAAAACTGCTGAACTTTTTTTTCTTATACTGAGCCATATATTTTTCCTTTGCCCCTTTCCATTTTAGAGCTCGAATCTGACAAAAGCAATACCATATTTTCTAGTATTACATGATGGAAGTAAGTCTGCATCAGTCACGTAGATGAGGTTAAATAAATGTTTTTACTCCTGATAATTTCACATGTTCAATCCTGATCATAGAGGATTCAGTGGTAGCCTTTCTCTTTTTATACTGAAAATTGCATCAGCCCTTGAGATTTCTGTTAATGAATTCTTTTCAGTGTAGCTGAAATTAAAGAAAATTAAGGTAAATTATCATTCAGTGCTGAACAAGTAAGAAAATCACACAGCAGTTTTGGAAATATCGCATCTCTATATTAAACTATCACAATGCTGAACTGAAAGATCTGTATATTTACATTTTAAAATTATAGCTGCTGTGTAGCTGTAGAAATGCTTTACAAAAGGAGTTAGAGAATCTTGATTCTTTTTCCAATTCGCTTACTAATGGAATACATTAGCATTTTTTTCATTTTATTATATATTTATAAATAACTTTTTTTTTTTTTTTTTCCTTCCAAGCATTAATTTGTAACACACTTAAAAAGGTGCTAAAGGCCATTTGGCCATTTATTTTTCTCGTGAAATTTTTGTTATGTAATTGAAAGGCAAAATTCTACAAAGATAGACACTGTGTGTCTATCAGTACTCAGTTACCAATCACCAGAAAAATCTAAAATTAAAAAGTTCCAGTATTACTAATGCTTTATAGAGTCTTAGAGTGCTGTGAATCACAGAATCATAGACTTGCTATGCTTGTTGGTCATGAGGAAGAACTTTTCCCTACTACCTATTTTTCTTGCAATATCCCATGAACATCTTTGAGATAAAAGCAGCATACATTTTGTGAACCATTCATCAGTGTATTTATTTTCCATTTCAGGTCTTGTTGTCACATCAAAGCAGAATTGTATTAAGAAATCAGTCAACTGACTTTTTATTAAGTCAACTATTCTTATTGGAGTCTGTTGAAAATCAGTGATTACTGACAAAAAATTTCTATGTCCTGCCCAAATGGAGGAATTGAAAAGCTCATGAAGTTTCTAAAGTGAATATGATGTTTTGCGTTCAGAGTGGGTGGGCTGGAATGGAACATGGGAAATATTAGAAATTAGTCCTCCTGCAAGAAGCAAAACTTTTCCGAGGGGACATGTTCATTGGCAACAGGCTACATAATTTCCACTTCTTATTACGAGGCAAAATGGAAAATATTGTGTTATTTAGAAAAAAAATAAAATAAAATAAAATGTATTATGAATGCAGCAGCCTATTCTTACTGCTTGTTAAAATAGAAGTAGTGACTTGTATGTGTGCTATATGCGCACACAGACCACAAGGAGTAATACCATGAGATTGAATGCTTTGGAACATGTAACGTTTATATGATCATCAAATTAAGTTATTGAAGTAATTATATTAAGCTGAAAATGTTTCTTTAATCAAAGCCACATTATATTTCTAGCTTAACGTTTCAGCTTTACTAGCCTTTTGCTGTTGAAATTCACTTTTTGTTTGAAAGACTTACATCCTGTTAACTTGTCATTGATATCCCTAGAGCTTCTGAATGCTGTCAGAAAAACATGAAAATTTTAGGAGTGAAATAGTGACAGTGAAAGAAAAACAAGACTTAAATACCATAAGTGAATTATGCCTTGTTCAAATTTAAACAACAACGTTCTGTATCTAATCTTCAGGAAAGTAAATGAGTTCTGTAGTCTGAGCTGATGGCTAGTAGTCACGATTTCAGATATACTTTTCAGTTGCTCAGTATAATGATTTATTTCTTCATAAAACACACTCAGCTGAGCTTGCAGGAAGTATGTAATAAACTAAATAGAAAATATTGCACTCAAATAGGAGGTTTACAACCATGATATTATAGAAATTCAAAATTCATATTGCCTGATGAACTATACTGACTCAAAAAACCCCAAACCCGTGACCATTCCTTTCTCATATGCTAAAAAGTATGACATATATACCCTGCACAAGCTGAAACATTAACTTAATACAGCTTTCACTGTAATATCTCCCATTTTACTTCACTAGTTCTGAGAATACGATTTGTAATACAGACCTTAAATGGCAGTCCATCCTAGGTCCACAGGAGTTATTAGTGTTTATTACACACATATATTAACAGAAAGCTCAAACTGAAGAGCCAAAAAAAAAAAAAAAAAAGTGGGGGAGGAAAGGTCTTCGTGCATGCAAAAATCTTTCATCCCTCTTGAATTTTGAGCCTAATCTGAATGTGGGGGAAAATGTGTTTTTACATCAAGTATCTGAATATATTTTTAGTGAATAAGTTTAAAAAACACTGCCTGTCCCCTTTTTTTTTTTTTAATTTATTATTATTTTTTTTTTTAAATGCAGATTGAATTTGGAATGTCTTTAATTTTTCTTCTTGGAAAGGAAAAGATTCACAAAACTGTGGGGGAGAAGACAACAACTGCTTCTCTTTTCTATCTTCCCTTCTCATGCACTTACCTCTCCCCCCACGAGGCTGAAGAACTCAGCATATGTTCCTAATGCAGTAATTCCTATATATAGGAGGCTAGGTTTCAACTTCTTTCCCCTGACTGAGCTTTAAACCCTCATTTTCCACTTTCCAGGGGAATCACACAGCCAGTGGATGTTCTGCAGTGGTATGCTCTCACCTGAGCTGTTTGAACTGCTTCTTTGACCCTGCTGTGTGCCTCCCCAGTGAATGCTTTAACCGCCAGACCAAAGAGTCATTCTCGCTCTTTGACTCAGTATTTAAATAATCCATGCAGAACAGCTTTTCCATGGGGATCAGGAAAAGCCAATTACAGATTTCTCACTGGTTTAAGAACTCTTCTGGGAAAGTTAAAATGTGGGTTCAAGAACACTCGGACAAAGAGGGACTTGAACCCGATTGTCCCGCATTGTATATCAGATGAGGCCCTGACCACGGAGCTATTGAATAAATAAAGAGAGGGGGGATTCCCTTTACTTCCATGAATGATTTACAAAGAGTGTGTAAACCTAATCTTTCATTTCCAGTCCTTTGGTTCTGTATTTAAATGGCTTCTGCAGAGTTTCCTGTATCTGTGGCAAGAGTGATATTCTATATTGCTGGTTGGACAAAAATACTGTTTTTTAAAATCAGTGAAAGATAATTCTTCTCTACATTTATTTAATCCTTGTATATTCCTAGAATATTTCTCAGTCCATCCTTAATGAAATCGAAATGTGTTTTTATTTGGCAGTAAATTCAAAATGTTGGTTAATTTGGGGGTGGTAGAATTAGGAGGGGAAGAATGATTTTTCAATAACTGTTGTGTTAAAGCATCTAACTGAAAAATTATTCACACACAAAGTTCTGCTGCGTGTCTCCATTTTGTCTAACATTTCTTAATTCAAGGACCTGTACTGAACTAATGTGCTTTTCATTAAGAGGGTTTAGTAGAAGTTGCTAGCCACATGAGTGTGCTAATTTAAACTCAGACTCAAAGATCAATACAAACGGGGGGGAAAAAGCAGTGTCTCTTTATTAAATCCGAGTCATCTTTCTTTACAGTTTACATTGCCACAGAATGTGAGAAAAAGACAAAACAATGAAGGGGGTCTGTGGGAAAAGAACCAGCAGAATCTTTTAGGCACAGCTCATCTATTGACCAATTGCGAGAAAACCGTTCAGTAGCAGTCTGCAGATGTAGAAATAGTTGTTAAATGTTGCAAACGTGTCCAAAGTCATACAGAATGTCTACTCATGTCAGTTATGAAATCCAGCCTTCCTGAAGCTAAATTCAATGAATGATTACCTTTTCTCTAGAGGTGTGGTGAAGGAATAAGAATGGCTGTGTACCATCCAGTAACTAGATAGAGGTGTTGGACTTTTTTTCCTGATTCTTATGCTCTTTTATTAAATGCTAACAGGGAACATTCTTCTTATTACTTCTTTTCATACATGTCACTTCTCTCAAAATAATGCAAAAAACACATTTTTTCTAAAAGACCTTATAACAGGAAGTTTGAAGGAAACTGACATTCTTGCTGGAGAAGTCAGTTGTCCTTGCCAATTGTTAATTTATGGATTGGGGTTTTTTGTTTGTTTTCTTTTCAAAAATATATATGGTACATTGGATTATTATGGTTCACTTTTCAAGTAGAATAAAGACTTACAGATTCACAAAGGTTGGAAAAGTCCTCCAAGATCATCCAGTCCAAATGTCCACCTGCCGCCAACGTTTCCCCACTAAACCAAGTCCCTCAGTACAACATCTAAATACTTCTTGAACGTATTCAGGGACGGTGACTCCACCACCTCCCTGGGCAGCCCATTTCAGCATCTGACCACCCTTCTGGAGAAGTTTTTCCTAGTCTGAATCTTCCCTGGTGTCGCTTGAGACCATTCCCTCTCATCCTGTTGCTAATTACCTGGTAGAAGAGGCCAGCCCCTACATAGAGAGTGATAAAGTCTCCTCTGAGCCTCTTCTTTTCCAGACTAAACAATTCCAGCTTCCTTAGCCGCTCCTCATAAAATTTGTGCTCAAGGCCTCTCACCAGTTTCATTGCCCATCTCTGCACAAACTTTAGGATCTCAATGTCTTCCTTGTAGTATGGGGCCCAAAACTGAACACAGCACTCAAGGTGCAGCCTCACCAGAGCTGAGTATAAGGAAAACATCACCTCCTGCTCCGGCTAGATGCACTGCTTCAGGTAGAAGCCAGGATGCCATTGGCCTTCCTGGCCACCTGGGCACACTGCTGGCTCAGGTTCAGCCAAGATTGTTGTCAGCAAAACATACTGAATTCTATTTTTAACTAAAAACCTGTCACTTTCTCTGATTTTGGACCTTCCTTATTCTGTAGAACTAAAGCCATTTTCACTTTTAGGTAGATTAAGATATTTCGGCAAATGTTTTATTTTCAAAATTGAAAATATTTTCTAAACTGCACTGGTGAAAAGAGTTATAAGATGCAAATAACCAACCTTCCTTCCATCCGTCCTTCTATAGGAAGTCCCTTCCTTCACTGAAAAACAATTAAAAAGTCTGATTTTATATTCTCAACCAAACAGTTAATTATTGATTCGGTCTCAAAGTAGTAAATAGATATATATGACAAGTGCAACTTTTAATAAAATATTTCTGACTAGATAACTCCAACATTTATTCTTCATAGAATGTATACGCTGCTATAAAAATAATCGATTTTTCTCTTGTTCACTTATGCTCCATTTTTTCGTTTCTCATAAAGAAATGGGGCAAAATCTACAATTGCCTGAAGCACAGCTATCTGTAGCAGGACTTAATTTTTCTATTAAGTATTCCCTGCCTGAGTGTCACACTGAGGCCACTTAAGTCACTTCAGCATCAGTCAGAGATGTTTAGAAACACTTCTTCTGAGCACTTTAATGGTTCATCAAGACCTAACCCTTTGAACATTGCTTTAAGGCATTTTGGCTCTGCTCTGAGTCACTGAAGCAAAATTGGAGCATCTGGATGCAGTGTCAAAATAGCCCACGCAGCTTCAGTGCAGCACCCAAGTGAATAATCTCAACACGGAATACAAACACTGCATTAGCGATTGCCGGAAGGCTACAGTTCATCTTCCTCTGAAATACAATGCAAAAAAAGATGCAAGAAAAGTTGAAGGTGTATTTTCTGTTATACGAACAAAGAATCAATCTATGTTTTGATGGTTCATTAAGTGTTTGGCAGCATTGCCCTACCAGTCCACCAGTACCCTCTTTCCCAGACAAATGAATAATTGGTTTTTACAGTTTATGCCACGTAAGGCATTTGAATGCAAAGTAACATATCCAGTTGCTGATGTGTTAGTCATGAATCGTAGTGTAAGAAAAAAAAGTACGAAGATGTTTTATTAGTCTGTTAGTCATGTAACATCTAATTATACTCTGTTGAGTTGTATATAAAACTTCATTATTTCTATGAGCTTTGTGAAATCATGTCTCTTTCACTTTGTTTTCTCTCACAGATGGCAACAAAATTGCACTCCATTGATTGAAGCTTTTTAAAGGTAAATCTTTTTATTCCTTCTGCTGAAATAGACTTCACATACTATTTTCCTTAAACTGCTAAAATGTTCTTTGCTGTTGTTTCTTATGGACAAAACTGGGTTCTGATCCTACTTCCTTGAAAACTGCTGCACAATTCACACTCTGTAAGAGCCCGTGAGATGTCTGGTGTGTGGCTACAGATACAATTCCCAGGAAAGATTTCTTTTGCCATAGGCAAGAATACCTTAAGTGAGCCTTAGGCCAACAGGTCAAGAAATATAAATGCAGAAACATGCTAAACATACCACCTGGCATCAGGCTTTGCCTGGAAATGCTATGCTCCAATGGATGGTCTGTAGAGTTCACACCAGAATGAATACTGGAGAATAGAACTGGGTCACAACAATTGTATAGTCTGTTTCCTCGCTCCTTATTTTCTGAATAACCATGTAGGGCTTTATGTGTAAATATAGTGCCTGAAACTAAATCTAAGCAAAACCATCAGATTGATATAAAGCTTTGTTATTTTTATATTTTTCAGATAATATAGATGTCTGTTGTGTGTATGTATGCATAAGAAAATGAAGTACAATAAGATAATTAGCGGTTCGGTGGTGCGAAAAACTGTGGCAATGACACGGCCTTATTATTCACATTGCTATTATACAAGCAATGCCAAAATATATTCGGGTTGGAAGATGTCAAGTAAATGGGTGACACTGTTTCTAGCTTGTCTAACTACCATTAATTTAGTTAGTATTCATTGTAATTACACTGATCATAATGAATTCATTTAGTATTAATGTGAACATTAGAGATCTTTTTAGGAACTCCATTATAATTCAGCAATAATTAATGTACATATTAAATGAAGTGTTACTACTCAATAATATTATAAAGCCATGTTGTTTCATTTGAAAATCTTTAGAGCAGGTTGTGTTTGATCTGGTTGGTATTCTGACTGTTGCCAAGAGGTATTCTGCAATGGCAAAGGGCAATTCACATTAGGAGACTCCTGTTAACTTTTCAGAGAGATTCCATGTTTGCACATGTCTACTAGTCCCCATATAACTTAGCATTTGAAGCAGTATACTTCGTGGCCATGATAATGTAAAAAACATATAATACTAAAAAAAAAAAAAAAATCTCAACAAATAATTTCTAATGTTTTAGACATTATCCAATAAAGGAGGTACTTGTTTAGAAGTAAACTGCAATGCAGTACTTTGCTGATATCTTGATTATGTATTATCCTACCCTGATTATATATTTACTTACACAGTGATTATTCTTCCCTCATACTCTCCAAACGGAATCCAAAACTGAGAAACAATTATTTCCTTTATGTCACACATTTGGAAAACCTAGGCTCTTGAATGGCATTTATCAGGGAGTTACACAAAAATAATGAATAGTATACATGTAGCAAAAGAAGGAATCACCCAGAGTCATGTGGCTGTGTATCTTATCTATTGGCAATGAGTATAAATATATTCCTAGAAAAAGTGAGACTAATAATTACAAAACACTTTTCCAGATGCTTTCCAGGCCTCCAACAATTTTAGCTGAAGAAATTCCAGCTAGGGTGATTTACAGAGATTAAAATGTTGTTGGTTTTCTCTTCCATGAATCTTTTCTTATAAACTATGCAAACTTTAAAACTGTGTCCTTTGACACTAAGTTGCATAGGTCTACTACTCTGTTCACTCTGTGCATTAAAAAAAATATATATCATTTTTAATATGGTTTTGTATAGCTTCATTTAAATCTACATTGGATTGGATAGACTTGAACTGGAAGAACAATAAACAGTTAATGCTTGTCCACTCCCTCTGTGCCACCAGTGATTTGTGAGTGTCAGCTCACAAATATCCATCCCTCTTAGGACGTCTTGTCAAGAGAAGCATCCTACTCTATCTGCACAGAAGATGTTGTTTATCCGTTCTGGATTTTGTATGCTAGATGTGGTTTTCGCAGTGGGAGAGGGTTACACCATTTCAAAATGATTTCTCCTGCTATTCTTCTCAGTTTCTTACTGAATACTTGAACGCTTGTGGAACTATTTATTGACTTAACTCTGTATAGTAATTATAAGCTCCAGTGTTCTTTTTTCACCTTGTACATCACTTTATGTTTATTTACATGACATTTAATCTGCCATTGTGTTGCTCAGTCACTATTTGTTTTCACTGCATTATACATCTTCTAGTTCTCTGTACATTTGCAATTTTAGGTGAGAGAGAATGCACTGGCACTAGTCAATAAGCTGTTCTGTCTGTGAATTGTCTTACAACTCTTCAGTGAACATTATCTTATTCTAATGATTTGTGACTATTCATTTTCTCATCACTTCCTTTCTCCTTCAAGTGGATATTCCCACTGAGAGTTATTAGGATACATTATTACACAGCAAGCAATCTTTACCTGCAGTTTTACAAAATATGTCAATGTAATGCTAATTAATAAGAAGTCCACTAATCTATGAACTTCTGACTTCTCTTCTGCTGATATATTTGACCTTGGGCAAATCACTTAACCCCTGTGTTCCTTTATTGTTTCTCTTCTTAGACTGCAAAAAATGGAATTACCATTCTCTTTAAAACTGCTGAGCTTTATAGATTACGTATATGGTAGGTATTTTTATTTGATTTGCACACTGAATCAAATTAAGGCTTTGAATAGAATAGTAGATATAATAGAATAACTTTAACTTCTAAGTTAGGAAATTGTTATTAGTATGAGAGTGTTGGAAACTATTTGGTACTGCCCTAAATTTAAAAGCAACTCTTTGGTTATATCAGGAAAAATAAGACAAAAGCAAACTTTTTTGTACATCAGATGCTGAATTTCCCTGCTTGATTTAGTGAATGTTCTTTTTACCATCAGTGCATTTGTAAGAAATTTGTTCTTGTCTTTAGCTTAGTCTATCATGGCTTTATGTTGTATAAATGTATACACAGAAATTGAAGATTGTATATTAATTACTCAGAAATACTGAAAATAAATTCCAGGCTCAATTCATGGTGGATTACAAAAGTTCAGCATGCTCATTGCAAGTGCAGTTTCTTACTGAAAAGTTGCCTGTTGTGAAATGTAATGTTATGGTTGTCCTTGTTACTGTTGTAGTGTCCTTCCCCCTTTCTCAGACAAAATTCAGTCATCCAGTAGTTCTGATTCTGTGATTCTGACTTCCTGTTAGTGAGCAGGTGAGACTGCAGTATTGAACTTTCAAGGTTCACCTTTCTTTAGCCATATCCAGGGCTCTGTGAAAGTCTTCTGCCAGTTCTTTTTTATAGGCTAGGGTAAACACAGAGCTTGTGCACGTCAGTATTGTTGCATAGCATGTCAATGGAAGCATTTCCCTTTTTTAGAAAATTATTATTATTGTTTTTAATAGTTACTAGTACTGACTCATGACCCTGTTTACACAGATACTGAACTCCAGCAGCTTTGGCAAAAAGTAAAAGGAGATACTGAGTCAAAATACTTGCAGAAATAAGGCCAATAGTTACTAATACAGCTCTGCTTAACGTTGTCTGATTTTTTTTCGGTGATTTTTTTTGAATATGTATGATCACTATTTTGCCCTTTGCTGCAAAGGATTAATTCTGTCTTTCCAACTTTCTCCAGAGCTGGCAAAAGAAGTGTTTAAAAGTTTCAATGATGAGATTAATGGCATTTCAGTTTCTTGTGGGAAAAATATCAGTCTTCGGGAACAATGTTATTCACTGTGTTTAATGTAAAATCTAGATAGATTGAAGGTTGTTTCTCTTCCCTTTTGACTTCCCTTTCACTTTCCCTTCCCTTTTTATTCTTTAGCAAGAAGTATAAATATGGTCCTTTTCATAGACAGGCTGGTAAGTGTATTTTTCATACACTTGTGCCAGTTAGAAGATCTAGGCTGCTGCTTCCATCTTACCATCCCTTCCCTTTCTTCCCCTTTATTCAACATTCCATATTCAATATTGGTTTGTTTCCAGACATTGTTGTTTTGGATCTCAGGCCATTAACATTTGTGTTGGTTTTTTTTGTTTGTTTTAATCCAGCTTCTGTATAGTATTTTAAGGCCTTAATTCTTACTCCCATTTTGTCCTTCATTTTTCAGTTAGATCAGTCTCTCATTTTCTCTTTCACATTAGGAAAGAGAAGTAGGAAAGATGGAGAAGTGACTGTGTGGAAGTACTCATGAATTTTTTTTGTCACTTAAGTATATGAAATTATCTAGAAATCCAGATAAAAGTCATCTTTAAACTGTGATTTGCTTCAATCAATTGAATTCAAAGGAATTTCAAGACACTAGGAGATACATTTTCTGTCTGGCATTCCAGCAAGGATCAGATTGCGAGTGAGATGCATATTGTGTGCACAGTGCTCAAATACTTGAAGCTTCTGTCCCATCCCTTTCAATTTAAGCATTCCTTTTCAAGATTAGTGTTTGGGCCTACCCAGTAGAGGAATTTAAAAATAAATGCCTAAAGACACATGATATAACAGATACGTAACACACTGCATTTTAGCCCAGAGCCACTTTTTATAGTGTTGTTTAAGCTCTTGGAGAAATAGAATGTACAATGAAAACCTTTAACAATCTTTTACCATGGTTGCTTGTAGGCGCTGATATAATGCTAATGTGACAGCTATGATTTTAGCGAGAGACACTTTTATTTCCTTGATAAGACAAGTGTTACACATACTGAAAAGCAGACGGATTTTTCTGGCCAGTGTCTTCTCATATTTGTGCCACTAGGGATTTGCTGACTACTCAAATTA
Source organism: Tragopan temminckii (assembly GCA_028571105.1). Classification (NCBI taxonomy): domain Eukaryota; kingdom Metazoa; phylum Chordata; class Aves; order Galliformes; family Phasianidae; genus Tragopan; species Tragopan temminckii. The sequence continues at coordinate 23,598,853 of JAOWBP010002392.1, read as the reverse complement.
TCTTTCACAGGTTAGCGCGTGTCTATCTTACACAGAAATGTTTATCTTCCTTCCTGACATTTCTCTAAATGATCTTGTTTTTAAAAAATGAAACGAGACTTTGTTGTTGCTATTAAGTGGCTACTTAATGTTCTCCCCCAAAAATGGCTAGACCTTTATAATGCAAGACATCAATTTAGGATTAGCTTTCCTTCTAGCAAATAAAATTCTGTTTCTTACAAAATGCATTCAGAATTTGCAATAGTCCTTTCTCTGGCAGGAAAAAAAAAAATTAAAAAAAAAGCTAATACTTAAAAAGAAGCTCCATTGTATCTCAACTGTGATTGTGGTTAAAGCTTCCCTCGTATTTGATCTGTTCTAGTAAAGTTCCCTTATACCTTTCTGTAATCTACAAACCACAGTATATAATCTTTCCTCCAGTCTCTCAGGAAATATGATATACCAGACTGACAAAGTGTACTTTAATCCATATTTTCAAATCTCTGTGCCAACTTAATTGTTCTTCATTTGGCAGTTTCTTATAATGATAACTTCTCTAGAAGTAGAATCTGGGTGGAGGACATCTGATGCCCTTGAGAATAAGAAGTGTGGATTTGCTTCTTGATCTGTGTGTTGGAATAGCGATGTGTTTTGACCAAAACAGAAATTACTTAGTTTCTGGCTTGGGTAGCAAAGTTTTCAGTTTTCTGATTTTCCTATAAATTCTCAATTCCTTAATCCAGTAAAATGAACTCCTGAATCTTACTTTGTTGTGCACTGGTATATCCATCAGTCATATTAACATGGTTCTTCTAAAAGCATTCTCATGTTCAGATGCCCTACAGAATTCAGTTATAGACCCATAGAAATATTTGCAGCATTCTAGTTTAAAATCTCAAGATGTTTACAGATAGAGCAGTCAATTAATATAAATTACTTTTTATTAATGAAAGACTCTTAAAGAGGAAGTGTATACACTTAGTGAAGTAGTAATAACCTACTGTTGCCTTCTATTTCACTCTAAGCCAGAGTACAAGAAGAAAAAGGATTAAATTTCATGACTATCAGTGAAATACTTCTGATAACCAGAAAGAAGCAGTTAGATTGATCAGATGAGGGAACAGCTGCTAAACCTTACTAATCATGTTTCATTCAGAATCTAAAATGTGACGTTGTTAAGGAAATAACTGACTACATAAGGAAAAGTTTTTTGTTACTGTAAAAAAAAAAATACAGTTACATTAAAACTTCTGCAAAATGTTTTGGTATATTTTGATGTAGAAGAAAAATGCAGCCTGAAGCTTATATCTTAGAGTTCAGTACATGTATGATGGACTTCTGATCTAAGTTGGTTTAGCTGCAGGTAGCAATTTACCTGTTTCATCTTACTCTTAATGAGTAAGGCTGTTAGTGATAAAAAAAATATGTTCTCAACAGAAAACATGCTAAATATTCTCTTAGATTGTTTTTCCCCTGTGCTCTTCAGTATAAATTGCAATACCAGAAGCTACTGTAGTATGATCCACACCCAAAGGTGGCCAAATGCCAGAGCAGTTATTTGGCCCATTTAATTCCATACATAGATTCCTGTAGTGATGTTGTTTTATCTACCAAAGAAAAAAAAAGAAAAAAAAAAGATAATGCTCAGCAAGTTTTATTTGACCTTAGTTTTGATTTCCACGTCTTTATCTCCCGTCCTTTCTTTGTCTTGCTCCTTAGCAGTAAAGGTCATCTACAGTGATTTGTTCTAGAGGCCAAGAGCAAATGAATTTTGTAAAGCATTGTCAGCACCTGTGCAAGCGTGTGCTCATACAAAACTTTGCAGGGATCCTACTAGTTCATCATTTTTTATCTAGATATCCTAACACAAAGCTCTGCAAAATACACTGCCTCGTTAGTGTATCTTTATACTCATGTGTTTTGCCTGACTACAACAGGGAACTCTGATTTTGAAATTTAACCGTTTTCTTCCAGCAGTGATTCTGGGCCACCAGAAGAGCCATATGCCTGTAGGAAATTAGAGGACTGTTTCTCATTGAGTAGCCATGCTGGTGCAATTGTTAGCTCTGCCATATCACAATACAATTATGTGTTGCCAGTGAATTAACTGCAATTGCTGAAATGTGGCTAACCCTACTCATGTTACTACATGCTGCTGTTATAAATACCATTTTGCTTAAATAAATATGATAAGTGAATACAAGCAGCAATTTAGAAAGCAACTACTATGAAAAAGAAAAGGAAAAAAAAAAAAAAAAAGTAGTAGAGTCGTAGATCCATGAAACAGTGTAACTCCTACTGATTTCATCCCAGACTTGGCTAGCTAATGGTGGACAGCAGTGGAATGCACTGTCTCTGGACATGGTTTTAAAACAGTTGTTGCTGCTGCCATCTTTAGAACGAGTGAAGATGTAATGTCTTTCTCTTTTCAATACATTTTAGCATTGTTGTTGCCTAAAAATCCTGAAATGTAGTTAGTGTATTTTCTCCGCTGGAAGATATTTGCAAATACAAATAACAGCCAATTGGAGGGCATTTTTTTTTTTCTTTCCCTAAATTCCTATGCAACACTACAGAATGATAAAAAATAGCATTTCATCCTAGTATTTAACTTTGCCGTTAATAAGAATTGTAAAAGTAGGGTAAGACTAGAGTTATTTTTATGCCAGCAATACATAGGCAAATTAATGGATTCTAAGGTAAAATGTGTTAGATGGAGCTTTCCCTTGGCAGAAGAACATCTTTAGTGTTGTCAGCCACAGCGTTTCAAAATTCAGTGGAAAACTTACCAAAAAATTGCCATCACTTATAAATATGGAATTGCAGTATAGTTGTCAGTCTACGTGTACATGTATAAATGCAGGCTTAGAACTTACATAAAAGTTCCTTCATCCTCAAGTGCTTTGCCCAGCAAATTTTTATTCCCATCCCCAAATTCTCACTTTCTCTAGTCCACCTCCACGTGAGTTCTGCCCTTGTCCAAGCTTATCAACCATCTTCTTTATGTCTGCCTTACCTACATTGGATTGCCCATCCTTTCCCTTTCCTTTTTTTGCCAGTGGGATCAAATAAATGATACAAAGCATTCAATTTAGTTTTCATTTTAATTGAAATATTGTCTACCTGAAGCCAATTTCAATTAATCTATGGGTACAAAATGTATTTAATTATTCCTTATTATTTCCCATTGTGTATTCTGATTTAAATCTATCCAAAAACAACCTTTGTGTTTTCAGTGCACATGATTTCTTAGAATGTATCGTCAGCAATATCAGAAATGTATTGTGTTGGTGTAAAAAGGCTCAGTATGTAATAAACATCATGACTCTTTCACGGGAACCACAGGAAAAGAAGAGGGCTGACTGCTGCTGTACTTTATAATTTCCAAGCAGGATATAAACTCCAGTCCTGCGGAGTTGTTAAATCTCACTTATCTTGGTTATTATAGGGTATTAAAATAGTAGAAGGCTCTGCATTCAGATATCCCCTGCAGGAAAATTCTCCACCAAATTTCCACTAAAAACTAAATACTTTGAAAGTATAGGTAAAAAATTCTTATTATACTGTATCTTTTTTTTTTTATAATATCCTAATGTAATATCCTACTTATTCTGTTAAGAGTCCTCTTTCAGTTGCAGACACCACTGATATTTCATGTTTGGTGTCATCGGTGATGTTATCTGTTTTTCACTGCCCTCATGAAAGCTGGCAGAGAGAAGTCAATAGAGAATGCAGAAGAATTCTGAATCTGTAACTGATGCTTGGCTCTTTTTCTCACCGAGTGAATGTAACATTGCATAATAAAGTTTAGTCTAGATCTTTGCCATAAAGCCTGGTGTATCTGAGAATCTTCCAAATGGGAGAAAACGAAGAACAGTACTTAATATAAAGGAAATTTTCTAGAACTGAAACAGCAGCACTGTAATTATATATAAAAACAAACAAAAAACAACACGCATAAGAACAACAAAGGAAAAAGCCCCTGCACATATAACTGCAGAACTGCGATAATCAAAACATACAATTATCTCAAAGTTCGCTGTGTCAGTCAGGGCTGCTTCAATACTTCTGGGTTTTTGTGTTTAAAATATTGTGTACAGAAATGTTTGAGCCTGCAGAGTTTCCTTGTTTCTCAGAAGAAAGACTCTGCAGGAGAGACTTTCTGTCCTGTGGAGCTTATAGACTCTGCAGGATCTTTTGCTCAGTGACCCTAGTTTATCCACAATTCATTTATGTGTCTGAATCTTATGTCTCCCAGATAAACGAGTTTCAGATCATTAAGGTTGTACTGTCCTTGTTAGTAAGGATGTATTATTGACCAGAGGAATGCTGTAATGTCCTTTTTTTTCCAAAATGTGGGGAAGGGCGAATTGTAGAATTTTTATCAGTTTTGTTTACAACTTGCTTATGAGCCATTTTTTATCCTGTCTCAAGAACAGGAATAAATTATGGATAAGGTCTCCCATCTCCGGACATGATTATTTTTTAATTATTATTCTCTTTGATCTTAAAGAATTTGCAGGCTTTTATGCAACATGGGGTAAAATTTGATGTCAGATAAGCCTTTCTAAGAAAATAATACAAGATACCAGCAGTACCTACATTTTTGTGCAATTGTAATAATAAAGGGGGAAAAACAACGCATGAAAGAGATGTCTTCTGTCTCATGTAGTCTATTACTGAAGTGAAAATATTTCAGACTGAAAAATATCTAACAAAATCAATAGAAAGATTTGTGGTGTAGGAAAAAAACACACCTTTTTCTTTCATATTCTTTGGCATTTTTTAACATCTTTGGCATATGATAGAAAGACAGTCGTGTTATTTAAACTGTTAACATTAAAAAAATCATGATCTCTCATTTCAGTTACAAATTGATTAGTAAATTGTAAAAAAAAAAAAAAAAATCAATTTATTGTGAAATCCATCATGTCAAAGATACATTAAGGAGTCATACATCTTTAAGAAATATTCTTATCAATAGCATAATCTTAATATTAAACTCTGGTAATTTCTGAAAATACTGTTTTTATTAAGCGAGCTTTCTGGTGAACATTCATAGTATAGTACACTGTCTGGATATTCTTTACAGCTCTTCAATACCTAGTATGTATTCATTAATATGTAACAGTTTGATTAACATCAAGTAAATAACTGTGCAGAGAACATAAATCAGGCTTTGATTACGCAAAATCACCCTTGAATTTGAATTCTGCAGTTGTCATTGTCATGTTATTAGAATTAAAACTACGAGGAGGCATACAGATTTAGCTACTTATTCTGTTCTAAAAGTTGCTTAATTTTCAGCGTAGTAAGCAGCAAAGACACAGAACTGCTTAAATAATCGAATGGGTTTTTGAATTCACCCATTTTTATTAAAAAAGTGGAAGGCAATACAGTCATGTGTGTGGTGATCACATGATGGCTACACAGATATTCACTAAGAGTATCTCTCTGTAATGTTCACCGAAACAATTTTATCTTGATTATGCATATTCTGTTTTCCCAAGTGTAGAAGATTGCATTCAGCTGTATTCCAAATGTTGTTGTTCCAAGAAATGTTTGTATCCAGAATTATACACATGAGAATTAAATTAGTGTACATAAATAACACTTTGCTTCTTTGAAAAATGCAGCACTCTGAGATAACAAAAAGAAAAGGGCTACGCAAAATAAATCTGTAACAAGAGATTTCATCTTATGCTCCTGATCCATTCAGAGCTCAGGTTTCACTGTGCGTTTGGAGTGATACAGAGCAGCAAATTTTCAGAGCTACAATTTATTATCCTTGACTGAACAATCACTCCATTTTTCATCTGCAAACACTTCTTTCTTGACTTGTCCTACTTCATGTTAGTCAGTCTTCATTGTGAACAGTACTAAATAATAGCAATTAGGGCATGTGAGCTGCTGCTATATTTTCTAACCTTCTTGTGTATTCACTATGAAAAATTCTCATTTTTTGCTTTTTCTCACTCCCCCCCTCCCTCCCCCTGTTTCTGGTAATGCAGTATTGTAAATACAATTTAACATCAATCAGCTTTTGTCATTGTATTCTTTAACTTCTTGTCTTGCAAGAACAAAAATCTGGCACTGAATTTAGACGTGCCAGGAACTGCTCCTCACTGTTTTTGTGACACAAACAGCTCGGGGAAGGAAATGACAGAGTAAGATGTTATAATGGAAGAATAATAGAATCAGAAAGTGGATTGTCTCTTCATTTTGAGTTTTTCTTCTTTGTCCAAGATAAACTTTTTAATGTGTTTTATAGAAATGTTGTTGCCCAGCAGATGCTTTGCTCTTTCTGTCTCCAACGGGCATTTTCAACTTCAAAAAAGTCAACTCCCAGTCAAGTGCCAGGCTTTCGTATGCATATTCTAGTTCATCAGATGTGAAATGCTTCAAGACGGCTTGTCAGTTTCCCATACGGTTCTGCTGAAATGTGGGAAGTCTGAAACTGTCCGGCCGCCTGTCAGCTCCAGGCAGTGCTGCTCAGCCACTGCGCTCCGGCACCTGGCTGCTCGCACTGCCATGACAGGGGCTGTCCTGCAGCATGACACCCAGGACTTTCTATTGTGTTTTTAAGTACAAGACCTGTTTTGAGGTTTACTAAGCCTCCAGCTATAACCCTTCAATCCTGGGCTTAGTCCTACTGTGCGCAGTTATTATTGACCTGGCCACTCTCCAATTTCAGGTCTGTCCGTGTTCCCACCCAGCTGTTTTTATACCTTTAGCATAAGTAATCTGTATGCACCATAATACAACAAGGTATATGCATATAGTAATTACTGTGCAACAAATGAGAAGTCAGAGTAAGAAGTGATAAGTGAAGTTTTCAGGTGCTTGTAAAGAGGTCTGCAGAAGGAAGGGCATATATACAACATTCTGGTGACTTCTAATGTTAGTCTGTTTTAGTCTGACCAATGAAATGTATGTATTTGATGAAATTGTGTAGGATGTGTTTTCCAAACTAAGCAGCGTTAAATGCTGTGCACGCAAAGACATGGGTATTTGCTTTGGATAGCTCATATATAGCATATGGCTTTATACAGATCCATGCATACCCACCACATTGTACTACTGTCAGATAAGAAGCTGCAAATTAAATTGAAATTGTTCTGAAGTATTTTCTACAGTCTGCAGGCTACATCAGGGTGGGAGAGTACACTGTCCCAGAAATTTTTTCAGAGGTTGAAACTTTGATTAAAGAAGAAATTTGGGCTGTACAGAATTGGGATTGCCAGAAACTCCTTGATTTGACATTATAGTTGGAGAGAAGAAATTTGGATATCGTAGTGGGATATGGGATAATGAGAAGCCATATTAAGACCTTATTGCCTGTCATAGAGAACAATGATTCTTTCCCCTTTTACCTTTTTTTTTTTTTTTTTTTTTTTAAACCCACAACCTATGGGAAACAGAGCAAAGGCTTTGCTTTGTTAAAATTCTCTCTTTAGAGGTATCCAAAACCCAGCAGTTTTCTTTCTCAGTCCTTTGCATCTGATGTGGTCTTTGCACCTCAGGCAGAAGCAGTATTTCTTTCCCGTTCCTATTTCTCCTTCATAAATTCTAATTCAATGTTTTAACTTTTTTTTCTTTTAAACATTTGGGGGTTCCTTTTAAGCTGAAACATATTTTAAGACTTTGAAAAAAAGTTAGTGGTTTTTCTGGTTAGTTCAGCTACTATCAGTTGCCTCGGAAGTAACCCTACAAATCTTAATCTTGTTTAAATGTGTTTAATTGTACTGGGAACCATTTATTCTTATACAAAAGATAAAACAATCCCAAAATCACAGAATTGTAGGAGTTGGAAGGGACCTCTGGAGATCATCTAAGTCCAACTCCTCTGCTAAAGCAGGTTCCCTACGTTAGGTTACGTGGGAAAGCGTTCAGGTGGGTTTTGAATACCTCTGGAGAAGGAGATTCCACAACCTCTTTGAGCAGCCTGTTCCAGTGCTCTGTCACCCTCAAAAGAATAAAGAAGTTCTTTCTTCTGTTTCCTTTCCTCAGATCCAGTTTATGCCTGATGCCCCTTGTCCTGTCACTGCAAAGTGCCTGACTCCATCCACTTGACTCCTGCCCTTTAGATATTTATAAGCACTGATAAATCCGCCTCAGTTTTCCCTTCTCCAGGCTATACTATACTGTATAACTATTTAGATTTCCTCAGTAAATATTGCTAGTGCATTCCTCCTTCCCAGAGTAAATTAAAATTTCCTTTATGGTCCAATACAAATGTTCCTGGTCATCTATCTTGATTTCACAAGCGGTTCTAAAATAGAGTATGGAATTCTAAAACAGAGTTGCGTGTAGAAATCATTTCATTTTTGAGCTTATAAATAGTTTGTAGTCACCTAAGCATATATTTTATGAAGTGAAATGAGGATGTAACATGGTGGAAAAAAAAATCAGTGTTTATTATAATTAACTATATTTCTTGATTTGGCTTGGTTTCTTTTCTAATTTCTTCTCATCTAAAGTGAATTAACATTGAAATAACATTGTTTAAATGAAATATTATTAGAGAGAGAAGATAGGAGATAGTGCAATGTTTCTTTCCAGTTGTGTTTATCACAACTGGTCTGCACTATACCAGCTGTTTCCAGGCCTTCTTTTGTTTGTACAGACTGTGTCAGGTTTGTATATAAGTATTCTCTTAAGAGGTGATCTATAGGAAGGGTTTTTATTTCCCATGTAGATAAATATATACATATATGTATATCCTATACAGGGATGCAAAAAAGGTGATTCAGAACATGCTACTATTCTTAATGGGAGATTTATCTCTTAGAAGTAACTTACTGGAAGAATGCTTTACTTATGCATTAAAATGGACTTGCTGTAATTACTTACTGCTTAGGTAATAAGTAATTGCAGCTTAGGTTTTAATTCTAAAAGTTGTGTATTTAAATGCATATATATCAAGTATTCCATTTTTTTTTAATATATATTGTGTGTTACCATAAAATTGAAATGATATTACAATTTTGTAGTCAGAGTGATGCTCTATATTTTATTACCTGTATTTTTTTTGAAGTGATAACAAATTAAGGGCTCTTTGTCAAGAAATAAGGTCATGTGCATTTATCTCTTCCTCTGTGGGACACATCTCAATTTTGAAGAAGTATTAGGGACTATCCTAAAACCACGTATTCAAATTAATTAGTGGGTTATGATCTTGTATAGCATAGACTTTAACTATAGCTGTAAGGAGTTTTTTATCCTATTTGTATTATTTGTCTTTTTTTCCCCAGAAAAGTCACTATTTTTATGATAGGGTTCAATTAAATAATCAGGAAAATCATGACGTCTACATTTCTGGAAGTTTTGAATGTGACCTATATTCAAAAATATATGTCTTACACAAGGACTGGTGGTGTTACATTATCTGTGTCCCACCATCTGCTCTAACCCCCACTGCTATGGAGTTAAAATACTTGCCCTTCTCAGACAGTCTCACACCATCACCAAGAAAAAGAAACATGGTACAGTTCATCTGCAGTTTCTTCTCTGAAACGGTAGAATGAGACCTCAGTTTGGGGATAGAACAAATGAGGAATTAGAAAAAAAACTGGTGACAAAGGATAATAAAAATAAGCTGAGTCAAGTCAGTTTTTCTGTCTCCTGCATGGACATTTGTAATCAATTTGTGAGTTAGCCATGCTTTTGCAGCTTTCTTTTACTTCTCAGTTTTAAAGCAGCACTGACAATTAAAAAAAAAAAAAAAAAAAAAAAAAAAAAAAAAAAAAAACACCACCTTTCTACTTATGGCAGGAGGGGCGTATTTTCTGTTCTCCTGATTTTTAGAAGGTTGGTTGGTTAGTTGGTTAGTTGGTTAGTTGTCTGGTTGGTTTTTCAAGAAGGTGATTGTATTATGCTTGCTTATGCAATATTTATATGTTGGTTCTATGTAAAGACAGATGCATATATAAATGCGCAGCTTCTGATACAATAAGGAAAAGCTGGTATATAGCAATATAGCATTGTTATAAACCAAAGGAAATATGTAAATTTAAAAAAAAATCAATTCTGTTTTCAGTGATATTCTGCTACTTAGAATATCAAATTTATGTTAGAACTAGAGTTTATCACTGGAAATATCTTTTCTTTTTTTTTCATTTAGTGATGCTTTTTCTCTTGCTATGAAAGATGAATACTAAAATGTATTCTGTTTACTCCATTTTCTTCAAATTTGTTTGTGAAAAGGGTCTCTGTAAATTACCATAGGATTTAAAACAAACAAGCAAGCACAAGGCAGCATTTGACTCAGGAATCAGTTAGGAAGGACTCATAATGCCAATTCAATCCATTTAAAATCTCAGAATTCAGGACTTTTAAGAGTTTATTTCTGACAGATTTAAATCTGCTCCCTGACTTTCCAAAATCAAGGTGCAAAGGTAAATTCTGTGTGAGTTGCAGATTGAACTCTGTGCTAGTGGTAAAAACGTTGTTGGCTTTTGTAACAAGATAGACCTGTGAATAAAACATAGCATCACAGCAGAAGTTTTTCCCAACTTAATTGTGTCGAGTCAATAAATGTACAAAAGAGAAAGTCACCTAGAAGTCTTACAAACAATTTTGACAACCACTGTTGTTATTAAGAGGTAAGAAGTGATGGTTGAGGAACTATACTAAATACAAATTTCTATAAAGCAAAGTCCATTTATGCAGAATAAAAATTTTAAAGGACTTGAGGAACACTAATTAATTATATACAGCACTTAATATCCATGTGTCATTTTTCCTTCATTAAAACAGTTTGTTTTTCTTATTTTGTTCAAAGATTGTGTGTGATCTAGTTTGAAAGAAAAACCAAGGGAGAGGAATTACAGCAAGTATACTGCAGAGATGACAAATGTTACTGGATCAGTTATGGGTTTTGGTACAACTCTGCTGTGGGGAACCTGCAGAGGTATCGCAATCTTCTTCTAATCAGAGGATAGGTCTTACGCTGAGAACACTTTATCACTGAGTGAAAGAAGAAAGGAGTGAAAAAGGACGGGTTTTACTTTCTGCACAGAATCTGCCCATAAAAAAAATATTTTGGGATGGACCTAAAAGTCTTTAGAGGGCACTCCTTGTCATTGTGTATTATTTAAAATTTAATTTACACAGTGCAACTTCCCCTATTTCTAAAGATTTTTATTTTTCCAATCAGAGATATTGGTTATTTTGCAGTCTCTTATTTCAGTTGCACAGATGTAATTGTAAATTACTATAACATGGTCTTGTAAAATGTTTTTGTTTTTTTTTTCAGAAGAATTCAGTGGGAAATTTTTATAGCTGGAACTAAGTCGGTAAATCCAATTCTTTGTAGTTAAAGTACTGATAATCACTTACCATTATTTTTAAATAGTGTTTCTTCTATATGTGTCAAACCCTTATACAACAGTACTAGATTCCCCAAAAGACTACTATAAGTGTAAATATAGCATATTAAAATGTTCCAAACAACAAGCTGACAAGAAAAGAGAAAGACAAGACTAGTCTGTGTTTTTAGTTTCTCTACTAAATTGCTTTAAATGGAATAACATGATTACGGATTTTTTTTCTTAAAAGGAAACTCAGAAATTGGTGACACAGGTTATGAAGGTAGAGAAGGTCGACTGTTCATACTATGGTGTACTCTGTGTTTACTATGGTTTACTCTATGTCCTATTGTTTACAAGCTGCTTTCAGCTTTTAGCACATCTTTTAATCACATAGAAAATATAATAACTGAGACTTCTAAAGATGTAGAATATCAGTTCTGCCAGTAGTCAAGAAAGAAGAATTAAAAACTGTGATAGGCTGGAATACTTCTAATATAGGTTACCTCAGGCAAATGAGATAGAAAAGAAAATGGTGGTGGAGAAGCTGTTTGTTGCATCACAGTTGAGGCAAGGCAGGTTCCTGGAATAAGATGGGCATTAATTTTTTAGAGTCTAGTGAGATGATGGAACACGTAAAATGCTCAGCATGAACAGAGTTTTAGCAGAATGATTTAATCTTCCTGTCTCCAGAATAGTTGTGTGCAATCCTGAAATTAAAAGAGAAAACCTGGAATGAAATTCTTAGCACAGTCTGAATTGGGTGCAGTGAATAGTGTATTTCATGTTTCTGTGGTAGTTTTCATTTCGTTCTTAGTATGGATAAAAACTACTTTCATTGAAAATAGAAACAGGAAAATGAATTTACTGGAATGCAGACAAGGAACAGTAACTGTGAAACAACTCTTAGCAGAACAACAGAAAAATAATTTCAGAGTGGCTACTGTAACAGCTTGAATTTTCATGATTATATTTAGAAAAGTCTGAGCTTTTCCTAACTCTTGGAAACACTCGTTTCTTACATGTAGTGTAGCTACTGTCTGTAAGGCAGGTTATTTTTCTAACATTAGCAAGATATTTTGGTTCCAGAAGTTTAGAAGTTTTTCTTTCTTCATCTGTGCTCTGACAAAGATGTTGCTATGTGGTAATGGTTCTCGTATGCCAAAGGCAATGCAGGACAGAATATGGAAAGGTCCTGAAAAACAAAATGTTTTAATTTGCAAATTTGTATGTGCAGTTCATTATGTGTCTCATGAATTTTGTCCATAACTGAAATATTTGGCACAGTAATTTTAAAAATAAATTACTTCATGTATAATGGAATCTTGATGGGAATTTTCCAAAGCATCTGCTGTTCCAGAACTAATATTCGTTATTCAACAAATGTCAATCTTCCATGCAGGTCAGTATTGAGCTGGTTCTGTACCCATGACTTTGGGTCCCAGTGCTGCTAAAGATAGATCTCCGATAAGATTTAAAGCTGAGGTCTTTGTATTGATCATTTAATTTTCAACCTTGAGGTGAAGGCACATAGGGAACAAGTGTAATCTTTACACAATGTTTCTCTCTCCCTGTTTTTTGTGCAGTTGTCTGATGTGTGACCACAAGTACTAGAAAATTTGACTCCCTGAAAATTCAAGGTGCAAAAGGAAGTTATTCAAGAAAGATAAATAATTCTGAAATCAACAATCTGAGTTTCAAATATATGTATATAGTACAGCTATGTTTCAATAACTTAAGTTTCAAAGTCTTTCTGTATTTTTACATAATTCAAATTAGAGAATAAAAATGACTAACTGAACATCTTTAGCAAAAGACAGAAGCTTATCTTACAAATGGAGAAATGTACTGTGTCTTACATTTCCAATAGTTGTAGGTTTCACAGTCCAAACCTAGCAGAAAACCCTTTTTACCTTCTGGTTTTGCTTTTTTTTTTTTTTTTTTTTTTTTTTCCTCCCTATGTCTCTCCAATTATATGTGCTTTAAAAAGGTATAAAACAATGTAGTATTGTAAGGTAGTTATTAGCACACATCAAGGTATTTTCCTGACCTTCAAGCTTAGAATATTTTTGCGAACTCTGTGTGTTGATACTGTTTGTAACCTTGGGTTCTTGCACTGAAACTTTTAGGAATTATTCAAACCCACTGAGGTAAAATCTCTTCTGCCTGTTCCTCTAATCCAACCCCTAGAGCCCCCTTGTAATTTCTTCTTACCTAATACATTGTAAGCCCATCCTTGTTGTTTCAAGAGTGCTGTATTTAGGCTATCAACAACTAATATAGAAATTGTATTTTGTAGACCCCCAGGGAAATGGAGACTTGATAAGTATCCACCTAGTGCACTTCAAGCGCTAAATTAAAACAGAAGTAGAAACACAGGAAACACAGAATGATATTGTCAGTCTGAAAATCCACAGTGACTTAAAAATGCTAGTTGACAAGAATCCTGATCAACAGACTCATCTTAGGCCTCTTGGGGCCTATTTGGAAATGGAAAAGAAGAGTAGAGAAGATATCTTAAAACAATGTCTACTAGCAGTGTTGCACATGGTGTTGGCATTTCTATTAAAAACTGATACCTCCAGGGGGATCCAAAGTCTCAGTTAGACTGAGAGTGATGATATATATATTTTTAATATTTATTTTCTGTTTGTACTCCGTTGATTTTATATTTCAGTACTTGCCAAAAAAAAGGAAAAGTTGTGTTGCTGGTCCTGCACTGAATTGAAGGGCCAGTTTTGCAGATGCTTAGTCTGTTGTGTGTAAGTTAGCAGGATTACATGTGTGTTGCTAAATGAAAATTAAGCTAATTCTGTTTTAGTCTATAGTAGTTAACTGATTAACTATAGCAGTTAATTGATTCATTTAATATTGTGCTTTGTAAAATGTGATTTTTTTTACACCATAACCATTTGAGAACTCTAACAGATTTGTTCTGCAAGTGCATATATCTTTGCTGTCACTCTGATACAGTATATTGCATACTCTGCTAAATTATGCATCAAAAGTGGCTACTGATCTCTTGCACTTTTGTTTTCTTCCATGTCTCAGCTTAAAATATATATAAAAGTGTATATTTATGAAGTCAGGTTTTAATAAGGAAATTATATTTTTTAAGAAATTAAAAACAAACAAACAAACAAAAAAAAAACCAAAACAATGCAAGGAAAGGTAAGAAAATCAGGATAATCCAATTGTCTTGATCATTTTATTATATTAAAAATATAATTAGGAAGTACCCTAGTCTTCACTTTTATCATATTTGGTAATATAACATAAAATGTCCTATAATATACAAATATGAGAATAATAGACAACTTTTTTATTTTTCTATATATGTACAAATATATAAAGAAGAGAACGTCTGTAAGAATTCAGTGTCTAAAAGAGAAGAAAATGCTGTTTGAGCAGTTACGACAATCCAACACAGCAGCAACAGCGGTATTCCAATATAGAGGAATCTCCAAAACTCACAGCATAACTGCCTGTGGAGTCTGTCATGGAACCACATGCTGTTACTTGAAAAATACCTTCTACATTGCTGAAAAGTGGTGAGATGAAGTAGCAATTAAGAATAGCAGGATAGTTTTGTTCACCTGCATGGTTGGGCATTTTCAATTTTTCTTCCTGTGTGAATGCACTGAAAATGATCATAAAATGAGCTGAGGATGGTCCATTCAGCGTTGATTCTAGTTAGTTTTCAGTGCTTTTTAACAATATTGAGTGTCTTTTTTATTCTTCTTATGGGGGAATATTCATTTTGTCTTTGCCTTATGTTTTCCATACCAATTTTGGAAGGCTGGAATTACGTGCAAGTTTTTTTTTGAAGTAAAGTTTGGTGTTTTCTAAGTGCTCATCCAGAGCAATGTGAACAGCTACCGAGAACAGTGTTAACTGTGCAAAAACAAAAGTGGGCTTCTCATTAGCAGAATACAAAATCTGCCATTCCTTTGCCCATTAAAGAGGATACTGTGTGTGGCTCAGAAGAAATTCCTGATGCTTGAGTCACTGTTTCCCTTGGAGCATTAGACTAGGAAGTTTAGCTTTATCTGTATGCTGTTTGTGTGCTCTTCTGTAAGTATGCCACTGGTCACTGCTGAAGGCAACATAATGGCCTATATAAACATTTTTTTTTTTTTTTTTCCCTAATATATCTACCTTTATAATTCATAAAATTCTGAAATTTAAATTCAATTGATTGACAAAATTCAGGATCTAAACAATTGGGGCAGCCCCTACAGCTGTGGAACTTGTCAGAGAGTCATACAATCACCAAGGCTGGGAAGGACCTCCAAGATCATCCAGTCCAATAGTCCACCTATCACCAATATTTCCCACTAAACCATGTCCCTCAGTACAACATCTAAATGCTTCTTGAACACCTCCCAGGACAGTAATTCCACCAACCCCCTCGGCAGCCTGTTTCAGCACCTGACCACTCTTTCAGAGAAGAAATCTTTCCTGATATCCAACCTGATATTGTCATTTGGGCTTCTCTGTGTTGTTAATGTGCTGTTCCTCAGCTCTTAGGTATTTTTTAAAAACATGCTGGGAACTGTAAGCATAGTTCCATAGTTGCGAAAGTACTTGGCTGAATTGGAACATTGACTTCTCATATGGTATTGTTGCAGAGGTAACACTGCTGACCGATAAATGCCTAATTAACTACCTGGCATTTTTGCTAGCATGCCAAGCTAGAGGAGTGTTTCCCCTCATTGTCACAGATTCTATTGATTACACATCAGAGCTGTCTTAAAAGGTCAGTCTCTCTCATATATATGTGTATATATATATATATATAACATGGATGTATTTTGGTTCAGTTTTTTTGTGCGTAATACATCCCATTTACTTTATAATGATCTGTATCACGTGCAAGTTATTGGATGCTGCCTCAACTGAATTTGAACCAACACTGACTATTCTGTTTTGCTAGAAAGCGTATGATACTAGCTGGGTTTTTCTCATAGTACAGTAAGAATTTTTTATAAAAAATATTGAAATATTGATTTTTTTAGAAATGTACATCTGCCATTAACAGTGTTTTCTGTTACTTTTATGCATTCAAGAGTGATTATGAAGAGCAAAACACAACACAAATATTTTAGCAAATAGTTTTCAAAGGCTTATTCTCTACACTGGCACAATGTGAATATTTCAGTGTTCTTTTTGATCATTTCCCTCTTTCCTGAGTTTCTGTGTACATCTTAGTTTTGAGCATTCTATTATTTCACAATATAAAATTCCCCAAACCTCTGCTCATGATTCCATTAAAAAAAAAATAAATCAGTCTTCTATTCAGGATGTGCTAGGGAAACCAGCAACTATTTTTCTGTTGTTGTTTATTTGTTTTATAATACAGTGCCATAGTTTGTACATTATGATCTCAATATTCTCAGCACTATCAAGAGTTTGTGAAAGTTTCCATCACAATACGATGTGTCTGTGTATAATATACTCTAGTGTTTCTGTCTGGCTACATTTAACTTTCAGGTTTTTTTTAATTGTTTGCACTTCACTGGCCAGGCAGCCATCATGTCCTAGAATTTGCTGATAAAGAAAAAAGTACATGTTGGTTTCCTGCTAAACCCACAGGTAGTTATTCTAACTGTAGCTAGATCAGAAAGTGTGGCCTTTTACTTACCTGTCCTGATTTGTCATAGCAACAGACAGGTGCGTACATGCAAAGAGAGCCACTTACTGAAAGACAATTAAACCAAACCGGAAGTGACAGCTAAAGTCTATTTTTGTAATTGTACACTCTAACACTTGCGAGAGAGGGATCAGACACCTCATTTTAGGCATTAAATTGTAAACTCCTTTCAACCTGAGCTGGAAGTAAGAGAGTGACTGGGTATTAGCTAGTCAGAAGTTTTCACATTTCCAATATCAGCATATCCGTGGCCTATTTATAATTATTCCTTTCCTTAAATCCAGTGTTTCTTATGTTTTTTTCTTTGACCTTTCAGGTTAGCATATTGGCTTTTACTAGGACAGTTTTGGAAATTCCAGGATGCTTGCACTCTAATCATAAATGTTTGAGTATTTATAGTTTAGTATACATTTTTACTCACAGTCTGGTTCCAAAACACTTATTAATGAGAAGTAAACCAGGTAACTTCTGTTAATAATCAGTCTTGAATTGAGGAGTTGTTTACATGTGTGTTATATGCTGAAAGAAACCTGTCCATCAGTGTGCATAATAACAAACTCGATATATATATATATATATATATATTTTATTTTAGGAAACCAAAGTTTCTGAAAACTGTTTCTTGTACTTCTTCCTTTTATTCTTTCCTTGCAAATGTGAGGTTTCAGCTTTACTGTTGTTAGGACTATTGCTACGCAGAGTTAAAAAGCTGACTGGATGCAGTGCTTCTCCAGCACAACAAGATTAAAGCTATCTTGAGAATGCACCGATTACTGTAGTTCCTGTCTTCTAAAAGCTTGCTTTTCCTTTCTTCCTTCCTCTCTCCCTTCCTTTTTTCCTCACTTCGTCCCTGCCTGCATTCCTCCCTTCCTCTTCCTTCCTACCTTGGCAAAAAGTTGTAGATGAATTCAGGTTGTTTGTGTGTCTGTGTGTATTTAGTTATGGTTTGGTACGGAATATAGATAATAAAATGTAATCCACATAACCTGTAAAAAAAGATATTGTAGAACAGCAGAAGAACTCTCGGTTATTACGACAGGATTTCTCTCTTTGCTTCACATAAGATAACTCTGAAACAGAGAAAAGGAGCAGTATATTGGAGCTTCATAACTTTACATAAAATTTTGTGTCTTCCTAGTGAGGTATTTTTGGTCTGTCCAAATTGCTAAATGAGGAGTCCTTCTATTTTTCAGCAAAAAAAACCCTTCTGGTATTGACATTAGTCCTGAGAAACACTCCGAGGCAACATGTTTACACTGATATGACCATTTGGCAAAAGCATTTTATAAAGTGACTGAAATTTGATTGTACAATCAGGGAAGATGAAGTTAGAGATGTTTCTCTATGACTCCAGTTGTCTATGACATTAATCTTATCTTATTGATGCAAAGAGATAATTTTTACAAAATCCAGGTGGAGCAAGAACCAATTTAAATGGACCCCACAGCTATGTAGAATGAGGAATGGAGGGGATTAATATCTCTGTAGTCATAATTCCAGAGGCTATATTGACAACAGTAAATATTACACAAATTACTGCTTGTTTGGAACAGCTTGATATATATAGATTACTGCGCAGAAAAAGCATGAGCAGGATGAATGTGTACTTGGTAACCTTTATGAAGTTAGTCTCCCTGAGTGCTCACTTGATTGCTCACTTGCATGAGGGTGAGCAGGTCTGCAGAATCAGTGCCAAACTTTAGAATTTATTTTAGATCTTTAAATAATTTAAACACGTAAAAGTTCACTCACCTTCTAAGAAGGGCAGGTATATAGTGAAAAAATGTTTAAAAAATAATTGTGAACAATTGTAATATTTTTATACTTCATGCTGGTATCTTATTAATACCTCATCTGTTTAAAGAAAGTAGGAGTACCTAAAAGTTCAAATATAGGTGGTATTTATGCAACCCCAAACTTTATGGCTGCTTATGCAAGACATCCATTTGCATTCTCTTGACAGATCCTCTATAGCACACTTTGAGTGGGGGACCTTTCTTGGGACTTTTCTTGTTGTAACAGTTGAGTTAGAAGATGTGCAGACTAGACAATAGAGGAGGGTACTCCTAAATGGAGTTGATGGGAGTGCTTCTGCTGACTACCTGCTGTAGTCACTTTCTGTTTTCCATACATCTCCCAGAGACAATTTACATCTGGAGGTATTGATCTGAGAGGAGTATTTCTTCATGTATAGTTACAAA
>JAOWBP010002392.1:23556981-23579611 GCA_028571105.1 Tragopan temminckii | reverse complement strand
TCCATACATCTCCCAGAGACAATTTACATCTGGAGGTATTGATCTGAGAGGAGTATTTCTTCATGTATAGTTACAAAATGTGATCAGGGAAATGAAGTTATTTTACAAGATATTTGTTTTATTTGTTTTTATTTGTTTATTTATTTTATAATAACTTTTTTTAATTTTCCAGTTTTCTATGGAAAGTTAAATATATAGATTACTATGTTGCTAATTTTTTTGAGATCCTTAGTAAATGCCTTGATCTAAAGTTCCAAAATTCAAATCACATTAATTATCCTGTAAATAGTGTAAATAGTATTAGTCGGCAACGATGTTAGTAATGACAGAAGTATGTAAAAACTGAGCAGATATGAAATATAATCCATCGTATTTTGCTTACTGTAAATACACTGCATATTTTTGTTTACCTTCTTACACCTAACCAGGAGCTTTAAAAGCTTAAATGTTTAATCCTTAAGGGAACTGAATATGTCTGTACTTTCATACTTAATAGTAAAGGGCAATATATGTTCTGCTTTTTCTACAAACTTCCATCCTTGTAACAATGATAATCATCCACAGTAGCTGGAATGTTGTCACAAAACAGTCTTAACCACAGACTTCCCTACCATAAAGTGTGCTATAAGTATTCCAAATTGTTGTTGTTGTTGTTGTTGTTGTTGTTGTTTTGTAAGTTAGATTTGAAGGCAAAGTTTTACGTAATTGTGTTTTGTGCCTTGTCAAACTGGATTTTTTTTTGTAAGACTTGTATTTTTGCTCATTATGCTTTTTACAGACAAATCTAGATTAGAGGTGTTAGTCAGTAATGAGCCCATCCAATAGCATTAGTAATATTAAACTTCCAGACTTCAGAGTTTAAGATCATTCCACATCAGTGTTGTCTTACTTAGATATACACATGTGTGTGTGTAAACATACATACATGACAGCTGCTCTGAAAGTAATGCCTCCTATTTTATGATGTTGGTCTACAACATCAGAGATGAATGTTGTGGTATGGCAGTAGAGGTTGAACCTTCCCACCAGTATTTCATTGCATGTTACTGGCATGTAACAGATGGCAGCAGAGTCTCAGTCTGGCAGAATGGTGTCTGATATGAAGCACACGTCACCAAATTCCTACATGCAGAAACAACTGCATCATTGACATTCAGTGAGACTTGCTGAATGTTTGTGGAGACTAAACAGTGGACGTGAGCACAGTATGGTAGCGGGTGATGCATTTCAGCAGTAGCAGTGATGACATTGGGTCGCTTCTACTGGTATGGATTTGTACAAGTGCATAGTTGTTACAGTTGGAAAGATTAGTGTGGTGGAAAGGTATTACAAGAGTGAAATGGCAAAAGGGACAAACAGGGAAAGAATGCTCACCTATCTCCAAAGATCTAGGCTCATGGAATAAAACTCCATGAGGGAGAAATCTCCAACTTGAGATCCTTCCCCATTGGCAGTCAGCCCTTAAATGGGGTCTAAGAGAGGTGGAGCTAGGCTTTCACCTGTGCTCCCAGGGCTGACAAGTTCTTTCCCCAGGTGATCAATGAATGGTTTAGGCCATGACTCAACAGTTCCCATACAGTAGTACAGGCTCTTATTCCTCGCTGGTAAAAATGTGGAGCTAATGGTGGTTGTTTTGCAAAATAGTGTTTTGTAGCTGAGACTTTGCTCTATCACATAGTGCTGTTGTGCTCTTTCTATCTGTTGTAGTTTAAGTGGAAATAATGTAGAAGCATCACTTTGAAGCACCCGGATAGGAATATCTCTTTTACACATGAATGATTCCTTAATTAACTGTAATGAACTGATGAGGAAACAAACCGTTCGAAAATAATCCTCAGCATGAACACCATCATAGCTACTGATGTGGTTGAATTTATCAGCATAAGTTAGTGCTCTGATAGAGTTTAGGGATTTTTTGTGCTGTTTTGTTTAGGCTTTTTGGAGAGAAAGTGTAGAGTACATGAAAGCTTGACTAGGGCAGTGTATTTTTTAAGTGTTTGGAGGTGTTAAATTCATTACGTTGAATTTAAGTGTCATGTGAAAAGGGTAGTTCAATCCTCCTGCAAATTAATGATTGCTGTTTAGAATAATGAATGTCTCTTTCTGACACTTCTGTTTTCTTGCTTCTTATGTATTGTTTTTTCAGATATATTAGGAGACTGATTTATATCATAATGTAAGATTATTTTATATTGTTTTAATTATACCAAAACAGTATTTAAATCCTGCTATACTGAGGTTCCATAAATCTTAGTTTATCCCCAAATGTGGGATGTGTGTTAGGACCATTCAAGTTTATGTGCTCTGTCAAAATTAAATTATGTCATCTAGATTGGTTCACCTTGTACAAGCAATACAACTTTTTGTATTACTATTTGTATCAGAGCAATTTATATTTTGATTGGATTGCATCAGTTCAGATTGCAGACTGATTGATGATATCTACAGATGTTGAAAGGAATTAGTTGGTACAATTTTTTTATCATAAATCTAAGATCTAGGTAGAGAAAATATCCAGACAATCTCATCGGCATGCTACCTTTATAATATTTGCCAGGAATTACCCTAAAAAAGGCTGGTTGGCATTACTCATGAACTGCAACTATTTAGTTCCTGTGGGGAAAAGGTTTTTAGAAGCATGCTACCATACTCTTTTAAACCAATGAGAATCAAATTTTCAAAACTTAAAATGAAAATTCTTTAAGAAGATCTTTGTTTTTTGTTGACACTTAAAGCACTTCTTTTTTCTCCTTTTCCTTTTCTGGATTATTCCTTCACATAAAATGAATCTGCTAATCCTTCCTGTGCGTTGCCTTGTTAAGATCATGATGACTTTTGTGTGTACTCCACATAGTATTCGCTTTTAATACATATTTTATTTCACAGAAATAACACAGTAATTAAAGTTCATTCAATAGGCAGATGTGCAATATATACAGATATAAACAGTTGATTTAAATATCTAATTTCATCTTTCTGTGACACAACTCTCATTCTCCTCACATGAGGACACTTCCTTGGCTTTATAATAATCATAAACATGATCACATATTTGAGAAGCTTTGTGGTGATATCATATGATCAACAGTAATATTTTAAACATTTGTACTATACGTAACTCATATTTTTAACAGTTTGAAAACCTAGATCTTCTGCTTCTATTTTGCTGAGTTGAAGATCTTGTTGGCAATAATATAGATGTTCATGTTAGCGAGGTTTCCAAAACTAAAAAGTATGAGAGAGAGAGGTGGGGCAATTTAAAATTGCAAGGTCAAGCTGGGCTGTTCTGCAGCATATTAGTAGCTGGTTTAATTTGTAAGCTGATGAAGAAAGCAGAAACTACATTTAACTACTAACTTGAAGCTTAATAATGATTTTTTGAGGAAGATTTGTATAACTTCTTATTAAGTGTTAATGTGTTAATGTAAGTAAACTCAGCTGAGCTGCATGTAGTATTGTTGGTGATGGATAGCATAAAAAAAAACCAGCAAGCAGGCATTTGAAATGGTTGGATAAACTTAGACTTCAAAAAGCACGCTGTATAGCTGATACAACTGAAACTGTTTGTATTTTGTCAGGAATCACAAGTATATGGGGCGTACTTCTCCACACCTACAGTGAGGGAATGGAGCATTATTCTGCACAATTTCCTGCCAGTGGGAAAATGGAAGATGGGGTTGTCCTTGAAATGTGGTATTGGTGAATGCAGTCAATTGTTTTCCCATATTTCACAATATGAGATCAGTAGGATTAAGTAGGACAACCGCACCGTTCCCTTAAAGTGAAGTGAAAAGTAGCCAGTCTGAGAAAATTACTACTAGCAGAGTAGAGCAGCAGGACAGTTTAGACTTCTTTCTGTCTGTTCTCTGAGCTTCCAGCCTTCTTTGTTGCCTCCTTTACAAGAACAAAATTATTTACTACTAGTATTCCTTCTAACTAACTGTGTAGATAAAAGCAGCCTATTCTGGTTTTGCTAAGACTTAGAGCTAATCTAGAAATATGTCATTGGTTTACTTGGAAAATACTTCCTGATGGAAGATTAGCCAGTAGTTGTCCAAAGAAATAAAGATGCTGCTTTCCCTGGCAGATAAACTAGCATAGGTTCAGATTTTTAAATCATTTAAAAGTGGAGATAAAAAACAACAGTGGTGGTATATTTTGTTTCCTCTTCCTATATGCTGACAAATAGTAGTACTAGACTTCTGCTTATTAACTGAGTAAAGGAAATAAAATTTGTACTGTGCAATCTTAGATGCTTTTGTTATTCATGCTGCAGAACAGCAAACTCATCCAGATATTGTGTTTAATTTTACTGTGGCTTTTCATTCCACTTTATACTGAAGTTTAAAAATGAAGAAATCTAGATGAAACACACCAAATAAAATTGAATGCAGTCATTCTTCCTTTCCTACTGGGAAAATGTTTTTTATTATTATTATTATCTTGTATGCATTTTAAATTTATATACTGTACATGCTATGTAATACAGTTTTTAAAATGTATACAACTTTTTTTTTTTCCAAGTGAAGCAATTTTGCACAGTTGAAACCACTTCCTACATGCTAGTAATGAGAAAAACATAAAACCAGTCGGATGTATGACCTTGTTTTTGTGCAACTAATGCATCAACATCTGCTTCAGTGGCAGTGGTCTCTAGTAGGTTCTCAAGATGTTAATCAGAGATTTTTGATGAACTATTACTCTTCCTGTACTTCATACCTGTAAACAGTTTTTCACCAATGTATGTACTGCCAAAAAGTGATGATGTGAATACAGCATAATTGTGAAGCAAAGGATATTTTTCTCTGGTTAGAGAGAGCTGATAAAAGTCTAGTAAAGAGACATGCCAATTTTTCCTTTGAGTTGATTGTCAGATTGCAACTCCATACACACCATTTGAAAATTCACAGGTATGTATTTGTCGAATGAAAATGGAGTCATAAGTATACAAAAAAAAATATTTCTTTGGAAACCTTGAAACCTGTTCTCAGATTTATTTTTATCAAAACGAAAAGCATGGCTGAATATTTTTCACTGTTCATGAACATGTTAAGTAGGTAAATTATTTTATAAAATGACACAAAGCCAAGTTCAACAATTAAATAAGAAAATATACATACCTGCTTAATAACAAAAAAAAAAAAAAAAGTATTTCTTTACAGGTAAACACAATGTTTGTAACTTTAAATACTATCAGTTGCCATTGCGTTTTACTCACCAAGTGGCACATGGACATATAATTTGTCATACGTGCTGGTTTTTGAATCAACAAGAGTGCGTGTGGTTAGCACAAGAGGTAGGCTTAGCACTGCACTGTGCGCTCCCCTCCACAGTGTTCTGTTGTCACCTATGTAGTCAGCACTCAAGCTGTGCCCCATCAACCCAAGAAAAATATTGCTAAAAATCACAGAATAAAGTAATAATTTTACAGTCTGTTGGGGCTGCATTACTAGCTGACAGGGCCGCGTGCGGGCCATAAGTTGTATATTCCTGGTTTAAATGGTATGTGTCACGAGGCAAAACAACATTCTCCAAGTTGTAGCATTTGTTTCAGTTCAGAAAACCTTTTTTTTTTTTTCCCTATGAATCAATTTAGATGCACTACTTATGTGTTAAAGGCACACAAAGGAAGTTTGTTGTATTGTGTGTTTTATTCCTTCCTTTATTAACTATGTCTTCCACAAATATTTCTTTTGTTTTGACAAAAAGTTACTCCTTGTAGAAGATTACTATGAAGGAATTATTCCTAGTAGTTAAATATGAACAATTAACATCTTTATTTTATACTATATCAGATTTCTACTGGCATTGCAGGAAATGAAACAATAGCATACATACTGAAATACCAGTCTTATTGAAGCAGCAGTTGATATGAAATGAGGGTAGGCTTTTTGTTTGTTTGTTTGTTTGTTTTTTAACCTTAGTGATATTAAATATATCTTTTGTACGTGTATGCAAAGGAACAGTGAAAATCACAGTCTGCTCAAAATCTTTTTTTTTTTAATACAAACAAAAGATTGTCTGTATACAGCTCAGTCAAATCACACTCTAGTCTGATGTCCCGTCTCTAATAGTGGCCAGTCAAAAGTATCTTGGAAAAATAAGCGCAGATCAGGCATAAAATGAAACCTTCTGGCATGTGGCAATCCACAGCTCAGGGATTTCCCAAGCTGAAGGCTATATTTTGAAGGCTTTATTCCATGAATTTCTGATAGGCTTTCAAACCTCTGTAAAGTTTTGATTTCCATAACACACAGCTACAGTGATTTTTCTCAGTTTAGCTGTGACCTGTTTACACAAGTACATCATTATTTCTTTTCCTTTTTTTTTTTTTTTAACTTGGTAGTTTTATCTGAAAAAGAAAAACAGTGAATACGAATATTGATTTCTCCATCTCAGTTACTATTCTTCTAGGGAGAAGGGCCCTAACCTATTGAGTTAGTTCGCCTGCTAAACTTTCATTGCCTCCTCAGTGATCTTTCGATATTGTTTGGGTTGTTTTTTTTTTTTTTTCCTACTTTTTCCTATTAAGGAGGAACAAATTGTAAAATGTATTGAGGAGACATAATTTTGAATTGCACAGCTACTATCTGTTTAGTCTGTTTTGGGGGATCATTTTTAGCAGATTATAAAATCTCTAGTCATAACATGAAGACTTTTAGGACAACCAAGTAACAGCTTTTAAATGGAGACAATAATTTGAAATGCTTCTTAAGGACAGCTATTTTTCTCATGGCTCCTGAACAGTGCTGTGCTAGATACCTTGGAATCATAGAATCGCCAAGGCTGGAAATGACCTCCAAGATCATACAGTCCAACTGTCCACTTATCACCATTTCCGCACTAAACCATGCCGCTCAGTACAGCATCTAATCATTTCTTGAACACCTCCAGGGACGGTCACTCCACCACTTCTCAGGGCATTCCAGTGCCTCACCATGTTGTAGGATAGGCAGAGGTTTTGGCCATAGATCCTGAAGTGAAGAGAGTTGAGGGAAATTTAGTCTTTCATTTCCAATACCAAAGGGGCTTGGATTTTGCTATCTCTGTGCCTTCTGCAGATGAAAAGTATATACTGCCATTCCAAGAAGGGGGAGAGGTTTAAAGATTTTAATTATCTCCGGATTTTTGGAGTTAGAAGTATTTCAGCAACTTAACAGCTAAAACAGTTTAGAAGAAAAACAGAATCCCGTGCTAACAAGTGTTAAATCACAATGTGAACCAAGGTTTTGATTGCTATCAGGTAGACACAGATTTTGAGAAGCTTAGATATGTGCCCTTGAAATGTTTTGTATATCAGTTGAATTGGAACAGCACAGTTGGGTGCATTTTTGGAAATTATTCTACATCTCTCAGTATTAATATTTCATTTTTTTTCCAGAATTTTACATGTTTCTATGTATCTTAGAGCAGAAGCCAAAATGTTCCTTAGTGATTTGGAAACTGCAAGACTTTATTGTTAAAGTGAGAAAGTTCTTTAGAGCTGTGATGATTATAGATCAATATTCTTTAATAATACTCAAGCTAGATATTATATATTGAAAATACTGATTTTAAACGTTGATTTGAATTTGTATAAATAAGGTTATTTTCTGAGTTTAGAAGAGAGGGCTAAATGCTTTCAATTAAAATTTTTGAAAAACATAAAAATAGCATGTAGCCCCATACAGAATAAAAACATACATTTAAGGTAATAGCATCAAATGAAAGCTTTGGGGTTTTGTTGTTTGTTGTTTGTTTGTATAATTTGAATTTGTTTATTAGCTTTGAAGTTGTTTATTAGCTTTTTTAACAATAGATTTCTGAAGACAAAAATCAAACCTCAGATAATTTAGTGGCAATAGTACACATCAGGAACTAATCTAAACTTTTTTGACAATTAAGAGGTATTACTAATAGAAATTGGGAAGATACTGTTTCGTGGCTGAAAGTGTTCCTCTTCTGTAAAGGCAGAGGTACTTCCTGGAAATATACCGAAAGGAAAGGAGTTTAAGAATCTTTATATATCAAAAAGAGCACAATACGACGAACAGCAAATATTGCTTTAA
The DNA here is from genome assembly GCA_028571105.1 of Tragopan temminckii. Classification (NCBI taxonomy): domain Eukaryota; kingdom Metazoa; phylum Chordata; class Aves; order Galliformes; family Phasianidae; genus Tragopan; species Tragopan temminckii. The sequence goes on along the minus strand of JAOWBP010002392.1, from coordinate 23,571,563 downwards.
AATAAATCTCTTTGGAGTAATGGAGAAGTCATTACATCCTTTCCCCTTTTTTTCCTTTTTACTTTTTTACACTGAATTGGACTAGTTATTTTACTTCTTTTACATTGCAGTTCCCTGATTCAAGAGCTGTTCAAATCACTGTTTGAAACTTTAAGGATATGACCCTCATTACAAATATCATATAATATTAGAAAACACTCATGTTTCACAGTTTTGCCTCTAATTTTAATTTTTGTTCTATAGTGTATAACCTACTTGTGTTCACTGTCTTTCAGGGCCTTAAGCCTTTCTGTGATTTATCAACCAAAAAGAGCTTCTGAGAGTATTCTGTGTTGCTGTCTAGTGAGGAATTACTTCCCAAATTCTGTGTATAATGCATATTTATTGAGTGTACTATTTCCTGTCTTTTGGCTAGATGGAGATGTCACCACTGTCCTCTCCTGAGTAGCTCATCCAGGGCATGTATCAGTCAGTAATCAATAGACTGAGATCTGCTGCTATATTGTGGGAATTTGTTAGGCCATAGTATGGCAATAAAAGCCATTTGTTTATTCCATCTTTGGCTTACATTCTATTACATTTAAACAAGTCAAATAAACTTAGCTGTGAAACCTGAAATGCAAAAGGATTTTTTTTTTAGTTAGTGATTTAGTTTTTACTTGTAGTATGTACAGGAAACAAGCAAAATACAGCAATCTGTTGAAGGAATGTCTTAGTTATATCTGGTTATTCGTAATCACCTACAAGCATGGTAATGAGAAAATATAGTTTGAGTCAATAAATTCAAATATATTTTGTGCTGTTAACATCATCTCTGTCAGCAAAAGCAATGTGGTTAGCCTCAAGCATAGCAGAAATCAATTTACAGTTCTGATCAGAAACCAGAAACATCAAAGTTTTGATAGTAACTATTGGCAATTAAATAGTAATTTCTGATATAATTCTGTAAATTTAAATACCTACAAACATGTACCGTCTCAAATTAGATGACTCTTATATAGTTTTTTCGTGAAAGACATGGCAGCTTTTTATTAGCTTATGATGTGTTTATTATTGAATGAGAGTGGCTCACTTGGAATTGTTTAATCTCAGATTTGTGTTTGCTCTTTTGCTGTCTGTAACCTAGAGGAAATTTGGTGTTGTTTTTGTTGGGTTTCTTGCTTATGTCTATTAAGGGTTTATAGAGGGTAGGTTTATTAAGGAACTGTGAGTGAAAAAGGAACTCTTGGGCCATTATCATGAAATGAGTTACAGTGATGATTCAGAATAAACAAATTTCTTGTTAAAAAAATTAAGAGAGAATTCTCAATTTTGTGAAAATCCATGGCAAAATTCATAGCGGGATTCAGTTTCACTATAATAATAATAATATGAAAGTAGTGAAGGCAGTATTGATTTTCACCTTACAGCTCAGGCTCTTGCCTTAGGACTTTATATTTTAATATTAAAAGTTGTGTTATTCTTTCATTTATTAAACTGTTAAAACAGGTATTGCTATGGCAAATTTTTAATATTTTCCACCAGAAAGTGTCTAGTTGTGCTGGGAACCAGATCTATTTAAATTATTGGAAAAGTCATATAACATGTGAAGTTTCTTATGAAAAATGGTTTTAAAATTTTCAGGTCATTCTCAATCTTAATAAGATTTTTTAAAAGAATGAATTATGAATTATGCATTTTTGAATTATGAAAGTCAGTAATACCTTAGGTCTTTTAGATGCCTTACACTATTGCATTAACATATGTACCCCTCTCTTAACACCTTTTTTTTTTTCCAAAAGAATGAAAATCCAAATATGAAGGTATTTTTTTGCCTTTATTTTTCCCTATGCAACTTTCAGAAGGTCCCCTGGTTCTGCTTCATATCATAAAACATCATTGTTAGGCTCTGCACAATTTTTAACTCCTTTGCAATTTCCAGTAATGATTACTTACTGTGTGCAAAACCATTTTGGTCGATGTTTAGAAATTGAAATTATATTGTAAATTATAATTACATCACAGCCATAGGTTGAGTGTGTTTTCCATAAGAAAGAAGAAATAATTTATGTTCTTATTTTGGAAAAAAAAATCTGATGTAGGAGGAGGAACTCAGGGTATGTATCGCACATCTTTCTTTTTTTCTCCCAGTTTCTTGAATATAGATAAAAACTGTTTGTGTTGAGATATTTTTCACATTATTTTGGAATTGCTAGTACTATTTGAATAATAATGGTGCTTCAGGTTGGATGCATTTCAGTGCTTGAGTAGAAAGTGGACTTCGCTGACCAGAATGGATGTTTAATCTTCTCTTTGATGTAAATTTAGGAAATCTTTGTTTCTTACCTCACTTTTACGCATTTCAGTGTTTGTCATTTCTTTTTGGGGTAGGGGTCATTCAAGCGTGTGTATGATTATAGTACTTGTTATACTACTTTCTAGTTTCTTTACATTTTAGCATGAAGCACTCAAATGAAAGAAAAAGATGAAAAACTGAATGATAAATCCCTTTCTGAGATATGTTTGAACCTGCCTCCTAAGTAGGGGTGCTGTAATGACACGTACTAAGTGCAGGAGTGCTCTTTTCCTGCAGAACTGCCTTCCGGTTTTCTTTGACTACTAGACTTTTATTTCATTCTCTATTTTGAAGTCCATGGTGTGATTTTATACCTGTTTGTTGTGGTCAGTGGTCATGGACAATATTCCTTTTTGGTACATGGTGTTTCACACAACAAGAAAATACTGTTGCGTACACTGCATACACTGTATAATGTTGCTTCTTCTATGATTCTTTTGGGAGCCTGTTCACTCATTATATCTCTGTTTATTAAATAACAGAGTAGCAGGGATCACTGAATAAATGGAAGTAGGTTCTTTAGCCACCTCTGCCTTCACAGTCAATGTAGCAGTGGGGAAAGATACAAAAAAAAATAAAAATAAAAGTAAAAAAAACCTTGTATTAGTCATCAGGGATGGTGTTATTGCTTTTTACTCCTTTTAGGAATACAAACACTCGGTCTTACTCAGGATAATGCCTCAGAACACTGGTCATGTTTTTTATCTTCAGTACAGATGCAACTGAGTCATTTCCTCATCTCTGTTCTTTCCTATTTATAGTACAGCTATGAGATAATGTCTAATGATTTCTAATTCTGTTGAATTATTGTTATTAGTATTTAATTTGTGTACTGTGGGTCATCCATGCCCTTAATCATGCAAGGGTAAGCTCAGAAGAGGAAGAGGCCTAAATGATGTATGAGGCTAGTGTGTAATGTAAGGATGTGTGATGGGAACAAACATCAGATAAATGTTGTCAGGCACAACATGAGTGTACCTTTTTTATTAAAGAAATCCAGATGTTCTGAAATATTTTGTTCCTCTTCTTCAAAGGAGATGGACCACTAATGAAACTAATGAAATTTTAAACCAAAAGAATAGCAACTGTGGTTAAGATATTATGACATAATTAAATTGCAGTACAAATTGTCAGATGATGTTAAGGAGGCCAAAACCGTAAATGGACTCAAAAAGGGATTAGTCTAATTCCTGTCTCAGGAATTTATTTGTCTGGGGATTGGCAGAAGCTTGAGAGACAAACCAGAGAAGAATTCCTCTATACATATTTTTATAAACATCAAATAATAATATCTACTGTCAGACAAATTGGCCAAACTGAGACTCAGTTCAGACTCTACTGTGTCCAGTTGAGAAGGATGTGTAAAAAACAGAGTAAAAATTGACTGCTCTGATACCAGGAAATATTTGTGTATCATTGTGACAGCTGACATAATAAGGAGAACCTCAAAATGGAGATGAAATGTCTGAAAAGTCATCGCCTGAACCTTGAGTTTATTTCACCATGAACACTTCTTCCAATCACAACTAAAAATTGATAGTAAAGAGAATGTCTTCAGTACTTAAGTATTTATTACAGTATTACTGATACCATGGTGTTTTAGTTGTAAAAGACACTGTTATTCACAGCAATGGTGCTGCCTTATCCAGAGAATAAAACTGAAAAACTGACCAGTAGCTACAGACATTATTGTAGACTGATATTGCTCAAATATTGAAGAATGATTAAAGATACACAGATTTTCTCTGTATATAACAAATTGGTATTAAAAATGGTGGATGTACCTTCTATTTTGAATGGAATAGTCAGATAAACAAATGCATTTCTTTAAGTTATACTAGATGAAGGTACCAAAGCATAAAGGTTAAGACTAACAAGGATTCATGTTAAAATTTAAAAAACCCTTAGTGTAAGGCAGGAGAAAAGCATTGCCTTTCACATGAAATAACCTGACGGTGGTTGAAAACTACTTAATCCAAAACACATTTTGCTTTTAGCTACTTTATTCAGTAGTAGAAAAGGCATTACTGTTTTGCCCACAAAGCTAAGACTTGTCTGTGCTTTGTGCATCCTCCAAAATTTGTGAGAAAATTAGCAACAGAATTCCTGGCACACAGTTGTTTCCTCTGTTAGCTCCCTGAGCTGACAATAACCAAGTTCACACATTTTCTGTCCAAGGAACCTATTAGATTCTTGAGGTTTTAAGAAATTTAGTCTGTGTGTAGTTTTCTGTGTCTCTAAACATATTAATGAATAATCATTTCCAAAATACAGAGTAATTTCTGTTTGAATACTGATGTAAAGAAAGTCTACACCAGAATTTTTTTCTGATTTTTCTGACACTGCTGAACTAGGTGACTGTTAAAATAAGAAGCTTAATGATCTATTTAACATAATAGCAAATGAAGCTTTAAATTTAATATAACTACAGTTGATGTTTTAGAGATACGTGTCTAAGCTTTCAGTCACTGAAAAATACCATATGGGCTTAATTCTCCTAAGAGTCACGCAGATTCTCACAATGTGTGTTATTTTTAACCAGAGATCGGGGAGAAAAAAAAAACAGTAACATTGTCTCTAGCATTGTCTCAGACAGCTACAAAATAATATCAACATAGGAAGGAACACTCCTCCATGTAGAGGAGGTTATCTTGTCGAAGTTGGAGAAAAATGTTCTCTTCTTAGCATTATACTTTGATAAGGATCAAAAGGTTTTAATTTTCAATAATATCTTCTTTAATTCACCAAGCAGTATCTGGTTTTGATTTCTCTGTGTTCTGCTAGCGAAACTCATGGGGAACTGCACAGTGTTGTACTGCTAATATGTTGGATATGGAGCTTGAGCCAGGGCAGTAAATCTGTGTGTTTGTTTAGTATTCTGTGTTGTGTAAAAGCTAGTTTCAGTTTGAACTTCAAGCAAATACCTTGGGAAACTTCATTGTTTCAGACCAAGACCAAAATTAAAATTATACTAGCTCAAGTGGTGCCTATTTGTTTCCATTTCTTTGGTTTTCAGCCTGTATTTTTTGATGGATCTTAGATTTTCTGTACATCTCTGTCCCTCTGGAATTCATTAAGTCTAGCTCTAGAGTATAAAGGTGACAATTTAGATGTAGTAGTGTTTGTGTTACTCTCATTTCGAACTGAGATGTCCAATCAACACCTACAGATTTTGTAAGTATTAGTTTACTCTGCATGCTGTCTCGGAAGTGTAGCCTAATGATGTTTTTGATAGAATAAACATTTACAAAAAAGAATTTTATTGTATATACTCACAGTTCTGTGGGAACAAAGCAAATAAATCACCTTAGTAACTAGTTTCTTTTGAAATTAATGTGTTGTGAATTTATTCTTTTTCATTTTTTTAGAAAACTGCTTCTCAGAATGTTCAGAGCCACACATATGTTTATAGGTAAAGCAGACTGTTTCTCCTTCTATTTCTGATTCAGAACTATTTAATCAAAAGGTTTTCATCTTTAAAAATAGTGGTGACATTGTCTCTATAAATGTAAGTAGTTTTATATATTAGTCTTGTACATAGCGATTAACATGAGAGAGTTCTCAACAAGAATGTTATAGATCTTGTTACAAAAAAACCTGCAGCTTTGTTAGATGAAACCATTTCAAACTTCTTTCATTACTTGAAGACATAACATTGTCTTTACAGATCTTTTGAAGTTGGGATTTTTTAGATGGTTGAAAAAAATGTTCCAATATTTGAAAAGATCAACTAAAAGAGATGGCGGGTCATAGAACTTCAGGGCAAACCCCAAGAGGGTTTTGATCCAAAGTCCCTTAAGTTGCTGTACATTTGTGTTTTCATTCATACCAGTGCCTTCAAATACTTGCCAAGTTTAAAAAATATATATCTTTGTTTTATTTCACACTAAAGGTCTCATTCAGAGAGGCACTGTAAAATGGTATATTTCCTTTATGTTGCTCTTCTTGGGAGTCAAGGAATAGTATGGCTTAATGAGGTACTACATGGGTTATCAATAGGATTTTATGATTGACCTCAATAGCTTTACATCTTTACATCAGAAGCACACTTAAAAGACTTATAAGAAAATAAATAAATGAAGAGTTAATGCCCCATTTTTCAGAAAAAAAAATCAGTAATAATACAAAATAAAAAATACAGATTAACAAAAGCAAATTCTTGATAAAGTACTGTGTTTGTTTTGATTCATTCATGATTACTGAATAAAGCCAAGGATTAAATATATAGATATTTTTCTAATTCTTCAGAGCTAACAGACATTCTTAGCAAACCTCAAAATAATCTAAGTAGTGTAAGTGACAATTTTCAAAATAGGTAAGGAAAACAATAAAAGGCAAAAATAACACAAACAATAATATTCATAATATTTTTACCTCTTGAAATGTGAACATGCTATATTGGTAATATCAAAATGATTGTATAGAATATATGTTATTTATTTTCAATCTGCGTATTCCCCATGGTTACATTTTTTTTCTGTGTAACTCCCATGTCATTATATTATTTGTGCCTATTTATGACAGAATTAAATGCAGTGGATGTCGAAACGGGGAATACATGTTTTTTCCCTGCTTTCAATTACTTTTTAATTTAATTTCCTTAGATGACATATGTATTTAAGACTGGACTGAGTCCACTTGTCCAAATTCATCTGTCATTCTTCCTTTTAAAATTTATAAATTGTTATTTACAGGTAGAAGTAAGGATTATGAACAGCACATGAATAAAGTTACTTTTACCAATGAGCAAAACAAGACTGAATCACTTATAGCCGCATGTAAGATTACTCAGATGTTTTGTGGGCTATAAGATATAGCTTGTATACCAAAGAAACTAGAAATAGGAATTGGAAATGTTGCATTGTATTGTATTATATTTTAAAGATGATGAAAAAATAGAACTAGGAAATATGTAATTTTAGCTACATCTGGTATTAAACTGTGTGCAAGTGAGCTATTGTGCAAATACAGCTATAATAAAGCTACAGAATAGTTCAGTAAAAAATGTTCAGGCATTGTCAGGATACCAGTAGGACAGTGTCTTCCCTGATGTATCAGTGCAGTTTAGCTATAGGAAAAACTGAGGTACAGCGTAAACACATGAAAAACTTACAGTACTCAGACCAGATCAAGGCTCTGTCTTGCACAATATTGTGTTTGATCAATTATGAATACCTAGAGAATTGTATGAAAACAGGACAAGTATACATTGATAGCTCTCAGCCTACTCCTACGTAGGTGTCTGAATCTACTTCTAAATCCACTGCCATCCATTTTTCCATGGATTGATCTTATTCACCCACAGCTTAAATATTTGTGTGAGAAGATTTAATTCCTTTGGGTGTTTTGGACCTTTTACCCCCTAGTTTCATTTAATATCCCCTAATCTTTTTATTAAAAGAGATAGTGAATTAATAGTTGCCAAGTGACTTTCTCCATATCCCACATGAATTTCTAGATGTCTGTCAAGCTCACTCCAGCCTTAGATTTTGCAGGCTGACAAGTTCTAGGAAACCAATCTGTCTGATGCATTTCGATTACAGGGGATATGTGGCATCTGAATTGCAAATAGCATATGATAGTGGTTGAGGCCATAAAGTCTAGCTTCAAAATGTTCAGCAGTTCAGCATCTTAGACTTTCTGATTTGGATCAGTGCCATCTCAAAATATTTCTCCTTGATGAAATTCACATGTAAGGACGATTTAAAGGAAATGACTCGAAATTATGATTTCCTGTGAAAGATTTGGTTTTGCAAACCATAATCTGGTGGATTATGTTAGCAAAATAGCAAAAGTTACCAACTGGTTCTAGATGTAAAGAAAAAGATACAGAGATACTTCTCAGTACTTTTGTCATATAGTATCATGACAATCCGGATGCACAGGTACTGCAGTGTTTGTAATTAAAAAAAAAAAAAGAACTATGACAGGACCATTTAAACTGTGTTCTGAATTATGACTAAGGAGTAATATTTAAAAGAATTATTGGAATTATATATATATATATATAAACAATTTGTGTCCCTTTTATATATAGAAAAAATATATTAAAAAATAAGATGGAAGTTGAATCTCTTTTACTTTAAAAAAAAAGACCACTTCTAAGCTACTTAGAAAGAAGGCATATTATTTCTTATAATATGCTGGCTCTAAAACTTGATACTGTCTCAGGAGAACATACGTAGTATCATGCTTGGTGACTTCTTGAAATTTACTATTTCCCTGGCTCTCAAAAACCTTTTCAGAACATCAATTAGCATTTATTCTACACAGTAGTTGTTCTTAATCTAATAATGTATTTAATGATTAATATAATTCACTGTTAGAAATATATTTTTATTTACAGTTTAAAAGACAGCATTTAGGGATACATACCATAAATCACACTGGAGTAAATGACAATTAAAATAATAACTTACCATATATATTTAAACGTTATGAAAAGGTCATTAGAGCTGTTTCATCTGTCCTTATTTGTCTTAGTGATTGAATGAGCAAATCTAAAAGTAAATTTCATAATAGGTTATGATTCCATTTCAGCGTAACAGTGTCTTTCAGTTGAAACTGAGGGGATGTGGGAAAGGTGATGTTGCTAATCTCACCACTGCTGCTCTAGTTATCAATACTTGGAATTCCTTCATACAGTCTGTAGTGAATAGAACACTTTGGGGAGGTTAGAAATCCAGAGAGAACTGTTAGTGGTGAAGATTTTATATGAAAGGGGATGTATCGCATTTTAAATATATGCTTGTTTTTTAACATTGAGTATATGTACCAAAAGATAGAAGCATAGTCTATTTTTAAATTAATATCTGAAAATTTTGTTAATCTCATCACAGAAAACTGTGAGATGAAAGTTCTCCTAATTTGCATGGAGAACAGTATTAAATAGATTCCCATGTATTGATTAAGATTGCATGGAGCATTTTTTGAATCTGAGTTCATCAGCAAGAGGCAAAGAATCCAAATATTACATGTGCTGGCAAATACAAATGATTTTATGGTTGGCTAGAAGAACTCATGGGTGATCTCAGTCATGGAATAAACTGAATTCCATTTGTTAAATGCCCCATGAAGCCATAATAAGGGATTCTGTATCATCTGTTGCACATTAAACATGTGTGATCAAACACCATATTTAGAAAATAAGATCCAAGAAATATCTTAAAAATTCTCATCTTTGGAAAATACTTTAAAATATTACTGCTTTTTCTTATACCAGAAGTAGCAATTGAGTTTTCTGTGGAGCTGGCTGAATAATTTATATTGATCTGTTTAAATTTTACCATTAATGTCCACAGAGTATTTAAGGAGATCTTAAATTGCTTGTATGCACAAATGATTTAAAATAATTTGTTAAAGTATTTGTGCAAATATATATATATTACTTTTGTCTCTGAAATGTGCTTTTGTTCTGAATGGGAATGCAGTTGACTTGATTGAACATATGTAAACAGATTCTTACCAATCATTTAATATAAGAAGGCTATATGATATAACCAAGTTTTTATATGTGTATAAATGATTCTGTTAAAATTGGAAATCATTTTTTATTGCTTCTATGTGAAATAAATAAAAGCTTGATCAAGTTCATTTAAATCCGATCCTAGTTAGAGTTCTGTGTATAAGTTGCAGTTGAATAGAGGGCTTCAAAAATAAATTGATTTTATGTTGAGATGTAATTCTTTCAATTATTCCTCAACGTTGTATTCTGAGTAGGAACTGATACCATCTTTCAGCTGTCTCTAATTCAGAACAGATTATCAAAACCAACACAGGCTATTTTAATATACTAGTTATAGTCAGATTAATAAGATGTTAGTCTTCAATTTTATGTTGGTCAAATAAAAACCCACAAAATTTTGTAATTTTACAATAATTGGTGTCATGTGAAGTGATGCAGAAGTGGGCTCACAAGAATGTAATGAGGTTCAGTAAGACCAAGTGCAAGAAGTTGCACTTGGGTTGGGGCAATCCTAGATGTGAATAGAGACTGGGAGATGAACTCCTAGTGAGCAGCCCTGCAGAGAAGTACTTGGGGGTCCTGATGGGTGAGAAGCTGGACATGAGCCAGCAGTGTGCTCTCCCAGCCCAGAAGGCCAACCGTATCCTGGGCTGCATCAACAGAGGGGTGGCCAGCAGGGAGAGGCAGGGGCTGTCCCTCTCTGCTCTGCCTTTGTGAAGCCTCACCTGGAGTTCTGGGTCCAGGCCTGGGGACCCCAATACAAGATGGATGCAGAGCTGCTAGAGTGGGTCCAGAGGAGGGCCACAAAGATGATCAGAAGGTTGGAAGTACCGACTTTTTACTCAGGTAGATAGTAATAAGGCAAGGGAGAATGGATTTAAACCAAAAGGGGATTTCTAGATTAGCTGTCAGGAATAAATTCTTCATTCAGAGGATGGAACAGGCTGCCCAGAGAAGTTGTGGATGCCCCATCCCTAGAGGCATTGAAGGCCAGGCTCCGTGGGTGTTCCCGGGCAGTCTGATCTCATGGGAGGCCACTCTGCCTATGGCAAGGGGATTGGAACTAGATGATCTTCGAGGTCTCTTCCAACTCAAGCCATTCTATGATTCTGTGATTCTATGAAATGGGCTCTTCCATTGGATATGCTGAGGTGAAGAGAAGGTTGAACTTAGAGGTAGCAGATCATCCTTTGCACTTCTAAGAAAGGGAATAAATTAGTTCAGATTAATGCAATCATATTTATTGTCATATTAACAGCAACAGAGAATGTTAAAAGTAGAAAGATTACTTGTCAGTGACAGTCACCAGCTACTGAATGACAGCATGCAACTTCTAGTGTAAAGACATGTAGCTAGCTGACTGAAGTAAATGTTCAGGAAGAGTACCTGAATAACAACGATTATATCCTAGGAGGAGTGTTTGAAACAGCCAGAGTTGTTTGGCAGCTAGAAGAAACTGTTTTGAAACTCTTGGTTTCAGTGTGGACATGCAGTACATGGAGCACTGTGCAGAGCTGTAGTGCTACCGAAGAGCTCTTTCTGGAGCTGGAAACAGTATAGCACCACAATAAGTGTTGTGCAATGTAGTCCTTTTATTAATGAAGCTGTGAAATTCTTGAATAACACTGAAAGAGTTTATTGGGATAGTAGTAGTTACTAGTACTCTACTAATAACATGTCCTTGTGTCTTGTATTTCACAGAATTCTGTGTTCTGGTGCTGAAATTTCTCATGTACTTAAATTTCATACACATAGTAAGTAAATTAATACTTATACCACTACTGGGTTGCTCCAACATTTAGAGTAAGTACTGGTCACCCAGATATCACAGCAGAAACATTTTGCTATTTACAAAGCAATATCAAAAGACTACTGACATCATATAGCAGTTTTCTTGCTTCCTAGTTGTGACACTTCAAGTACTTTTGAAGCAAGGGTGTGAGGCATTTCTAATTAGAAATCATTAGTACACATTCTTCCAGGCTTCGGAGCTACACATACCAAATTATTTTTTCAAGTAAGACAGAAAACAAATAACATTTTAAATATTTCATAAATTCTGCAATAGCTCAAAGACGAATAAAGCACGTATTTGCACTTGTTCGTGCATATAAGGCTTGTGTTGTTTTCCAGAAAGTGACAGGGAATATGATGGAATAATGATTCTATGTGTACAATAGTCATTTGGAATACTGCATATAATGACCTGTTCCATGGAAATGGCTCAATAGGATACTTCAGGTGTATTTTTAATTATGATTTCTTTTATAGCTTGTATGTAATTATTCCCACAGAGATGGCACTAAGTAAACACTCTTTCCCTTTCAAACCAGTGCATATTTTCCCAGCTGGAGACTAATACATATTAGGACACTTTACTGATATTTTGCCATTGGAAATACATCTATTTATCTAAACTACTATCACCAGCATATTGATTCCCTAGCTTGCAGCATTTGTAGCCCTGTACGACTGCGGAGCATGAGAAATTACAACACTAAACCCTCAGTGAGAATCCTCACGGTCTTCAGATTTCTATTTTAAAAAGTAATTGTAAGCCATTTCACGTTAACTCTTGATAAATATTAAGCCTCGCATATTCTTACAAACATTTCAGATTCTTAGGTCCAACAATTAAAATTAACACTGAAATTTGACTCTGAAAATTATTGCAATAACTCACGCTTTTGTGTCCTTAAAATCAGCAATCTAGATTAAAAAAAACAATGGACTACAGGAGATGTAGCAGACTGGAGTAATCTGGAATTCTACCTTGTATTTTATGAACATGTGCAAAGAGGATATATTGATGTTCAGTTAATCATTTTTAAAATCATAAATTGCTTCTTGAGTATAATTGTCCCTTTTTCCTGGCTGCTACGTGGTTACCAGATTAAGGTAATGCTCTAACTTTACTCAGGCATGCTTTCCTAGACAAATGACTCTCAGCAACAATCAGTACTCTCAATGAACTATGGAGAGCACAACAATTCCAACCGCTATGACTAGATAGCATCGTGTAGACTAGAAAGAACATTCACTCCTGCTGGAAAATACCAGCAATAAATTGAGACTGTGAATTTTATTTTAAGTCAGTCATATTAAAAAAACTTGTAAGGTTCCAGATTCCACAGTATGTTCTGAACTGGAGAAAAAGGGCAACATTTTAGAAAGATTCATAACAATAAGCTCTGATTCTCATACTTCAGAGTAAAGAAATATTTTCCTGGCTTTATGCCGCTTCAGAGGCTTAGCATTGTGAGATGAAGACAGAAATAGCATAGAATGAGCAAAGAATGGAGTTTGACAAGAGTTTAATGCTGTCTTATAGTTTATAGAGATAAGTTCTAGCAGAAGTTTAGCTATATATTTTACAAAGTCTTAGGTTGTCCTAATTGCTTAGGTAAGGTAAGAATGAGAAAATACAGAGAAGGTTCTTAGGAGACCATCGTTGGCAGTAATTGTTCATAAACACAGGTACTGCCAAAAACCAATGACAAAAATAAGGCATGATTGTGAAGTGAGATATGTTTTTCTCTGGTAAGATAGGGATTGTGAAAATTTAATAAAGAGACGTGACCAATTTTTTCTTTGAGTTAAATATCTAATTGCAACTCTATAAGATTCCTTCTGAAAACTTGCAAGTAATGTATTTATGTCTAATGAAAATAGAGTTGCAAATATACACAAATTTATTTTTTTAATCTTGAAACCTGTTCTCAAATTTCTTTATCAAAACAAAAAGCATGGTTGCATATTTTTCACTGTTCAGAGGACTGAGTTTAGTCAGTGTATCAAAATGCATGAAGTTATTTGCCATAACTTGAGCTTGCCGTAATTTAAATTTCATTTTGAATGCTGCTATTGTGTGAAACATAGCACAGATAAGGTAATTTTCACCTTGAAGATGCATGTTTAAGTCACTTAAATGAGCAGTCAAATCCACCAAAAATGCTAAATCTGTGACCCACTTTTCATCTTCATATTCTGGCACAAATTTTCATTTTGATTCCATAAAGGACTTGATTTAATTTCGCTAATCATAAAGTCTTCTTAGCATTTTAACCCAAGTTAGCTACCTTCCTTCAGAAAAATAAATTATGACCCTGTAGTCAGCATCCATACTTTTAAGGAACTCCTAGAACTGGTGATGATTCAGTTCCTTGGACTTAATGAAATTCACAGCTTTGAGAACAATTTGCACAACATCATCCATTTTTAAAGCTTTTGCACATAATTTTTCTTCATATCTGATGATTTCATGAAGAATGAGTTACTGGTGGTAATTGTGTTGTCTTCTATTAATTTTATAAGTCCCTCTTTTTTTACAAACCATCACCAGGGCACTGTTGGTAGCTATATTAGATATGCTGAGAAAGGTTAATGTAAATTGCTTTAATGTATTTTTTTAATTCTTTGTACAAATGAAGAGATTTAATTGCATATTCCAACAGCACCAAAAAAGCCATTTCTTCAGTGATATTATATTTGTTATCAATACCTCTAATGAAAATGGCAAATTGAGCCATATCTGTAGCATCAATAACTTCATCTATCACCAAAGCATAACATTTGAAATTAGTAGCTTTACTCACCAAATTTTTTTCAATGGATTTTCTTGTTTCTTCAGTTCACCTGGCTACAATCTGATAATACAAACTGATTTTAGAAAAATCTGTTGTTTGTTTTTTTTTTTTTTAATGAGGATCACAGAATCACAGAATCACAGAATTGTAGGGGTTGGAAGGGACCTCAGAGATCATCGAGTCCAACCCCCCTGCC